>VDFB02105785.1:528411069-528705095 GCA_007258455.2 Sequoia sempervirens | reverse complement strand
GAGGTTGTACCAATGTGTTTAGATTGTGAGTCTTGGGGAATAGATCCAAGACCTTGCATGCAGATTTCTTCTTTGACTTGGATGGGCTCTAAAATACCTTGCTCATGAAGGCCTAGACCTTTTCCTTGATAGTTCATGTTCTTGAGCATTCGATCTATGATAGGATTTTTTTTATTTTGAAAACATGATGCGAGTCCATTATTAGGTGGGGGATAATGGGTGGTATATACACTATGTTTTTCTTCTGCAAGGAGGCCACCATTGAAGAATGTGAGAGTACCAAGGGGATATGCAAGCAGTGTGGGGATAGCATTTTTAGGCAATGATGGGGGATCCTGAGAAGGAGATGATGGGATAGCAACATTTGGATGGGTTGTATTAGGAGAGGGAGTAGGGGATATGATAGGATCTGATTTTGTGGTAGCAGACGAAGATGGAGCGGTAAAATCTTGAATGTCAAGAGGATCATGGGATGGAGTGGATGGGGGACTGTGATCTTGCGGTAGACTAGATGGGATGGTAGGATCTTGATCTGGAGGAGGGGATATGTTGGCATGCTTTGGGTCAGGCTCTTGGCATGACTCATCATGTGCAGGAGGCATGATAATGGAGTCATGGGGGGACTCTTCAAGTGGGAAAGATGGAAGGATGGAGGATTCAAAATATTCCTGGGAAGGGATACTAGGAGTGGAAGAAGTGGATTGGATTTGGGTGTCATCGATAGGTTCGACGGCTCTCAGAGTAGGGGGTGGGTGTTCAATAGATTTGGTAGATGTGATGGTAGGAGATGGGGACTCAATAGATTCAGAGGATGTGATGGTAGGAGAGTGGGACTCAGTGGATTCAGAGGATGTGATGGTATCATCAATGATAGGTGTTGGATGGAGAAGGGTCTTGTCACTAATGACCGTGGATGATGGGTTGGGATGGCATGGTTCCACGACTGCAGTGTGTGGAGTGGGGGATGTTTCCTTTGTTATAAGTCCTTGGAGAAACTTGAATACAGTAGGCTGAGATGGTGTGGTAGGATTGGATGAAGTTTTGTGGATTAGTGGGGGATTAAGACTAGGGATTGGTGGGCTAGGATTAGATAGGGGAATGGGATTGGATGCAAGACTGGGAATAGATGGGGGATTAGGTGAAGGGTTAAGATAAGGGTATTGGCATGGTGAATTAGGATAGGATGACATGGACGGTGGATCGTTGGTAGAAGATATGGGCAGCATGTTGTAATAAAAGGTATTGGGATGGTGGATTAGGATGGGAAGATGTAGGTGTTGGATTAATATAGGGAGATGCAGATGTTGGATTAGGGTAAGTTGATGGGTGTGTTTGACTAGGATAGGAAGGTGTGAATGTAGGATTAGGCTGAGCAAATTGGTATGGAAGATTAGGGTAGTGGGTGTATGTGGATGAAGGATTTAGATAGGAGGATGTGGATGGGGGATCAAGATAGGGGTATTGGCATGGCAAACTAGGATAAGGGGATGATGTAGATGAAGGATATGATGGATATGATGGACATCCCTTGTCAAAGGTAGCATAAGGAGTCTGATTAGGCATAGATGAAGACATGATGGGATAACTTGATGGGGTGATTGGATTTTGGAATGTGGGTGGAGAAAGCTTACTAGCAATAATAGTGTCAAGGGGATCTATGTCATATACCTCTTGATCAACAAGACTTTCATTATCATCGTCAATGTAATTAGGGTTTCCCTTGACCACTATTGATGGAGGATAAGAATTCATGATGATGAAAGGATAAAGAAGATGGATGAAAGATTTTGGATGGAAATGGACAAAATCCCAAATCGGGATTTAGGACAAGCTCATATCGGGATTGGATTAAAGCTTAGATTAGGATGATTGGATGATTGGATGGGATTGATTTTAATGATCGGATTTGATTATCAAAGGATGATTACAACACCGAATCTGCCTCGAGATGGAAGTAGATTGATTGGGTCGAAGGTGATTGGATAGGGATGCGATTGGATTGGATTGGATAAGATTGATCGATGACTGATTGATAACATTGACTGACGGATGATGAAAGAGACTACAAATCCCATTCAAAGATTATCTTAGATGACTTAGGATACTGATTGATCAGATTAAATGACAAAGAGATGATTAAGGCACCGAATCCACTTTGAGATTGAAAATGGATTGATTGGGCCGACGATGATGATTAACTTAGGATGGATGACAACCCTAGGAGGATATTAATGATGATGATCAGATCAGACACCTCAGTCAATTTGGATAATAACCCGAGACGAAGTTCAGGGGATTTGGATGGTTTGATTGGAGGAATGGATGATAGAAATGGATGAGCGTCTGCTCGGAACGAGAAAAAAATGATTATAATGATAGGACGGGAGTTCGAAATGATGAAAGGATATGTGAAATGGATGAATGTTTACTCGGAACAAGTAAACAGATGATCAAAATGATAGAATGAGATTTTGGAATGATAAAGGGATATGTCGAATGGATGAACGTTTACTTAGAACGAGTAAACAGATGATTGGAATGATAGAACGAGAGTTCAGAATGACGAAAGGATGTGTTGAATGGATGAACGTTTACTTAGAACGAGTAAACGGATGAGAATGGTAGGGTATACCCCCCTCGAGGAGGCAAATGGTGAAGAAAAAGGTGCCCCGGCCAACTTCTTAAAAGTATGAAGTGGTATATATCATCGGAAAGAGCACAAAAAAATGAGAAGAATTGCCTTTGAACGGAGTCAATCGGATAAATAGTGTGGAAATGGGGACCCCGAGAAGAAAGAGCAGAAGGTCAAATCCGCCACTGCATAAGGATAGGTCTGCCACTGCACTGGGACAGGTCCGCCACTGCACTAGGACAAATCCGCCACTGTAGTGGGAAAAATCCACCACTGCACTGGGACAGATCCGCCACTGCACTGGGACAGGTCCGCCACTGTACTAGGACAAATCCGCCACTGCAGTAAGACAAATCCGCCACTGCACTAGGACAGGTCCGCCACTGCACTGGGACAAATCTGCCACTGCACTAGGATAGATCCGCCATAGCACGAGGACAGGTTTGCTAAAAGAAAAGGATAAGTCCGCCAAAGGATAAGCTTAAACTTGGTTTTTTGATGGATGGGTAAGGCAAAGGACCCAAAAGATAGCAAACACTAATAATGACTGGTTTCACACGAGAAAGACAATTCAGATAGCACAACCCTAAGATTAGTAGAGATGGGTATGGCCAACAAAGTCTTCTACTCTAGGATGAATATGGTTGCTAAGGAGTCCTCGATATACGCATGGTATGTGAGGCCCAAACCGTGAACACCAACCCGTTACAAGTGTGAGTCGGGAACCTTAGCGAGATACTAGAGGCTCGGACCAACTCTTCACGTCATCCCGACGCTTCGCCAATTACAACATGGTTGGATTGGGGTACAACTTTCGCTCTCCCACCTTTATATACCCTACCGGTACGCGTGGTTGGAATTGTCCCTTGGGGTGATGAAATCCCCAAGCAGGTCCCGCTAAGAAAGTGAAAAATAGGTGACTCAAAAGGACTTGGAAAGCTACGATTTCTTGTCACCCAGGATTTCCAAATGGCGCAAGGGGATTGGATACATCAAATAGCCTTCCCAAACATGCCAAGCAAGGTTTATTGACACCCCTTTAATTAAACTATGTTCCTATTTTACCAAAAGACAATTCAAGAAAACTGGAAATTTTTACCTTCTGGAGGACAGGTCCGCCACTCTGTAAGGACAGATCCGCCACTCTGTTAGGACCAATCCGCCACTTTGTCAGGACCAGTCTGCCACCCTGTCAGGACCAGTCCGCCACTGCAGGACAGGTCTGCCACAGCATGACAGGTCCGCCACCGGAAGACAAGTCCACCACTCTGTTAGGCCCAGTCTTCCACCTCTGGATAGATCCGCCACTCTGTTAGGCCCAGTCCGCCACCCTGCAACCTGGACCTCGAAAAATGCAAAAAAATAGCAAACGTGAAGAAAATAGACCCGTTTGTGGGTCCCACCGGGCGTGCCAAAAATGTGATAGGTCGAATAGAGGTGTTAGAAAGAAAGCAACAAGTTAAAAGTGCAAATAAACAACTTAAAACAACCTACACTTCAAGATTAGCCTAAGTTGGAAACAAAACAAGACAAAGCCACAAAACAGAACTTTATACCTTGCGTTGAGTCGATCATTTGGTTGTCCCTTCGATCTTTGATGTGTATGCTCCTTGGATGGCACAAGATGTGAGATGTGAGATGCAAATGATGCTTGGAAACATGAAAATAGCTAAGTGTTGGTTGAGAAACAAAACTGTAAGAGTTTGGCTAGCACAAATGATCTCTCCAAAATGAGAGAAAAGAGGGGGTATTTATAGGATTTTTGGGAAATCCTAGGGGAAATGGACGGTTGAGATTGATCCACCAAATATCAAGATGTAGGGCTAAGGTGAGTTGAGAACTCACAAGCCTCACATCTTGACATGCATGAGATAGCCTCTAAAAGGTGAAGTGGACATGAGGTGGAAGGAGAAGGACATGACATGGAGAGGGGTACAAAGTACCTTTGGGATTGGACAAGATCTCCCATAAAGGAGGTACTTGTCCCCATGTGGGTGAGAGACAAGTAGGGACTTAAAATTCTTCAAATATTCTCATGGGATGAGAAAAGGAATTTAAAATTCCTTAAATGCATTGGGATTAAAAGGTGAATTAAAAAATTCACATGGGGAAGAGAGGAGCCTAGGATAAATAAAAAGGAATTAAAAATTCCTTGGGGGATGAGGAGAGTTGACTAAAGAGGGTGATTAGGATTGTGCAAGTACTTGATTAGATTAATTAATGAGGATTAGAAGAGGGTTAGATCTCACATGTGACTTGATGTGACAAGTCAAAGATCACATGGGGAAGAGAAAAAGGAATTTAATATTCCTTGGAAGGATAAAAGGAATTAAAAATTCCTTGAGAGGTTGATTAGGCTAGTTAAGTGAAGGATTAGAGGAGGGTTAGGTGGCTAAGAGAGATTAGAGGCCAACTTGCAAAGTTGGAGGATGTGACACATCCTAATCAAGGATTAGGCATGTGCACACCTTAATGATGGATTAGAAGAATGGATTAAGATAAGATAAAAATGATGGAGGATGTGACATGAAGGGAATTAAATAAATGGAATATTTATTTAATTCAATTGATGGAAGGAGGATTAAAGATATAAGGTATTATTGATTAAATACCTTAGGGATTTGGCAGAATTAAAGATATTAATTAAATAATAGGAGTATTACTTAATTAACGAAAATAAGATGAAAGATGATGAATTTGGATAAATTAAGTGTCCAAATTTAGACATCTACACATACATATAGGAATACATACATGCATGCATACATACATGACACACGAGCATACATATACATAAAAACATATGAAAAAAATTGAAAAAATTTAACTATAGGAATAAATAACCTGAGCGCGCTATTTTTTTGTTAAAAATGTTCCACAAAGAAGAAAAAGTGAAAACTAGTAAATACCATGCTCGCATTATATTTTTCTTTTGGAATCCCTGAGCCTTGGCTTTGGTATTTTCCTTGGAATACCGACCCAAAGGTTTGGAGGGCATTCCCAACCACCATAGACATGTTTTTTACAAATTCTACAATTTTTCACATAATCAAGTTTGTGCTCACCGTTAGGATTGCATTTGGTTCAATATCGATGAAATTGAACACATGGGTAATGTTAAGTTCTCTCTTAGCTTTCCAACGATATAATTTTTTTCACTTTCTGACAATGTGAGGGCTTTCATCCATAATTTATTTTGTTTGTAAGTCTATTTTTTTTCAAAAAATAGTGTTTGGTTTTTTTTATAAATTAACCATTCATCGAAATTTCAAATAAATTACATTTTTAGAAACTAGACTCCATTCTACAAATTTTAAAAAATAAAAATTAAAAAAAATCTGTTACTTTCCAAAATTTGTAGGGGGAGCACAACCAAAATTCTGCTTTTTAGGAAGTGCCCATTTAGAAAATTAATAAAAAATCAAATATTCATTAAAAAATTATCAGAAAAATTGTGCACCAACTAGATACTGTTAGCTAGATTTTGACCATAGTGATTTTAAAAATACTAAAAAAAGGTCACTGTGCTCAGGTCGTACAAGAGTTGCTATGTTATGTTTTTCTGACAAAAACAACACCAATTTTTGTACACCCATTTGTTGAACCCCTTAATCTCAACCATTTTAAAAATAAATTAGTAGTTTAGAAAGTAGACTCAGAGCACTTTGATCCTTGTTTTTGTTCCATCTCAAAATTTTGAGTGTAACTATCCTCAATTTCACGTCCAAGGTCAACATTTCCTAATTTTTGAAAAAAAAAGTGGCCACTTAAGCCCCCCTTTTGGGAACCATCTTGGTGCACTTACCCATATATAGAGTCTTTTGAATTCATAATTTTTAATGATATATGTTGTAATTGATATTTAATAGAAACAATATTTTTAGAATATATTAGATATAAAACTAATTGTTATATATATATATTCCACTTTCAACAAAGATTTCCCCCTTCCTCTATATATATCTAACAAAGATTTCCACTCTATTTTTTTCAAATTATAAAGACTCTAACTATGTTATATCTTGATTCACCTATGTGTAATAATTTTTTTAATAAAAAATTATATATTTTTAAAAATTTGAATTCTTTTAATCTATTCTACTAAAATATTATCCAATACTATCGAATTTAACTCAATCAATCAATAAAAAAAATTATTTGTAGTTTTCTTTTTTAAGTATTACATTATGAACTTGGTGAGTTAAAATATCCACAACCTTTGTAAATATAAACCTAAAATTACAACCTTTATCAAGTTCTACCTAAATACATGTAGTAGTCCTTTAACACCATCGACCAAGCATCCCTCATTACAATTTATAGTCTCCTTCTAAGGAACATTCATGGGTACCATAAGTTATTAAAAAGTTGATGAAAAGAAAACAAAAATTAGAAAAAGGATTAAAAACAGTAAAGAGAAAAATCGTCCTCTAAAACCACTTCGGTGGCACTTTGTACAAGTACCTTGGTTAAAACCTGGAAAATAGGCGCCTTGTGTAAATAAGAACTTTCCATCCACTAGGATCTTTATGGCTTGTTCTGCATCATTGATCCATTATGTTTCCATCATCCATTGCATTCAAGTCTACATCCATCACCCATCTATTTGACATCTGCATCATATTCATGTATATTCTCAAAATCCAAAAACATCAGAAAATCACACAAAATCCAAAAAATTAGAAAAATAGAAAATCCAAAAACATTCAAAACATATCAAAATCCCAAAAATAGGTCAAAAATTCAATCAAAAAGTAAAAAATAGAAGTCACCTTGTCAAACTAGGAGTCTTTGATCCCTGAATGTAGGAAAGGTTGATCTTTGATTAGCCCCTGAGACAATTAGGTTAGTCCTTTAGGAGTCCATCATAGTAAACTAACATTTAATCATGTATATTTTCATTTGTAAATCAATCAAGTTGTCAGTTGAACTACGTGGTCTCTACATGTATAACGTAGGAAAGGCTAATTTGTTGATCAACCCCCGAGGCCCCTAAGATAGGTTCTTAGGTTAGTCTCTTGGTCAAAATCTCATAAAACCCCAAAACATTGGAAAATAAAAAATCAAAACATTTATAAAATCTAAAAAAATACCAAAAATAGCCTCAAAACATTTCAAAACTCGAAAACATCCAAATATTTGAAAAAATGGATTTGTCTCATCTCACTTGCACCCACAATAAATGCCACTCATAATAAATGACCGCCATCCTCAACTTTTGGCAAAACAATTAGAAACAAGTCTAGCAAGTGAAAAAGTGAAAAATAAAAACATCAAGTCTCAGGTTTAAGTCAATATGTAAACAAGTTGGTCAACTCTTTGTGTCAATAGTCTATCGTCCAATCAATCACATTTCAATAATCTTATAACATCATGTCCTAGGATGTATCCTTCTTATAATGGGAATTATTTATTAGAAAGAACACTTTGGATAAATGAAATGACGTGCTGCCATCGACTAACATGTCTTAGGATGTATTCTTCCTACAATGGGCATTATATTTTGGAAATAGTTTTTGTTCTTATCCTTAAGAACACATTTCCTTTTGGTTAGCGGTATTGAAGAACATCAGCTTGTTTATTTACTTTATCTTTTGACTTATCTCTTGGTGCTCATTCTAGTAACCTCTCGATGATGTCCAAACAAATGGATTTAGAGAGATAGGAATGGGGCAACGATAATTATCTTTTGTCTTTTATCCTTGTTGGACGTTCTTATAATATAACTTGGTGAATACTTGCTTTGTTATATATATGTATAGAGGGTGTTTTGGGCAGCTTGTTAACTATTGCATTGATAGGTTATACCTTTCCATGTTTTGGTCAGAGATATTTGAAACTTTTAAAGTGCATCCTAGCAAGGCTTTCATATGTCAAGTGTGAACAAGAATACCCCTATCTATTTGTCAAGTCAAAGTCCATCACACTAAGTGCAATGCCATCCTGGTTCTTTATACCTTGATGCATCATGCTTATGCGTGTTATCAAACATAAGGTAAGTGGCCCTTTTAAAATCTCAATTCTTGATAAGCAAATCATCCATTTCTCATCGTTATCACTCATAAAGTTGGTTTGTTGGATCCTTTTGTCATCACCAAATTTCTTCTTTTCCACACTAACATCACCTCATGTTCAGTTAATCATCATCACCAATGCATCCATCCTACATCCACAAACCATCAACATTTTTCATATCATCTCACATGCATGTTCATCATCATAATATAGATCTGTTAGTCTAAGCATCTCATAAAATCATAAATTTGCATAAAACATCCAATGCATAATCATATAGGCATTATCGCATTATCCATCTCACATGCACCATATCATCATTTAAGTCATTTAGGATAATATAGATTGGTTATTCTAAGCATCTTAAAACCATCTCATTTGCATCATCATCATAACCATCCATACGTCCATCTTGAACCTCTTTATTGGAAGATCGATCCCCAAATCGAATCTTTTCGCTCGATCTCTAGAGGGGGAAATGTACTAGTGTACTTCTTTCCACTGGGGCATCCAAAAAAATTAGAAAATTTTTTAATTTTGATTGTGGAAAGTTTATTCTTTGAACCAACACAAGAAGTACATTGCTTCAAAGAGGGAAGAAATGTAGACATATGAAATTAGCATCATTCACATTCACTCATTCATCAGGTAAATCAAGTTCATTAAATTCAGTCTCCTAAGGTCATCCATTTAAATTAAATAAATCATTTATTTTTTAATTTAAGCCTAACATCATCCTTTTAATTAAATAAATCAAAATTTTATTTAATTAAATCTAAAACATCTTTCATCTCCTTTTTTATTTAGTTTAATCCCTAAAAATGAAGTCAAATGGGTCAAATCACCTAATCCTCTTTTAAATTAACTAAATGAGGATTAAGTATATTCTAATCATCCATCACATCCTCTAGCTTTCCCCACTTGCACAAATAAATCAATTAATTCATTTATAAAATCCTCATTTTCCCTCAACAAGGAATCTTTGGAGAATATTCCCTCAAGTTTGAATTTCAAAACAAGTTAACTTGTCCCTTCCAACATGGCATTAACTCCCCTCTTACATGCCCCCACTTGGCATTTAAGTCCCTTTTTATCCCTCCAACAAGCCAAATTTAAATTTGAAAAGTCCAACGAATCTCATTTATTGGCACATTGACCAAAACTTACACATCCTCCATCCACTCACATTTGGACAAGTGGTTCCTTCCTAGTGGCTAAATCTTTGTCCCACATTGCTCTCTTTTGGGCATTATTTCAACTTGAAATTCTATAAATTTGGGGCCTCATTCATCATTTTATCATCCACAATCTCATGCAAAGTTACTCTCTTCACATTGAGAGCTAATTTTTTCCATTATCATTTGCAACATTGATTTGTCAAGGGTTGGGAAAGGGTCACTTTTTACAACAAAGTTACACCAATCCACTATGTGATAGGTATGCATTTGTGCTTCTTTGATACTTTCAATTAGTATGTTTGATCATTTTGTTTATAAAGCATTATGCATTATTTCATAGGAGCATTTGGTGAGTTTTCATAAACTAACCTATGATATAGAGTTTAGATTGTATATAGAGTTTAGATTTGAAGGGTGCTCACAATAAGCTGTATTTTGAGTGTTATATAGAACACTGATACCACCATTGTTTGTAGTGACAGTCAATGTATTTCCTGTATGTACAAATTTGTATGTATTTCATAGTAGATGCAAATTCCATTGATACATACTGATCCCTACGTTTATTCTATTGGGACATTCTTGGAATGATAAACTATATTTATAAGTGTTATATGAAACATTTATGCCACCATTGTTCACAACAATGGACAATGTATGTTCTTGGTTGGTTGTTTTGGAAGAACATAGACTATAAGCTGATGAAAGGCATTCCACATTCAAGCACCAGAAGTTATGTAATTGTTTTATGGTTTCTATGTAGTTGCGATCCATGCATGCATACTAGGCAATACTATATATGAACAATGGCTACATCTATTTTCACACATGTGGATTTTGTTTCCCCTTTTTTTCTACAAAAATAACTTGAAAATCCTAAGCCTAAGATAATTACTTCACATAAGAATAGGAACCACATGTTTCAGTTAACAAAAGGAATTTGAATAAATGCAAGATGTTGGTCTCCAATAGGAAAACTACAACTGCCAATTGAAACATATGCACCTATTCTTTTGTTAGATGTTACAACAATTTTCAATGAATGGACATAGGGCTAAATGATGCCAAGTAGCAATTAATTTATGTGGAGAAGTTTAAGTATAGACATACAAAAAAGAAAGTAACTATCTTATGAAAAGAATAAACATAGGAAGGAGTATATATGAATATTCTCTACATCTAATTTCACATACATACATATCTGCACATAGGAATGAATGTTGGTCATGTCCTACAAAAAATGGGAATTTTTTTTATCACAGCCAACACTTTTTTATTGCTTTTGTAACCATCTCCCTGTACAAAAAAACACAAAACAACCTCCAACCACCTGTTGCTCACAACTCTGATAGTAGGGAAAGCTAGAGAAGGACACCCAACAATTCCTTATCAAAAATTGTACATGCATTTACTATGTTTTATGAGGTTTTAAATGATAGGTGTTATTACAATCATCACCACTTCATAGAAACCATACAACAATTAATGTTGATGCCAATCATTGTTTAACTTCACTGGAACTCTCTATCGACACAGTAAGAAACCCAACATGTTTTCCTCAACTAGTTGTCAAATGCCAAAAGGTTTAAAAACTATATCACCTTCTCTATCAACATGATGCCAAACACTTTTAATTAAAAAATAAAAAACATTTTCCACCTTTTTCTAGACTAGGAGCCCAATGCCGGAAGGGTTGAAAATTTAATTTATTGTTTCCATGTAGTGGCGATGGTTGGAAACCAATAAACAAGTGCACATATTTGTTTTCAAAGCAAAATCTATACTAGTATATATGCATCTAAAGTTTATATGTAGACATGCATTCTCTAAAAGTAGTTTTCTTTAGAGTAGCCAAGCAAAGATGTGGAATTCTTGCAAAAGGGTTGATGGAATCTCACACATTTTACTTTGAGGGACTCTTTTCCACAATAACCTCAAAGATATTTTCAATAAATTCTACCTGCTAAGGCCTAATTTTGCTAGTTGCTACTTGCATTGAAAAACTGAGCCTAGGGAAAAAATAAAAAATAGTAAAAAGGGTGGTGGAGCAAGAAGGCCGAAATTTTTTTGGCTAAAGTGCACACAATAAGGGAAAACCACAATAAAGGATGTTTCATAATTTTTTCGTTTGATTACTCTGGTTTTAATCTTCTTGTGTTGGCTGAATGTAGAGCATATTGCTACTAAATTTGAATTCATAAAGTTATGTTGCATATGGCTTTCTTTGATATTGCTATGGTTTCATAACTTTGAATGATAGGCTCTTTATTAAGTGCAATAAGAAACATTGGTCTCACTATTGATCACAATGGTGGGAAATGTATGTTACAATAGATCACAATGCCTTATGGATAAAAAAAAACTCTATAGCATAAACTATTATGTTGCATATAAAAAATGAAACAATATAGCCAAAGATCTAGAGAACAACAATCAATAATGCCTTGTGAAAAATAACATAAATTGTACAACGTTGCAACCATCACTACAAAATGAAAGCCTTAAATGAAACAATGATGGTTTCAACAAAAACCTAGAAAATTATTTTTCAACAATAACCTATCAAAATTGGAACAATACATCCAAAGCTAGAGAACAACAATCAACAATGTGTAGAAGTTGAAAAACCAACTTCATAGTCCCCAAGAACACCTGCAAGCAATCACCTATCACATGCACAGATATTCAGAACAAGAAATGAAAGATGTTCTGTAAACTCTCAGAGCAAAGTTGTGCAAGCAAAAATCAGAATTGTTCATTATTGAGAATAATGTTTTACAAATAATACAAAATCCTTCGAAAAGGCGATGATGCAATAAAGAAAGAAAAAAAACCCTAATCTTATCTTGAGCAAAAGACAACTCAATAAGATAAGATAAGAATTAAATGATAATTATCCTAAGAAATAAATAATTACCTAAGTAAACTTATCCTAAAGTGTAATTAAATAATTAATTACACCAACAACCCCCCATAAGTTCAACTTAGGGAGAAGCAAATTATTATGCAAGAGATGAGTCCCGACGACAAGGCCTGATTAGGTACTCATTTAAAAATGCAATAATGAAGCAGAGAAGGAAAACCTAGTGGGATAAAACCCCCCTACAATGAGATGACTGCTGCAAAGATGTACTGGAAGAACACTGTGGAGTAACACTGGAACTGTAATCTGACAAGCAAGGAAAGATAGTTCTGTCTACAACTTAAACCAAAAATAGAATCATGATAATGTGACAGCAGACCCGATGCCACGGAACACTGAAAAACTCACAAACTGGAACAACCCTGGAATCTGTGAAGCAACAATAGATGAGATGATGACATAATCTGGAAACCATGAATCTCATTACTAATGCCAAACTATGACTAAAACTCTTCCATGGGAAGGAGTACCATGAAGACTCTGGAACATTAACCATAAAAACATGGCCCTCAAACTGAGAAGAATGTGAATCAATGAGGATCAAGAAACATAATCTCTCAACTGAAGTGTGAACTGATGAATCCGATATATGTTAAGCAAGAGCAAAAATGTGGCCAAAAGAAACTAGGAAACCAGATAACCCATGCGAGCTACCATCAAATCAAGATGAAGATGGGGATCAAAGTGCATGCACACTCTAATAATATTATTATGCAAGAAACCCCCCTAATGGAACTTTATATCAGTTCATTTATTACAATACCCAATGATTGTAAAAGGAGAGAATGCAAAACATGCATAAACTATAGAGAAAATGTAAACCTAGTGCATGAAAACAAAACTGAGTGCATGCACAAACCAGTGTTCACATCTGCCTCCATGATGAAAAAGACTTCCAATATGTGTAGAGGTCGAAACCAGCTTTCCGATGATATCTCATTTGCGAAAATCTAACACCATGGCCAAAAGTTATGATTTTTTCAAAAAAAATGAATTTAGCCTGCAGGAAATGGCTTTTCTAGCAAAAAAAAGTTTACTTTTGATTTGATTTCTGCAAAATCTGTTCATAATGAGTGGACAAAAATAGAAATCCAGAAATATTTTGAAACTAAGAACAAAACCTAGAAACTGTTTTCTGATCTAGCAAGCAGAAGATGAAAAAAATAAATTTTTAAACCTTCAACCCAGGGAATAATGACGTGCACCAATTTTTTAACAGTAGTTTTCTCCAAATCCATACAATATATCAAAATCTAAAAGATACCCAGTTCAGATTTCAACCCTGGCTACAAAACCCAGAAATCAATTTTCCAACAACTGAGTGAAAGCTGGATTTTTGAAGCAAAAATGAAAAATGGCTATGAGAGAATATCTTCAAAAAACACGAACATGCAACAACAGATCTGGAGCTCTGATACCATGTAGAAGTTGAAAAACCAACTTCATAGTCCCCAAGAACACCTGCAAGCAATCACATGTATCACATGCATAGATATTCAGAACAAGAAATGAAAGATGTTCTGTAAACTCTCAGAGCAAAGTTGTGCAAGCAAAAATCAGAATTGTTCATTATTGAGAATAATGTTTTACAAATAATACAAAAGCCTTCGAAAAGGCGATGATGCAATAAAGCAAGAAAAAACAACCCTAATCTTATCTTGAGCAAAAGACAACTCAATAAGATAAGATAAGAATTAAATGATAATTATCCTAGGAAATAAATAATTACCTAAGTAAACTTATCCTAAAGTGTAATTAAATAATTAATTACACCAACACAATGCCATATGGATAACAACATAAGCTCTATAAAATTTACTATTTTATTGCAAATCAGAAATGAAACAATTTAGCCAAATCTAGAGAACAACACTCAGCAATACCTTATGGAAAACAACATAAACTTTATAACATTAACTATTTTATTGCATTGCAACCATTACCACAAAATGGAAGCCATTATTAAAAAATAAACAATATAGCCTAAGGTAGAGAACAACAATCAACAATGCCCTATGGAAATCAACATAAACTATATAACATTAACTATTTCATTTTGTTGCAAGCATAGCCGTTGCAACTATAGCCACAAAATGGAAGCCAAAAATCAAACAAGATAGACTTTTCTCAGCAAAACCTTATCAAAAATTGAAACAATATTTCCTTTTCAATAGTACCTTATTGAAAATGAAACAATATAGCCTAAGCTAGTGAACAACAATCAACAATGCATTATGAAAATCAACATAAACTATATAATGTTAACTATTTTATTGTGTTGCAATCATAGCCACAAAACAAAATCCATAAATCAAACAATATTGGTTTCAATAGTGACCAAGATGGAAAAACCCACAAAACACAAAAGTTCACAATTAAAAACCTATGCAAAATACAGTCTTTTCTCAATAGTACCTTATAAAAAATTGAAACAATATAGCCTTTCCAACAACACCTTATCGAAAATGAAACAATATAGCCTATGCTAGAGAATAACAATCAACAATGCCTTATGCAAATCAACATAAATTGTATAATGTACTAACTATTTTATTGCATTGCAACGATAGCCACAAAAATGAAGCCATAAAATAAACATTTAAAAAAGGGTTCCAAGATGGAAAGGAACTCCATACTAGAGTTGTAAGCCGGGAAATTAATAAAATATTGGTAACAAACAGGGTTACACTTGAGCGGGACTTCTTTTTAAGTACAGAGCATGACACTTCCATGGAAAATGATGACATATTTAAGAAGAAGAATCTTGTCATTATTTATTTGAAAATTTAGTTGACTCTCTTATTTTTAGATAAGAGTTTTGTCCTATGGAGCTGCTAACTTCTCTTTTAAGGGCTTATGTAGTCCATGTAGTTTTTAATTGAAGGCAGTATGCTTTGGGATTCTCCTCTAAATTGATGTAATTATATTCTAGGTTTTGAAATTTTAATTATGATGGAGAATGCTTGAATTTGCACAATCAATATTTAATTATATGATTATATAGATTATTTTACTTTTTAATTTTAATTTTAATAATTAAAAATATTTATAATTGATTAAGTAATTAAAATAAAATATTTTTTTAATTATCTATAATTTATCTATTAGAATTTAGGTCTATTACTTTTGGACATAATACTATCATCAAATATATAAATGTCCATTAAGATTTTGGTTAACTGGATACCAAGGTCCATCACACACTAGTCTCTTACATAAAACTTTATTTCATAAAAAATAGTCTTTGAGTTTCAAATCTTCTCTCAATGTGATTAAATAATATATCTCAATTACATATGCATCATGACACTATAAACTCCAAACATGTAAGGAATACATAAAATATAACATAGAATAGGTATCAATTCTAGGATTTAAACCTAAGAAATAACACATAAGCCAAGGAAATCTAGGTAGAGATAGATATAGGTTGAAGGTATGATAGATAGGAGGCCAAACCACTATGACTACACCATTGAAGTTTGAGTAAGAACATAGAAACTTATAAAATACACAATGGCTAAGCACATAAAATAAACACATGAGTTGATCTCGATAAAGGATTTAAGGGGTCTACTAAATAATTTTTCTCAAATTGATTATCAACGTAAGGAAATATAGTTCCTAGGGAAAATCGAAATCCATAAAACTCTAATTTTAAGGGACAAGCCAACAAGGAATCCAAACATAATTTATTGTATCTTATATCTTGAGTGTCTATAAATATCTCAATATTTATTATTTTTTTGGAAGTATATGACAAGGATATTAGTTCTAGATGAGTTGAGAAACTTAGGATATATGACTTTTCTTGTACAAGTAATTTGGTGGAGAGTCCATTTGTTTTTGATAAAGGAAAAAACGGGTTTTATAGGGACCCAAAACCACAAAGTTTACAACATAAAATAGAAAGGGAAAAAAAATTCCAATGAATTAAACAAGCTGCAATAAAAGAAAAAACTAGAAAAAATAGTAGCCAACCAAAAAAAGCCAGGAAGGACAACCAAAGAGCCAGCTGAGGCATAGACCAAAGAACCAACAACAACTAATCCAGAGTCTTTAGAACAATCTCAGTCTTGGCCTCCAGATCCTGCATATCTTGGACACCCTTCTTGAAAGTTTGAATCATATGTGGCATGGGGGGTGCCTTCCTTTTCAAATTAGCTTTGGTCCTCTTTGAAATCCCTATGTCCTCTTCCTGGTTTTTATTTTTCACCTCTTCCTTGAAATCAACAACCAAGGACCCTTGTTGAGCTTTATCCAGTTTTTCAGTCATATTGTTGATAATGATAGAATTATGTCTTGCCATTATGTTATTCTGTTCAATAATTATCTTCACAACATTTTTTATTTTCTCCAAGTCAATTTTTATCCTTCTGTCCTTACCCACATTTTCCTGGATCTCCTTACTAGCAATGTTCTCATTACACTCTTCATCATTCTTGCATAATGTGGAAACCTTAGCTCCCACTTCTTCCAATTTACTCTGGAGGGCCCAGTTTTTTTATTTTCAGGTCATTAATTTCATGAAATACCCAATTTTACATTCTGAAATGGTCCACAGCATTATTCCTAACTATGCCCAGAAAATTAGTAGTAGGTTCCCTATCAAAATTGAGGCAACTTTTAGCAAGATCAGAGGCTCCAGGGGATTTAGTTCTAACATCTCTATTTGTTGACGAGATAGAAGAGGAAGAATTATTATTTTTGTTGGAATCCTCAGAATCAAGAGATTCTTTAGAATACAAAACAAGGTTTTTAACAGGGAAATTCTTACCAAGCCCTTTGGCTTTGGGAGTAGAACTTCCAGGCTCAGAAGCAGGGAAGATTTTAACAGGCTGGGGATTATAGATTTGGATTTTCTTGCCAGTCTGGATAGAGGGCGGATCCAGGACCTTCCTAACCAGACTCAAATTTGGTTTATTCCCCAAGTAGCTAGGTTCAGTGTCATCCTCCTCAGACGCCGAAGAGGCATCTAGGTTAGCAATGGCTAGCAAATTTTGGAAATGTTCAAAAATTAATCTTATCAGACCAATATGTAATATATGATATCTTTTAGGGTTTTTCTTATGGTCTTCCAGACTCTTTCTTAAGGAACAGAGTAAATAGTAGGGGAGAGAAACTCTAACCTTATAGCAAAAATGATTGAGCAAGGAAAAATGATAGTCGTAGACCCTAGTGAACTGACCATCTAGGGTGATATACTCCATAATGATGCGAATAAATTTTCTCCAGAGAGCTTTAATGGTGTCGGCCTCGAAGTAACTATTGGAAACTTTCACAAGTTTCAATTTTTCCTTGTCTTTCTTCAAAAATCTAACCACCGCTTCATCAGAGAAATTCATGTCCTGAAAAAATTTATGTCCTTCAGTGGACATGCCAGTCACTTCAGCAATGAGATTTTGATCAAGCTTAACTTTTCTGCCAAAAAGGGTTATTTCCCCATTGTCCCAATTCTTCTCAAAAAGCTCTGTAGCTTCCTAATTAGACCCATGGAGTTTCTCCAAAAAAGGGATTAAAGCCCCCACTTTTCACTATGTTCCACACTTTAGTGTTTCTTGTGTGCATCTTGAAGTTTTTTGGCTCAACTCTTTTTCTTTCTCCTCCCATTTTAGGAAGCACAATAATGCAGACATAGAAAAAATCTTGGTTCGAAATGGTCCTACCAAACCAGTGAGCCCACAAAGCATGTTGAGCAAACTTACAAGACAAGCTAACTAGCTCGGCCCCATGCAATCTAATGATAGTGATGTACTTACCCCATTCTATGATCATGATTGAGGTGACACACATCTTTCCCATGTGATGCATCATAGTTCAATAAGGCTCAGACATCAACACCTAAATCACTGATATTTAGACAAGTGCGTTCTTCTTTACTTTTAACCCCTTCATTCACAAAAAATTCTACCACATTTGGCTTCTCTATAGGCATGGGATATATTTATATTATCAAACTTAGCTAAGGTCTAAATAGCATCATCGATCCAAGAATTTATGGTCCACGAGGGGGGGGACCTACCTAGAAGACAATCAATAATATTTTTTGAGTCCCCTTCAAGCCAAAGGTTTTTAAAATTTAGACTAGGAGCCAAATTTATTACATGAAAAGCTCCAATAGCCTTAACCAAATGATTGGTTTGTGAGCCAAGGGGGGAAGCAATTGCACCTAGAAAATTTCCAAAAGAATCCCTTATAACTCTGCCACATCCCGTTGCACTAGGATTTCCTTTAGCCTCCCATCAAAGTTGGCTTTGATCCAACCGTTAGGTGGAAAAGTCTAGTGGACACCCTCCCTATCCTTCTTAACATGTTTAGGAGCATAGGAAATATCATAACTAATTTTCCATTCCTTAGCAATATTTAGATCATAGTAAGAACAAGGCACTTTCTCGGGATTACAATCCTTCTGGGGGATTGCATCAAAATTTTCTTTAATTAATCTGATTATTTTATCATACACTATGAACTCCAAAGATTCCTTATCTCTATAAATTATATTGTTTCATTCTTTCCATAGACCCCAAGCAACATGAGGAAAGGAAAAATCCCACAACTTCTGTAGTACTGGGTTGTGAGTAGGGGCTTTCCATTGGATGAAAAAGTCTTCAACTGACGAGGGGAACACCCAAGATAATTTACAGTAACAGAGAAGTTTTTCCCAAATCAAGGTATCAAATGGACAATGAAGAAACAAATGACAATTTGACTCTACCTCCATCTTGCAAAGATAACATCTATTGGGTATTTGAAAACCTCGATTACAGAGATTATCAACTGTGAGCACTTTATTTTGAAGTAGGATCCAAAAGAAGATGTTGACTTTAGGCACAAGGTGTTTGATCCAAGCATTCAACTAGAAAGTGGGGGGAACCTCGGTAGAAGATAGCTTGGAAAAAGCCGACGAAATAGAGTAGTTGCCTAAGGGTTCATCTTTCCAAACAAGACAATCTTCCATCTGATCATGGCAAAGTCTGACAGCTAATAGGGAGGATTGGACAGGAGCAAGAACCTAACTAACAAGATACAGATCCACCCATTTTCCATTCTTCCAATAATCTTTAACATGTGACCCAAAGATAGCGTTACAAATCTTAGCCCACCCGCAAAAAGGTTCAAGTTTGGCAAGGGGCTCCTTGAACAACCATCTATTGTCCCAAAATCTTGTTTGGTTTCCACTCCTAACTTGCCAACCCACTCCTATTTTAACCACTTTTCTACCAGCAATCAAGTTATTCTAACAGGTTGAACCTCTGGGTAGAAGATGGGATTCCATTATGATTATAAGAGACTTGTTATTCTCCAAATATTTTCTTACCGAGATTTCAGTCCATTCCCCTGAGGACAAATAGTCTCCAAAATTGTTTAGGAAGAAGAGTCTTGTTAACCATTATGATTTCTCTAAGACCTAATCCATCAACCTTTTTAGGTTTGCACACCAGATCCCACCCTATTAAAGGCAATCTTTTTCTTTCTTCAACACCCGACCACATAATTTTTTTTTGAATCTTTTCAATAGCATCCCCAAACTTGGCAGGGATTTTAAAAAGGATTAATGCATAAATAAAAAATTCTGAAGAGTAGCTTTGAGGAGTTGTACTTTACCAGCTTGACTTAGAAGAGCTCCTTTCCATCCAACAAGCTTCTTACTAAACCTCTCAACCAACGAAATCCAAAAGGACTTTAGGGGTTTAAGGCTTAAAGGTAAACCTAGATAGGTGGTAGGTAAAGACTCCACCCTACAACCTAGGATTCTGGCAATTTTATTCTATCTATGTTCAAGAGTATTAAAGAAGAGAGAATTTTTGTTTGTTAATTAGTTGGCCAGACACCCTCCCATACACATCTAATAAATTTTTCAAAGTCTTTCCCTCTGAAATAATATATCTACCCAAGAGCATGGTATCATCAATGAACTATTGATGACAATAGATCAAATTGCTAGAAGACAGTTTAAGACCAACAAGGGATCTTTGATCAATCAACCTTTTCAAATTTCTTCCAAGACTTTCAGCCATAATAGTAAATAAAATAGGAGAAATATGATCTCCATGTCTTAGACCTCTGGAGCTTTGAAAGAACATCAAGGGACATCCATTAACCATAACAGAGATAGAATCTATAGAAACAAGTTGCTCCACCAGCTAAAGAACCTTGTTGTTGAACCCAAACACCTTAAAAATTTTAAACAAGAATTTCTAGTCAACTCTATCAGAGGATTTCGATGTATCAAGCTTTAAGAGGAATCCTTCAGTCTTTGACTCCACCAAGGAATGGATATTCTCATGCACTGTTATAATTGAATCAAGGATCTTTCTACCAAAGACAACCATTTTGTTGAGGTGAAATTAGAGTTGGAAATAGAATTAAAAATCTAGAAGTCATAACCTTCAAGATGATTTTGTAGATAGAGTTACATAGGCTGATGGGTCTGAAAGCATCAAAGTCCACTACTCTAGGCTTCTTAGGAATAAGTACTAGAAAAGTAGCACTTAACTATTTTAGGAGACTTTTGGACCCAAAATATTCTTTAACAAAATTCACCACATCCTCTCCAACAATCTCCCAAAACCATTGAAAGAAGAACATAGGAAACCCATCAGGACCCAGAGCTTTACTCCCTTCAAAGGAAAAGACAACCTTCCTAACTTCCTCACTAGAGGGAATAGCAATCAGCTTAGAGTTATCTTCCTGATTAATAACATTAGGTATAGCCTCTATCAGATGATCTTGATCATTTTGGTTAGTTTTCTCATTCTCAAAAAGAATATTTTTTAAGAAAATAACAGCTTGCTTTCTAATATCCTCCTCCTCCTCATACCAGTTACCATCAACTTCAATAAGAGAGATTCTATTAACTGCCCTATGTTTTGAGGCCAATAAGTGAAAGTGCCTAGTATTTTTGTCACTTGCATATAACCATAAAGCTCTAGATCTTTGTCTCTAGATTTCATTTTCTTTAGAAATGATGTCATGCATCTTAATAAGGAGCTCATTCTCTTTTTCCTTAATATCATTCAAATATCCTTCCTTCTAGATTTTATTTTGGACCTCCCCCAACTCCATCTGAAGATCATATTTAATCTTTAAAATGTTACGAAAAGACTCTTTTTTCCATTTTTTAAATTGAATTTAACTTTCCTAAGATTTTTGGCAACTCTAAACATAGCTGTCCCAGAGATATTAATGTTCCACCATTTCCTAATTTCCTCTTTAAAAAGACAATGGGAAAGCCGCATTTTTTCTACCAGAGTCCATTTTTTCATCCAAGCCAAGCTTTGTTAGTTTGGGAGTGCAAATATTGTAGCTTATATACTTTTTTATTGTAAGAAAATATTAATGAGATTTAAAATATTTGGAAGTGACTTTAAAAGTTACAATATGTGCATATAGAGTGGTTTTTTTGTACTCATTATATCTCTTTCTTAAAAATGATCATTTATCTAATTTATATTCCTCATATGCTTGCATCACTCTTTAAAAATTAATTTGGGACTAATATTGGTTTGATAATTCTTTGTTAGGTTTACCAAGGAAGCTCTTATAATTCAATGGTTTTGTTCATGATTAATGAATTGACCATTCTAAATCATTTTTAATTATCATTTCTTTTTTATTTTCCTATTTCTACTCTTATCATTTTCTTCCTTTTATATATATATATATATATATATATATATATATATATATATATATATATATATATATATATATATATAAGGAGTAGTGTAGGATTAGAGTGGGATTTTCCTTTACTCTATTGCTACATCTAGCTAATAGATCTCATTCATTATTTCTATCTCAATCAATAATCTGATTTAATCATGGTTGGGAATAACTAGTTATTGTGCAATCAACAAAAAAAGGGATCATATTGTCACTTGTTAAATATTAGGAAATTGAATTTCTCAAGCTATATTTTCCTAATAAAAACTTGGTAATCATAGAACTTGGGGAGATCATCTTAGTTTCCTTTCTAGAAAGGAGGTGTCTCTTGATTCCTTCTAACATTAGAAAGTCATTTGTATTTCCAACACAATGACACTATAGAATTTTCTATCTTGATTGTGTCATTTGACAAACTAATAAATAGTTCATTAAGGAAAGTGTTTTTTCTAAACAATTGAACCTAGTCTTAGTAAGGGTATAAAATGAAAATCAACACCACAATATGAAAATACATTTTATATGATTCTATTACTCTTATGTAAATTATGTTTACATATTAGTTTTTATGGACAAAATATAAAAATTCACAAGTGTACAACTATTTCATGAAACAAGCTTATTTCCAACAATTGGCAAAATTTAAGTGTTTTAAAAAAAAAAAAATCAAAAACCTACTCCATATAGTGTGAGATAGCAATCTACTTGACAAGGATGAATGAATGCTAATATCACTGTAGAGAATGGATGTCTATAAATGCAAGAAAAAAAATAGACATGTACTAAATGTTAGATGTAAGGGAATATATGTGAATATAGATAAGATGTACTTGAATATATGGTCATGTATAATCACAGGGGTAAGTAAAAAATAAAGAAATGAGCTCAATTTTACAATGGATTGTAACATTTATGAATAGATAATTGTATTAAGACAATCCATTAAAATAGACAAATAAATAAATAAAGACCAACATGATTATGCAAATAAGACCATTAATATATATAATCTTTTGAATTCATAATTTTTAATATTATATCTTATAACTAATATATAATACAAACATTATTTTTAGAATATTAGAAATAAAACTTATATATATATATATATATATATAACAAAGATTTCTACTTTCACCAAAGATTTCCCCTCTCTATATATATTTCCAACAAAATTTCAACTCTATTTTTTTCAAATTATAAAGACTCTTAACTACGTTATATCTTGATTCACCTATGTGTAATAATTTTTTTAATAAAAAAATTAAATATTTTTAAAAATTTGAATTCTTCTAATCTATTCTACTAAAATATTATCCAATACTATCCAAATTAATTCATTCAATCAATAAATAAATAAATAAAATCATTCATAGTTTTCTTTTTTAAGTATTACATTATGAACTTGGTGAGTTAAAATATCCACAACCTTTGTAAATATAAACCTGAAATTACAACCTTTATCAAGTTCTATCTAAATACATGTAGTAGTCCTTTAACACTATTGACCAAGCATCCCTCATTACAATTTATATTCTCCTTCTAAGGAACATTCATGGGTACCATAAGTTGCATAAAAATAACTACAGACTTATTCCACAATCCTACATTTGAATTGAAGGACCTGTGAGATTGATTCAGCTTAAAACGTTAACAATGGGATGAGCATGGGAGAGTCTGCTTTGGAATTATTACGGTGAGCACACCGTCTCTCACATTTACAGACTCGGTGTACAAGCCAGCGTCGTTAGGGAGAGAGAATACAATCTGAAATGGCGCAATGCAGGGTCTCTGCCGTTGCAGATAACGCAGGGATCCTCTGCTCCCATCCAAATTGTTTCCCGCTCCATATACTTTCATAGTTCTGTCATTCAGTATCAGCACCTGCATTATAATATTACATCATTTATCAAAACAAAGAATTGTTTTGTGAGAAAAAGAATAACGAATGCCTATTCATATAAGTTAAATGGTTCAATACTAAGATAACTGATTGAATGAGTCTCTGGTAATAACTGTATAAATAGTTTTAAATGATGTTTCAGATCTCTTCAACTATTTGTGTCAATAAACATAAAATAACTGGTTATAACTTTACACATAAACGAAATATGAAAAATGAAAATTATAAATATATACCCTAATGTCCTCGCTGCTCAGACCCGGAACATTGAGTATTTATTTATAGTTAGCTGGAAACTCTATTATATCTGTAGCAGGAGGCGTCGTTGCCATTGCTTTCTCTGAAAGATAATAAGCGACAATGGAAATAGGATGTGTAATAGAGAGCAGGGCACAAAAATGAAGCTTCCTTCTCTTTTGCAGCAAGAGAAAATGAATGGTAGAGTGCTTTTATCACTGCAAGGCAATGAATTAGAGGCTACCGTTCTGGGTGGCGTAGTAACAATGACGATTCGTTTCAGATCACTCCAGGCTCAAATAAAATAATAAAACTGAAAGAAACTGAAAAATTGAAAGATATTTCGTCACTTAGTTATTTTTTTATTTTGAAAGTTGTATCTCTCAAGTCTAATAAATCACCATATTCAAAGCAACTTTACGTGCAACTTTGGTTCAGAGTAGTAGTTCTTATATTGAAGATGCTTGAATTATATAGATATTTTTGTTTTTCTTTTGAGTAAATGATTACATGACTATGGGTAAGGTTACATTTAAATCGGAAGGTATCTTTCAATTAGTAGTTAAATGGGATCATGTGTTAAATTCACATTTGATTTGGGGTTCAATCTAGTTTAATAGCTCCTTAAAAGATTTGAACTTTGGTTTGTCATAATCTAATAACATACAGTCATATACTGTTAATTAAACTACAATTCTTTTAACAACTTAAAATAATTAATAGACTATAATTTTGTGCATGAATTGAAGTAATAAGAATTAGTATATCATTATGGATGGTATAGTAACAACAACAATTTCAGATTACTCTATGCTCAAATAAAATAATAAAACTGAAAGAAACTAAAAAAACTTAAGAGAAATTCCTAACATAGTTACTTTTATTATTTTGAAAATTTCATCTCTCAAATGTTATATTTCACCATATTCAAAGAAACTTTTTGTAGTACAACTTTGGTTCCTGAGTAGTTCTTCTTAATTTGTACATATTTAATTAATAATAACCCTTTTCTTTTTAATGAAGATAATTGAATTATATAGATTATTATTATTATTATTATTATTATTATTATTATTATTATTATTATTTTCTTAATGTTTTTATTTATGAGTAAGTGGATTACATCATGATGGGTAAGGCTATATGTAAATCGAAAGACATCTTTTAGTAGCAACTACAAGTAAGGGGATCATGTCTATTAAAGTCACACCTATAGGTTCAATCTTGGGGTTGAACATTGATTTGGAAAAATCTAAAAATGTGCCATCATACTCAACAAATTAAACTACAATTCTTTTAACATTTAAAAAAAAAAATTAATAGCTTGTAATTTTTTGCATGAATTGAGATAGTAAGAGAATTAGTATTTTAAAATATTTTCTTAAAATAAGTGCTTTTAACTTTAATACTTATTTGAAAACTTTTCTAAAATGATCTTTAATTTATTGACTATTGAATAGGATATATATTAAGCACAATCAAGTCATCATGAAAATTAAAAGAAGTAAATAATTTTTTATGGTGAGAGCAAGTTCTACTAGAGTTTGTGTATTTTATAAGTTCTTCTTGACATTCTTATGTCCCTCTAAGTCTTTCTTGTAATATTTTTTAATTCTCCACATTTATTGTGGGTATTTTGCTATGGTCTCAAATTATCTAATTCAGGCAATTCAATAGGTGTTGATGGTTTGGTCACTTTCAACAATGGAACCATTGAACATGAATCCATCAAATTTGTCCCAATGGTTTACTATGAAGCACCCTATTTTTTTAGTGGATGTGGTTTTACTCATCTCTAAATTATATAATGCATCCAAATAGTTAGATCATTTTACTTTGATAGGGTATTTTGTTGGGAGAACTCCCCTAGAAAGCATGCTTCATGAGTGAGTTGGCAAGCATTGGACCTTCCATGGAATTTAGCTTGATGTTGTTTAGAAACTTACTCAAATGTTCTTTCTTTTTCACTTTGTTGAGGTCATTTTCAAGCATGGTCTAGGGTATCATACTATGTCTATTATTTTGTTATTTGTGGACTTGTGATTTCATCATCTCAAATGAAAAGATGCTTCATGCACTAGTTTGGGTGGTATAGTAATGTTGATAATTTATTTTGAATGACTCTAGGCTCAAATAAATTAATAAAAGTGGAGAAACTAAAAAATTAAAAGAAATAAATTGATACTTCATTATTTTTACTCTTTTGAAAATTAAGAGAAATCTTACAAACCCCAAATATAATTTTTGTGTTGAATATGCTTGTTTTGTTTTGTGTGCCTTATTCCTTAATTACATGCTTACATTCTTTTTGTCTTTCATTTTTTTTATATATCTTGAGAAAATATTAGACCCATGCAACTATGGATGACTTTGCACGTTGGATCATGCACAACCCAATACAACCTACACATCAACCTACACATTCGCGATGTAGCCTATTGTTTCATATAAACTATATAGTGGTTCATGAGTGCAACTTATTAGATGTACCATGAAGAAGTCTTGGTTTCTACCTATTTCTAATACATCTTAAACGATACCCATTAGTCTTTGCACAAATATTTCTAGATGTGGCATTATTGTTTATGTGGTCAAGGACTTCTATTAGATGACACTTGAAATCGCAAGTTGACTTTTGTCATTTACATCATTTTTCATAATGTTCTTTATACTCACATATGTGCTATCTTTCTATCAAATTCTCTAAGCCACATGCACCTAATTAAATTATTATTTGAGATTAGCTTGTTAATATAATAATTGATCTTTTTTGTGTTGATCTATAATTATCATTAAGATTATATCTAAGTTTACTTATTAAGTAAAGAGATATTATTAAAAAATTTAGGTCATTTTCTTCTCGAAACATCAACTTTTTTTTTTTTATTCGTAAGTTGTGGGGATAGGGGGCCATTCCCTTTATTAAAAAAAAATCATTACAGAAATCTGTTGCATAGCAGAGAAGAGGAGAGGAGGCTAATTGTGAAAATTCTATTGCAGTTACTGATTATTAATCTCCTATCTAATACATAGATTATTTGACTCTGAAAATTAATTCTCAGCAAATATCGAAAAATAACACAACTGCAACTTCACCAATAAAACTCACAAGAATAGAGAAGAAAACATTCACAATAATGAACACAATATTTTTGGACAAATTGTCCGTGGAAAAACCCCGAAGGGAAAACCACTACTGTAGATGAGGAATTATATTAAACTTCAGCAAATTAAGGAATACAAAACCGCTTGCCTCTTATCGCGAGTCTTCGCAATATTCTTTCTCCGAAATTCTTCCCTCACTTCTCCCGCTGAAATTCCACAGCTGCTATCCCCAACGCTATCACTGCGCCCTTGCTAACACTGCAAGACTATTTGCTCTCACTGCAATTCTACTTGCTATCACCGCAAGTCTACTTGTTGTTGTGTTCTCCAATTGCCCATTGATCCCCTTTTATACTTTTCTCATTGGAAAACCAATGGCCATGATTTAATCTCAATCAATGGCTAAGATTAAATAGACTCTAAAAACCCTAACTAACTGGATTCTAGAAGTCTCTAGGAGAATCAATTTATTTAATTACATAAGTATCTAGACAACTCAGCCCTTTTCTGGAGGTTTCTAGAAAATAAATTAAATAATTAAATGACACTTGTGACAATGGAGACACCGGCCCAAACTATATAATTAACACTCCTCTTAGCTTAGGAAGGTGTTCTCGTGATGACACCCAAATTTTATCTCCTCAAGAAGATGAATTTCGCTTCCCAATGCCTTGGTCAGCCGTCCGCTATCCGCTGATCTCAGGTATATACCGAGCCGAATAATCCCGCTACTGCATACAACTCGGCGAAATGATATCCTCATGTCTATATTTAGACCTATCATGAAACACCGATTCCTACCAACTTGATAACTCGATTATGTCGCAGTTGTATCACCGTGAGTCTCAACCCTCTTACCAAACAAGGCTACCGGAAGAACCTCGCCATATCATTTCGCCATCGCGCCGCCATGCTAGCTGCTATGTATCACCGTTTAACTCAAGCCATAGACTTCGCTCTCGGGCCGTACTCGCTATACAACTCGATCCCAAGCTAAAGCAACACCCTGAAGTGCTTTTCCTGTCCGTTGTACTGCCTGCCCAATCTGCGTCAGTATAGCCTATCAACCTGATACCATCACCTCGAGCATATTTAATTCCATACTCGATTGTACCACACAAATACCGCAACACATGCTTTGCTGTGTATTTCTCGATGCTACCATCTGCACCGTGCTTGATCTTATAGATCCAGCGTGATCCAACCACTGCCCTATCTGTTGGTCTAGGCACAACCTCCTACACATCGTTCTACACTATTGAGGTATACTCCTCAACCATTGCATCTTGCCACACTTGCTGCTGTGCAGCCTCCTGATAGCTAGAAGGCTCACTATCTACCAACTGACTAACTAATGCCATATAGTCATCATACCTGGCTGGTTGTCTCCGCTGTTTACTACTCATCCTAGGAGCTCCCACAAACTCCTGAGTATTACTTTGTGACTGCTGGTTCTTGCTACCAACCGTGAGGATGAAGTATCAACCTATATCACCCTGATGCATCTCTTGGATCTGTTGCATCTGCTGCTCCATACTCTGCGAATTCTCAGCACCTGAGCTTGTGCATGTACTAGTAACTGTACTCGAGCTTCGCTGTCCTTGATCTGGTTGAACGATCCTTAGAGCTTCCACTAACTGCTCACTCTGATCATCTGCTGGCAAATCTCTGGACCTCCTAAATGCCTTGTCCTCCATGAACTTGACATCATGCCTAACTATAGTCCTCTTGGTCCCTGGAATAAATATCCGATATGCCTTTGAGGTTTCACTGTACCCCACAAAGTACCCCTTCTCTGCAGTTTGATCTAACTTGGAACGTGTCACACCTGGAATGTGACAATACTAAACTCCCCAAATATCCCGGCGGGCCGACATCCGCTTCTTCCCTCGAGAACGCCTCCTCCGGTGTCATCTTGCCTAATAATTATGTGGAACCCTCGCTTTGTGAAGACCGGCCAAAATCGCATGCCCCATAAGTAATGCGGGTATATCCTCGGGTCATACAATATAGCCTCTTTAAGCCGCCTCGGAGAGTAGACCGATTCTTCCTCTCAAGAACCCTATCTCAGGGTTGTAAGGAAATACCCACTCTCTTCTTGATTCCTTCTTCCCCGTACAACTCCCGAACTTTTTTTCCTTTGTACTCTCCCATTGTCCTGGACCGAAGAACCTTTAGATTATCTTCCCCTCAGTTTAATTCTCCACAAGAGCTTTGAACTCTTGGAAGCAACTGAAAACCTCATCCTTGCTCTTCAAGAAGTATATCCAAGTCTTCCTAGAGAAATCATCAATAAAAGTAACAAAGTACTTGTACCCTCTGAGAGACTTCATCGACATTGGTCCACATATATCTGAATGTACTAGATCAAGAACACCCTCAAATTTGGTGTCACTCCTTGGAAAAGTTGCTTTCGCAAACTTCCCCAACACACATCCCTTACATACATCATCATGCTCTGTGCTCACCTCTGGAACACCTGTCACTGTCTCACGAAGCAATTTAAGTGCTCCATGATGTATATGGCCCATCCTCCTATGCCTTAGCTCTCCTTGATCTCTAGAATTACTGCTGCTCATCAGTGCCTTATGAGTATCAAACTGCAACCTGTAAAGCCGGCCGCTCCTAACTCCAATAGCTATGGGTGATTTCCAATCCTTGTGCTTAATTAACACACTTGCCCCTCTAAAGAGTACATTATAACCTTTATCCTGAAGGACAGATATGGAAATCAAATTCATACCTAAACCTGGCACATGCAACACATCATGAATGGGAATCCGCTTACCATTCTCCCTCTGAAATAGAACAGTCCCTTTCCCAACTGGATTGAGTTTGGACATGTTCCCCATAGAGATCTGCATTCTGATATCCTCCTCCTTATAGCTGGAGAAGTACTCTCTAACTCCTGTCATATGAAATGATGCCCCACTATCTATATACCAAACACCCTGTGAGGTTGAGCTAGCCATACAAGCTATGAGAGCGAACTCATCCTCCATTCTACTAGAGAGCTCATCTGCACTTGCTGAAGCTGCTGTCTGCTTCTTGCCTTTCTTCCTTTGCGGGCAACCGCTGACATAGTGGCCAAACTCGTGACAGCCATAGCACTTGACTTTAGATAGGTCCTTCTTCTTCTTCTCACCTTGTGGATTTGATCCTTTACTAGACCCCTTCTTTGCTTTCCCTTTTCCTGCAAGGGCAACGTTCTCCTGTTCCGCCTCACTTTGCTGACTCTTGCTGCTGGTACCACTGACAAGACTTAGTCTAAGCTCCTCTTGAGTGAAGTCACTCCAAAGTCGATCCCAACTCGGCAAGGTGTCTCGTCCATTAATAACTTGAACAAAGACATCCCACTGCTTAGTAAACCCATTTAGGGCTATCCGCACTAGCTCGTCATCACCTAGATTATCTCCAATAGCAGCCAACTCATCCTTGACAAGTCTGAGTCTGGTGAGGTAACTTGTCACGTCCTCTCCCTTGTTCATCCGAGTAGTCCTCAACTTTTCTTTGAGAATCAACTTCCGATTAGTGGTAGCATTCTGGTACAGATTCAGAATGGCATCCCACATCTTCTTCGCTGTATCTAACTCTGTGACATGTGGAACAATATGATCCTTGACACCATCAAGAATCATCCTCCTCGCCTTGGCATCTTCCTTCTTATATGCTAAGAGCTGTGCTGGATCTGTAGGTATAGGTACAACACTAGTCACATATTCCTTGATCCCATTCTCTTCCAGCAACAAAGAAATTCTGGCTTTCCAGACACCAAAATTTGAGGCTCCATCCAATCTGTCCTGATCTCTTAAACCTGCTGAGGCCATCTCAAAAGATAAAAGAAAACAAATAATAATTCTGAAGAGGTAGAACTGGGTTTTATAAACCCTCTTTCCTGCGCTGAGCTTTGTTTGCCCTCAGATCAGCTCTGATACCATGTGAAAATTCTATTGCAGTTACTGATTATTAATCTCCTATCTAATACATAGATTATTTGACTCTGAAAATTAATTCTCAGCAAATATCGAAAAATAACACAATTGCAACTTCACCAATAAAACTCACAAGAATAGAGAAGAAAACATTCACAATAATGAACACAATATTTTTGGACAAATTGTCCGTGGAAAAACCCCGAAGGGAAAACCACTACTGCAGATGAGGAATTATATTAAACTTCAGCAAATTAAGGAATACAAAAATTGCTTGCCTCTTACTGGCAGAGCTCCGGCAATATTCTTCTCCGGAAATTCTTCCCTCAATTTCTCCTGCTGAAATTCCACAGCTGCTATCCCCAACGCTATCACTGCGCCCTTGCTAACACTGCAAGACTATTTGCTCTCACTGCAATTCTACTACTTGCTAACACTGCAAGTCTTTCTCAAGTATCTCTACTTGCTATCACTGCAAGTCTACTTGTTGTTGTGTTCTCCAATTGCCCATTGATCCCCTTTTATACTTTTCTCATTGGAAAACCAATGGCCATGATTTAATCTCAATCAATGGCTAAGATTAAATAGACTCTAAAACCCTAACTAACTGGATTCTAGAAGTCTCTAGGAGAATCAATTTATTTAATTACATAATTATCTAGACAACTCAGCCCTTTTCTGGAGGTTTCTAGAAAATAATTAAATAATTAAATGACACTTCTAGACAATGGAGACACCTGTCCAAGCTACATAAATTAACACTAATAGCCTTTTAAAAAGGAAAAAGGGAAACTAAAAGATCCTACAGAGGAACAAAGAACTGAAAGAACATTTCCAAAGACGATTTGAAGACTCTCAAGAAGAGCAGGAAAAGGTTAGAGGCCACATAACAACTACACCCTTCGAATGTTTTGAAGGAGAAGCACATCCAAAGTCCACTGTGATCCATCTTCCACTGCTTCTAAACCTTCAATGCGAAGCTTTTCAGCTTCAGACTTCCTCCCAATCTTACATTTTGGACCACAGTTAGGTTTCAATTTTCCATTTAGAGACTGAGATATTCCAAGTTTTTGAGGCGAATCCAACGAGAAATCATCAAAACAATCATGACCTTGCTCTTCCAAGTCCTCCATGAAAGGGAAGGTGCCATCGGAATTAGAACCATCCTTCTCTAACCTAGAAGGAGAATTAGGTGGACTCTCATGGATAGGAACTATTGGGAGAGATGAGAGAGCCATTGCCCAGTCAAGATTCGGCTTAGAAACCTAGGGGGGATAAAAAAAAATTCCATGATTCTGCCAAATGAACTCAAAATTAGAAGTGCCACCCTTTTTGACCCACTTAGATTCAAGCAAACATTCCTCTCTCCAACCAAACATTTGAAGGAACATGCCTCAATTCTATGACCTAGCATGTTACAGTAGAAACATCGAAAAGGCAACCCCTCATAATTTAAAAACTGAGTCCAGACACCATGAGAAGAATAGATCCAGATGGAATGAGAGAGGAGTTTAGAGATATCCACCATGGCACAAACCCTATAGAATCTACGATCCAGAGCCATTGAGTCAGAATCTAGCTTGACAAAAGACCCCACCTAGTTGATCATATTGCTCAGTAGAACCAGGGGCAGATTATAAAGCTTGATCCAAACAGGAATAAGTGTAATCTTGACAGTGGCGGGATCAAAGAAAGGCAACCAAAGAGAAATAAAGAGGCCGGAGTGCCTAAAAAACCAAGGCCCATTCTACAAACAAAAGTTATAATCCTTCAAAGAACAAAAGGTTATAAGGAAAAATCCAAAATCTAGAGATTCAACAGCTGGGAGAGATAGATCACTCCAGGTACATTTGATCCAATCAAGAACTGAAGACATCGAAGGGCACCTGTGCAAGCATCTCAGCACCACAGAACGGTTACCACAATCCTCAATGATTGCAGCAATATAACCATCAGAGATGCAAAAATCTGTTGGTTCATCGGAGAAAGAAACAACAGAATCCCAAAACAAAAAATGAGCGCCGCCAGATTGAGCGCCACAATCCATTTTTAGAGGAAGGGGAGGATCAGAGGAAATCAGAGGGCTGGGTGGAATAGGGTTTGTCGATGTAACATGCTCACGACAGTAATCTAAGAATACATGAATTGCGTTAGCCCTGTTTTTGTACCCATCCATAAAACCGAAGGGCACCGTGCTAGAAGAAACCTCCGCATCATTCACATCCAGAGGATCAAAGGCACGAGGAGCAGGAGAAGAAGGCGGCGACAAGCTCAAAGACGCCCTAGAGCGAAGGGTATACCACTTCCTTCCCACCCCAGATGCAACACCTTGACCACCATGCCTCGCACCAGGGGCATGCAAAGGTTTACCATCCACTCGAGCCTGCACTCCACCATTCTTCAGATGTCCATCCCTGTGCGCGTCCAAGCAGTCAGCTCTGCCAAACAAACCTTCGCACATATTCGTCGTCCACTTGATTTTAAACTGGGAACATCAACTTTCTTTAGTCTGTGGATATTTTGTAGATTTAATTTATTTAATTCATTAGTATTTTCATGTGAATTTTCAAGTTGGTTATTTTATTTAATGGTCTTCTTATAACATCAAAAACTACATTTTGATTAATACATAAATACTAGACCTTTCGAACCCATTATCTACCAACCTTGAATATTTTAGCAAGTCTTTAATGACGCATATTTTGACTAGATGATACTAGTTGGATAGTTGTATTGAATATGAACTAATATTTATGTTGAAAATTTGAAAAGTAGTTTTCCTTTCCTCACCTATTTGTTCCCTAATTATTAATTTATTTCAAATAGTCATTTATCCTACAACCTATTTTTATCCCTCTAGTGTTAGGTTATATGTCAAATGGAAAAATAATGATCATATTAATTTTTTTCAATCAATAGAGTTGATTAGGAAGGAATCTATTACAAAGTAGGGAATGCTAAAAATATAGAGTCTAAATATTTGAATCTATTCATGTGATCTAGATCATGGAATATTAGTAATCTGCATACCCTTTCTTCTATATTATTCCATCATATCTATCACCCTCCCTCATAAGAATCCATTAAAATTAATATTATAAAAAACTAGCAAAGTTAATATTCTAATTAGATCTAAACCATTTCTATATTCTTCCCTTTCACTTGTATCCTCCCTATAATATTCATCACCCCTTTAGAGCGTCCCTATCACTTTGCACGTGACTTATTTATAGCTTTCCCCCAAGGTTTCACTTTGTGAATACTAATTCCATGTACACACTACTCACATATCATTACTAGGTACATACACACACCTTATTTTTTATTTGCTTATGCTAAGGATATAATATATACCAATTGGAAGAGTGACTAAGGTAGTCTATTCAAATCACACACTTTTCCTCTTGAACCAAATGTTAACTCAAGTTTTCTCACATTTGGAGTGTAATGTGCTTATTCTATGAGTGAGAAGATGATAATAGATTTTGAGTAAAGAAAATTCATAAATTATAAAGGTCGTTAGACTGAAAAACACTTGTGTCTACCCAAAAACTTAACTTATAGCACACTAAACCTACTCTATAGTAGTTCCCACCAAGTGACATGCAACAATACACACATTTTTTAAGTTTTTAGTTTTTCCTTAAAAAATTATTAGACCCTCAAATTTTATAAATAAATTATAAATATATTTATTATTATTATTATTATTATTATATCTTCTCAAATTTACATTCAACACTTCTCAACTCCCATAGTTGTTAGTTACATCAAGTTCTGATATTATTTTTATTTTTTATATTTTCCTTTTGAATCTAATGCATGCTTAATGATTACAAAGAAATAATTTGTAATCTCTTATGTAAATAAGCACATTTGAAGGTTTTCATTTTTTCATACTTTTTCTAGAGAAAGGGTTCACAATTTTAGGGGCCAAGGAATAATAAGTTTGGAGTAAGGTTTGCACTTTTAGGGATGAAGCTAGTTATTTTTGGGAACACTAGACATAGAGAACACTTAAAAGGTTAGGTATCTATTTTAGTTGTGTATTCATGTTGTTTGGATTTATTTTAAATAAAAATGTCCATTTGTATGCTATTTCTATATTATTTAATAAAAAAAATATTTCTTAAAAATCCTTACATTCTTCTCATTGTTTTTTTTTTACTCTATTTCTAGTTCAAGTTGTTCATTTGACTCATTGTAGTGTTGCATTAGTTGCTATTACTTTTAATTGAGTAATATGCACCTATTGAAATTCCCTATATGATGAATTTGTGAACATGCTTGATCATGGTGATATGTAGAAGAGTTATAAATGTCTTGGAATAATAGGTATAGTGATTTATATATGACAATAATTTTGTCAATATTATGGTAAAAAATATGTTGATTCAAAAACAATGATTCATTGGTAGAAATCATAAAGAATTTTAAAGAGTACATAGTTATATATTGGAGACATTGCTTTGTCAAAGAATAAATTGTGATTCAAGAGAAATTGTGATAAAACAAAATTTCATGTGGCACAATTTGAAAGTAGAATAATTTCTAAGAATATGGAATGAGTTATCATGAGTAGTGTTGGTGTACGTTTTATCATCCACCGAACACACAAAATAAAATGTCTAAAGACACTCTATCCTCTCTTCAACAAAGTCACCGTGTATGCTAAGATTGCAAGAAGATCATATGGCAACTCCAAGGTTTCTTTCATTAGGTCATGACATGTGGATAAGCTCAATGGGCATTGTGATATGCTGGTAATACACAAAGGGATTTATGTTAAGGAATTTCTCACAAGTTTGGGACTTAGATGGATTTAAGATTAAATGCTTCTTCTATCAGGATTTTAAATTTAGGATTTCAAAAGAAAGTACAAAAAGGATAAAGGTTTAGAGGTTCTAATCTATTCCTAGGAACTCAAGATATGGTAGAGATCAAGTGAAATGAATAACCAAGCTTTGTTTCACCTCCCTGGGACAACTAAACAAAGTGAGTACAATCTTCAAAGGGTGTGATTATAATTTTCATGTCTTGAATAAGAGTGAAGTTAAGCATCCAAAATCACAAGCTCAGGCTAACTTTACGCATTGAATGAAAATCATCCATCCAAAGAAAGTATGAGCAATATTTCACCATGAATTTATACTATCAAATCTTGCATTCACTTAACAAACATTTAAAGAAAACTCTATTTTAATTGTAATCTAATTCTAATCTATGGTTGAAGAAGTTATGCAACCTTGCACACCACTTGACAACAAAAATGATTCAAATAAAATCATGCATAAGAGCTTTTATTATCAGAAGTAACAAAATGCAACAATTTCATATACTTTCTTCACACAAATGAAAATGAGACAAGTTTATATAGATTTTTCAAGATCAAATGAAAGGCCAAGATTAAAACAACATCAATGGCCAAGATTTATACAAATCAACCCTAATTAGGGTTTCCCAAAATAACATAAGCAAACAAAGAGTAAACAAGTAGTGAGGTGCCCTCTGGAGCTATCTACAAGGGAGTTTGTTCCTATCCTCTTGAGCAGCAGTGTGCTCGATGAACCTAGACAAGATTGTGATGTCTTCCTCCATCGTGACTAGCAGCAGCATGCTTATTCTAAATTCAAGCCTGTCCAAATCTTCAACACATCTAGTGAAGGTGTTCTCCCAATCCATTTCCTATTTCACAAAATCATCCTAGATAGACAAGAGGCTTGCAAATTTTGTAAAATCCTACCTCAGAATTGGTCATGTGGTAGAGAAGAAGATTTCTTGAACCTTATGCTTTAACCTTTCTAGCTACATATCATTTTCTCAGACAATCTCTCTATCAAACACATCTGCAGCTATGAGGTAAATCTTCCTCTAAATTTCTTTGACTTGGTCCTCGACCAATTCCTATTTTAGGATGCCCTTCAGTACTTTGAGGCATGGAATGTTCCTCTCCTGAATTTCTATGAGGTTGTCCCAAGCTTTTGTCATGACAGCCAATCTGGAAAGGAAAGACGAAGTCTGTTTGTAGGCAAGTGTCAATCTCTCCATGAACGAAGCTGCTTCTATGCCCTTACTTGTCATCCATTTCCTTGGCATCCTTGGCTGTGACCATACCTTCTTACACATCCTTGGTCATCTCCTGTGAGGAGTTGAGAAGAGGAGGAGCTACTACATCACCCTGATTGAGTGGCTAGGTCAGATGTTGAATATACTCCTTCAGGTGCTTGACGTCCCTTTTGTACTCTCTCTTTTTCACCACTTCCTTTTCCAGTCTCACCTTGATAGTTGAGACTGAGTTATCAAATTCTTCCACCTCCTGGACTTTTGTTTTTGGGCCCAGGTCTATAGTGGTAATGGCCTATTCCTGAGGAGTGATTTCATCTTGTAACATCTTCGTGTAGACCATTAACACTTAGCCAAAATTTTGGCAATCTTCGTGCTTGAATGAACTTTTCCTGTGGATTTATATTCAATTTTAAATCTAGCTTGTGCTATGTATGGAAGATTCCATCCTTGGATGAGGATCTTACTCATTTCCTCTTTTTTTTCCAATTTATTCCTCTTCATTCCTCCTGTTTTACTTCCAGCACTTAGTCAATTTTTTTAAATTTCCCTTCCTAAGGTACCAAAACTTAGCCAATTTTCTTATCCTATCCTTGGACAAACTTTATTAGTAGTTAGACATTTTCTTTCTTAGGCCATGTCGAACTTCATCAATTTTTGGACATTCCATATTTTAGCAAAGTCAGACTTTGTGAGGCTTCAGACATTTCTCTTTTAGGCCTAAGTTAGAATTTTCCTATCTCTGGACATTCCTTGTTAGAGGGAAGTCGTACATTCTCTTGCTTGTGTTGTCCATCCATTGAGCAAGGTCGAACTTTGTTAACACTTGGAAATTTTCCTTTACCTTCATGGCTGACTTTGAAAATTTTATTCCATGTTCTCTTTGATGTCTAGGAAATCATTGAAGTCTTCTTGCCAAGGTCAAACTTTGGAGTTTCTTTTCCAAATGGTAGGTGGACTTCAAGTTTTCCTTGCTATCTTCTCATTATCTCTATGGTGGACTTTGCATTTTCTTTCCCACTTGATGGTGGACTTGGAGAATGTTTTTTACAAGGCACGGTGGACTTTCTAGCTTTCATTCCATGGTGAATTTTTTTCCAAAATGCAAGGTGGAGTTTGGAGACTTTATTCCAAAATAGGTTAGACTTCTCAATGTCTTTGCCATTTTCATTCACTAGTACCAAAACAACAATATATGACTAAATAAACTACTAAAAATTGCATATAAATGACTAATTTTGGTCACGTGACCATTAGTCGTTTATTGCCGGTCATTTATAACACGACCAAATTTATGACTAAACTATTTTAGTCATTTATCTAGTCATTGATTTAGTCATTGATTTGGTTATTGATTTAGTCATTGATTTAGTCACTGATTGTTGTTAACTGGTCATTTATTTAGTAATGGTAGTCATTTATTTAGTCATGGTAGTTGTTTATTTATTCATGGTAGTCATTTATTTAGTCATGGTAGTCATTTTATTTAGTCATAGTAATCATTTATTTAGTCATTGTAGTCATTTTATTTAGTCATGGTAGTCATTTATTTAGTCATTTATGACCTAATACTTTCATATGTGAATCAATAGAAGTTCATTGAAATTATGTTGTGATTGAAAGATATAAAACTTTAATACTCTTATGTTATACTAGAAAAATTAAACAATTATAAAACTTCAACAAATTTGCTCAAAAGATTGAAACAACAATGTTGGAAAATAATTCACTTGTATATTCAAATTGTATATAAAATATGTTACAAAGAACTCTATATATAGAGTTTTGAAGAGAGAATCTTTCTACAGTATGCAAAAAGCTGATTTATTATGCTTTTAAAACTGAAAAAAACTAAAACTAAAGCTAAAAATCCATTGGTGTGAATGCATGTATTCATTGTTGCACATGGGGCGGGTTGTAAATGCATCTAGAAGGCACTGATTTTGCATGCATTTTCTTCTTGCTATGTACCTGTACATAATAAAAAAAACTTAAAATTTGTTAATATTTTTGAAAAATTTATGAAACTTTAAAATATGAAAAATAAAGTGGGAGAATATGAAATTTCATAGCAATATAGGAATATATTATGAAAGTATTCAAGAAGAAATACATATATAGATTGTCAAACTCCACAGTTCATTTATTCATATTTGACTAAAAACATAGTATTCAATCTACGCAAAGGTAACCCCAGTCATATACAATTTGAACTGAACAATATTGAGGACTAATGTTCAAATTTGAATCACACAAATAAAGTTATTACCAGATCTATCTGTAGCAACAAATGATAATATTCAAATAAATACTTTCAAACCTGTAGGTGCTCATGCCAAAAAAAACTTTTCCTTTGTGAGTCCTCACAACTGATGAGGGTAATATGAAATCAGAATGCTTACAATATGAAATAATTTCCATAGAAAAAAGGTTATAAAATATAAACCTATATAATATCCTTGAACATTTACATTAAGAGAATATTAAAAAATAATAATTAATAGAGGCATTTTGGAAAGCCCTTTTCAATAAAACCATTTTGTACATATCCTATAGGTAACAGAGTTCAAAAGGAGGCAAACACCAAAGAAAAAGGTAGAGCTTAAATACTTATAAATTTTTTAAGTACAAAGATGCCAGTCGGTTGATTACAATGACAATCAATCCTCTGACAGGCGCCCCTATTCATTCTTCCTCTCATCATTTCTTGTTTGGGGTTTCTTTGTCTTATCCTTCCCAAACAAAAACATATTAGACCTCTCTTCCAACCATCCCTCCTTCCCTCTATCAACAACCATTTTCTTTTTCTTCTACCTTGCAGCCACACCTTCACCCAAAATGGGGCGATCCCACACAACAATCAAAAGAATTTGTTTTTCTCTTCCAATGTAACCACCTGTGACAAGAAAAACAAAGAAATAAAATTTTCAAACAAAAAAAAACTTTGATGCCCCTGCATTAGTTTATTAAAATGAAAATTGAGGCCAAGATCCTAAAATGAGCACATTTAGTTTTAACATTACAAAGCACTTTACCCTGAATAGTTTTTCTTGCTTTCTTGCTGCTGGTTTCATCTCCTCCAAACTCTCTCACTTGTATTGACCTTTCACTTCTCCAATTTGGCGAGTTGCAGTGCAACCTGAAGATAAGGTTTTGACTAGGGTTTTACAATATGTTTATTAAAATGAAAAATTGCTCGCCTAATTTTCGTGCCTTAATTTGCCTTAACAGATTTTAAAATGGAATTTAAAATAAATAAATTAGAATACATAAACTTCCCCCACAATCAATTATTAAATATTATATTATTATATAATATTAAATATATTATAATATAATATTATATAAATATTATATTGTATTATATTATATTATAATATTATATAATATAAAATTACTTGCTTTTGAAAATATTATGATAATTTGATTAATTGTTTTTAAAATAATTGGTCATTCAAATTTAAAGTTCAATACAATTCAATTGAACTAAAAAAATCTAAAAAGTCTAGAAGTAGAGATTTATTTCCTTCCCAACGTATTAAAAAGATATAAATCAATAAATTTTTTACTTCAAAATGTTCTATAATTTTTTTGAAATTAGAATGTAGTTTAATTTTAGAATATAAAATGATTTGCATGCAAAAAAATAAAAAATAAAATAGAAAGGTTGCTTTTATATTTAAATACTATATTTAAATTATTTTAAAACTACAATCAATAATTGATAAATTATTTTAAAATGAATATGCAATTTAATTTAATTTATTTATATTAATATAATTTTTGGCCTCACCACCTTTGCCTAAAATTTTTTATTTTATATTATAATTATAATTTAATAATTATATTATATAATATTATAATATAATAATATAATATAATATTATAATATAATAATATAATATAATATAATATAATATAATATAATATAATATAATATAATATATATATATTATATTATAATATAATATATTATATTGTATTGTAATATAATATATTATTATTATATCATATTATAATACAATCCTCTCCATTAATTCAAAATATTTTTTGAATTATCCATTTTAATATCATATTGTTTAATGTTTACTTGTGATAATTTGGTGGTTTTTCATCAATTTAGAAGAAAATTTGGTGTTCATATGATGACACCACAAAACAAAATATTTATTCCACAAAAAATATTTATTAGTAATTTTATTCGTAATATTTTATTATTAATTATGGTGGGCTACGATTGAAAATAAGGTCTTGACGAAGGTTTTAGAGTATGTTTATTAAAATGAAAATTATGGTAAAGATTTTAATAATGAACACATTTATTTAGTTATTTATTTAGTCATTTATTTAGTCATTTAGTTGTGATTTTACCTGATGACCAAATTAGTCACTTATAAATGACCAAATTAGTCATTTATTTTTCAAATACTACTAGTGTTAATAACATGACTAAAAGTTTTTGTCATGTGACTAAAAGTTTTAGTCACGTAGTCATTTATTTGCCAAATCCTACTAGTGATTGAAAGTGAGGTTAGACTTCAAGAATTTCATTCCAAGGCATGGTAGGCTAGGTAGACTTGAAAATTTTCTTTCCACTTCCATGGAGGACTTGAACGTGAGCTTTCCATGTTGCTTCCAAGGCTAGGAAGACTTCCTTATGTATTTTCCATCCATTCTCAAGCTTGGGGTGGACTTCATCCACTTCATGCCATGCCTTCCTTGAAGTGGATGGACTTTGAAGAATCCTTCCCAAATCAAGGGAAGACTTTGGAGTAGGTGTGCCATTCTCTTTGCTTGTGAGGGGCGGACTTGCAAAATTCTCACCATCTCCCATCTCCATGGCAAGGGTGGACTTTCCAAGATGTTTTCCATGTCAAGGGAGGACTTGCTCAACCTCTTTCCATCTTCCATCCAAGGCATGGCGGACTTGCCCATGCCTTATCCCTTTTCTTCTCATGGGCGAGCTTGAAGATCTAGACTTAGGAAAATTTTCTCCATGAATTGCATGATTTTTCCTCTTGATTTTCTCATTCTGGAGGTCTAATTTTTATGATTTTTGCATTGATTTTCCTAGATTTTTCATTTCTTTTCCATGCTTTTCTTAGTTTTTCATTGATTATTGCTTGATTTTTGCTTGATTTTCACATCTGGTGGCCTGATTTTGATTATAAAAATGGAAACATTGACTCCATGACTAGGGTTGACTTTCCAAAAATAGAAAAAGAAAAATCCCTAAAAAATAGGGATGCCAGATTGGTCCAAAAATGCCAAAAATGAAAAAGAAAAAAAAAAACACCCTAAAAAATAGGAAGTGTCAGAATTGACTCAAAGCACCAGGGATCCTCGTCTTCCAGACCTTTTGAGCTCTTCCATGACGTTTAGGAATTGTTTTGGGCTTGAATTCTCAACTTGGCTCAGATGACTCTTCAAAACTCTAACTTCTCATTGTAAAAAAAGGTGATAAGAAGTTGCGATGCCAAAACAAAAAGCGAAAATAGGGGCTCCCCATTTGCAATGGGGTGATGTGTGAAAAGGTCACAACATCTAGCACAAACCTGAATAAATGTTCCTGAACATTTCAAAGATAGAATTACTTCAAACCCAGAATCTTAGATTAATTCTAACTAACTTACCCCTTGACTAAGAAGAGTACTCAAAAGGGAAGAGGAATCCTAAATTGTATCAAGACCTTTTATCCTGCAGTTACAAGTGTGTGCAAAATGTGTTTATTTCCATTTCTTAAGACCAATATGACTCTTTGGTTCCATCATGGATTTCTTGTATACTTTTTTCTTAACTCCAAAAGCATCCCTAGATAGAGCCTCGTTGCTAGTGAGCATCCATAGCCCCGACGAGGTTATCTTTTAGAATCTCATGGATATTGCTCTACTTGCGGTGATTTATTAATTTTTTCTTTTCTTTTGAGTGTACTCTTGTAGAGATGTCTGCACACCCAAAAGCCAAGTGTTTATGATTTTTCATTCTTTTCTTTTGATTCATTTTGATATTCTTTTCTTTTCACATATTTCCACACTTTGGCCCATAAGCAATGAAGCTCACCTGGGTTTGAGCATTCTAGTGGCATTGAAGTAAGAATTTTGATTGTTCTTTTTTGTTTAGCCATGACTTCACTTAGGAGACCATAATGACTTAGAGAATTCATTAAGTATATAAGATATAATAACTGTAAGATTTAGTGTCAAGACACAATAGATTATTTCCTTTCTAGTCAAGTACTAACCTTAACCTCAAGATACTTTAGAAACAATTAATCTAGGATTCCAAGATTTTCCACAAATATTTATCCAAGAAACAGACTGAACATAATTTAGCGTAGACGCTAGAGTTCTTAAGATACAACATCCTTCACAAATGGGAGCCCATTTATTGAAAGCAAAACAAAACAGGCAAGCAAACTAAACTAAGCAAGAAAAACAACTAATCTAAAGCAAACAAAGTGAAGAAAACCTACACTTAAACAAAAATAAAAAAATTTAAGCAAACAACAGTTAAAGGACCTAAGTATATACAACTCCTAGCATGATTACTTAGGTTGTTTAGTAATGACAACACAATGGTCACAGTGCGAATTTTTGCAAACTTATCTTTAAACTCTAAAAAATATTCTTTCAAAGGAAAAATATTGAACTCGAGAAAAACTTTAGGAAAGATTAGTAATTGGGGAAACTCACTCAGACCATGATTGATCCATAAACAAGTTTTCTTTCCTAAATCTCTATAATCAAAATGATATTCCTTGTAGTCAATAGTAGGGAAAGATAAAACTTGGTGGTCTTCACTCGCAGATAGGAATTCTTGTTCGTCATCCATTGATTCATCAAGATGTCAAAGTTGATGGTGAACCATACCACTTGCATCTAAAACATGGAGATCAACCCCACACTCCAAATTGGGTGGAGTGGGGTAGGAATTTGACTCAAGAGGGAATTTGGAAATTTGGATCATTTCATGCACTGGCTCCTTTTGAATCCCCAACAATGGATCAAGCCCCAACTTGAATTGTTATTCATTCTCTGTCTCTGTCATAATTACTTTTTATCAGGTAGTGTTCCATTTGTTTCAATTTCATCAAGCAATTCCTCCATGATTGTGAACATTGGATCATTCACTGACATGAAATATATTTCCTATTTTGCTTCCATCTTAGTAGCTCATTGATCGTTAAATGTATCATCTTGACTTAAGCCACTTACCTTGTTCATGCATGATTGAACTTTTTCATCAGGGACCATTCCCTCTTGAAGTGCACTAGAATCAATTTTGTCTTCATTTTTTCCTCCTTGGATGAATGAAAGTTGGAAATTTAACACACCATCTTTACTTTGGGCTAGTCCTCAATTTCTAGTTATTGATGATCTTCAATAACTTTCCATTCTATATATTCATTCACTTCCATATGCTGACTATTTCCTTGTGTGGTTCCTCTTTCTTGGATGTATTCCATTGGTTCTTTGATATTTACTCCAATGTACTCTCGTCCTAGTATGATGTAGGAACAATCTTCACCCACTTGATCCCCAAGCTTGACCACATTATCCTGTTGTGACTTATTTTCCCTATTGTGAGATGATATTGAGGTACATTCTTCATCTGGTGCTAAAAATGTTCGCTTGACATATTCAATCCATCCTTTGACCTTGAAACATCCATATGGTAGCTCTAGTCATCCGAGGTAACATCTTGCATGACTGATAGCCTCTTAACATGACATGCAAGTGAACTTTGGATGAAGTGCATTGTGAATCTGAAACCAACAAGGGAGAAAAACACCATTCAATTGAACATTATCCAATTCTATCTTATTTTGAATTCTAAGTATGTACCTTGTGAAGGCCTCATATGTAACTTTTGGGATGTCATAATCATCAAGTTTTTCATCCAACACTTGGCTTGCGAACATCCTAAAAGATAAATTTTCCTTGTAGAACTAATTCTATCCTTGACAAGAATGTCAAGCAATTCATTTCATCATGTTTGGTTGTTTCATGAATCCGAGATCTTCCTGGCAAAGCATACTGAGACAAATTCCTAGGATATAGCTGTGCATTCAAATTTTCTTGGATTTGAGAAATATCCACAAGCAGATTATCCTGACAACAAGAAATATGGAAGGGATGCCCATCCATTGAGAAATCTCCTTTTGGATTTTCCATTTATGATCTTTCTACTTTTTTTGGATTTTTTGATATAAAAGAGATCTAACATATCTCTGATTTGGAATTTCAATGCTCATACTGGTTCCTTCCAGCTGAATTTCCTTGTAAAAATAAACAACCTAATGCTCAACCCTCCTTCTAGTGCCAATTCTATGTTGGTGTACATTTTATCATCCATTGAACACACAAAATAAAATTTCCAAAGACAATATATCCTCTCTTCAACAAAGTCACCGTGTATGCTAAGATTGTGAGAAGATCATGTGGCGACTCCAAGGTTTCTTTCGTTAGGTCATGACCTGTGGATAAGCTCAACAGGAATTGTGATATGCTGGTTATACACAAAGGGACTTATGTTAAGGAATTCCTCACAAGTTCAGGGCTTAGACGAATTTAACATTAAATCCTTCTTCTATCGAGATTTTCAATTTAGGATTTCAAAAAAAAGTGCAAACATGATAAGGGTTTAGAGCTTCTAATCTATTCCTAGGAACTCAAGAGATGGTAGAGATTAGGTGATATGAATAACCACACTTTGATTCCCCTCCCTAGGACAACTACACAAAGTGGGTGCAATCTTCAAAGGGTGTGATTATAATTTGCATGCCTTGAATAAGACTAAAGTTAACCAGCCACAATTACAAGCTGAAGATAACTTTATGCATTGAATGAAAATCATCCATCCAAAGAAAGTATGAGCAATATTTCTTCATCAATCTATAAGTTATCAAATCTTGCATTCACTTAGCAAACATTTAAAGAAAATTCTATTTTAATTGTAATCTAATTCTAGTCTATTTCTAATATATGGTTGAAGATGTTATGCAACCTTGCACACCACTTGAAAACAAAAAGTGATTCAAATAAAATCATGCATAAGCGATTTTATTATCAGAAGTAGCAAAACACAATAATTTCATATACTTTCTTCACACAAATGAAAATGAGAGATCACAAGTTTATATAGAGTTTTCAAGATCAAATGAAAGGACAAGGTTGAAACAACATCAATGGCCAAGATTAATACAAATAAACCCTAATTAGGGTTTCCCAAAATAACATCAGTAAACAAAGAGTAAACAAGCAATGAGGTGGCAGTTGGAGCTATCTTCAAGGGAGTTCGTTCCTATCCTCTTGAGTAGCAATTTGCTCGACGAACCTAGACATGATTGTAATGACTTCCACCATTGTGACTGGCAGCAACATGCTTATTCTGAATTAAATCCCATCAAAATATTCAACACATCTGGTGAAGGTGTTCTCCAAATCCATTTCCTATTTCATGAAATCATCGTGGATAGACAAGAGATTCGCCACTTTTGTGAATTCCTACCTCAAAATTGGTCCTGTGGTAGAGAAGATATTTCTTGAAACTTATGCTTTAACCTTTCTAGCTGCATATCATTTTCTCAAATAATCTCTATCAAACACATCTGCAACTACGAGGTAAATCTTCCTCTAAATTTCTTTGACCTGCTCCTCAATTATGAGCCCATTAGCCTTTGCCTTCTCCAAAACCTCACTCTGTATAGTTAATGCCCAAAACCAATGATGAAATTCATAAGTGGCTCCCAATGCAATTACCTTTTCCTCGACCAATTCCTATTTTGGGATGCCCTTTAGTACTCTGAGGCATGGAATGAGCCTCTCCTGAATTTCTAGGAGGTTGTCCCAAGCTTTCGTCTTGACAACCAATCTAGAAAGGAAAGAGGAAGTTTGTCTATAGGAAAGTGTCAATCTCTACATGAACAAAGCTGCTTCTATGCCCTTACTTGTCATCCATTCCTTGGCCTCCTTGGTCATGACCATACCTTCTTCCACATCCTTGGTAATCTCCTGTGAGGATTTGAGAAGAGGTCTAGTTACTGCATCACCTTGATTGAGTGGTTGGGTCAGATTCCAAATATACTACTTCAGACGCTTGACCTCCCTTTTGTACTCTTTCTTTTTTTCCACTTCCTTTTCCAGTCTTGCCTTGATAGTTGAGACTGAGTTATCCAATTCTTCCACCTCCTAGCCTTTTGTTGTTGGGCCTAGTTCTATACTAGTAATGGCATATTCTTGAGGAGTTATTTCATCTTGTAACACCTCCATGTAGACCATTAACACTTAGCCAATATTTTGGACATCTTCGTGCTCGCATGAACTTTGCCTCTTGATTTATCTTCAATTTTGAATCTAGCTTGTCCTATGTAGGGAAGATTCCATCCTTGGATGAGGATCTTACTCATTTCCTCTTTTCTTTTCTCTTTATTCCTCTTCATTCTTCCTATTTTCCTTCCAACACTTAGTCAACTTTTTTAAATTTCCCTTCCCAAGGTATCAACACTTAGCCAATTTTCTTATACTCTCCTTCTGCAAACTTTATTAGTACTTAGACATTTTATTTCTTAGGCCATGTCAAACTTCATTAATGTTTGGAAATTCCATATTTTAGCAAAGTCACACTTTGTGAGGCTTCAGACATTTCTCTTTTAGGCCTAAGTTAGAATTTGCCTATATCTGGACATTCCTTGTTGGAGGTAAGTCATACTTTCTCTTGCTTGTGTCATCCATCTATTGAGCAAGGTCAAAATTTGCTAACGCTTGGAAATTTTCCTTTACCTTCATGGCTGACTTTGAAACTTTTATTCCATGTTCTCTTTGATTTCTAGGAAATCTTTGAAGTCTTCTTACCAAGGTCATACTTTGGATTTTCTTTTCCAAATGGTAGGTAGACATCAAGTTTTTCTTGCTATCTTCTCATTATCACTATGGCAGAATTTGCATTTTCTTTTCCACTTGATGGTGGACTTGGAGAATGTTTTTTTCAAGGCATGGCAGACTTTCTAGCTTTTATTCCATGGTGAATTTCTTTCCAAAATGCAAGGTGGATTTTGAAGACTTTATTCCAAAACAGGTTGGACTTCTCAATGTCTTTGCGATTTTCATTGAAGTGAGGTTGGACTTCAAGAATTTTATTCCAAGGCATGGTAGGCTAGGTGCACTTGACAAATTTCTTTCCACTTCCATGTTGGGCTTGAACATGAGATTTCCATATTTCTTCCAAGGATGGGTAGAATTCCTTATTTATTTTCCATCCATTCTCAAGCTTGGGGCAGACTTCATTCACTTCATGTCATCCCTTCCTTGAAGTGGGCAGACTTTGAAGAATCCTTGCCAAATCAAGGGCGGACTTTGGAGTAGGCATGTCATTCTATTTTCTTGTGAGGAGTGGACTTCCAAAATTTCTTGCCATCTCCCATCTCCATGGCAAGGGCGGACTTTCCCAGATGTTTGTCATGTCAAGGGTAGACTTGTTCAACCTCTTTCCATCTTCCATCCAAGGCATGGCAGACTTTTCCATTCCTTAGCCATTTTCTTCTCATGGGTGAGCTTGATGATCCAAATAGGAAAATTTTCTCCATGAATTGCAAGCTTTTTCCTCTTGATTTTCTCATTCTGGTGGTCTAATTTTTATGATTTTTGCATTGATTTTCCTAGACTTTTCATTGCTTTTCCATGCTTTTCTTGGTTTTTCATTGATTTTTGCTTGATTTTCACATCTGGTGGCCTAATTGTGATTTTAAAAATGGAAATGTTGACTCCATGAATAGGGTTAACTTTCTAAAAATAGAAAAAGAAAAATTCCTAAAAAATAGGGATCCTAGATTGGTCCAAAAATGCCAAAAATGAAAAAAGCAAAAATCACTAAAAAATAGGAAGTGTCAAAATTGACTCAAAGCATAGGAAATCCTCATCTTCCGGACCTTCTAAGCTCTTCCATGATGTTTAGGCACTATTTTGGGCTTGAATTCTCAACTTGGCTCGGATGACTCTTCAAAACTCTAACTCCTCATTGTAGAAAAAAGGTGATAAGTAGTTGCGATGCCAAAGAAAAAAGTGAAAAAAATGGGTCCCCATTTGCAATGGGGTGATGTGTGAAAAGGTCACAACAAGTTGTCACATGCAATGCTATATTTTTACTAGATACTACAAGTGGGGAGTTGGTAGTTGTTGTTATATTGAAGATATTTATATGTACGAATCATGCAAAGGTGGTAAGTTTTGGTTCATAGTTTGTAATAGAGAAAAATTATACAACATGACTATCCATATAGAAGGTGTCATAATTAGTTCTTTAATTAATTCTTAGTTACATTATAAATAGTCAAATAATAGTTGCATTGCACTTGGATATGATGCTTATTCCCATAAACATATCAATATGTATCAATTTAATTGAATGAGCCAAGGAAAGAAGAGTATTATGTGGTTATAATATCATTGATTATATAATATTTAATTTATAACATTAGAGAACTTGTAAAATAATTATATTATATATTGAGACTCTAGTAAAGTCCAAAGAACTTGTATTGAATTTATTTCTAATGTTTAATAATATAACTATACACATCTTTTGTTGATGTATTTTTCTTCTATAAGCCCATTTCTCATGTAAAAATTGTATTTTGTAATGTTTTTGATGCATACTCTATAAATCCCATAATAGTGGTTTACAATTTTTGGCCAAATTGGACACAAATTATTATTTTTAACTAAATCTTCACATTCGGGCACCTATAGCGGCTAAAATGTGAGGAATTTGAAGATGGTGCAAACTAGAGTCTCATCAAATTTTGTCTGTAGATTCTAAAATATTTTTTCAAAAATTTTGGAATCAAATTGCACTTCTTTTTCCATCTCCCATGAAAATTGATTTTTTAGAAAACAACATTTTTAAAAAGTGACACATCGTATAACGCATAACTTTTTCCATGAAGGATAAAATTCTAATTCTTTCAAATTTAGATTTGTAACTCTGATATCTAGTGCTTCCACTTGGTTAGATAGTTTTTTATTGAATATTTTTTCCTTAATCAAGTTTCAAAGTCAAACAAATTACAATTCACAAACGTGATTGTATAACGCAGAACTTTTTGTATATGTCAAAATTTTATTTTTATTTTTGCTGGATCAAGGACTTCAATATCTGGTGCACTCATATTTTTCAATTTTTTTTTTGATAATCTTCTATTTTTCCACATGTGAAGAACAAAGAAATTCATTTTCGATGAAAAACCTATGTTTAATAAAACTTAAAAAACAAATACATAACAAAACCAAAACATATTAAAATTATATTCATTGGATAGCTTGTTCTAAGGAATACCATAATTATTTGAAATAAATTTTAAATGAATTCATTTGATCCCCAAAAGCTAAATCAAAAGTGATTTTTTATCAGCATTTTGATAGGTGTAAAGGAGATGCATTTATAGGTATGGTTTAAAACTAGCGAGGTTCTATCCAAGGGGGTTTGATCTAAGGTGATTTGATCAAACCCTCTTCAATTGGAATCCTTAAAATGGAGCTTTTTAAGGCTTAAATAATTCTATTTTCTAAAAATATGTGATTTCAGCTAAAATTCATTCCTCTCAGGAATTGTAAACCACTATTATGAACTTTAATAAGTAATCTTAAGTTTCCTTCATCTTAGTCTATTAATTGGATATGATAGGTGTTAAAATCCCCAACATTTGGCACTAGGGGAAAAAGTCATTGTTTTGATGGTGACTACTTCATTAGAGTGTAAACAATATCATCTATGGTGGTGTAACCCTATAATAATTATTATGTTGTAGTTATTATATAATTGAATAGGAAGGAAGAATTTAAATAATTTTGTGAGAAAGAATATAAAAACAAAATCTATGTCTAGCATGTCAAGGTATTAAATTGAGAGATTCAATGGGGAAAAATTTAAACCATGAAATTTGAAGATGGATGATCTTTTTAGGGAAAGAGATTAGTGGCCTATGGTATTATCTTCCTATGATCCCATAAGTGTGTTTAATAAAGAGAAAGTTAAAATGAACAAGAAAGAAAAAAAATATTTGGTTGTGTCTACTAGACTCTATATTGTTTAATATGTTTGAGGAACATATGGTAAATTCATTATGGAAAAGATAGGTATATTATATTAGGCTAAGATTCATGTTAATAATATTGTTTTGAAAAAGAAGTCGTATCATAACTAGTCAATTGATCCCGAAGTCAAAATTGCTGGAAGGTCAGAACTCCCTAGTGTAAATTGACATAAACTGTACAACCTGCAGTCACAAAATTCAAACTATTACATAAGGTCAAAACACTAGTAAAACCTATCAGACTCAAATTGCACAAGAAATTTCGTCCTAATTGGGGAGAATTTTCAAACTAGTCAATTGCATGACACTATCAAACAATGGCATCACACAATTTCAATTGTGTCTTCAAAATCCACTTGTGTCTTATGCCTTAGAAATTATGTCTCATTAGGTCAATTGCATCATGTCCCTAAATAGTTTCTGCTCACAATTTCAATAGCATCGTTTCCCTCATCATTTGTGTGTCACCTTCATGATTGCATCATTTTTTATAGCATATATGATGTTCTAAGACTTGTATTGCATCACAGTTGACTAAAACCTAACCTAAGCATGACCTTCACACTTGCAATGAATCATGAGAAGTTATGTTGCTCGCAATAATAGTTTCGTTGAACCACATTCATCGCAACTACCTATTAAATTTTCTAGGCCTTAGAAATGTGTGTAAATCAAACATTGAAAAATTAGGTATGAAGTATTTGGTTCCTTGCTCCCTCAAGTCATCATAAGGTATAGATATGATATCCACGATGATCATTGTGTGGAACAAGTGACATCCTTGCATCTAGATTCTCTCAGAGCTCCTCAATTTCCAAATTCAAAATGCACAAATGAGGAATTTTACCCTATAATTTCTATTTTTAGCCATCTAACTTTTAGGGTTTTCCCTAGGATTTGCACTGGTTGTACTTACTGAAGGGTCCAAAATCCTAATACCATCACCCCAATTTTTCTAAAAATCATATCTTTTGTGACTAGCACATTCTTGGCTATTAAATTGACTTATCAGAACAATTTCCAAATGTTTTGAAATTTTCAAAAATTTGCAAAAATTTTCCAAGGGGGCATAGGTCCACCCTACATACATCGAGGTATGTTTTGACTAATTTTCTTTGACACAACATGATAAACAACATTTTATCAAATAGGGGAAAACTGTAGACACTAAAAATTGTCCTAGGCATGCAACTTTATTAATTTCCCTTTCATCCTTCATAATTAAATAATTTTAATTATTTAATTATTGTCTAAATTCATAAGTTTTCTATTAATTAAATAATTTGAATTATTTAATTAATTCATTTTATCTTTATATTTCCTCTTTTGATTATTTGAATAACAATTTATTTATTTAATTATGTGATGTAGGAGAATTATTGGTTCTTGGCAATCTTGCATCAACCAAAAATATTTTCCTTTTAGTTTTTTCCTTGTTTTGTTCTTTCTCAGTTCATGTTGGTGGATTCATCATCTTTGCTCACCTGACCTTGCAGATCTTGGAGTACATCATCTACATGTTCATTTTCCTTTTCCCAAGATTTGAGTGTGATTGGATCTTTTTTTAGCAAGTTATCACTTTCAAAATTCTTGGCAATCTCTTGAACTGACATCAGAATAATTTCAAACTTTTCATCTAGTTTGATCATTGTGGATCATTCTTGTAACTTGTAGTTCTTAATGATGTGATTTTAATTGTTCCTTGGTGTGTCCCCAACCTTCATTTCAGGTCCACACTCCATCTTATGCACCTTTTGTGGAGTAATTCAAATTTGAGGCTGACTTGTTCATTTGGACGTTACATTTTCTTTCCTTGGAAAGTGTGATGATCTTTGGTCGACGCAGATGTTTCCAAAATTGTGGATATGCTATAAAGCTTGTAATAGATCATTAGAATAGAGAGTGAAGAATAGATAGATAAGTTTGGTTTAGATTTGTAAGATTTCAACTCGCATATAGGAGCATATGGGAATATTATATTTCTGAACATGTTGTAGTAGACCTGTGAGCCGAATCTATAAGCCCAGATGTTTCCAGATGAATGTAATTGAGATTTTTGTTAATAAGAATATTTCCATCTGCATTTTCCTCCATATTCTTTATTGCTTTTGTTGTGTTACTCTTGCTGCATGGCCCAAATTGTTCTCCTTGAGGACTCTCCTACCATGGCTATCAACACCAGATTGGTATCAAAGCGAGCTTCAATCCATGTGAGGTTGACAAAATTTGTAGAGTTTTGTAAAAGATTTGTTGTGGGGTGGTTGATTGTGGATCTGACCTACAGCTGCAGAGTAATTTTGTAAAGATGGTTGGAAGATTAAATTTTAGAGGAAATGGAGCACATGGAAATGTAGACCAAGCTATAATGGAGATGCTAAGACGAATTGCTGCCAAATTAGATCCAGTCGAAATGGCCTAGAGAAGAGGTCAACCAATTGATGATATAAGTGATGAAGAGGTAGAAGTTCAAGAAGGAGGAAGAGAAGAGCAACTTGGCCTGGATCAGGGAGAAGAGAGGTTCATAAGAGCCCTAACTAGAGCAAATACGAAGCCACACTTCAACCCACCAGATTACACTAGTAAGTTGGATTCAGAAGAATTACTTGATTGGATTACAAAGATGGAAAAATATTTTCAAATTGATGGTACCACTAAATATAAGAAGGTGAAATTTTCTTGTACAAAGTTGAGAGGACATGCATCCCTTTGGTTGGAACATTTGCATACAAATGGGAAAAGAAGAGGGAAAGAAATGATAAAATCTTGGGAACGGATGGTGAATAAGTTGAAGACAAATTTATGTCTATAGATTATTAGATCAGTTTGTTTTGAAAATTGCAAAATTTTTAGTAGAAAGATTCAAGTGTGATAGATTATATTGAGGAGTTCTATAAGTTGAATATCAAATCTAGACAATCAGAGGATGAGATGGAGCAATTAGCCAGATATGTGAATGGTTTGAGGTCATCTATAGAGGATGAGATTAGTTTGATCAAGTTGCAGAATGTGGAAGAGGCATATCGATGTTCCCTAAAAGTAGAAGAGAAGTTGAATAAGAGACATAAGAAGAGATAGAAAGGAAGAGGTGGAAGATTTCAAAGAGGAATAACTTTTGTTGGAGGAGGAAGAGGACCTTTTTCGGATCAAAACAAGAATAAGGAGGTTAGTAAGAATGATAATACATATAAGAAAAGTAATGGAAATTCATACAAAATAGGAGGATATGGTGGTTACTGGAACAAAGGACATAGAAGAGATGATAGAGGACAGGAGAAAAGGGTATTCTGAGGAACTTGTTATAAATGTGGTGGAGAAGGACATAGAGCATTTAAATTTAATCAGGGAGAGACGAGCAAAAGATAGAAAAGAATAGAAGAACAACCTTTGTTGAGGAAGATCATGCTAGATCATCTAACAAACCAGAAGAAGGAGAAGTATTGGTGAATAGAAGAGTACTATGTTTGAGTGAGTTGGAGAAAGAATTGTTGTAGAGGAAGCATTTGTTCCAGACAAGATGCAAGGTAGCTGGTAAATGTTGCAACATGATAGTTGATAGTGGAAGTTCTAAGAACCTAGCTTTTGAAGAGATGGTGACTAAGTTGAAGTTGGAAATATTGATGCACCCGAAGCCCTATTAGGTAGCATGGATACAAGATGAACATAAGATTCTGGTAAGTGAACAGTGTTTGGTGAAATTGAAGATAAGAAATTACCATGATGAAGTTTTGTTTGATATCATGCCTATGGATATATGTCATGTTTTTTTGGGAAGGCCCTGGTAGTATGATAGATAGGCTATTCATGATGGAAAGAAGAATATATACACCATTGTTGCTAATGGAATGAAGTAGATTTTGTTGCCATTGGAAGATGTTCCTAAAATTGAAGTTTGTATGAATGCTAGGTTTTGTTTGGTTGATAGAAGGAGATTCCTTGATGGATTGAGACATGTGAATGTGTGTTATGCCTTAGTTCCTAAGAAGGCTAAAGATTTGAAGCATGTGGAAGAACACCCAGAAGAGATAAAGGAATTGGTGACAAAATATGAGGAGATCATTTTAGATAATGTACCTAATGGATTACTGCATGTGAGGAGTATTAGTCATTGCATGGATCTGATTCCTGGATCTAGTTTTCCTAATAAATGGCACATTGGATGACATTTGCAGAGAATAAAGAGTTGAATAGACAAGTGCAATAATTTTTAAGAAAAGGTTTGATCAAAGAAAGCCTAAGCCCTTGTGCAATACCTACTGTATTGGCACCTAAGAAGGATGGAAAATGGAGAATGTGTATGGATTCAAGAGCCATAAATAAGATCACAGTGAAGTATAGATTTCCTTTACCTTGGATGGATGACATTATGGATTGTTTGAGTGGAGCCAAATACTTTACAAAGATTTATTTGAAGAGTGGATATCATCAGATCAGAATTAGAGAAGGGGATGAGTGGAAAAGAATATTTAAGAGAAATGAAGGATTGTATGAGTGGTTGGTGATGCCTTTTGGATTGAAAAATGCACCGAGTACTTTCATGAGATTGATGAATGAGGTATTGAATAAATTCTTGGGAAATTTCGTGATTGTTTACTTGGATGACATCTTAATTTTTAGCAGGAGTAGAGAAGAACATTTTTTGCATATCAGACAAGTTCTACAGAGGTTGAGAGAGGAGAAATTGTTGATAAACATTAAGAAATGTAGTTTCAAGGAGGAATTGGTATATTTGGGCTTTGAGATATCTGTGGAAGGATTGAAGATGGATCTTGAGAAGGTTAGAGCAATTGTTGAGTGACCTACACCTAAAAGTATTGGAGAGGTAAGATCTTTCATGGCTTGGCTAGTTTCTACCGAAAGTTTATTAGGAATTTCAGTTCTATTTGTAGCCCTATGACAAAAACAATGAGAGGGGATAGGAAGGATTTTAGATCGACATCTAGAGAAAATCAAAGTTTTGAATTGTTGAAGCAGAAAAAGATTGAGAAACTTGTGTTGGCTTTATCAAATTTCACTTAGGTATTTCAAGTAGACTGTGATGCAAGTGGGAATGCAATTGGAGCAGTGTTGAGTCAAGAAGGAAGAATTGTAGCTTATTTCAGTGAGAAGTTGAATAATGCTAGGAGAAGATATTCAATGTATGATCAAGAATTTTATGTTATAATTCAAGCCTTGAAGAAGTGGAGACATTATTTGTTGCCTAAGGAGTTTGTGTTGTATATGGATCATCAGGCATTGTAGTATTTGAATAGTTAAGGTAAATTGAATCAAAGACACATGAGATGGGTGGTATTCTTGTAGAGCTATACTTTTTTTTTCAAGCATAGGAGTGGAAAGTCAAATAGAGTTGCTGATGCATTGAGTAGGAGAAGGAATTTTTTTACAGAGATGAGAGTGGAGATATTAGGCTTTGATGAGTTGAAGCACTTGTATGAGGAAGACCTAAATTTTGTAGAACCTTGGAAAGCTTGTAAGGAACCAATTTTGGAGGATAGAAGCAAGTGGTTGGATTATTTCATTTAGGAGGATATGTTGGTCAGAGGTAATCAGTTGTGTATACCCTGGAGTTCAATGGGGGGAAACTTGGTGAAAGAAAAGCATAATGGAGGATTGGAAGGACATTTTGGAATTGATAAGATAGTAGTGTTGGTGAGTGAGAATTACTTTTGGCTAAAGATTCATAAGGATGTTAGGAGATTTGTGCAAAGTTGTACATTTTTTCAAGTTGTAAAAGTGAGTAGTCAGAATGTTGGGTTGTATAAGCCTTTGCAGTTCTAGAAAATCCTTGGGAGGATATCAGTATGGATTTCATACTTAGATTTCCAAAGACACAAAAAGGTAATGATTATGTATTTGTGGTGGTAGATATATTTTCTAAGATGACACATTTCATACCTTGTAAGAAGACAATAGATGCAATGCATGTAACAGACTTATTTTTTAGGGTTCAGTAGTCAGATTGCATGGATTACCTAGGTGTATTGTTTCAAATAGAGACGTAAAGTTTGTTGGTTACATTTGGAGGACACTTTGGAAGAAGTTGAAGAAAAATTTGAAGTTCAATTCTATGTTTCACCCATAGACTGATGGATAGACATAATTAGTGAACAGGAGCTTGGGTAATTTTCTAAGATGTTTTGTTGGAGAGAAGACTAGAAGTTGGGATTTAGTGCTTGCACAAGCAGAGTTTACATACAATAATTCAGTGAATAGGAGTACAGGGAAGACACCTTTTGAGATTGTTATTAGAGTTCACCCTAGAGGTATATCAGAGTTAAGAGACATCAATATGGAATCTAAAAGGAGTGTAGAAGTAGAAGAATTTGTAGAACATATGAAGAAAGTACATACTCAAGTGAAACAACAATTGGAAGACATGAACCAGAAGTATAAGGAGAAGGCGGGTGAAAAGAGGAGACACAAGGAGTTCGAAGTTGGAGATGAAGTGATGGTATATTTGAGGAAGGAAATATTTCTATTTGGGACATACAACAAGCTAAATATGGGGAAGTTTTGACCTTGTAGGATCTTGAAGAAGTTCGATTCAGGAAATGCATATGAAGTGTAGTTATCGGAAGGTATGGGTATATCACCTATGTTCAACATTATAGACCTCTATCAGTATTATGAAGAAAAATTTAGTGAGGATAGTACAATGGAATTGGAGAATCAGTTTCCTAAGCAATAGTTAGATGAGGTTTTGGAGATTCAAGATATCAAAGATGGTAGGAAGAATCGTGGAAGACAGTACAAAGAATATGTTGTGAAGTGGAAAAGCAGACCAGTTAAGGATTCTTCATGGATTTCTTAGGCTGAGGTAGACCATCTTGGTTTTCCTTTGGCCTCTGCAAAGAGAGAGGCTCACTTTTCATTAACCCCATATGTCTAATGCAGGAGCATCCTTGATTCTTTGCAATCTTGCATCAATGAAAAAATATTTTCCTTTCAATTTTGTTCTTGTTTTGTTCTTTCTCAGTTCATTTTGGTGGATTCATCATATTTGCTCACCTGAACCTGTGGATCTTGGAGTACATCATCTACATGTTCATTTTCCTTGTCCCAAGATTTGAGTGTGATTGGATCTTTTTTTAGCAAGTTTGTACTTTTGAAATTCTTAGCAGTTTCTTGAACTGGCATCAGAATAATTTCAAACTTCTCAACCAATTTGATCATTGTGGATCATCCCCGTAACTTGTGGTTCTTAACAATGTGATTTTAATTATTCCTAGGTGTGTCCCCAACCTTTATTTTAGGTCCACACTCCATCTTACACACCTTTTGTGGAGTAATGCAAATTTGAGGCTGACTTGTTCATGTGCATGTTACATTTTCTTTCTTTGGAGAGTGTGATGATCTTTGGCCGACACAAATGTTTCTAGAATTGTGGATATGATATAAATCTTGTAATAGATCATTAGAATAGAGAGTGAAGAATAGATAGATAAGATTGGTTTAGATTTGTAAGATTTCATCTCGCATATAGGAGCATATGGGAATATTGTATTTCTAAACATGCTGTATCAGGCTTGTGAGCCAAACTTGTAAGCCTGGATGTTGCCGACTAAATGTAACTGAGATTTCTATTAATAAGAATATTTCCATCTGCATTTTCCTCCATATTCTATATTTCTTTCATTGTGTTACTCTTGTTGCATGACCCAGCTTGTTCCCCTTGAGGACCCTCCTACCATGGTTGCGCCATTATGTCACTAATAATCTTGGCTTCTATAATTGAATAAATTTATATTTATTTAATAATTTATCACTTTCCACTATAATTGAATAATTATGTCAATTATTTAATTATCCATTTTAACTTTTTTACAATAAATTAATTAAATTTTATTTTAATTAATCACTTGCCTTTTTCTCCCACCTTTTCATTTGAAATTGATATTTAATCAAAAAGATAACTTTCCTTTTTCATCTAAGATTTAAATAATGTTTCCATTATTTAACTCTCTACTTTCCTTTCAAAATAAATGATTATTTGGAATTATTTAGTTCCTCTACCAGTTTTATTCTTATCCCATCTTGTCTCATTTGATTTCAATTGTTGATTGAAATTAAAATCATCTAATTTTGGTCATTCATTCAAACTTATCTTTTCTATCAAAGGCACCTACCTTTGTCATTTTCAGGATCCAATCTTATGATATCTAAAAAATTTATGTTCAAGAGACAATAATCCTTGATATTTTGTTGTCATAGATGTGGGCTATTAATGCATACTTATGATTTTAGGGAATCAATCATATTCTAGAAAACTGGAGAAGGGTAATAGAGGTGAACCAATGGAGGCATGAGGGTATTGGTAAAATTGTTTCATTATTTCTTGTTTTATGCTTTCTTTGTTCTTTATTACTTGATTAGGGTTTTAGTTTAATTGATTTAATACTTTATCTTAAGTTTACCTTGATTACAAAAGTTATTCCCATGACTTATATAATGGGGAATAAAATCTCTAAGTTCATCCTAAACTATCTTATTTGATGTTATGGTGTTCCACAAGCACTTATCTCAGATAACATGAAATCTTTCAAAAACTAAGATGTAAGAGAGCTATTCCAACAATTCAACATATAACATCAGTTCTTCACCCCCTATTACCCCTAGGACAATGGTCAAGTTGATGCTATGAACAAGACCATACTGAAAATAATGAAGACAATAGTCAATGAAGCTAGTTGTGATAGGCATCTATAGTTAAACCCCACCCTATGGTCCTTTTGAACCAATATTCACATGCCTATAGGTTCAACCCCTTTCTCCTTAGTCTATTGTTCTAAAGCCATCATACCTATAAAGGTCAAGCTTCCCTCATTGCAAATTTCACTGTAGAATGTGATCATTGATGAAGTGTATAGGGTATCTCAACTAAATGAGTTAGAATTCCTAAATGAGAATTGTCTTGATGACCTAAATCATTTACAAGCTTACCTAAATTGAATAAAATAAAACTAGAACAAAAAGATAAAGAGTTGGTCTTTCTAGGTAGGAGATCTTGTCCTCAAGCAAAATTAGAAGAATGTTTCAGATCAGGATAGTAAAAGGAAAGTTTGAGCCCAACTGGTTGGGCCCATTTATTGTCACAACAAGCTATGAAACATGAGATTATCAATTATCAATGCCTAAAGGAGAACCTTGTAAAAACCAATCAATAGTCTACATCTCAAAAAAAATTATGCATAGGCTTGAAGGGTGTAAATCTGAAAATACAAAAAAAGTCAAAAAATAATAAAAATCCAAAAAAATAAGAAAAAGGATTGAAAAAACTAATCAATCAAAAATAGTACCATGTTGAATTATGGGTCTTTTAGGTTGAACATAGGCAAGGCCATCACTGATGTGGCCCCAAGACCCTTTAGGTAAGTCCCTTAGGATTCCATCCATAATAAACTGACAATCCATCAAGTCTTCATATCTCATTAATACCTATTCAAAATTTGTTGAACTACATGGTCTCTATGTGTAAAATAGGAAAGGCTAATCTTTGATAAGCCCCCAAGGCCCTAGGTCAGTTCCTTTTAGGTCTTGGTCAAAACATGAAAACACAAAAAAAAATTCAAAATTTGAAAACCCAAAAAAACTCGAAAACATTGAAAATCCTAAACAGCCTCAAAATAATTAAAAACAAAAACATTCACATAAACATTTGAAAAGACCAAAAAAAACCTCAAAACATTGCAAAAATACCAAAAACATTAAAATATTCCAAAAAATCCAAAATCACCCACCCATTTCGCTTTCACCCACATTAAAATCACATTTATAATAAATCAATCACCATCTTCAAACTTTGGTAAAACAAGTAGAAAACAAGTGTGGAAAATCATAAAGTGTGAACATAAATGTCAAAATCTAAAGTCTATATCATAGGAAAATGTGTCAGTAACATTTATATCAATGGCCTATCAAACACTTGGTCTTAGTAAAAATATTTGATAAACATTTCCTAGGATGTACCCTTACTACAATTTGGACATCACCTTTAGAAATCATCTTAGCTATGTTACTTTGGTCAGAGATATAGATAACATTGACTATATTTTTATCTTTTCTTATGATTTCTCTTGTTGACCTATTCAAATAAGCTCTCGAGGATTTCTAAAATATTTAGAGAGAAAGGAATGGGGCATTGATCATTATCTTTTTTTTTTTGCGTGTGCGATAATCTTGGCGCAAACTTGCTTAGTTTTGTGTAGGGAGGTCATTTGGAGTAGATTGTTGACTATTGCATATACTTTGGTCCAAAATATTTTAAACTTCTAAACTACATTCCAATGAGGTTTCCATATGCCAAGATGTGTGTAAGAGTTATCCTATCTGTTTGCAAAGTCAAAGTCCAATGCACTAGATACAAGGCCATCCTAGTTATTAATACCTTAATGCATTGTGTCTACGTGTTATATCAAAAATAAGGAATGACGAAGTGTCCCAATCCCAAAAATGAGTATATGATGTCTCTCATCACCATATCTAATAAATTATTGATGACTCATGGACTTGTTGGACTTCCAAGAATCAATCTTTAAATTAATGGTCAAATCCATTCGTGTTATTCTTCTATCTTCTTTCCACGCTAACATGGTATCATGACAACCAACAAAAATCATAAAGGCATCCATCATGCATCCACAAATTGTTAGCATACATGCATCCATTACTTCATTTTATCTTTATATTTCCTCTTTTGATTAATTAAATAACAATTTATTTATTCAATTATGTCACTAATGATCTTACCTTCTATAATTGAGTAAGTTTATATTTATTTAATAATTTATCACCTTCCACTATGATTGAATAATCATGGCAATTATTTAATTAGCCATTTTAAATTTTTTACCATAAATTAATCACTTGCCTTTTTCATCTAAGATTTAAATAATGTTTCCATTATTTAACTCTCTACTTTCCTTTCAAACTAAATTATTATTTGGAATTATTTAGTTCCTGTATCAGTGTTATTCTTATCCCATCTTGTCTCATTTTATTTCAATCATTGATTGAACTTAAAATCATCTAATTTTGGTCATTCATTCAAACTTGTCTTTTCTATAAAAGGCACGTACCTTTTTCATTTTTCAGGATCCAATCTTATGATATCTAGAAAATTTATTCTCAAGAGACAATAATCTTCGATATTCTGCTATCATAGATGTAGGCTATTAATGTATACTTATAATTTGATGGAATCAATTATATTCTAGCAAAATGGAGAAGGGTAATAGAGGTGAGCTAATGGAGGCATCAGGGTATCGGTAAAATTATTGCATTATTTATTATTTTATGCTTTCTTTGTTCTTTATTACTTGATTAGGGTTATAGTTTAATTGATTTAATATTTTATCTTAAGTTTACCTTGATTACAAAATCTATTACCTTGACTTATATAATGGGGAAGAAAATCTCCAAGTTCATCCTAAACTATCTTATTTGTTGTTATGGTCTTCCACAAGAACTTAGATAGCGGGAAACCTTTCAAAAACTAGGATGCAAGAGAGCTATGCCAAAAATTCAACATCTAACATCAGTTCTTCACCCCCTATTACCCCTAGGCAATGGTCAAGCTAAGGATACGAACAAGACCATACTAAAAATACTGAAGAAGATAGTGAATGAAGCTATCTCCAATTGGAATTTGTAGTTAAACCCTACCCTATGGGCCTTTTGAACCAATATCCACATGCCTATAGGTGCAACCCATTTCTCCTTAGTCTATGGTTCTAAATCCATCCTACCTATTGAGGTTAGCATTCCCTTGTGAATTTCACTGTAAAATATGATCATTGATGAAGTGTATAGGGTATCTCAACTAAATGAGTTAGAATTCCTGGATGAGCATCGTCTTGATGCCCTAAATCATTTACAAACTTACCTAAATTGAATAAATCAAAAGTAGAACAAGAAGATAAAGAGTTGTTATTTCCAGGTAGGAGATCTTGTCCTCAAGGAAAATAAAAAGAATGTTTCATATCAAGATAGTAAAGGAAAGTTTGAGCCCAAGTGGATGGGCCCATTTATTGTCACAACAAGCTATGGATCAAGAGCTTATCAATTATCAATGCCTAAAGGAGAACTCTTGTAGGAACCAATCAATAGTCTACATCTCAAAAAAAATTGCATAGGCTTGAAGGGTGTAAATCTGAAAATACAAAAAGAAGTCAAAAAATAATAAAAAATACAAAAATATAAGAAAAAGGATTGAAAAATATAATCAATCAAAATTAGTACCATGTCGAAATGTGAGTCTTTGAGCTTGAACATAGGAAATACCATCACTGATGTGGCCCCAAGACCCTTTAGGTAAGTCCCTTAGGAGTCCATTCATAATAAATTAACAAACCATCAAGTGTTCATATCTCATTAATAACTATTCAAAATTAGTCGAACTACATGGTCTCTACGTGTATAACAAAGGCAAGGCTAATCTTTGATTAGCCCCCAAGGCCCTAGGTCAGTTCCTTTTAGGTCTTGGTCAAAACATGAAAACGCAAAAAAAATTCAAAATTTGAAAACTCAAAAAAACTCGAAAACATTCAAAATCGTAAACATCATCAAAATAATTGAAAACAAAAACATTCACATAAAAAATTGAAAAGACCAAAAACAACCTCAAAAAATTACAAAAATACCAAAAACATTGAAATATTCCAAAAAATCCAAAATCACCCACCTATTTTTCTTTCACCCACATTAAAATCACATTCATAGTAAATCAATCGCCATCTTAAAACATTGGTAAAACAAATAGAAAACAAGTGTGGAAAATCATAAAGTGTGAACCTAAATGTCAAAATTTAAAGTCTATATCATAGGAAAACGTGTCAATAACATTTATATCAATGGCCTATCAAACACTTGGTCTTAGTAAAAATATTTGATAGACATGTCCTAGAATTCATCCTTCCTAGAATTTAGACATCACCATCAGAAATCATCTTATCTATGTTACTTTGGTCAAAGATATAGATAACATTGACTATTTTTTATCTTTTCTTATGATTTCTCTTGTTGAACTATTCAAAGAACTTATCGATGATTTCTAAAAGATTTAGAGAGAAAGGAATGGGGCATCGATCATTATCTTTTATTTTTTTTGCTTGTGCAATAATCTTGTAAAATAATCTTGGCACATACTTTCTTAGTTATGTGTAGGGAGGTCATTTGGAGTAGATTGTTGACTGTTGCATATACATTAGTTCATAATATTTTAAACTTCTAAACTACATTCCAATGAGGTTTCCATATGCTAAGATGTCTGCAAGAGCTATCCTATCTATTTGCAAAGTCAAAGTCCAATGCAATAGATACAAGGCCATCTTGGTTATTAATACCTTAATGCATTGTGTCTACGTGTTATATCAAAAATAAGCAATGACGAAGTGTCCCCATCCCAAAAATGAGTGTATCATCACTCTCATCACCATATCTAATAAATTATTGATGACTCATGGACTTGTTGGAATTCCAAGAATCAATCTTGAAATCAATGGTCAAATCCATTCATGTTATTCTTCTATCTTCTTTCCACACTAACATGGTATCATGACAACCAACAAAAATCATAAATGCATCCATCATGCATCCAAAAATTGTTAGCATACATGCATCCTATATAATCATAGCATACTCATATCATAAAGAATGACATCATCAAATGGAAAATAACAAAAAGGAAAGTATATTCATTGCATAGCATGTCATAGAAAGATACTAAAAAACAAAATGAAAAATCCATCACATGACATCCGTAACCTACATCATACATCTTATATCACATAAAAATTGCATCATAGTTCATCGCATATCATAAGGCATGAATAAATAAATGTATCCATATCATCAAATAAAGGAAACATCACATCACATCATAACCGAATCCGGCTATCTCATATCATCAAAATCTGAATGTCATGGTACAATATCATATTCAATGTGTAACTATCATGAAAAGTAAATATATAAGAGGCTATTAAAAATGAGTTGATGAATGTGTATACATGTACAAATTAGGTTGTATATCAAAAATGTGTCTATAAAATGAGCATGATCTATGCCTTGCTCTATCGGTCATCATTCCTTGATTGGTCCTAATGACCATTGAGTGGTTGTCTCTGGCTACCCTCTCCCAGTTGTCTAACTGAGGGCTAACCATCTGAACCCCGAGGGACTACACCACTCCTTTGTGAGTAGTCTGGTTGCCGTATCTCTCATGGGAAATCTCTGTGATAAAGCATCTTGTAATAAGCTACCTCTGAGATAGCATCTATGTACATCTATGCAGACAAAACCTACCCCTATTCTGCTATGACAATTATATCTAATTGTCATTTATGTCTGGTCTCTTGTTCCAATAGTAAATAAAACTATTGTCACAATTATCACTCATAGTCCCTCTCGGCTGTCACAACCTGTAGCTACTATCATAACTAATCTCTCTCAGTCGTGAGGGCTTAGATTTATATCTCTTGGGATCTTTCCCCAACTATTGTTGTGGCTGCTCCTGTTGTGGATGCAATTGATCCCATCATTATGGAGGTGATGGTGGTGGTGGCCCTATGATCTATTTCACTATCTACTCCTAGTGACCATGGTCCTAATGATCATGATCTTGTGGAGGTTGTTTCTCAACCTGCACCTCGACCTCTACTTCTATCCCAGGGATATCCTCCCACTAGATCTATCAAGTGTTTGGGATGCACCCACCATCCATCAAAAGTCAGAATCATCCTTGCATCAAGCATTTTGTAATCATACACCCAAGGTTGGGCAACCGGCTATTCAAAATAATCCATGGCTACCTTAGGTAGAATTTGAGATCCATAGGCTACCTCTCACTATGCTTGTGCAAAAGAAGCTATGTAATCATCTAGAGGCACATTCTATACCTCCTAAAACTACTAAGAAATGTGGTCTAGAAGATACCACTCTATCATAGTATGCTCCCAACCTTGGATATATTGGATCTTCATAGCAAATAATTATTATTATTGATCATCCTACCATGCTAGAACCTCGAGTCATGGCCTCCACCTAAAGATGATCATATCATCTATAACCTTCCTCCAATATAGGATCTCTATAGGACTCATGTGTGGTAAGGTCATCGTTGCTTGATATACATAAACAATGGGATCCTTTGGATCAATATCTACTAAGACAACAATGGGTCTCAGCTCCACAATGTGCTCATATGCCTAGATGTGTAGTAAGGTGACACTGAATCCAATGCCCCTCCCCTAACAGTGCACATCCTGATGCCTATCATGGTACAAAGATGTGAGCATAACTAAACCCCATGCATACTGAGTAATCTTCTGAAGCATGTTGTGACATGCTAGTCCCCAACCTAGAATGAAACCTCTACCCCGTCGGTCTAGGGAAATCACACGAACAATCAGAGAAGCTAGAACCTACATGAAAACTGGCACCCATCCTTGGTACAAATCCAAGTCAATCTAGGAGCTCACTATAATGATATCATCTAACTACAGGAGATTGTGGCATGCATCCATCCCAAAATTTGTGTCATAGATGACTCTCTCCCAATGGATGGGAAGCCATAAATTTTTCTAGACATCCTCTAGGGTGATAGTTGCCTCAATAGTGGGAACGTGGAATGAGGAATTCTCACTATGCTAGTGCTTCACCAATGCTATCATCATTGCTAAGTGAGTCCACACCTCAGGCATGTACACGATAAATCCTAACCCCAAAAGTCCCTAGAACTCTTACTACTCCACATTGAAATGATGTACCTATAAAAGAAGGCCAAGTTGATGCTCCCGACACATGAGAGGTTGAATTTCCTCCTACACATATGAAGCAAAAAATGTCAATTTAGATAAAACTGATTAAAATCTGGGTTCCCAAGTACTAAAACTATAATAGTCACTATATATTTGTACATTGCTATATCCTTTTTGAGGGTGCATCACTATTTGACATCGCACGTCACTATAATTCATAAGTGAATAGGTATTTAGGCACGTCACTATAGCCAAATTCATTGCACATCACCCTAGAGAGACTGCATCGCCATTTTTAAAAGGCATCGCTTGACCTAAAAAAATTGGAGTGTGACTATTTGAAACATGCATTGCTGAAACCTATGTGCATCGGTATACCTAAATTTCTTGGAACGTCACTAAAATTAAAGTACATCACTACAGAATCAATAGTGATGTTGACTGCTTCAAATGTGTCATGATATAGTGACACCCTAAATGACCTAATTCAAGCCCTAAAAAATGCACAAATCAAGAAAAAATGTCATGCATCTACTCGATGCTAGTACTCTCAAACTCTATCAAAAAAGTGTGTAGGAAGCTCACATCTCACCATATCGCCAAGGTTTCAAAGCAAAAGATAAATAATTCACTACAGGACAAGAGTGCAAATGAATTGAAAGTGACCCTTTAGCCTCTTTTTATGCCTAAAAATTAGGGTTTTTTACCCTAATTTGATGGGGAACGTAAGGTTTTTATATTATTTTGAAAAATTTTGAGCTATAGGGCATATTTATAAACATATTTTGTATTTTTAAGCTTGTTTTCACATCCTAAAGGCTAATTTCTACACCTAAACCTATGTTGAACCTTTATCATGTGATCAACTCGAAATTACAAATTTTGGACTGATCTCTCAAGGAGGTAGGGTACCTACTTAATTCCTTCTACTAGGGCATTAATCTAAGCAACAACATTATTCCAAAGAGAGTCAACCTTTGAACCAATGTAACAAGTACTTCGCTTCCAGGAGGGGAAAAATGTAGACACTTAAAATTTTCCTAAATGATCTATTACACACTTGAATCTAGTGACTAACATCATTTCATCCTCTTTTCACCTATTTAATTAAATAATCCTAGTTATTTAATTAAAATGCATCATTTTTCATCTATTAATCTAATTAATTTTATTAGGTTAATTCACCCCCTTTCACATCTACCTTTCATCATGTTTACTTAAATTAAACAAATTATTTAATTTAAACACCTTATGTCCTCTCATTTCATTAAATAATCTTAATTATTTAATAGGATGTCATTTTCAACCCCTTTTCATTACATAAATTAATTATTTAATGGACATCCTAATATTTACTAAACTTGCACAATTAAAACTTTGGTTTAATTAACTGATTACTAATTGTCCTCACCCATCCACTTGCATAGGGAATATTCCAAAGGAATATTATTTTATTTGGCTCTAAAAATGGAATATTCTTTCCTAGCAAACTCTATAAAAAACTTTCTAACAACTTTGAATGTGAGTTTTTTTTAATCACTATCAGCCATTGATTGTTTCTTTCATCTATGTGATCTTTGATTATCATCCATTGATGAGAATCCTTGATCCATGTCTTCACCCTTGATTCCATCTTGACCATTGATTGAACAAGTCAATCTTAGCCCTTCATTCACCATTTTCTCCTATAAATACCTCACATTTTGGAGAGAAATGGATCCACTTCCATCAAATAAAGTTATGATGCTCATTTGAATACTATCTTTATTCATCCTTGCATCAATTACCAAGTTTTTTCATCTTTTTCATCCACCTTTAGCATAGTTTCATCCATTCTAGCTTAATCTTTCATCAATGGAGTTTGATTACACACTCGTATTATCCAAGGGATTAGGAAAGGGGACTCATCATTCCATATCAATACGACACCAATCCCCCAATGGGATAAGGTTTGGAGTTCTAGAATAGGTTTCTTTTAAGCTTCCATGGTTTATTTCATGCTTAGTTTAATGGTTAGTTATTTTTGGATCTTTCAAGCATCTCATTGGGATTGTAGCTTAGGGAGTTAAATATGGCTTAAATTCATTTGAATCTAGTGTATTAAACTCATACTATGATTACAATCATAGGATCATAACCATAGGGTGAACTGCAAGCCTGGCAATAATGAGGTGGAATTCTACTCCCCATAGACTCATCGTGCTCACCCTGTGCTAGAGGACTGGAATGTTGTATGAGGCTCTAAGTGAGGGAACCAATCAACTATAATGTATTAACCTTAGAACTCTCATTCATAATGCAAGGGATATTCATGTGTTCATATTTTGGTCCAGTGAGTGATCTTCTCGCTAGCCACTATGCATTGATACATTCCCTGATTCTGTCCTATGTGGAGCTCCCACCTCTACCTTGGAAGTCTCACATATCAAAATAGTTTGGGATTTTATTAAGGAAAAACTCACAATAGAGTTTCCTCCAAAAAAATTGCAACATCTCATTATTTTTGCATGGAGGATCGTATTAGAGAGGGGGACCATCACATGCAAGACCCCAAGTCATCGAGGGTCATGATGCGAGAGGCTGCCCTAACTTACCTCAACTAAGTATAGTGTTTAGGGTATGGGAATGAGAGTGATGCGTATTATGGAATCCTACAACCACTTCGTCAATCCTGAGATTAAAGGTGGGGCTAGGAGAACTCAGTGTTTTAGGTTCAACTCTACACCTTAAGGAGCTATTTTCCTGAGGATGTCAACGCGGACTTCGGATGACAGTACAATGCGCTGGCATCTCAGAAACACATTGTAGTTTGTGTGGTCAAATTACAACAAAGACAAGGTTGGACTCGCTAAAATGACTAACAATGTAGCTTAACAACTTCTAGGAGAACAAAATAATGCTATAAAATATGAGAAGTACAAATGAAAGTGATAAAGTAGATATACCAAAGCTAAGGTGACAAAGACAATCTCATAGAGCAGCCTATTCGCCAGCTAGCTCCACAAAGCACATCCACCTACACATAGCAAGAGAGAAAATGTTGGGTGGTTGTATAGGGGCCTGCCTCAGTCAGACCCCTATTTAGGTGTTTCCACCTCCATGGATAGCCAAAGGAATGAGAAAATGAAGCAATGTAATGAAAAAACAAACACTACAATGTAGGACTATGCTACTCAACCAAGTGATAGAGGAGTTGAAAGGGAAGCTTACCACATCCACCAAGAGCACTCAAGGCTGCTTGGGGAGAAATGAGAGGAACTCAAGCTTTTGTTGCAATGGCATGGTCCCAATTGTGCTCTACCGAAGTGACAGAGTTTGATATTGCTACAATGGAATACTTGAATGCTTTTAGAGTGAGTGAAAGTGAGCTTGAGAGTGAATGTGTGAGTGAAATAATAACAACTTGATGTGTTGAAAAGTACTTCCAACCTCCCCAATGCAAGTTCTAATACTGAATATGAAGAAATGTGGAAGAAAATGACCATATTCGGGTCAGTTGGCCTAAGGAGGCATTACAACTTCACTGCCAATGGGAAGAGTAATGCCTCTATTGGCTCAGCCTTAGGAATCTATTAGGGACATAAACATGTTGTATAGATGTTTGAGCACCACATGGGCATGCCCGACATAAACACCTCCAACAACACACAAAATAGGCTCCACATGGACCGCCAACAGCAGGCTCAAGTAAAGTAGATCAAGAGGAGAGTAGGGTTAGAAAAGTATACCTGAACCGTCAAGGAAGCAGACTATGATTTGGAAAACTTGAAGATGCAGGGAAAATAAAGGGCTCCATAGTTTCTTGAAACTATGAAGTTGGAACAACAAAGCACTTTACAAGCTTGCGAACCTGCAAGGAGGTAACCCCCATGATATGTCACTTGGAGGAAGCCCCAAGGAAGAAAAATCTATAGAGTCGGGAAGCGGCGACACATCTACCCGTAGATAGAACATGTCTAAAGCAGTGACACATCTACCCACTGATAGAGCATGTCTAAAGCGGTGACATGTCTACCTACAGATAGAGCATGTCAAAAGTGGTGACATGTCTACCCACAAATAGAGTGTGTCTAAAGTGGCAACATATCTACCTATGGATAGAACATGTTAAAAGTGGTGACACATCTACCCACAAATAGAGTGTGTCTAGAGTGGTGACATGTTTACCTGCAGATAGAGTGTGTCTAAAATTGGTGACATGTCTACCCATAGGTATAGCATGTCTAAAAGCGATTGGTCACATAGAACGTAAAACTTTAAAAGGGGTCCCTCGAGAACCCTTCAAAAGGAGAGGGGGTCCACTCAAGGGATGCACTATTTGAAAAGTAAGGTCTAGTCAGGCTGCCCCCAAGCTAGACACAAACACATGAATGGAACAAGTCTAGTCGGCCTACCCCCAAGATAGATGTGAAAAATTATATTCGTTGTAAATGATTTTGAAGAAAGGGTCCCTAGGGAGCCCTTCGTAAAGAAGAAGGGGGTGTACTCAAGGGACACACAATTCAAAAGTAGTCATTCATCTTAGAATTATTCATCAATAAGGGATCCTTTCGAAAGATGTTAATTTCATCAAGGAATTTTAAAGGAAGGTCATGCCCCCATGCGAGGGGAGGTCCAAGTAGTTCCCACTTCGGAGGAAGTTCTTCAAGTCCTTTCTTAACGAACCTATGATGAAGGAAACACATTCCGTTAGGGTTCCAAGTTGAGAATGTGATTCTAAGGAAAAAAGTATGAAGACTTTCAAGAAAAGATTTATTCATAACAAATGCATTTTCTGGAAGTCAAAGCATTAAAGGAGAGTGTTTTCACACATAGGATGGAAAACTCAAGCAAAGAAGAGAGAAAGATAAAGAGAAAGCAAAAGAGAAAGGGAAAATGCAAATAAAGGACATAGGGGGATCTGGTTTAGCAAGGTCAGATCTATCCAAGCTCATATAATAATAGGTAACTGCAATGCAAGGTGAAAGATCATCAATCCCCAACCAAATCAGGAAGAATGCACAGAAAACAAATTAAAAATAAAAAATTGGGTCAACATGGAAGGGGAAGCCTAAATTACCTAATGCTTTGCATCATCCCCAATTTATCAAAAATCAAACACAAACATGGAAGAATGATGGTACAAATAGAAGAAGGTTTATGACACAAAAGCCACACCTGTATCCAAGCACCAGCAAGGGTTACGAGGGTCATCTAGGAACACATACTATGAGTACGGGGGAACACATCACAAAACACACACACACAAGATCAAGAAAATGGGGACCTCCTCCTAACACTGATCATCCAAGAGGTCATTTGCTTCCCAATCTAGATCCTCATAAGGGGAAGGAGGACGAGTCTACAAAGGTGGAATGTTAAGAGGAGTGGCCTTCAACACTCCCACAATAAGGGTCAAGGAAGAGGGCTCCTCGAGGTCGTCTCCATCGAGCTCTTATGGAGTCAAGGTCAACAATTTTGCAAATATCACCAACAGGGCTAGGACTTCATCCACAAAAGTAAACATGCATCTCACGGGAGCATCATGCTTATTCTCAGTAGGCAGCACAAGTTGTATCTGAGGTTCACTGCTAAGCTCGTTGAATGACTCAGGGGCAGTGACGAACTTAGGCGAAGCTAGGAAAGATTCTGTCATAAGGATAGAATAGGTCATCACAGGGCCACCTTACGAACAAGGTGGGGTCCTCCTACATCCTTCTTTGTGAGATGGACCAGCCTCTACCTCCTCTTAGTGGGAGGAGATGAACTCCCTGTAGACAAAGCTAGAGGTACAGAGGAGGAGGAGGAGGAAAGAATCAAAACATATACGACTGAAGTATTAACCATATCCATGGGCTTTGAGAAGGGCTAAATATCCAGAATAGACTTTAGCAAAGGTGGCTTTTCTGAAGGAGCAATAAACACCTATACCCACTTAGGGTTAGGCACGTTTGTGCTTGCAATGAAAGTCAGGAGTGGATCATCCTAAAGAGAAGCAACAGGATGGGAGAAAGGAGATGCTACAAGAGATCGTGAAACAAGAGTGGTCATTCCTTCCTCCTTCTATTGTGAGGTAGCCTGCTCGGCTAGGAGATCCTTTTTCCAACACTTGTGCTCATGTTCAAGGTGGTTTCTATGGCTCTTGGAGTTAGAGGTTGGAGCTTGTGAAGGGATAGGAGGTTCCTGCTCGACCATAGGAATGTCCACTATAGCCATTTCGAGCGAAGGAATGAGTTCTTGTATAGGAGTAGGGGTAGTAAGCTAAGGAGAGATAAGATGATTTGACTTGAGAGCCTCGGCAGTGGGCCTCTTTCTGCTCACTACCTAAGGGGTAGGAGCTGTAGGAGGTCGCGGATCAAATACTCTACAAGAGCCTTTCTTTTTGTTGTATAAGTAGTACCACGGTCCAAGAAATTCATTAGGGAGATCCACGATCCTAATCTTGGGTCTACGCTAAGGAGGGATCATTGGACTCAGAGGATAGCCATCAGGCTTGCTCATCCAGTACTCTTCCCAGGAAAGGGGAGAGGACGGGGTAGTCTAGGAAGAGGTCATTTTCTCTTTACCCTTACGAGAAGGAGAGGGAGCCGCTATGGGCTTCTTCTGATTCTTCAAGGAAGAGGGAGTAGATGGTATAGTCTTCTCTTTACCTTTGCAGGAAGGAGAAGGGGCCGGCATGGCTTCTCTTTCTCTCTTGGAGAAGGGGTAGTCATAAGTGCGAGCTCCTTCTTCTCATCTCAGGAAGAGGAGGTGACTGATTTTTTCGCTACAAGAGGTGTCATCTTTGGCTCCCCTTTACCCCTAGTTTTATACTTCACATAGTTTTTGTAAAGTAGGTCTATCCTTGGTGGAAGCGGACCAATTGGAGAGGGCCAAAAGTGATCCAACGAATACCCACCATGTGATACCAAAGGTTAATATCTAGTGTCATGCACTACATGCATGACACCCTTGTGGGAGAATTTTAGACACTTATGAATAACAGAGGCAACCTCATTCATGGAAGCCAACCAAGGAATGCCTAGCTTCACTCTAAAAAAGTTTGACTCTAGAATAATGTAGAAGACTATGTCAACAGTCCTAGGTCCAACTAGGATGGACATAGTGATTGAGCCATAAGGTCTTAGATTCATACCTTCGTGAGTACATATGGTAGATTATGTTTCTCCATACTTTTTGCAATGAGTTCAATACTAATGTTTCTTTAGTAATAACATTCACATGGCTTGTGGAGTCTATCAAGACTCCCATCATAATGTTACCATTGATATGAGTGAGAATGTAGAGAGGTGAAGGCCTATTGTTTAAGGGTAGATCTTGTGTTGTAAATGTAATATCCAGCGAACCGGGTGTGAGTGGAATAGTAGAAGTTATGATGACCATGTTTACATAGGCCTCGGGTGACCATGTTTACATAGGCCTCGGGTTGAGGAACAAAATCAGTGGGATCGATAATCATCTTGGTAGAATGTGATGGAAACGGGTCTTTGTATATCTACAATTCACTATCAGCTTTTGCCACTTATTTGTTAGTGTTTTTTTTTTCCCATTGAGGCGAATGGAACCATCCTCAATGTTGTCTTGTATCTCATGATGCAATCGCATGCAATGTTCAATATCATGTCCATTAACATGATGGTACTAATAGTAATCACTCCCATCATACTAATTAGGATAGGGTTCCCTAACAGGCTTAGGGATTGGTAGAGTTATGATCTTATCTTTCAACAACTTTTGCAAGACAAAAGTGTAAGATTCAGAAAACTTCATGAATTTTCGTTTGCATTTGAGGTTGTTGTCATCAACAATGGCTACTACATTTGCAATGAACCTACCTTTTCCAAAGATTGATATGATGGATTTCCCTTCAGAATGGGAGTGTGAGGAAGATTCCCCAAACTGAGCAACCATCTGTTGGTATTCTCATAAATTTGCACACACATGCACGAAAGAAGGATATTTCATGATGGAAAACTTCGCTTGCCAAGGCCTTTGTAAGTTCCCTATGAACACCTACTACACATTAGAATCGGGCAACTGATATGAGATTTGTTAAAGAATCCCTTGATAATGTGCTATGAAATTAGTAATATTCTCATTGTATCCTTTCTTACATCGAACGAGATCCGAAAAGGTCATCTTCAGCCTGATGTTTGCTTGGAACTGTCTAAGGAATTGATTAAAAATTTGGTCGAACAAGAAAATAGAATTATCAAGCAAGGAATAGTACCACTAGAGGGCTACATACTTGAGAGATCAAGGAAACAACTTAACCATCAAGGAATCATGATGGAAGAAGTCAGTCTAGAGAGCGTTAAAGTAAGACACGTGTTTGCGGATCTCCCTTACTGCCAAACTTCTCAAATTTTGGAATCTCCATTCCCTAAGGGAAGGGAGTGTTTAAGATGGCAGCCAACAACAAACTATGTTGGAAGAAATGTTGGAAGATAGGCTAAGATTAGGCCTAGGGCTTGCTAACTATCTTTGCATCTTACCCATATTCTAAAGTAGGGTATGTGTAGGATCATGATGTGCCAAAAAGTGGCAATATGATGGGTATGTGGCTAAAGACTTTTTTTTTACCCAAAATTAATCAAATGAAAAGGGTTTTTAGAGGAGATTTTTCAGCTTTCCACCAATATAAATTATGCTTTACTTTGAATTTAATAAGTAATTATTAGTCATTTTCTATTCGAATTACAATTAAAGTCTTGATTGATAGGATGATTGAAAAACATCTAGAGCTTTCAAACAATATCACATTTTTTGAATCCAAAACATGTGTCACATTCTATGCTTCACATACTATAGGATTAAAAAAATAAAAATTGAATTTCATGAAGTTTTGACCAAGTTAAGGTGGTCAGACAAATGAGTATTTTATATTTTTTAAAAGTTGTAATAAAAAACTCATAATTAATTATTTACTTGGAAAAAAATTACAAAAATATATGCATCACATCGAGACATGAGTCCTCTACTTATATCTAAAATCTTATTAAAAATTATTATCATTTTATTGTGGTTATGGTGGTCAGACAGACACCTACTTCTTATTTTTCCTTGAAATTTAAGTACTCTTGCATTGAAATTTCAAATTTTCACCAAATAGATTTTGTTTTTTAAAAACCTAGTAGTTTAGAAACTACATTCAATTTTCTACAGATTCTATTCTTACATATTTTAAAATTATATAGATAACTTATTCAAAATTTTATGTCAAGTTTCCTAACTTTAATTTTTTTGAATTTTTTGCCACTTAAGGGCCTATTTTTTCCATGATGATCTTGCACATACTCAGTAGAGTGTTTAGAATAGGGTTGTGAGAAGATAAAGGGCCATAGGAACCTCCTCTAGAACCACCACCAAGTGAACCTCCAAAACCACCACCGTTATGACTTCTACCAAAGCCACTGCCACCAGTAGGGCCTCTGCTGGAACTACCACCATGACCTCCACTAGAAGTGCCTTCACTAGCACCACCTCCGCTACTGAATCCACTGCCACTACCAAAGCCTCCACCACCTATTCCACCAATATCTCCACCACCAGAGGTGATAGAAGGGATGAAGCTAAAACCCAACAGGACCTTATTCACCTTGATAGTTTTTGGTTGATTAGGGATGGAAGGGACCACGTCCACCATGTAGACACAAGTGGGGGTCATTGATACCCCTAATTTTCCCTCATGCTCTTTGAAGGTGATTCCTCATACAGAGCTAGATTTTCTTGAAGGAGCGAACGCCTCAGCAATACCAAAGAGACTACTTAGAAGCTTGACACCCGTTCGATATTTACCCATCATGTTTCTTAATTCACTAACAACCCAAGTGGCTCTAGCCATCTTCAGATTACTTTCCAAATGGTTTTCAAGGTCACCCAACCCTTTAGTGAGGAAAAACACATATTCAATAGGGATTTAAATGGCCTCATTCTCATCCACCAATGATGGCATGGGAGACACAAGAGGAGTGGGAACGTGATCAATTTCATCAACAAATCCCATCTCATTCCTTGATAGTTGCTCCTATGTGGCCAAACTAATGGCGGGACTAGAGAAAATCCTAGTAGAGAGACAAAGTGAGACCTTCATTCTATCCATTAGGAGGTGTTGTACACTTCTTCTTATGATATGCCCAAAAGTTGTGGACTAGGTTGTGATTCTCATAAACTTTCACAATGCTCAAGGTCACAACAACCACAAAGTATCTAAGGAAAGTTTGAACACCAATGGATGAAAAGACGTTGGTTCACATTGGGTTCACCAAAAATGTAAGAGAGGGGGACCACTGCATGCAAGACCCCAGGTCACAGAGGGTCAAGATGTGAGAGGCTTCCCTAACTTGCCTCAACTAAGTACAATGTTTAAGGTATGGGGATGAGGGTGATGAGGATTATTGAATCCGACAACCACTTCGTCAATCCCAAGTTTTAAAGTGGGGCTAGGCAAGTCATTTTTTTAGGTCCAACTCTATGCCTCAAGGATCTCTCTACCCAAGGATGTCAGTGCAGACTTCGGATGATAGTGTTGTGTGCTAGAATTTTAGAAACATGTTGTAGTCTATGCAGTCAGATTACAATAGAGACAAGGTTGGACTCACTAAAATGACTAACAACCTAGCTTAACAACTTCTAGGAGGAAAAAACAACATTATAAAATATGAGAAGTACAAATGAAAGTGATAAAGTAGATATACCAAAGCTAAGGTGACAAAGACAATCTCATAGATGGCCCTATTTTCCAGCTAGCTCCACAAAGTGTGTCCACCTACACACAGTAAGAGAGAAAATGTTGGGCGGCTATATAGGGGCCTACCTCAGTTAGACCCCCATTTTGGTGTTTCCACCTCCACAAACAGCCAAAGGAATGAGATAAAGAAGCAATGTAATGAAAACACAAACACTACAATGTAGTACTATGCTACTCAACCAAGTGATAGAGGAGAGGAGAGGAATATTACCACCTCTGCCAAGAGCACTCAAGGCTACTTGGGTGAGAAATGAGAGGAAATCAAGCCTCTACTACAATGGCATGGCCCCAAACATGCTCTATCAAACTGACAGAGTTTGATATTGTTGCAATGGAATGATTTAATGCTTGGAGTGAGTGAAAGTGAGCTTGAGAGTGAATGTGTGAGTGCAAGAATGGTAGCTTGATGTGTTGAAGAGTTCTTCCAACCTCCTCAATGCAAGTTCCAGAACTGAGTATGAAGAAATGAGGAAGAAAACGACCATATTCAGGTCAGTTGGCTGAAGGAGGCATTATAACTTCACTGCCAATGGGAAGAGTAACACCTTTGCTCGCTCAACCACATGAATCTTCTAGGGACATAAGTGTGTCATGTGGATATTTGCATGTTGCACGGGTGTCCTCGATAGAAATTGCTCCACTGACATGCAAAATAGGCTCCACATACACCACCAACAGCAGGCTCAAGTAAATTTAAGCCTCTGAATTTTTGTTTTTCTAATGTGTATAAGGGAAAAAGGGGGAATTATGCATAGGGTACAAATTTTCTCTTATACAGATGGTAAAAAATTATTGACCACCTCCTCCAAAAATATTTGTTTATCCCTTTGTGGTTGCACCAATGGATAGAGAACCTATTTCTTGAAGGATGTAAAGGTTGATTCATTCTAGGGTTTGTGAATAGGGAACACAAGTTAAATTTTGTAATTTTTTCATCTTTCACTTGTTCATAGGATAATTTATTTGCATAAAATTCTCTAAACTCTCGTCTCTTGTCTAACCAACCACTTGTTTTATTTCTAATTGAATCTACATGTGATAGATTGAGCATGAATGGTTTTATGCAAGGTTGAGCTTGTAGGATCATTCAACCTTGTAATTATATCCTCAATTTCTTTTTTTAATCCTCAATTTCTTTTTTTATTATTTTAAATTTTCCCCATTAAATTTTATTGGAGCATGTTGAGGAATTGTTGGAGGTGTTTGTTGAGGTTTCAAAATTCACACAAAAAATATAAATTAATTACTTCTTCAACCTCCTCGATTTCATGGTGACACTTTTACAAAGATACGGTGAAGAATTGAAGTAGATTTGGCCTTCCCAAAGCATGAGCATGTTATGTAGGGGTTTCAAGCCATGGAAAAAACATAAAGTTTCAAAAAATGTAGAATGACCATGCCTCAAGCTGGTCACTCAAAAATTAAAAAGTTGGCCACTTTTTGGCCCCCCATCTTTTTGCAACCACCCATAAAGAAGGTTTCATTGTGCTAAAAGAGTTTAGGTCCAGAAGGGGTCAATTTTTTTATAACACTGGTTCACCCCCCCCGCCCCCCCTAGTCTTTGGGTGTGCTCAACAACATGATTGGTTAAAATCGTATCAAGATAACTAGAATACATTTTTTTATAGTATTTGTGTTACTTTTATGCCCTTTATTTTAGAAAGAGATATAAAAATGACCAAGATACTTGTTTGAATTTCAAAGAATATTTTGAAAATATAAATCAAGCACATTGACAACTTTAAATCTTAGAAAAGGAAATATATATATTTTATTATTTTTATCCAATTTTTGCCTCAAAAAAAAAAAAATACTGTAGACACTTCCCTATAGTTCAATTCAGATCTTGTGTCCCTTTTTCATTTCATTTGGAGAAGGTGTTCTAAATAATAAAACATGCATGACACATAAACATGCCTATTCATGTGGGATTATCAATCCTTCTGGTTAGAAGGACACCTCAAGAATAGATGGAAAAAAAAATTAACTAGGCTCTATAAGCTCAACTAGGGGTATCCTTTATATACCTGAAGGGTATGTGAGGCATAATCTATAGATGAAAGAGAATACTATCACACAAATAGGAGGAAAGGGTAACCCATTTTTCACCTTCATTTCTTTAAGGTATAAAGTTATTAAACTCCTAGCCATACTGATAATATTCCACTTCAAACTTCAAAATTGTGTGTCTTTCAATTTAACCTTCACTCTTTATACTGCACCAAAACATGGGAGTTGAGGTTGACCCATAGGGTGATGAAATATCTATGTAGGGACTGTAAAAATAAAATAATATTAATTATTATTGATCATCAGGATCACTTTCAGACATGAGATGAGATAATACTTTGTTGCAAAAAATGTATACTTTGGCATTTTTACTCTCATTTGAGTCTTTCTTATGGATTTTGACTTGATTTTTCCTAGATTTAATGTTGTAATGTGGTCAGCAAATACACATTAGGTCTTGGACCCTTTGTGAATCAATAAGAATTCTATGATGTCTTGTAAAAGTGTTGTGAACTGTTGTAACCCACTTTCACAATTTTCTAGGACCCTTTCAATATAATTCACCTGCATAACCTCTTCTTATCACTTACCAAGTCTTATTTCAAAGTGTTGTAAAGAGTTGTAACAAACTTTCATGCTTTTCTAGGCTTGTCATCACTAATTTTACCCTTTCTTATGTTTAAATGGCCCCTTAATGCACTTTTCGGCCCTACTTAAATGTGTTTTGGAGAATAATCTTGTTAAACATCATTAAATAAACTTTAATTCCTAAAACCCATTAAAATTTCCTAGTAGGACCAAGTCGCCACCTGTGGCGACTTAGCCCCATTAGGCACCAAAATCAAAGTTATTTTAAATTTTTGGTAGGATATTATTCTCTTAACCTTTAGGTCAACTCGTGATCTATTATTTTTGGAAAATTTTGTAAAATCAAGTATAAATAAAGGGTTTTCCTCTCCTTTTCACCCCCCATTAATTCATTCATACATTAGCATACATACATTCACTCATTCATAATTCTCAATCATTCTAGGCATGATCAAGCACACATTAGAGAATCTAATTGCATATCTTTAGATTTATACATCAATGGTTTGGTGAGTTGTAGCATTGTATGTTGTTCATTCATCATTCTCTATTTATTTCATTTCATTTTTAAGGTTTTGATTACCAAATCAGGGTTTGACCAAGGTAAACCCCTATTCACTAACCCTTTACCCTTTTTCCCCTTTTCGCATGTGTGTTTTGCAAGTTTTGTATACAAATTTTTCAAAGAGAAAGGTGTTAAAAAGTGTCATCATTCCATCGAAGTCATTCAAGTCAACAAATCCCTAAGTGAAGCTTGGAGATCACTTACAACCTGATTTTTGTAGAATTAGATCTAGACACCTGCAAAGAAGAGAAGTGTAGATTGAAAGCTACAAATTCCTGCCTCAAATTTCTCAAGATTCATGGGTGGACTAAGTCACCAGCAAAGGAAAATTTGTCCCACTGCTAGTCCTCAAAAGTGAATTCTTCCATTTTGGATACCCATTTGGCTGAAACCTATTATGACAGAATCTCCCTGAAATAGGACTAAGTCACCCAGCTTGGCATAGGTGTCCTAGTTGGGTTCAACAACAAATTTTGTTGGATTCAAAAGCCTCTATGCATCACATTCCAGTTTCCAAGTGCACCTCTTTAGTTTTATTCATTTTTGTTATTGTTTGTTTGCATTCTTAGGTCATTTTGCATATCATAATGTGTTTTCAAACAACTTGCATTTCATTAGTTTTACATTAATAATTCATTTCCTTTTCCATTTCTTTACATTTAGAGAATTGCATTTAAATATATTTTAATCATATTAGCATTAGTCTTGAATGTACCCCCATTTTTTTATGGGATACCTTTCTCCTTTTAGGTGAAAAACCCTAGAAGTGTAAGACAGAAGCCCTACAAAAATTTGTGATTCATTTTGGTGAATCTAACATTTAAATATTTTACTTCTTATTTGAAGTGCATTTACATCCTAGGCATAACTTGCATCAACATTGCATTAGGCTTTGTATTTTTTAAATTGCATCCTAGGTTTTTAAAATTTGCATTAGTGAAAAGCTCATATAGCTTACATTTTTGCATTGCATGTCATTAAAAATTCAAAAAACTTTGCATTTTCATATTATATCTGCATCTCGAAACCTAAAAAACATAAAATCCAATTTAAAATTATCAAAATTCTTAAAAAATTCACTCCTGGGACTAATTCGCCACACTGGGCGACTTAGTCCACTCGCACATTCTACACTGTAATTTTTGTCATTTTAAAATCATCTTCTACATTTTTGTTACTGTTTCCAATTTTTTTGTTTTATTCCATTTCTTGAATTTAGTTTTCTTTCGTACATTTGCATCATGGCCATGTGTTTTAATTAGTTTTAGATGTCATTAAAATCTTTAGTTGACATGTCAAGTTGTGCCTTTGGACTTGATCCTAATGACATTGAACTCCCTCATGCTCCTTCAACTCCTCATGAATTTCCTCCTCGTCATGATGCCATCATTGGATAAGATGATGATAGAATGAATAAGTTCCTAAATGAATTCCTTGACAACCTCAAAGCTAATGCATCCTTTTATCCATCCATGAAACAACAAGATCTTCCTATGGTATCACCTCTTGATATTTTTGGTTACTTGCATCCTGAAACAAATGAAGGACCTAAGTTCCCTCCATCAGGTGAACCTAGTTCTTCTAAACAAGCAACTCCTCAACTACTCTATGATAACAAAGTCACTATTCCTCCAATTAACCTTGAAGAAACCTATGGAAAAAAATTTACCATTTTAAGCAAACAAGGATGTGACACAACAACTGAACATTACATTCATCAACTCTTAGAAAAAACTCCAAAAGATGAAAACACAACAGGGTTAGGATATCAAGATTCCTAGATCATCACAAAAAGCCTCCTAGAGAATATTGGAGACTTCATGAGGATGGCATGGTGATCTTTGATTCTCCTCTCGATTTGAATGTCTTCCTTCCTCGAGAGCAGCCCTTACCTGATAACAATGATAAGGATGAGAGTATCCCTTTAGGTCCTCCTCCTTCCATTCATGAAAAGGGTGAATGTAGCAAGAAACAAAATTTTACAAATTCAAAGATTTTCCATTTTTGCAACATCTCACAAGTATTGAACAAAAATTGGAAGCACTTGTTAATGGAGGATGGATTGGCATGCCTCCTCCCACAATAATCAAGCATCCTAAAAATGACACATATTGTACATATTATCAAACCCTCGGGAATCTCATCGATGAGTGTCACACTTTACAACATATTCTTACAAGACTTGAAAACTATTAGAAATAATTTCATAAACCACCATCAAACACCTCCTCATGTAATAGTTGTAGAACATTCTCTTCTCACTATTACATGACCTTTCCCATCACCTATCTTAGCTCATTCTAGTCTTGTACTCAGTAGGGGAAAGAATTTGCTAACCTTGTCCTAGTAATGCATTTTTTGTTGTCCCTTAGCTGCATTATTTGTTGGGAATAGGATGCCATTTAATTGCAATGCTAAACATTATTTCATGTATCTCCTATGTCCTTGGAAAGTGTTCCCCAAGACTAGGATTAGAAAGAGATTAAATTTGAATAAAATAAACATGCAAATTGACATTTTTAATTAATTCTAAATGATAGGAACATGTGGGGACACCCAATAAGAGCTCCTACAAAATAGGAGCACATGGGGTGCTCACATGAAAGGAGGAACTCGCCTTGAGTTAAGTTATTTTTTTGGAGAAAAGATAACACTTCAGTAATGCATGTAAAGATCCTAGAAGTTAGGGATTGATGTTTACATGCATGAATTTTAGTTCAGTTCAGTTTAGTTTAGTTCAGTTTAGTTTAATTTAGTTCAGTTCTATATTAGTTCAGTTTAGTTTAGTTCAGTTCAATTATGGTTTAGTTATCTTCAGTCGCATGTAGTTAGTTTTAGTTGAATGCTAGTTGACTTCAGTTGACTTGGAATGCATGACAAATAAGAAGTGATACATTTAGTTAAGTGGGGATGATCATTCATGCATCATGTTTGCATGAATTGACGAAGAGATATGTTTCTATCAACAAAGATTGACTTGGACCCACCTTGGGCACCCAAGTTGGCATCTTCGAGTTAACACATTTCACATGAGAAGATATTTTCAAGGATGAGTTAAGTGGTCCCATTCTTGGCTACCAACTTTGAGGAGAAGCTTGGAAGATATTTTCTTGACCAACGATCAGTTAGGAGTTTAGTTTGGGGCACCTAAATTAAGGAGATCTATTGGATTTGACTTCTTGTTACACATTGAAACTCTACTTGCAAAGAATAGGCGTAGGTTTTTGAGAGAAGCTTGTGCTTTGTAATTGAGAAATCTTTGGATTTTTCAAGGATCTTTATTTTCTATAAATTGCAGCAAGTTGAAGAGAGTTTTATCATATTTTATTGTAGGTTGTGATGAAGATTTGTTGAAGGAAAAAGAAGCATCTCAAGCAAGGATTGATAAAGAATTATTGTAATATTATTCTAAGGTTAAATAATACAAGCATTATTGATTTTGGTGATGGAGTTTTTCTCAAAAGGGTTTCTCCACGATATATGCAGTGTCACTTCTATCTTCTAGTCTTATTCTTCTACAATCTTTTGTCTACTTCTACAAATGGTAAAATAAATTTAAACATATAATCATTCGCAAAGAACTTGTAACAAAGAACACTTATTTAGATCTATAATATCATAGTTTTACAAAGTATTAAGCTACATAATTACCTCCATTTTCAACATTTGATATCAGAGCTAATGGTTGGGTAGAGTTTGGGATGCCTTTCTCTTAAGAGTTTGAAGGTTTTTTGGCTCTAGTGGGAGCTTTTACTATTGTGTTATTGCTTATTTTGTAAAAGAAGTGTGTTACAATGAGTTCTAATTCCCATTTAGATATTGAAAGATTAGATGGATCTAGTTATGAGATGTGGGAACTAAAAATGGAGGATCTCCTTGAAGAGAGAGATTAGTGGTTAGTTGTTGGTAATGAGACAAAGTCACCTACAATGACACCATATGTGGATTGGGCTAAGGATCATAAGAAGGAAAGAGGTAACATAAGATTATGTCTTGTTGATGTTTTTCTCTTGAATTTTTTAGAAGAAACTACTGCATATAAATTGTGGAAGAGAATAGGTGATATTTATCAAACTAAAAGTCTTACTAATAAGTTGTATCTGAAAAGATAGTTGTATTCTTTAAAGATGAAAGATGGTGATTCTTTTGCAAATCATTTGAATGATTTTAATTTTATTCTAAGTTAGTTACCATCTATAGATGTAAAGCTAGAAGATGAAGATAAATGCATTTTGTTGCTTTGTTCTTTACCAGAATCTTGGGAAAATCTAATTGTTTCTATCAGTGGTAGTGGTATAGATCCGAAGATGGACAATATAATTCCTACTCTCCTATCAAAGGAGATGAGGAGGAAGTCCATAACGGAAATCCAAGATGCCTTGTTTCTAAGAGGTAGGCCTGAGAAAAAGGAACCTAAGGGAGACAAGGAAGGAAAGGGTAAGTCCAAAGGATAGTTTGAAACCCCTGGTAAGAGTAAGGTAAAGTGTTGGAACTATGGGAAACCGGGACATGTGAAGAAGGATTGTAAGAACAAGAAAAAGAGTTATGATTCTTCTATAGAGGAATCCTCAGATGATAGCAATCATGCATTGATAATTTCATGTAAAAATGTTAGTGATGACTCTTTTCTTTACATTTCAAAGTGATCTTCATGAAGAGGATGGTAGTCATGATGCCATGTGCATTTCGTACCACAGTTCGGTGGGAGTTGTCAGCAGTGACTTGGATACATCATTGGTAAGGTTATCTTCATGTGATTTGGGATATATTTTCCTATTTAGATTGGTTGCTATTATGTCATGGTTTACTCCTATTGTATTTAGAGTTTGGCATTGTACTTGTTCTCTTGAGACTAAGATGTTTATGTATGTTATGATGCATGTGATTTCCTGGGAGGAGATAGTTAGATCATGGATGTCATGTTTATGTTTCTTATTCATGATTGGAGCTTTGAAATTGATCATAGTATTTCTCTTATGTATTGGTTACAATAATCATTTTATTGATTACTGCATGATAGTTCTATATTTCATTTGGGGTTTGGAATGGATTGGTCGGTTATAGGTCCTCATGGATACTTGGAGAAATAGGCAAGGCCTAAGATCTCTTATGGTTAGAGACATGTGTTGATATGGTTACTTTTGATTATATTTTAGCAAGAATTTTGAGGAGCCTACACCTTGGTTGGACGTGAGTTCAACACACTCAGAGGTTTCACATGCCTCTAAAGAGGCAATTTGGTTATAGAGACTTGGGAAAGGTATTGTTTTTTTATTGCAAGCAAATTAAACTTGAATGTGATAGTTAGAGTGCTATTTGTTTAGCAAAAAATCCTATGTATCATACTCATACTAAGCATACTGATGTTAAGTATCACTTTGTGTGAGAAATAGTTGAGAGTGGGAAGGTATTGATTGAGAAAGTTGACACTTTAATCAATGCTGGAAATTATCTTATGAAAACAGTTCCTACAGATAAGTTATCTTGGTGCAAGAAGGCCTTTGGCCTTGAGTCTTGTACTTGATTTATATTAATGATTCCTTGTTTAAAATAATTGCAATGTATAATGTCAAGTGGGAGAATGTTGGGAATAGGATGCCATTTAATTGCAATCCTAAAAATTATTTCATGTATCTCCTAAGTCCTTGGAAAGTGTTCCCCAACACTAGGGTTAGAAAGAGATTAAATTTGAATGAAATGAACATGTAAATTGACATTTGTAATTAATTCTAAATGATAGAAACATGGGGGGATGCCCAAGAAGAGCTCTTATAAAATAGGGGCACATGGGGTGCCCACATGGAAGGTGGAACTCACCTTGAGTTAAGTTAACCATTTGGAGAAAAGATAACACTTCAGTAATGCATGTAAAGATCCTAGAAGTTAGAGATTGATGTTTACATGCATAAACTTCAGTCTAGTTCAATTCAATTTAGTTCAATTTAGTTTAGTTTAGTTAAGTTAAGTTCAATTCAATTCAATTCAGTTCAATTCGGTTTAGTTTAGTTCAGTATCAGTTTAGTTTAGTTTAGTTCTATTTTGTTTTGTTTTGTTCAGTTTTAGTTTAGTTTAGTTCAACTATGGTTCAGTTATCTTTAGCTACATTTAGTTAGTTTCACTTGAATAGTTGAATTTAGTTGACTTGGAATGCATGGCTAATGACTTGAATTGCATGACAGATAATAGGTGATACATTCAGTTAAGTGGGGATGATAAATCATGCATCATGTTTGCATGAATTGATGGAGAGATATGTTTTTGTTGACAAATATTGACTTGAAACCACCTTGGGCACCCAAGTTGGCATCTTAGAGTTAACACCTTTTTCTTGAAAATATATTTACAAGGTTGAGTTAAATGGGCCCATTCTTGGGTGAAAACTTTGAGGAGAAGCTCGGAATATATTTTCTTTCCCAACGATCAGTTAGGAGTTCAGTTTGGGGTGCCAAAATTAAGGATATTGGATTTGAATTCTTGTTACAAATTGAAATTCTACTTACAAAGAATAGTTGTAGGTTTTTGAGAGAATATTTATGCTATGTAATTGACAACTCCTTGGAGTTTTCAAGGCTCATTATTGTCTATAAATTGCAACAATTTGAAGAGAGTTTTATTATATTTTAATATTATAGGTTGTGAAGAAGATTTGTTGAAGGAAAAAGAAGCATCTCAAGCAAGGATTGATAAAGAATTATTGTAATCTTATTCTAAGGTTAAATAATACAAGCACTATTGATTCTAGTGACCAGTGGATTTTTTATTGAAAGGGTTTCTCCATAGTATATGTTGTGTCACTTCTATCTTCTGGTCTTATTCTTCTACAATCTTATGTAGACTTCTACAAATGGTATAATGAATCTAAATAGATAATCATCCACAAAGAAATTGTAACAAAGAACACTTTTTTAGATCTATAATCTCATAGTTTTACAAAGTATTAAGCTACATAATTACCTCCATTTTTGACATTATTCACCTTCCACTTATATCAATTGAGATTGGCCGGCGAATGACTTTCTCGACTATTGACTCGCATTTTCCTTACTAGTCTCTTACATGTTCTTTTTCTTTTTGTTTTTTATATTTGCATGTGCACAACATATTCCCCCATAATGTTTTGTTTGATCTTCTCCTTCTCTTTGTGACATTCTTCTATTTGTACCTTTTTCTTCTCTATGTTGTACATTGTTTTTCCTTTTCTTTTTTCCTTTTTCATGCGTTCTCCTTTTGGGGATGATGCAAGGTATTGAGACCAAAACATCTCTTTAATGTTGACCCAAAAGGCCCTTTTTATTTCTTTTCTTTTTTATTTTTCTTGTGTTCTCCTTTTGGGGATGATGCCATGCATTAAGACTGAAATGTCTCTTTCATGTTGACCCAACATGCCCTTTTATTTTTCTTTGCCTTTTCTTTTGTCTTTCTTGTGTTCTCCTTTTGGGGATAATGCAAGGTATTGAGACATTCATGTCTCCTTCATGTTCACCCAAAATATTTTCCTTTTTCTTTTTCATTTTCATTTTCATTTGTTGGTGTTTTCCTTTTGGGGATAACACAAAGTGTTGAGACATCCTATGCCTCTTCTATGTTGACCCAAACAGATCTTTATTTTTCTTTTTTTTCACTCTCTTTGTGTCATTCTTCTAGTTCTATGTATTTTGGGAATGACGATAGTTTTGAGCTGTTTACACAAAATTGCAACACAGAACATACTGACCCCAAATCCATAGATCCTTTATGTGTTTGGTGTTTTCAATTTGGGCAACCCCTTCCTTTTGTCTTTTCCTTTTTCTCTCACATGACGTAGTCTTACTTGAAAATGTATGACTTGGCATAAGGGCTTTCCAAGTTGGCTCTAATGTCTTCTTTCTTGTTTGCAATTTTCATTTGCTACTTTAAATTAATTACTCATAGTACGGTGTGTAGAAATTTCTTTAAAGTGGAGGAATACATTGGCATTATGCATTTGGCCTTTTTTTCTTTTTCTTAGTTCTTAGTGCAACCTTTTTATTTCATACGATGCATTCGTCCCTTTGTGGATGACATTGGGCATGATTTCCTTCATGAGTGTGATCTATCTTAGCATATTACATTCCTCTCAATGGCTTGATGTGATGCACACATCCTCTAATTTGTGAATTTCTATTCTTTGATTGGTCCTCTCTTGGAGACATTAGACACAATGTTCCTTAAGTTATAGAACTCACATGAACTAAGCAAGACTTCTTTGAACATTCTTTTGCATGTTGCATTTTGCATTTTTTATATGGCCACCTTGCATAACACAACTTGCATGCCTATGGTACCATCACATTTGTTCATGAGCTCCAAGCATACGAAGCCCATTTCGAGGCTTGACTTTTCCCATAGCCACCTGCGTGTGTGAGTGCATACTAGCCATGAGTGCATGTTTCTTTCCTTTTGGGCCTTCTCACCTGATGTACAACCATGATTTTTGTCACCTCAAAGTGACTATACATTTATTTTTCTAGAAAAAAAACCTAGATCTGATCCACAATGGGATGGACAAACAATAAAATCTTGATATGATTCTCTCTTTTACTTCTCCTTCTCTATGTTTTATTCTTTTTCATCATTCTCATGTGTGTTCCTTTGTGTTAATGTTTGGTTTGCCATGGGATCTTAATACTCGGCGCTTGATCACCCCTCTTGATTTTTTTGTCTCATCTTACCAGCATGGGTGCATTTAGATCCCTCTTCATATGCATGTTGGGCTACTTTAGTGTGATTTTGAAGCAAGTTCATCCTCTTACTAAAGTGGGGGCTAAATGTGTTACAAAAAATGTATAGTTGGAAATTTTTATGCTCATTTTAGTCCCTCTTATGTATTTTGGCTTGATTTTTCCTAGATTTAATGTTGTAATGTGGCCAACACATTCACATTAGGTCTTTGACCCTTGCAAATCAATAAGAATTTTGTGATGTCTTGTAAAAGTGTTGTGAAGTGTTGTAACCCACTTTCACACTTTTCTAGGATCCTTTCATTATAATTCACCTAAATAACCTCTTGTTATCACTTACCAAGTCTTATTTCAAAGCGTTGTAAAGAGTTGTAACAAACTTTCACACTTTTCTAGGCTTCTTGTCACTAATTTGACCCTTTCTTATATTTAAATGGCCCCTTAATGTACTTTTTAGCCCTACTTAAGTGTGCTTTGGAGAATAATACCATTAAACATCATTAAATACACTTTAATTCTTGACATCCATTAAAATGGCCCTAGTGGGACCAATTTTCCATTTGGGGTAGCTTAGTCCCACTGGGCACAAAAATCAAAATTATTTTAAATTTCTAGTAGGATATTATTCTTTTAACCTTGAGGTTGACCTGCGATGTGTTATTTTTGGGAAATTTTGTAAAGTCAATTAAAAACAAATGGTTTTCCTCTCATTTTAACCCCCCATTAATTCATTTATACATTAGCATACATACATTCAATCATTCATAGTTCTTAAGCATTCTAGGCATTACTAAGCACACATTGGAGGATTTGCTTGCATATCTTTAGATTTCTACATCAAGGGTTTGGTGAGTTGTAGCATTGCATGTTTTTCATTCATCATTCTCTCTTTATTTCATTTCATTTTCAAGGTTTTGATTACAAAATTAGGGTTTGACCAAGGAAAACCCCTATTCACTAACCCTTAAGCCTTTTTCCCCTCTTTGAATGTGTATTTTGTAGGTCTTGTATACATATTTTTCAAAGAGAAAGGTGTTAAAAGGTATCATCATTCCATCAAAGTCATTCAAGTAAAAAAATCCCTAAGTGATGCTTGGAGATTACTTACAACCCAATTTCTACAGAATTAGATCTAGACACCTATCAAGAAGAGAAGCGTGGGCTGAAAGGTACAGATTCCTAGCCCAAATTTTCCAAGATTCACAGGTGGACCAATTTTCCATGAGTGGTGAATTAGTTTCACTACTAGGCCTAAAAAGTGATTTACGTATTTTTGGATACCCATTTGGCCGAAACCTATTTCAGCAGAATGTCCACAAAATAGGACTAAGTCATCCAACTTGGAGTAAGTGTCCTAGTTGGCTTCAATAGAAAATTCTATAGGATTCCATAGCCTCTCTACATCACATTCCAATTTCCAAGTGCACCTCTTCAATTTTATTCACTTATGTTATTGTTTACAGTTTTTTTTCTTAGGTCATTTTGCATATAATGTGTTTTCAAACAACTTGCATTTCATTAGTTTTGCATTAATAATTCATTTCCTTTTTCAGTTATTTAAGTTTAGAGCATTGCATTTAGACATATTTTAATCATATTAGAATTAGTATTGAGTGAGCCCACAATTTTTTGTGGGATACCTTTCTCCTTTTAGCTGAAAAACCATAGAAATGTAAGAGAGAAGCCCCTACAAAAAATTTTAGTTCAAATAGATAAGTATAACTTCAAGACTAAAATGCACTCTTCTTAGATCCAAATTATAAAATATGAAAGATGAAGTTCAACCCAATTTAAAATGTGAGGAAAATGTAAGGAAAGCTCAATGCAGAAACACCTTCCAAATGAAAAATTCTTAGGAAATAATTTCAAAAACATTCATTTAATCTAAGTTACAATAATTAAGGTGCACATTAATCAAAATAAGAGAATTAACAATTAACACATACACATAATTAAACACTATATTTTATGTGGGAAAAACCTTATGGGAGAAAAACCCACACACAAAGAAAAGTCACTTTGTATGACAATAATTCGATTACATACAGAGTTCCAGACTCCACTCTCAGGTGTTAATTCACAAAAAAATTAGTTTTTTTCTTACACACTATTAGAGTGCTTGTACAACATACAATGTAGAACAAAAAACAACCGATACTCATCAGTCAAACCCCAACTCATTTCAGAGTATTACAATATATATTTGACATCCAACCATGGTAGCTCCAGTTCCAAAAAACAAACCATTTCAATTGTACACCAACCATCACAAGAATGTAATTGCTAAAACCGCATCGAAATCATTTCGAAATCCTCATAACTTTCCAAGTAATCATCATTCAATCCATCAACAATCTCTGGCCAACTATCAGTTTCCAACCTAGAAACTATTGAGTCCCACTTCATCATCATTCATAATGAATTGCCGAGGTGACCAGTGTCACATGCGTAGTCCATCTCACACACCCTATAGGAGTCACTTGGGACCCACCACAAGAGTTGCAGAGCTAATGGGCACTAATAGATTAATTCAATTGTAATCACTAATTAATATACATAACATCACACAACCATGGTACCCATTGCTACCATGACATCCAAGTCACCTCTACCGACCAATCCCTGCTCTTTCATGGGAGTCAATTGGAAAACGATCACAAAAGGCTCAAGGTTAGCAAAAAATGTTGGATCAAAATTATCATAACCATTGGTCAAGAACACCGTACACTATCAACATGATGTCAATGTCATCATTGTTGAACAATCCCTTACAAATTTTCTATGTTGCTAGAAAACTAGACTTCAGAAGCTCTATTATTTTCTCAAAACCCGTGACATGTCAATAACAAAGAGAGCTTCAAAATCACTAAGACGGGAGGTTGTGAAAATTTAGAACTGAGCAACATGAGTTCCAAGGTTATGATTTTCAGTGATCCCACAACATAAAAGACAATGAAAGGAAAAAAAACCAAGTTCAAAAGTTCCAAGCCAACAAGTTGAGGCACATTTTCCAACATGCTCCCACTTGACAAAGACTTACTGACTTCTTTCAAACTCGAAGTTATTTAAAGTCATAGGCCCCAAGGCCCATCAAACTAGAACACCACTTATACTTGTCTGTGCTTGCAGGATTTTTCAACGCATCAGCGACATTCTCCTAAGTATCCAATTTTTCAAGATTAACCTTTCCATCCTGCACCATATCAAGAATGAAATGATATTGAACATCAATGTGCTTCATCGTAGCATGGAAAGTGAGATTTTTTTCCAAACAAATAACACTTTGACTGTCATAGAAAATTATAATTTTCCCTACAATAAACCCAACATCAAAACACAAAATTCTAAGCCAAATGGCTTCTTTATAGGCATGTTTTGTTGCCTTATACTTTTACTCAGTAGTAGATAAAGTGACTACAACCTACCACTTTCTCATCCAACTAACTGTACCACTGAATAACATGAAGATGTATCCACTAGTCGACCTTCTACTATCAATGTCCCCTGCCCAATCATAATCTACATATTCATGAATGCTAAGAGATATTTTTGATCTAACTAAGTTTCCATGATAACACAAAGCATACTCCAAATTATGCTTCATATACCTGAAAACTCTCTTCACTGCATCCTAATGCAGTGTTCCTAGATTAGCCATAAACTGACTAAGAACTCCCACTGCTTGGGTAATGTATGGCCTAGTATAGACCATTGCGTACATTAAACTACCAATTTCACTTGCATAATATACCTTGGTCATGTCCTCCATATCAATAGGAGGCTTTGGTCAATCTTCAATAGATAGCTTTGTTCCCTGCAACATTAGAACAACTAATTGCTTGCAATCTATCATACCAAATCTCTCAAGGATTGAATTGGTATACTTGCTCTAGCCAAGCCAAAGCTTTCAACTTCCCCTATCCCTTTTGATTTCCATACCCAAAATGTTCCTTTTTGCACCTAAATCTTTAATTTCAAACTATACTGACAACTAAGATTTTAGATCAAGAATCATACCCTTATTATTCCCAAAGAATAACATGTATATCATCCACATACAAGGAAATAATAAGTAAATGACCATTCTTAGTTTTTTAGTACACACAATGATCAAATTTTGATCTCACAAATCCCAATGACAACAAAAAAGTTTCAAACTTTTGGTACCACATTCTAGGTGATTGCTTTAAACCATATAGAGATTTCTTTAACTTGCAAACCAGATTTTCTTTACCATTTTCAATGAAGTTCTTAGGCTGGGAAATATAAATTCTTCTTCTAGATCCCCATGAAGAAATTTTGTCTTCACATCCATCTACTCAACCTCTAAGTCATATGCTACAACAAGTGACAATAGAAATTCTATAGATGTTAGCTTACCTATAAGAGAAAATATTTCTCCATAATCAATTCCCTTCACCTAAGAATAACCTTTCATGACCAAACTAGCTTTACACTTTTCCACACTACCATCTAGACCAATTTTCTTCTTAAATACCCATTTAAAACTAACAAGCTTTTGACCTTTAGGCAGAGGTACCAGATCCCAGGTTCCATTCTTTTCTAATGATGCCATTTCCTCATTCATGGATTCCAACTAGGAATATAAATCAAACATATTAATAGCCTCCTTTATAGTCCTAGGCTCATTAGTGCTAGTAATCAAAGCATAGGAAAAGTTTTTACCCAACATGGAAAAACCATACATTTTAGGTTGTCACTTCTCACGTGTAGAACTCCTCATAGCCTAAGGTTGAGGCTGTAGTTCTTCTTCCTATTTAGAACTCCCATAGCTGCTAGAGCTCTCCTCAGTTTCAAATACACTTTTAATTTGTAGTTCCTCTTTATCTAGAGTTTGAGGAATTTCAACTACATCATTCTTCTTTTCTTCTTCTTCTTTCACTTACTACACATCAACTCTATAATGTTTCAGCTCCCGAAAGATTACACTTCTATTGCACACAACCTTCTCGGCAACAGGATTCTAAAACTTGTATCCTTTCACACCAATGTTGTAGCCAATGAAGATACATTTTATATATTTGTTCTCCAACTTAGATATTTTCTCATTCAACACATAAACATATGCTTCATAGCCAAAGACATGAATATTTCTCAAAGAGGGATTCTTACCAAACCATGATTCCATAGACATTTTGTCAAGAGTTGAACTAGGTTAACGATTGACCAAGTAACATGTTGTAGCCACAACCTCATCCTAGAACTTCTACTCCAAGCTAGCACTTCTCAACATACTTCTCACTCTTTCCATCAACGTCTTGTTTAACCTCTCAACAACTCCATTTTTTTGTGGAGTGTAAGGTGTAGTTTTATGCCTTTTAATTCCATGGTCTTTGCAATACTTTTCAAAATCTGCAAAACAAAACTCATCGCCATTATCTGTCCTCAACCATTTTATTTTCCTTTTGTGAACCAACGATGTTATCCTATTCTAAATGATGCAAAACAAGGTGCAAAAATAAGGAAAAAAACACTAACACCTCTAGATTAGCCTAGTTGAACTAGAAACAAAATAAGATAACAAAAAGTAGACTTTTACCTTGTCTTGAATTGATCTTTGGTTGGCTCTTGATAGTTGATAATGTGTGCTCCCTTTGATGGAAAGATGCTAAAATGGATTCAAAATTTTGAGCGTTTCATAAGGAATTCAATGAGAAAGGTGGGCGGTTGAGAAGATGAATACAATGGATAAGATGAAAGCTTCAATGTGCAATAATGGTGGATGAAGGTTATGCAAGTATGAGAGCTTGGTTGAATGCTTTATCTTAAAGATTGTGAATGTTCTTGAATGAGAATATGTTTATGTGATAATGAAAGGAAATATTTCATTTTATAGAAAGAAGCCCTAGAAATATGGATGGTTGAGATCTTGCCAACATGGGCAAGATGAAAGGTTATGGTGAGTTGATGACTCACAAGCCCTCACATCTTTCCATGTGGTATATGATGTGTCACAAGGACACATGAGATGGAAGATGTCATGTGATTGGAAGGTACTTGTAAGTACCTTGGAATGAGGATGATGTGACCTATTAATGATCACATTGGGAAGAGGAGAATCTCTAATAAATAAAAGTGAATTTAAAATTCACATGATTGGGAGATCTTGTGGATAAGACAAGGTTCCCAAAAAGAGAGATGAGAAGTACCTTGGATAAGACAAGGTCCTTAAAAAGGTTAGTACTTACCCACATGTGACTAATGTGACAATTCAAAGGCTCTAGAAGACATTGGTACATGTGAGTGATGTGACAAGTCAAAGGTTCTAGAACTTTGCATGGGAATAAGGAGAGTCCTGGAAAGATAAAAAGGAATTAAAAATTCCTTGAGGAAAGAGAGGAATCTTAGATAAATAAAGAGGAATTAAAAATTCCTTAGGGGATGGAGAGAGTTTACCAAGATGTTGATTGGATTAGCTAATAAGTGTTTAGAAGATAATTAGTGGTTAATGAGGATTAAGAGCCAACTTGCAAAAGTTGGAGGATGTGACACTCCTAATGAAGGATTAGGCATGTGCACATCCCTAATGAAGAGATTAGGAGGTTGGTCAAGGTTAAGGAAAATGATGTGACATGTGAGGAATTAAATAAATGTCGTATTTATTTAATTTATTTGATGAAAAGAGGATTCAAGGGGAAATGTATTTAATTGTTAACTAAATACCTTAGGGATTTAGAAGAATTTAAGGATATTAATTTAGTAATAGCACTATTACTTAATTAATGCAAATAAATGGATATTTAGATGAAAAGGGATAAATTTGGACCAATGTAAGTGTCAAAATTTAGGTGTCTACATTTTTCTCCTCTTTGAGATGGTGTTACAAAGTAACAACATTTCAAAAAAGATTAAAAAATAAGAAAAAGAAGAAAATGGTTAGATTGGAAAAGATGCCCAGTCATTCAAAGGAGTGACTAGGAAGAAAGATGATGGTGGTGAAGATTAGGGATGAAGGATGCCCCTCAAGAGGAGATATGGGTTCAAGAGAACACACATGTGCTCTCGAAATAGATGAAATGATGAAAGGGGAATAGGAAAGATGATGCAAGGTGATGGATAAGAGAGGATGATAAGAGATAGGAGATGGATGAAGTATAAATGGATTTAAGGACAAATGTGATGTTGCCCCAATCAAGCTACAAGCCAAAATGGTTGGATGATGGATGGAGTGTTGTTTGATGAGGGAATGATATATCCTAAAACAACACGAGGATAGGGAAGGATACATCGCGATGATGATGATGATGAAAGTGTTGTTGATGAGGGAAGGATACATCCCAAAACAACACCAAAAAGATAGGGAAGGATACATCCTAATTATGATGATGATGATGATGATTGGATCAAGGCTTATAGCAAGGCTAGGAACATTACCGAGGATGTGATTAGATGATTTGTGCTAGATTGAATGGAAAATGATTGGATTGAGATGAGAGATAAATGAAAGGAATAAAAATTATGGGGGGGTGATCCCACAATAGTTGTTTACAATTTTTGGCCAAACTATACACTAAAATTATTTTTTTAACTAAATATTCACATTTGGGAACCTATAGCGGCTAGACCATGAGGAATTTGAAGATGATACGAACTAGAGTCTCATCACATTTTGTCTATAGATTCTAAAAATTATTTTTTCAATTTTTTTGGAATCAGATTGCACTTCATTTTCCATCTCTCATAAAAAATGGTTTTTTTTCAGAAAACCACATTTTTAGAAAGTGACGCACACCGTATAAAGTATAACCTTTTTTCCATGAAGGATAAAATTCTAATTATTTTGAATTTAGATTTGTAACTCCGATATCTAGTGATTCCACTTGGTTAGATAGTTTTTTATTGAATATTTTTTCTTTAATAAAGTTTCGAAGTCAAACCAATTACAATTCAGACATCGCATGACCGTATAATGCGTAACTTTTTTTGTATATATTGAAATTCAAAAAAAAAATTGTTGGATCAAGGACTTCAATATCTAAAGCACTCATATGTTTCAATTTTTTGTTTTGATAATCTGCTATTTTTCCACATGTGCAGAATAGAGACCTTCATTTTCAATGTAAAACCTATGTTTAATAAAACTAAAAAAACAAATATATAATAAAAAAAATATATATTAAAATTATATTTTTTGGATAGCTTGTTCTGAGGACTACCTAATTCTAGTTGGGTTTGTGAAGATTCCTCCATTTTCATCCCCAACCTGAGCTTTGAAGTGTAAAAAATTAGGTTTTTTTGGTGAACAAGGTCAAATATTAGGGAAAAGGGAGCTTCGCTACAACCAGGGGGTTCTAGTGAACCCCCAAGGGTTTGAGTAAACCAGGGTTCATTTGAATCTTAGTTCATTCAAACCCCCTTCCCAAAAGGGCTTTTCATTTTTTTTGTCTGTGCATTTATTAAATGGGTTCGCTCGAACCCTAGTTCGAGTGAACCATTTTTGGTTTGTTCGAACCAATGAGTTCATTCTAACCACCAAAATGAAATTTCTTGGCATGGGGTCATTTTTTACAAGTTTTCCTTCCTCATTCGAATTGTAAACCACTTTTATGGGTTTACTCGGGGGACAAGATGCTTAGAATAACCAATCTATATTATTCTAAGAAGATAGAAGAGATGATTATAAGAGATTGGATGGATAGGGGAGGGAGATTGATGAAGGATGAATGGATTGGGGGGGTTTGCAATCCTAATGCATTTTTCCATTTTTGGAGCACTAATTTTTTCTATAGCATAAGAAACAAGATGCTAGGGTGTGGAGAACCAAGGCTAATTCGTGTTTAGTGCATAAGATAAACATAACAAACAAGAAGGCTATTCCAACACTCCAAAGTTATGAATACCTTGGTTGGGCTAGGTATTGGGATAACCACAAGCACAAAAGGATGCACTGGCATAACACAAGACCTCAGGGATCTTGGTGGGTACTACATAGGACAACCAGGAAGACAACAACAAAGAAAGGATCAAGATATCCCCCTATGTTTACTAGGCAAAGCACACCATGATATGATGGATCAAGGTGACCATGACCAATGATGATAGGGAGCTCAAATGATAAACAAAATCCAAAAGTATCAAAAGATCGTAGTCAATTTCAAATGTCCTTTGCCATAGAAAAGGATGGATGGGACTGATGAGGTCTGTTAGGAAGGATGCATCCTATTGAGATTGAAGATGGATACTAAACTAAAAGATCAATATGGCATAGGATACTTGGAACCGATTAGATCTTATGATACAAGTGGATCTCATTTGTGAAGAATGAGTGAGATAAGGACATAGCTTGATGACACAACACAAGAGAGACAAGACACAAGACTGACACACCTTAACGACCTAGGGGTTCAGGGGATGATCAAATACTAGCCTTGCCTACATGAAAGTACACAACCCTCATAGTTCGATAAAAGGCTAAAAAATGACCATGGATAAAAGTGGGAAGAGGATGATGGAGACCTTGATGGATGATATGATGGACAAAAGGAGCCCTGGGGGAAAATCAAAAGATTGACCTTGCCTATGTGAAAGCATAGGGGCAACATAGTTTGACAAAATAACAAAGACAAACGATGGATAAGGGATGATGAGATAACCCTAATAAGGGGATAAAATGATTGGATTGATATGATGAGACAGGATAGACCTAGTGGATAAGATAGGATGATGATGATTACACGAAGTTTAGGGATGGGATAGTTATCCAAATCAACAAAAGAAGAATTGGGATGATAATATGATGGAGAGATGGGTGATGAAAAGTGATAGGAGATTTGAAAGATGTTTGAAAGAAGGGGGAGAGATGACGATGAGATCGATGACATTAGATTGCATGTAGGGAAGCCTATAGCCAAATACCAATGACAAGGGATTAGGAGATGGATGAGGATAGAGATAAATAGATAGGGAGGTAAGGATGGGGAGATGGAGGGGTTTTTTTGGATAGAGAGGAAGATAAGGATGGGGAGATGGAAGGTATGTTTGGATAGACAGATAGGAAGATAAGGATTTGGAGATGGAAAAGGATTTGTGGTTTGACAGATGGATATCTCCATGGACTAGATCACAATGGAAGATAGATGCCCCCACTCTAGATATGTCATGTATAATGAGGCAAGAGGGATGGAAGTTAAAAGGATAGGAAAATAAGGGAGTGAGATGAATATGGGTAGGATGCAGAGATAAGGAGGGTAGATTAATGGTAGCATTATCGGTGGACCAGGAAGATAGATGGATGTGGATAAGGATTAGGATAATGCATGGATGAGGGGATGTATTCCAAGAGGTGCCCAAAGAATGTATATATGTTTTCCCCTATCGATATCAAGATCACAAAGAGCATGAAGGGATTGGGATAAATGGGATATGACAGATAAGATGTGGATGGTAGGGGGATGGAGGAGATGGTTGAAGGGGATGCAGTTTCCCCCAAGTTCGGAAGGAAACTAGATGGGGGATTTATGCATGATGCCAATTTTCCAGGTTTTTATCATGGTACTTATCCAAGGCATTTTTTTTCCAAGTTTTCACCATTGGATGAATTATTTCTCTTTACTATTTTCTCCATTTTTTATTTTTTTTTATTTTTGACAATTTTTGACTTTTTTGACTTTTTTGACTTTTTGGATAGCATGCAGATGGAGATGGATAAGGATATGTGATAAGGAGATGGATGAAGGACTCAAGCATCAAATTCCATAAGAAGTATTAAGATCCCATGTTTGAAGTGATTGTTGGATGTTGGTACAAGCTTATTAGGATACATGGATTATGCAAGAGGATGAATTAGAGGGATTTGATGGGGAAGATATGTGGGATAATGGATGGGATGTTGGAAAGGGTATGGATAGAATAATGGGGTGTGGGTGTGATGGGGTGGTGATTTTAGGACCAACATTGGCACATGTGGTGGTGTATGTGAAAGGATAGGAGGATTAATGGATGGAGAATGTGGGGATGATGAAGGAGATGCAATAGTGAATTTTGGGACATAAGGACCCAAAACAAATTTAGGAGATGGTGGATGTGTATGATTGTATTTTGGATTAGAAACTTTGGATGTTGTTATAGATTTTTCATTTGAAGGTATTGCATCTTTTTCCTTTGGGATCCACATTGTTTTGATCTTTTCTTTGGTGGGCCTTTGTGGCCTATGATTTGGACTCTGGATTTGATTTGGATTGGATTTGGATTTTGGATTTGAATTTTCTTCTTGTCAACATGTCTTTTAGAGGGGACATGAGGATCTTTTGATTCATGTGGATGTTTAGATTCATGCATTTTTTCTTTAGCAACCAAAATTCTTTTAGTAGCAATGGGATGGGTGCTAGGAAATGGATGATGTGGAGTGATGGAGGTAGGATTATGGGGATTATATTTAGATGGAGGATGTGTAGGTATGTGCCTTTGTTGATCCTGATTAGGGGACATGAGAGTGGGATGTTTATGATGGGTGACATGGATAGGTGTTGGATGCATGAAAGGATGAATAGGATGAGATGGAGGAGGTGATTTTGGGATATAAGGGCCCAAAATAGTTGTACTACTGGGAGGATGCGTGATAGCGGTGGAGGGACATAATGAACCAAAATGGATGGAGTGGATGAAGGATGGGAGGTGGTGGATGGAGGGATGTAAGGATCCAAAATTGATGAATCAAATGAAGGAGGAATATGGATAGCTATTTTGGGGCAATATGATGGAGGAGGGATGGTAGCAAATGATCTAATGGAGCGATGGGAAGAGCCTATATTTCTTTTGGAAGAGGCTCGTTGAGGACATCTAGAAGTTGTACCAACTTCTTTAGAATGTGAGTTTTCAAAAATATGTCAAAAACCTTGCATAGAAATTTTTTCTTTAACCTGGATGGGTTCTAAAATACCTTGCTCATGAAGGCCTAAGCCTTTTCCTTGATAATTCATGTTCTTGAGCATTCGATCCATGATAGGATTTTTTTTATTTTGGAAGAATGATGCAAGTCCATTATAAGGTGGAGGATGATGGGTGGTATATATGCTTTTTTTTTCTTATGCAAGGAGACCACCATGGAATACTGTGAGAGTACCAAGGGGATCTATACAAGTGGTGTAGGGATAGTAGGTATAGGCACTGATGGAGGATCATAAGATAGAGATGATGGGATAGTAGCATCTTGATCAGGACAAGGGAATGGTAAGGGATCAAGAGAGGGATTAGGCGATATGATAGGATTTGGATTTGTGATGATAAGCAATAAGGGATCATGCAACGGAGATGGAGATAAGGGCTCATGAGATAGAGTGGATGGAGAACTGTGATATTTTTTGGGACTAGGTGGGATGATAGGATCTTGATTGGGAAAAGAGTATATGCTAGCATGCTCCAATTCAAGCTCTGGGCAAGCTTCATCGTGTGTAGGAGGTATGATGATGTAGTGTTTGAGGGACTCTTCAAGTGGGGGAGATGGAAGGATGGGGGATTCATGAAGTTTAGGGGAATGGATTTCGGTGATAGTAGGAGTGGGAGGAGTGGATTGGATTTGATTTTCATCAATGGGTTTGGTGGCTTCTAAAGTAGGAGATGGGGGTTTGATGGATTCGGTAATGGTTTCAATCCAATGCCAATGGTTTGAGTGGTGCTAGGGGTGGTAACATCAATGATAGGTGAGGTACAGAGAAGGGTCTCATCACTAGGGAATGTAGATGATGGATTGGGATAGAATGGTTCCATGACTACAATGTGTGGAGTGGGGGATGTCTTCTTTGTCATATGTCCTTGGAGAACTTCTAGAGTGATAAACTTGCATACTCTAGGATTGGTTGAATGATTAGGGATTGGTGAAGGATTGGGATTATAGAGTGGTGGATGAGGATTAGATGGAGGAATGATATTGGATGGAAGACTGAGAGTAGGTGGAGGATTAGGATTGGATGGAGGGTTAAGGTAAGGATATTGGAGTGGTGAATGAGGATAGGGGAACATGGAATGTGTATTAGGACAAAAGGATACAACTGGTGGATTGTAGTAAGGGTATTGGGATGATGGATTAGGATGGGAAGATGTAGGTGTTTGATTAGGATAGGTTGATGGGGGTATAGGATTAAGATAAAGAGGTGTGGATGTAGGGTTAGGATAGGTTGATTGGAATGGACAATTGGGATAGGGGGACATGGGTGGGGGATTGTAATAGGAGTATTGGGATGGAAGACTAGGATAAGAGGATGATGTAGATGAAGGATATGATGAATATGCAAATAGGGAAGATAATGGATATCCATTGTCAAAGGTAGCATAAGGAACACTATTAGGCATGGATGAAGACATAACAGGATAGCTCAGAGGAGTAATTGTATTTTGGAAAGCAGGTGGAGAAAGCTTACTAGTGATGATAGCATCAAGGGGATCTATGTAGTATACTTCTTGATCAACAAGACTCTGATTATTGTCATCGATGTACTTAGGGTTTCCTTTGAACACTATTGATGGAGAGTAAGGATTCATGATGATGAAAGGATAAAGAGGATGGATCAAAGATTTCGGATGGAAGTGGACTAAGGCTCAAATTGGGATTTAGGTCAAGCTCAGATCGAGATTGGATTAAAGCTTAGATTAGGATGATTGGATGATGCAATGGGATTGACTCTGACGACCAAATTTGATTATCAACAGATGATCATAACACTCAATCTTCTTCAAGATGGAAGTAGATTGAGTGGGTTGAAAATGATTGGATAGGGATGTGGTTGGATTAGATCGGATAAGATCGATTAATGAAACAATCAATAAGATCTAATGATGGATGATAAAAGGGATCATTCTAAAATTCATTCAAAGATTAACCTAGATGACTTAGGATACTAATTGATCAGATTAAAGGATAAATGGATGATTGTGGTACTAAATCCACCTTGAGATTGAAAGTGGATTGATTGGGCCGATGATGATGATTAACTTAGGACGAATGACAATCCTAAGAAAATGTTGATGATGACGATCAATTCAGACACTTAGGTCAATTTGGATAATAACCTGAAATGAAGTTCAAGGGATTTAGATAGATGAATGATTGCATTGGAGAAATGAATGATCGGATTGGCGAAGCAAATGATTGGATTGGGAGAATGGATGATAGGAATGGATGAACGAATACCTGAAATGAGTAAACGACTGCTCGTAATTAATGACCGACTTTCAAAATCAGAAGGAAAGAAGTCATAACGGATGAAAGATTACTCGTAATGAGTGAATGAATGATCAAGAGGGATGAACAACTACTCAGAAGGGGTACGAAACTGCTAAGAATGGATGAATGACTCTCAAAACGGGGAGACAAAAGCTTGGAATGAGTAAACGATTAATCAAAATGGATGAATGACTCGAGGAGATGGAGGCTTGGGATGGATGGATGAGTGCTCAGAACAGATGAACAATCACTTAGAATGAGAGAGCGAGTGTTCAGAAAGGATGAATGATTCTTAGAATGAGGAGACAAAGATTCGAAACGGATGAACGAATGCTAGACATGGGTAAACGAGCACTTAGAATGGGCGAACGATTACTCAGAACAAGAGAAGGAGGTTCAAAATGGATGAACACTTGCTCAAAATGAGTGAACGGATGATCAGAATGGATGAACGACTACCTAGATGTGGAGATTGACTCTCAGAACAAATGAAAGGATGCTTAGAATGGATGAATAATTACTTGGAACAAGTGAACAGATGATCAAAATGAAAGAACGATTACTCGAATGGAGAGAAAGAATGTTCATAATGGATGAATGAAAGCTCAAAATGAGTAAACAATTGATCAGAATGGATGAAAAAATTCTTGGATGGGGAGACTGACCCTCAGAATGGATGAAAGGATGCTCGTAATGGGGAAGGGTGCTTGAAACGACTAAATGAAAGGTGAAATCAACTATTTGACTAAACGGAAGGAAAAAATGATTATTTGGAGGGTAGGCTCACCCCTCTATAGGGCAAGTATGCCCCTCTACAGGGAAAGTTCTCCCCTGTGTGGGGCGGGTTTGCCCAAAGACAAGGCAGGTTCACCCAATCGAAGAAACAAGTTGTTTAACTGAACAGAAGGAAAAAATAACTATTTGGAGGGAAATTTTTCCCCTCTATAGGGTAGGTACGCCCCTCTGTAGGGTAGGTACACCTCTTTGTAGGGGCAGGTTCACCCAAAGACAAGGCAGGTTCACCCAACCTAAGAAACAAGTTGTTTGACTGAACGAAAGGAAAAATTGACTGTTTGGAGGGTAGGTTCGCTCCTCTGGGGGGAAGGTACACCCATCTATAGGGTAGGTACACCCCTCTCTAGGGTAGGTTCACCCCTCTGCGGGGCAGGTTCACCTATTTAATGAAAATTTTGACAATTTTGACAGAAACAGGTTGAGGAATGACTCAGATAGAGAGCAGGTTCGCCCATCTGAGGGAAACTTTTCCCAAGTTGAGGACAAGGTTTCCTTTGTCAACTTAGACTCAATTTAGATGAAAATTGCTAAGGAAAAGGACCAAAAAAATTGCAAACTACAAGCAAACGACAAGAAACACATTGGTTTTGTATAAAGAAGACAATATAGACAACATAATCCTAAGATTAGTGATGAGGGGTATGGCCAACACAGTCCTTAATCTAGGATGAACAAGGAATCTAGGGAGTCCTCGATATACTCTTAGTATGTGAGGCACAACCATGAATACCATCCCATCACAGGCATGAGTTAGGAACCCTAGTGAGATACTAAAGGGCTTAGACCAAATCTTCATGTCTATCTAGGTATCACCCTAGCTTCGACACTTCGCTAGACATGACGTGACTAGATTGGGGTACAACTTTGGCTCTCCCCCCTTTTTATACCCCATTGGTATGCATGGTTTGGATCATCCCTTGGGGTAATGAAATCCCCAAGCAGGTCCCACTAGAAAGAGAGCACTAATCATTTTCGGCTACACTCTAGGCTCACACAAAGTGCAAGGGTAAAGCGTGAACAAATTAGTGCCCCCTTGGGTGATACAATGGACTTATAGACACAACAAGAAATAAGTTGATTCCCCCTAATTAGACTGTGTTCCTAGATTAATCAACGAAAACAATAAGGAAAATGATAAACAAACTAGATAAATTGATCATCCTACAAGAAAGATGCTAATGTTTTGGATCTCTGTTCTTTGAAAAGGATGAAGAAAGCTGCAAAAATGTTAGAAAAAATAACACAAACACCAACATGATGGGTTAGGGGGTCAGTAATAATAAAAAACAACCCAAAATAGAGTCTGAAAATGAAATTTACACACTGTTTTTACCTTGCAAAAGCCTTTGTTCAGGGTAGGTTCGCCCCTCTATAAGGGTAGGTTCACCCCTCTATAAGGGTGGGTTCACCCCTCTATAAGGGTAGGTTCGTCACTCTGTAAGGGCAGGTTTTCCCCTCTATAAGGGTAGGTTCACCCCTTTGTAGAAAATAATTAGAAAATCAACCAAAAAAACCAAACTTTGACTATTGTTTTACCTCTGTCAAGGGCAGGTTCGCCCCTTTGTAAAGGTAGGTTCACCCCTCTACAAAAAATAGTTAGAAAATAGACAAAAAACTAAACTTTGACTACTGTTTTACCTCTATCAAGGGCAGGTTCACCCCTCTGTAAGGGTAGGTTCGCCCCTCTATAGAAAATAGTTACAAAATAGACAAAAATCTAAACTTTGATTGTTGTTTTACCTCTATCAAGGGAAGATTCACCCCTCAATAAGGGAGTGTTCGCCCCTCAGTAAGGGTACGTTCCCCCCTCTATAGAAAACAGTTAGAAAATAGACAAAAAGCTTAAAACTGAAAGTTGTTTTACCTATGTCAAGGCCAGGTTCGCCCCTTTGTAAGGTTAGGTTCACTCCTTTGTAGAAAATAGTTAGAAAATAGACAAAAATTTGAAAACTAAAGGTTGTTTGACCTATGTCAAGGGCAAGTTCACCCCTCTACATAAAATAGTTAGAAAACAGATAAAAAACTGAACTTCGACTATTGTTTTACCTTTATCAAGGGCAAGTTTTCCCCTCTGTAAGGGTAGGTTCACCCCTCTACAGAAAATAATCAGAAATAGAGGATAAAAACTAAAAGTTGTTTTACCTACATGTCAAGGGCAGGTTCACCCCTCCAGGATGGTACGTTCACCCCTCTATAGAAAACAGTCAGTAATAGAGGCTTAAAACTAAAAATTGTAAGTTTTTTTACCTATGTCAAGGGTAGGTTCACCCCTTTGTGAGGACAGGTACACCCCTTTAGAGGACAGGTTCGCCCCTTTGTGTCCTTAACCTCTAAAAGTCAAAAAACTTGACAAACATGAAACTAAAAAGGACCCATTTGTGGGTCCCACTGAGTGTGCCAAAAATGTGAACCACTGATGTTATCCTATTCTAAATGATGTAAAACAAGGTGCGAAAACAAGGAAAACAACACTAACACCTCAAGATTAGCCTAGTTCAACTCAAAACAAAATAAGATAACAAAAAGCAAATTTTTACCTTGTCTTGAATTAATTTTTGGTTGGCTCTTGATAGTGGATAATGTGTGCTCCCTTTGATCGCAAGATGATAAAATGGATTCAAAATGTTGAGGGTTTCATAAGGAATGCAATGAGAAAAGTGGGTGGTTGAGAAGATGAATACAATGGATAGGATGAAAGCTTTAATATGCAACAATGGTGGATGAAGGTTATGCAAGTATGAGAGCTTGGTTGAATGCTTGAGCTTGAATATTGTGAATGTTCTTGAATGAGAATATGTTCATCTGAGAATGAAAGGAAATCTTTCATTTTATAGAAAGAAGCCCTAGAAAGATGGAAGGTTGAGATCTTGCCAACATGGCCAAGATGAAGGGTTGTGGTGAGCTAAGGACTCACAAGCCCGCACATCTTTCCATGTGGAAAATGATGTGTCAAAAGGACACATGAGGTGGAAGATGTCATGTGATGGGAAGGTACTTGTAAGTACCTTGGAATGAGGATGATGTGACCTCTTAATGATCACATTGGGAAGAGGAGAATCTCTAATAAATAAAAGTGAATTTAAAATTCACATGATTGGGAGATCTTGTGGATAAGGCAAGGTCCTTAAAAAGGTAAGACTTACCCACATGTGACTAATGTGACAAGTAAAAGGTTCTAGAAGACCTTTGCACATGTGAGTGATGTGACAAGTCAAAGGTTCTAGAACTTTGCATGGGAATAAGGAGAGTCATGGAAATATAAAAAAATAAAAAATTCCTTGGGGAAAGACAGGAATCTTGGATAAATAAAAAAGGAATTAAAAATTCCTTTAGGGATGGGGAGAGATGACGAAGATGCTGCTTAGATTAGCTAATTAGTTATTAAAAGATAATTAGTGGTTAATGAGGATTAAGAGCCAACTTGCAAAAGTTGGAGGATGTGACACATCCTAATCAAGGATTGGCCATGTGCACATCCCTAATGAAGAGATTAGGAGGTTGATCAAGGTTAAGGAAAATGATGTGACATGTGAGGAATTAAATAAATGTCATTTATTTAATTTATTTGATGAAAAGAGTAGTCAAGGGGCAAGGTATTGAATTGTTAACTAAATACCTTATGGACTTAGAAGAATTTAAGGATATTAATTAAGTAATAGCAATATTACTTAATTAATGCAAATAAAAGGATATTTAGATGAAAAGGGATAAATTTGGACCAATGTAAGTGTCCAAAATTAGATGTCTACACTTTCCATTCTAATTTTATACCAAGTTTTAAACTCTTTAAACTGACTGAACACTTCTGAATTACTTTTAAGAAAGTAGACAAATGTCCTTCTCAAATAATCATCAATAAAATAAACTTAGTATTTAGACTAAACGATAACGAAGGAACATTTATTGGACCAAATATAGTATAGTGAACATAATATTGTATGCCAGAAAATATATGAGGACTAGAGTAAAATGAAACACAATATTGTTTTCCATAAACACAATGTTCACAAAAATCAAACTCAAAGTTACAATTATCAAGCCCTTCTACTTGGTTTTTATTTTTCAAAGCTTTTAAGCCATTTTCTCCCATGTGACTGAGTTTATGATGCCACAACATGGTTTTCTCTGCTGGGAGTTTCACCTCCAAATAGTTTGCACCTAGAGGAACTTCATTTTCCTTCTCTACATGAGCAACCTTGCTTGAATTTATAGAGGCACTATTGCATTGAACAACTTCTGCATCCAGCTTGTACATAGTGCCAATTCGAGCACCCCTAGCTAGCACCATCGAGCCTCTAGTCATCTTACAACCACCACTCAAGAATGAGACTTGCACACCAACATCATTCAACTTACTAACATAAAGAAAATTTTGAGCTAGACCTAGTGTGTGCATTACGCCATCAATTCCTTTTATTCTTTCATCAAGGAATTGAATTATGACTCTTCCACGACCAACAATTTTCAGAGATGAATCACTTACTAGGTACACCTTTCCAATAGAATAATTTTCATACTTTGTGAACCAATATTTGTGAGATCTCATGTGAAAAGATTCACTTGATCAATCAATCATATATCATCTAATGCATGAGTCGCCAAGGCTGCAATGAAAGCATCAGAGTCACTCTGTGAAGAATCTATATTCAAAGAGTTGTTGTTGTTGTTCTCCTCTTTACAATAATTTTGGATATCACTATTCTACTGGGTGATCCCACAATAGTGGTTTACAATTTTTGGCCAAACTGGACACTAAAATATTTTTTTTAGCTTAATCTTCACTTTCAAGCACCTATAGCGGCTAAACTGTGAAGAATTTTAAGATGATGCAAACTAGAGTTTTGAAACATTTTTACTGTAGATTCTAAATATAATTTTTTCAAATTTTTTGGAATTAGTTTGCACTTCTTTTTCCATCTCCCTTGAAAACTAGTTTTTCTTAGAAAACAACATTTTTCAAAAGTGATGCTCGCCGTATAATGCATAACTTTTTTTCTATGAAGGATAAAATTTTAATTCTCTCGAATTTAGATTTTTAACTCCGATATCTAGTGCTTCCACTTTCTTAGATAGTTTTTTATTAAATGTTTTTTCTTTAATCAAGTTTCAAATTCAAACCAATTACAATTCAGACATAGCATGAACGTATAATGCGTAACTTTTTTTGTATGTATCAAAATTCAAATTTTTTTTGCTGGATCAAGCACTTCAATATCTGGTGCACTCATATTTTTCAAATTTTTTTTCGATAATATGCTATTTTTCCACATGTGCAAAACAAAGAGCTTGATTTTTGGTGAAAAACCTATATTTAATAAAACTAAAAGAACATATACATAATAAAACCAAAACATATTAAAATTATATTCGTTGGATAACTTGTTCCAAGAACTACCTGATTCTAGTTGGGTTTGTGAAGTATCCACTATTTTCATCTTTAACCTGAGCTTCAAAGTGCAAAAATTTAGATTTTCTTTTTTGTGTCTGAGGGGGTTAATGAGGGATAAGTGGGGTTTGGACGAACCCCTAGGGGTTCGAGTGAAACCCAAGGGGTTCGCTCAAACCAGGGTTTGCTCAAACATTGGTTCAAGAAAACCACCTTTTAATTTTCATTTCCTTTGGGTTTTTGGATGAGAAATGGGGGGAAAAGAATTTAAGTGGGTTCACTCAAACCCCTTATGGGTTCGCTCGAACTTGTAGGTTCGTTCCAACCCCTAAAACCAATTTTTTTCCATGGGCTCATTTTTGTGAGTTTTCTTTCCTCAATCAAATTATAAACCACTATTGTGGCTTCACCCTACCCACATTTCCAACATTTCACCTTGGACTTCTTACTAGGAGACTTAGATTTTCCCTAAGATTTAGATTTAGAATTTTTGTCTTTCATCTTACCTCTCTCCTTTGATCTACTCCAAATAACAAGAGCCTCCTTGTCCATCTCAAAATGTTTCCTCCACATCTTTTCTAAAAGCAGCAAAGCAACCACATCTTTTGTCTTCAAATTGGTTGTTGTACCGTATGTGCAGGATCCTCGTGGAAAAAATAGGCCCTCAAGTGGCAAAAAATTCATAAAAATTAGAGTTAGACAACTTGGCGTAAAAATTTGAATAAGCTATCTATATTTTTTCAAAAATATGTAAGAATAGAATTTGTAGCAAATTAAATGTAGTTTCTGAGCTACTGGGTTTATTTAAAAAAATAAAAAATCTATTTGGTGAAAATTTGAAATTTCAATGCAATAGTACTTAAATGTCAAGGAAAAAATAAGAAGTAGGTGTATGTCTAACCACCCTAACGACAATAAAATGATAATATTTTTTTATAAAATTTTAGATATAAGTAGAGGACTCATGTTTGGATGTGATGCATTTTTTTTGTAATTTTTTCCCAAGTAAATAATTAATTATGAATTTTTTATTACAACTTTAAAAAAATATAAAAACTCGTATGCCTAACCACCTTATCTTAGTCAAAACTTCATGAAATTCAATTTTCTTTTTTTTCATCCTATATTTTGCTAAGCATAGAATGTGATGCATGTTTCAGATTAAAAAAAATTGATACCATTTAAAAGCTATAGATGTTTTTCAATTAGCCTATCAATCATGACTTTAGTTGTAATTCAAATAGAAAATGTATAATAATAATTTAATAAATTCAAAGTAAAGCATAATTTATATTGGTGGAAAGCTGAGAATCTCCTTTAAAAACCCTTTTCGTTTCATCAATTTTGGGTATAAAAAAGGTCGTCAGCCACATACCCTACACATACCCATCATATCGCCACTTTTTGGCCCATCATGATCTTGCACATACCAGGCTATACTTCCAATAGCCATCACCAGATGATCCCATGTGTCAGGTAAGGAACATAACAAAAGAATACATTGATCCTCCTCCTTTATCTTCACACCCATAGAGGCCAACTATCCAACAATCATATTAAATGAATTCAAATGCTCTACTATGGATGCACCATCTTTCATCTTCAAGGAGTATTTAACTTCTTCCTTAGGAATAACTTATTCATCAAAGGATTGCTTGATAAATAACACCAAGTTTCTTCCATAAAGAATTCATAGTCTTATCCTCATGGAGGTTCAGGAGAACAAAATCAGCTAGAAAAAGTATTATCATCCCTTTGGCTTTTCTATCTCCAAGGTCCTAAACTTCTTATTTCATGCCTAATGGTTTTTTCCAAATAATAGAAATCCAAAGATCTATATCCACCATCAAGTCCTCTATTTTGAGTTTCCATAACTCAAAATTGTTGCCATTAAAATTTTCAATTTCTATTCTTCCTGATGTGCTTTCCATCTCAATCTATAATCAAGATAATCATATTTCTCTGCAAGACTCCCACTGAACATAATTAGCACAAAAAAATAGCCCTACCCACAAGGATAACACAACTATCTAGGCTCTAATACCACTTGTAAGGAAATCTCGATGCAGAAACCCCTTCAAAATACAAAATTATCGAGAAATAGTTATAGTAGAAAATTGCATTTAATCTAAGTTACAATCAATAAGTTGTGCATTAATCTAAACAAGAGAATTTAGACAATTTAACACATACATAGAATTAAATAGTATATTTTACGTGGGAAAACCCTTACAGGAGAAAAAGCCACACACCAAGTAAATTCACTTTGTATTATACTAATTCGATTACATACAAAGTTTCAGACTCCACTCTCAAATGTTAATTCATAGCAACCAATAGTTTTGTTCTTACACACTATTACAATGCTTGTACAACATACAATGTAGAACAACAAACAACTAAAACTCATTAGTCGAACCCCAACTCATTTCAGCGTATTACAATATATATTCAGCATCCAACCATGGTCACCTCAGTTCTAGAAAACCCACTATTTCAACTGTACACTGATCGTCACAAGAATATAATTGCTATAGTCACATCAAACTCATTTTGAAATCCTCATAACTTGCCAAGTAATCATCATTCAATCTATCAACAATCTTTGGCCAGTTATTGGTTTCCAACCTAGCAACTATCGAGTCCCACTTCATCGCCATTCATCATGAATTACCAAGCTGATAGGTGTCAAGGGCTTAGTCAATCCCACACAACCCATAGGAGTCACTTGGGACCCACCACAAGAGTTGCGGGACTAGTGAACATTGTTAGATTAATTCAATTGTAACCACTGATTAATATATATAAGTTCACACCGCCATGGTCCCCACTGCCACTATGACATCCAAGTCATGTCTGCTGACAAATCCCTTCTCTTCCATGGGAGTCACTTGGAAAACCATCACAAAAGGCTCAAGGTTAGTAGAAATTGTTTGATCAAATTTATTGTAACCATTGATCAAGAACAATGTACATTGTCAACATGACATCAATGTCATCACTATTGACCAATCCCTTACAAAGTTGCTATGTTACTAAATAACCAAACTTCAGATTCTCTATTGGAAGTTATGAATTTCTCAAAACCCGCCACATATCGATAACAAAGAGATCCTCAATATTGATAAGTCGGGAGGTTGTGAAAATTCAGAACTCCACGACATGGGTTCCAAGGTTATGATTTTTAGTGATCCCATGATATGCAGGCCAATGAAAGGAAAAAAACACTAAGTTCAAAAGTTCCAAGCCAACAAGTTGAAGCACATTTTCCAATAGAAAACACATCAAATAGGATTTTTCTAAATCAAAGATAACATTTAAGATAATAAAAAATTATGATTTTTTTACAATTTAAAAGGAAAAAATGATCAGAGCGAAGGTACTTAGAGTCCAATGCTAAATTTGAGAATAATTTTATATCTAATGCGAAAAGCCCCAACCTAGCTTTGCAATCCTTTCTTACTTTTGGAAGATCTAATTAATACAAATAAAGATCCACAATGCACAAGCCTAAAAATTACTAACAACATAGATTTAAGGGTTAGTTTCAAATCATATTTGATGCAAATGTAATAATTTAAAATGTTTATAGATCTAAGAATAACTAAAAAAAAAAAAATCAAATATGTACTAATCATATATACAATAAAATAAGTTAGATGTGCATCAAAACACTTTAGATACATAGAATATTTGATCAAATGTGTAGTGGAGTTTTTCCTATGCACAAAAAAATGGATCAAATACATAGAAGAATATCTCAAATGCACATTGGAATCTATCAAGTGCACTGCAATTCACCACAAGAGTGTAGTAGGTCACCTCAAAAGTGCAACAAGACTTAGCAAATGCACAAATCTTTCCAAAATTCTCTTACAGATAATTATCACACAATATATATTAAATGTGTAATATGTTGGCTCAAAAGCATTGTAAGTTAGCTCAAACATGTTCTAAATCAGTTAGAAATCTCTTCAAGTTTGCTTAAGCCAATAGAAAAGTAAATTGAATGCACAACAAAACTTGTAACCTTCAAAAACTCCAAATTCTTACAAAATATCTTGTTAAAATAATTAGGGAAGTGGGTCCCATTGAATGTGCCAAAATATGGGTGATGAAAATGTGAATTATGTAAAATATAAAAAATACAATGAAAGTACCAAATTCATACTCAACAATGACTCCATAAAGCTCAAGATCTATACACAAATCAAACATAAACAATAGTACTATCAAAAAGACCTTGATTTTCTCCATTGTTTCTTTGATTGTAGCTTGAATTCTTGATATGTCACGGATTACTCTTCAAAATAACATAACTGTGATACCCTCCTAGCTCCCCTAACCCAGATGATTTCAACCTCATTTTAGATCAAGATCAATCTAGAGATATCCTTGCTTCTGCTAGAAGTGGCATTGGTGATATTTTCAATATTGTGAAATGGGCATGTCAAGAAATCAATGATCTTAATCTTAGAAATAGGGTTCTAAAAAGAAAGTTAGAGGAATTGGAACTGAAGTTGTTAGCTTTGAACAATGAAGAAGTAAAACAAAAAAAGAACAATACAAGGACAGGTGATGATGACATTGAGGACAAGTATAAGACTCTAGAAACTGAAATTGTTATAATAAAAAACAATATGAAAATTGTTGTGGAACAAAACTATAGAATGACAAGGCACAATGCCATTATCATTAATGCAATGTTTGAAAAGTTGGAAAAGTCACAACAGGGTTCACTGGTTGTTGACCTCGAAGAGGACAAGGATAAAAGTAAGAATGAGGACTAAGGAATATTGAAGAGAACCCGTGCCAACCTTAAGAGGAAAGTTCCTCCTACATCCCAGATGGCCTGGATCTTAAAGAGGGGGTTTTTCAGGAGATGAACGACATGGAAGTTGAGACAGTGGAAATTTTAAAGTCCCAAGCTTAGTTGCTACTAGTATTTTGTCTGGTCTTTTTGGGGTCTTTTTTTGGCCCTTGCTGGCCTTTTTTTGGTGGTTGTTGCTTTGTTATTATAATGTCCTCTCTACAGCCTCTCTATTTTTGGGTTCTTTGATGATTTATCTTTTTTTTTTTGTAAACTTTGTGGTTTCAGGTCCCTATAAAACCCATTTTTTCCTCTTTCAAAAACATAACCATGATACCCCAATGATAGTATGATTACAAGCAATGATAATGATATATATACTCAAGATAGTAGCTCAAGATAATGAGAGTGCTTGATAATGATAGTTCTAGTTGTCTAATGATCTAGGAGATAATATGTGAATGAAGGGTGTTATTTATATGCTTCATTTTATATTTGATCAATGGTGGAGATTAATTAGAAAGAATAATGGATAAGAAAAATTAAGATAGGGTAGGAGCTAAAATTTGAGTTAATGAGGTGGGATAAATACTGGAGAAATAAATAAAATATCCATGGTATCAGAGGGCATGTCATGCTAGTATCATCGATCACATGAAATTATTTACCATGCACACTACACTTTATAGGGAGCTACCTGATTCTTGCAGTATAAAAAATATGGAAAACTTATTTTCCAAGGAGATACGAAGCTTTGGAGCATGATGCTTGATTGGGAGAAGATCTAGGATTAGATGGATCATGTAAAGTTATTTCTAAATATAAATTTTTTAGGATGTGCTAATATATTATGAAAAAATAAGGAAGGATATTTAAATGCTTTAATGATATGCTAGTGATGAGGAAGTAGTGTTACATAGTTCCTAGACAAATCAATGAAAATGGTGTGTGGGATCTGCTAGAAAAAATATTCTTACCACTTAGTATTTTATAGCAAAATGTATTTAAATCAAGTATATGATTCATGCCAAGACTACAATCCATGTCAACTCAAGTAAGAAGTTTGAAGCACAAAGCAATAATACAAGTCACATCAAGTTAAATTAAAAGATTGAAGTGCAAGGAAAGAGTAAAAATCATATCATGAGTACCATGTGAAATCAAGTTAGAAGTTGGAATTACAAGTCATGAGTACATGTTGGGATTTCTAAGATTAGAAAGAAAAAATCAAGATACAGTTCCACAAGCTATGAGCACACCAAAAATGATAAATGATATAATTAAAGAGTTAAGTAAAATGTACATAGAAACATTACATATATAGGCAAGGTAGTGGAGTTAGGTAGGTAGGAAACAACGTTAACTACCACTCCAAGGATTCCAAACTTGTGAGATCACTTGACAAGTGTTCTAGCAAGTGTCAAGTGTGCATGAAATATGTGTATCATCAGTGGGAATATATGTCTCAACCACATGAGGTGAGGCAAAACTCTAAAAGTCCCTAAGTGGCGACTTAAGCAATATGAGTAGGTCAAACTAGAAAGTCTAATTAACTAACTAGTTATGTAATAACCCTATGTACACTAACACACATATAATGTCACATAGATAAAATCAAGGTTAGAAACATGGAGTCTAAGTTATGCACATTACACATGTTATATAAGTATACATTTTTGTAATACAAAGGATAATAGTAAAGGAAAATGAAAGAGTGTCTTTATATTACATTTTGATTAATAAAAATATTTTTTTGTATATATTTTTTTTGTGTGTTTTATTATAAATAGATTACATAATTTTAGATTTGGTGGTCTTTCACACACTCTTGGGCCCCTACTTGTTCCATCAATATCTAGCCCATTTTACCAACATAAGGATAAACAAGGCTTGTGCTCAATTCCATGATCTAGAAGGTTAGAAAGTTTATCAACCACATAAAGGCCACCCATAATATTGCACAGTTTTGAAGAGGTCCCCCAAAACACTTGTCTAGAGGTCTATAGAATATCCAATGAATAACACTTGGGATCAATGGAAATTTATTTGAGAAAAGGAAATAATATTAGCACATGAGAATGTTGGCTTTGATTTTGGATAACTGAGAGGAAACATAGAGAAAATTGATTTGTATATGCATAAGAACACAAAGGCATCAAGTTGTCTAGATTGTTAACTAGGTTGTATAATGCAATAGGTGGAGAAATTTGTATTGCATACATGATTAGACACTACAAATGAAATAATTTGGAGAGGATAAATACAAAAGACTTGTGGAGGACCAAAATAAAAAAATTGATGATGACACCTATGACTAGATAGTACACCTATTACACCATGTGAAACATATTATAAAACTAAAGGGAGAGCATAGAATTGGCCTCTAGCTAATCATATGACTTATGATTAAATAAACATGGCCCTATTAAAAGATTCCAATTGATTGACTAGGATGACTTAGAACTTACATACAATTTGAGACCTGGGACATAGATTGTATGTAAATATATTAGCTAATTAAGTGGATGCATTCTTTCTAACAATAAATAGATAGAAAACCTAACATAATTGCAAAAGTATTTTGTTGTTGGCAATAGTGTTATATTGGAGGGAGCATATGAAGATGTATTGCTATTTGTGTTAATTAGCATAAAATGGGGAATGTAATAACTAACCCTATTAACCAATATAACAAATTCTAGATGCTTTGTCTATACCCTAAAAAAGTTCTTAAATTGAACACTTGAATAATATGTCAAGTTTGAATATTTGTATTTATTTAAAATAACAAGATTTATACAAAACCATTAAATTGCACAATTCACTAAAACATAAAATCAATAAAATAAACCTAAATATAATATCAAATATAATAAAATTATATTTCAAATGAATAGTAACCATCGAGCCAACAAATTAAAGTTGAATATTCAAAATAGTCAGCTTCAAATACATTAATGGTTGTATTAATTAACCATTATTCATGTAAAACCTGATTATTCCTGATTTGAGTAGTATATTCGTTTTACTTCCTCAGCCGTCTGTCTTTTGATCCAGTTTGGCGGAGGTAAACGACGACAGCCAACACCACGGCGGCAATCGACCCAAATCTTATACTTTCACGCTGGGAATGGCGATCGTACAGGTAATTATATGTTTGAGGAAGGAGGCACAGAGCAGTAATCCCAAAGTAATAAATTTTCCTCAGAGATTTCCCCTTATATTTCCATTCAGAAATCCAAAAGACTTGAGGAAGCAAAAAAAGGTCCTGAAACAATCCCACATATGGCCTAACCGCCTCCTTCCAATCCATCTTCACAGGCTCAGTGGGCAGACCGTAGTTGAGAGAAGAGACAAATTCGGTTACAGCATTACGGCGGGCTTTAGCAATGCCAACACAGATCTCTGTGACAATACAAATGGCGTACATAACTCCGCACCAGAGCAGCACCCACTTCTCGCTTGGTACTTGCCTGAGGCGAAGACGAGATTGCCAAACTGTATGAAAAAGACTTACTGTGAGGGTAAAGACAAGCAATAACATGACATTGATTAGGATATCAAACAGGGGAGAAGGCCTTTCCTCCATTGAACACGAATATTGCTGCTCTTCAGAAGGGGGATCTGAGCTTGCAAAATAGAAGTGATCTATCCCAGTTGTTAGAGAAATGCCGTATCCCAGAGCTTGGGTGCCGACCATAACAAGTGAAATGTATGCAGCTGCTTCTGTCTTGTGCATAACATACAGTAATTGACTCACTATACAGGCAGTTGCAAGGCAGAGAGAGAGAAAATGTTAAGCACTGGCTCCAAAATTCTGCGAGAAATGGCGTCTACTGTCTCTCCAATGTACAAAATTTGTGCTGTATGGAACTCCAGTGGCTTGAAATAGAGCTGATCGCTCTCTGTTCGGTTGGTCCTGATTGACACTTTCACAGACCGATCTATCAAAAGCCTGAAATTCGTTGGTGGGTATTGTAGTTCCAGTTCAATTTGACAATCATGCCCATCTTCTATATTAGTGCTGCTATTGCTGTGAAGAATTTCTGTCCGAGCCCGAATATCACGGCAGCCTACAAGATTCATCTTGCCCCTTTGCGGATCGTACACACCCTCAACTGAGAGCTTGAACAGGGTAGGAAAAGTCCCCTCCAATTTGAGCTGTGCAGCCACTTAAGTAACGGCCTTTCGTCTTGAGAGATTTGATCTTGCTTCAAGTTGCACGATTCGACTCCATAGTTTTTATAACGGTATGATGTATCTGATAAATCCATCCCAACAAACTTCTCCATAGCTATGATATCCAAATTCATCATGGTATTTGAATTTACTCCACTGGAAGCGATGACTGAATGCACTGAAAGATCTCTGCCTAAGATATAAAAACTATTCCTTGATAGTCCTACCTTCTTCCAGGGATACTTGAATAAATGCCACCGTATCAGATCGCCCATACTCTTTGAATTTTTTGGCTCCAAGAGAGATTCTGGAATCTTATTCTTGGCGTAGCGGTATGACATTTCACTAAAGAGACTATAAGGCAGAGATATACGAGGCTGTATTGGGTGCTCAAAGGAAAGAGGATACAAGGCCTTGGAGTCCCTGTGAATGCTAGAAATATAACCCACTACAATATTGCGCTGCTTGAGCGAAAAAGATTTTGTAATGTAGAGACAGACTAGGAAATCACAAGCATGGGTAGAGGTAGATGCAAAGCATCCCACCATACAGATCTTACCAGGGGATGCTTTTTTCCATGTTCCTTGGATCCACATAGTGTGTTTGTTTTGTCTAACTGATCCTAATCCAGAGCTCCCGGTGTTGTGTTCTTCTGCAGGCACAATACCAATCGCGGCGCTGATAATGAAATCTGGATGCGCATTGGATTCGAAGCATCCAAAAGATTCCACCAAAATCCTAGAGTTGCTGAAGCCCCCTTGATTGGAAAAAGGACCAACCCTGTTACAATATTCTACTGGGCCTTTACATTGCCAATTTGGGATTCCCTCCAAAGTGCAATACTCCAATATTGGCCTTATCAGTTCGCAGCATCGATATTTACCTTGGTACAATTCCAGATCTGTGAACTTATTTTCATGGATCTGTTCATTGCAGGCGCTTTCCACCATGCTGTCTGTAATGAATTTGTAGGGCGGCGAGTAATCCAATGGGAAGGTAATATCGACAGGATCAAAGAACATGGCATGATCTGAAGCATGGAAGCTTGCCAATCGCGCAACAATCTTTCTGGTGGTTAGCCCATTTGAGGGCGGAATCTGCAGTGTAAGTAGAATTTTGTCATCTTCAACCAGCGGAGGCGCTGACCATTCCAAGCGAGCAGAAGCATTACCATGGTGCAGGGGCACCTTCGATCGGCCCAACATACACAGCTTCCGATCGCCGCTATTTGATTCAGAGTAAAATCCCTGGAAGCTAATGCATAGATGACTTTTACCCGACTGATTTTCAAAGCCTTTCCGGATCTCGTTATTGATGACACTGCTTTCGTTATTGGATATGTGCAAGCACAGTGATGCGGTGAGATTCGCAACTTTGTTGTTGAGCTCACATCGGAAATCTAAATAGCCGGGATATATAGATAAAGAAGCCACTTTGAAAATTTTGTCCCCCTGTTGGAAATGTGAAGGTAAAAAAGGCCCAGATCCCTTCTCCTGCTCCCATTCTCCAGAGAGTGGAAGAGAGAGTTCCTTTGGAAAATCCCACCAGCTACCATCAAGAAGACAAGGAGACGCTTCTCTTGCAATAGAGGCACAGTGCTCCTTAACTTCTGAAAAACGATCGGAGTCCGCTGCCAACATACTCGCATATTCGGTCTTCTGTTTGTGCAGGGTAGGTGAGCTCCCTGAAAGGCGGACATTTTCCACGATCAGGCGAGCTACCCCCAATATAAGAATGAAGCCCATCAGCCAAGCGTGCTGATGATTCTTCACCTTCATTTTCTTCAACATGTAGCGCAATTGTCTGATATATCACAAAAGCTCAGAAAGCAAATGGCCTCAACTCAGGGAATGTGCACTGAGACTGCCTTTAATGGTTCGATTTCTTGCTGACGAAGCCAAGGATTTGAGAAAAGAAACAGCTGCATTATTCTAATTTTCCACCTTAATAGACAAATAATAAACTGAACAGCTTGTGAACTTTAAGTAGATTATAAGGCGATAAGGAAGTCCCGACGATTTCAGGTGCTGGGCTTTACAGGTGAGATGGATAATTTTGACTGGGTTTCAATTATTGAAAACAAATATTTAAAACAGGGTTCCAGGATGGAAAGGAAGTCCATACTGGAGTTGAAAGCGATGAAATTAACAGAATATTGGAACCAACGGGATTACACTTGAGCGGGACTTGTTTCTAAGTACAGAGCACGGCACTTCCATGGAAAACGGCGGCATATTTGAGAAGAAGATTCCTGTCATATTATTTATTTGAAAATTCAGTCAACTCTTTTGCTAGATAAGAGTATGGTCTTATGGAGCTGCTAACTGCTTTTTTAAGGGCTTATGTAGACCATGTAGTTTTTAATTGAAGGGAGTATGCTTTGCTTTCCTCTAAATTGATGTAATTATATTCTAGGGTTTTGAAATTTTAATTATGATGGAGAGGGGTTGAATTTGCACAATCAATATTTAATTATATGATTATATATGTTATTTTATTTTTAAATTTTAATTTGAATAATTAAGAATATGTATAATTGATTAATTAATTAAAATAAGAAAAAAATACAAGATCTTTAGTTTTAAAATTAAATTTTGTAAAATGTAAAATAAAAAAATGAAAACATTAAATTTCAAAACAAAATTTCTTAATCTAGCATTAATTTGATACTTTTTGTTATGGCCTCTAGTTGTTCCTACTCATTCGGAATTTTGAATATGTCCAATCGCCCCTACTTGGCAGCGTCTTCCCTGCCTAGCCACGAGTTGGTTGTGGACCTCTCGACAAATACTTTGGCTTTCATTTTTTCCCATAAACCCCCTTCTGTGGATGTGTTTGCTATTATGGTTTCTCCTATACATGTGGACATGCTTTTTGTTACAGTTTCCCCTATTCCTACGAAGGGATTTGAACCACTTTCATTTGTTGATCTTATCAACAAGTCTAGAGAGGGCTTTGTGCGTCCCCTACGGTGTGCAGATGTTGCTCATGTTATTTCCCTAGGTAAGGAAGTCTTTGAACACATTGATTTCTACTCAAGACTGCCTTTATCTATAGATTTTGTCATTGGTGGTCTTCTCTCCCTAACTTGCACCAATGGATATCCTTACATTGGTCACCATTAGGGGAGGGTTCACTGGAAATTTATCCTTCTACAAGAGGCTTCTTTGTTGTTGGGATCCATTCTACTGAGGATAGATAGTCAGTTTTAGATCATGGTTTGTGGGAATGGGACTCTCACCTCCTATCCATGAGGCCTTGGGTTCATTCCTTTAACCCTTTAAAGGAACCCATTGATTTGGTGCATGTTTAGGTAAGATTACATTATCTTCCCTTACAGTTTTGGTGTCCCTCTGCTTATGAGGGCATAGGTAATGCTCTAGGCAGGTTCTTATAAGTGGATATTGCTTCTAAGAATTTTACTCACACCTCCTTTGCCCGAATTTTGGTGGAGGTTGATTTGTCTAAGGCTTTACCTGGTGAGGTAGTTCTCAAAGTTAATGGATGGTCTTGGTCCTAATTGGTGGATTATGAAGGCATTCCTTTTTGTTGCAAACTTTGTTTTGCAACTAATCACTTTGCTCATGACTATTCCTGTCGTTCTCATGATTCCCATTTTATTTCATCCTCTACTTAGTGGAAGAATTGTCTTTGTGAACATTTAACAGTGTACCCTACTGCAAACTCTTCTAATGGTGAGGATTTTAGTCCCGCCTCTCCTTCCACACGATTAAACATTCAAGTGGCTTTTGTTGTGTTGTCTCTAAGATTGGCTACCCCTAATGTTATGAGTGTTGCCTCCCGTGAGGCCCTTGTTGCACCTACTCTGAAGAATATTCCTATTGCTAATGGTGCTACTCCTCTTGTAGATTTTTCTAGGTGGTTTTTGGATACGACTGTTCCTTCTGTTGTGTGTATTACCTCCCTTGAGGCCCATGTTTCTCCAACGCTAATAAGGGATGGTTTAATTTCAAATTTTGTTGCTTCATTCTTGAATTTGGACACTTCACATAATGCTTCTTTTCTCCACTTGTTTGTTACTCCAAGGGGGATTCTTCCCCTTCTAATCTAACTATCTCTAGTCTTGTTTTTGATTCAACGTGGACTGTTGTGAATCAAACAAAGAATCTAATAAGGTCATTGTTTCGTTTAACAAAGTGAATGGTTCCTAGCTCTAGTGCTAGAGTTGTGCCTTTTTTTGATACTTCAAGGTTGTTTCTTTCTAGTGGATCCTCTTAGCTACTGGTCTTTTGTTGTTTTTCTCTACGTGTGACCTTCTAGCCTATTATATTTGTGTTGTTGCTTGTTCTTCCTTGTTGTTCTATTAGCCATGAGAACAATTTCTTGTTGATGTTTCATCTTGTTGGTGATCTTTATCTTTAGGTGTTTATTGCTAAATCTTTTTACTGTAAAAGGTTCAGGGCCCTTTTACACTAAAAAGATTTAGCATATCTATCCTATCACATAGTCTTTATAGAAAATATTGAGAGATATCAATTGTAGGAATCCAAAAATGACAATAATATTAATATTGTGTGTTTCTAATAATATTTTCATTAGTTGCATCATATTTAATATCATTCAATTATATCATAATATACAATAAGAGTGTCATCATCATTTACTCTGTTATGCTAAAAGATACACATAAGCTTAGTTATTAGACTTTCCAAATCACAAACGGAAGGAAATAGACCAAATTGTGCAAGTTGATACCTTAATATATCTCATCCTCTCTATTTATATCTCTATTTCTCCCTCTCCCTCTCTCATCATCTCCCTCTTTCTATTTCTATTTCTCCCTCTCCCTCTTTCTCTTGCATTCTTTTGCACCCTCTTTATATGTTTATCTATCTTTCTCACACCACTTCTATATTTTCCAAGTTATATCTATCTCTATCCCTATCTCTCCCTCTCTCCTTATCACTCCCTCTTTCTATTTCTCTCTGCTTCTTGCTCCTCTCTCTATTTCTTCCCACTCTCCCTCCCTCTCTATCTATTTGTAAATGTATATCCCTCTCCATATCTCTCTCTCACTCATAAACACACACACACACACTTCCACTTTCTCCTTCCCTAACTCTATCTTATCTCTTTATCTTTCAACCTATCTATGCCTCTCTATTACTTATCTCTATCACCTTCTTTCTCTCTCTCTTGCCCCCTCTATCTCTACCTCCCTATCTCTCCCTCCCCCTCTCTATCTATACCTCATTACATCTACCTCTATCTCTTTCTATCTTTCTCTCACTCCTCTCTCTATCTCTTTCTATCTATGTATCTCTACATCTATTTTTGTATTTATATCTGTAATGTTCCCTTCTCATCAGTGATTTAGCTTTGCAGTTCATCAGTCTATTCCAGAACCCGTAGACTGGAATGAGGTGAAATTAGGGTTTCTTGGCTTGGAGTTTGTGGCATTTCATGTTATTTACTATTTTTAGTAAATGCTTGTTGTGGCAGTTGCAGTTGTCTATTCTTAGTCCCTTGCAGTTGGAGCAGTTGTTGTTATATTGGTTTGGTCTTCAGAAAGCTTTATTTGGTGAAAAAATATTTAATTAAAGACATTATGTTTTAATTCACTGTTGACCCCCCCCCCCCCTTGGCCTAAGGAGATAACTTAAGTTGTTTTTAAAAGTGGGGCCATGAAGGGTACGCCTTCATTATAAGATTATATATTCTTTATTCAAATATTTCCTCAACTTGAAATTGGACGCCACTTTTATAAAAGTGAATTTTTGAATAAAGTGAATTTCTTATGAGGCTTTTTGGGACGCCACCTTGAGAAGCTGAATGGTTTTGGGAAATTGAAGGGTCTCCTGTGTCTTTTGATCTGCTTCTCAGGCATTTGAAGAGTTTTTCAGTGTTCTATAAAATGAAGTTTTTTCTCCAGCTTTGGTATCCATTGCTTACCATACTGTTATGTTGTCAAAATGACTATGGACATTTTGTTGTTGCTTCGAGGATGCTACCTCCTAGCCCTTTCTCGATTTCGTGTTTGAAATACAACACCTAGTTGGAACATTCATGCTTCTCACATCAGACTAGCAGATTGAGCACTAAATATTGAAGAATTTTGGAGTTTTTTCACAGTTTTGAGTTTCCTGGTTTTGCTACAGCTGAAGCTGATTTTTGAATATATCTTTTGGAGTCAATTTTTATTTGTTTTGGGTATTTTGGCAATCAATTTGTTGACTCAAGGCGCCATCTTCCACGAAGAATTGGAATTTAATTCCAAGTATTTAATTTTTACTTGCAAAATCAATTTTTGAAGGTCGTACCATTTAGAAGAGCATTGGAATTCGTGCCAAATAATCTGGAGACTTTGGTGGCTATTTCTGGATTGCATTTTGGGCGCCAGACCTCTAGGGAGAATTTGCAACTTATTTCTCGTCATTCAGAGGTGAATTAAGTGAGTTATAAATATTTCATTGATTCTCATAGTTGCAGATTGATATTTCCAGTTTACAATTTTTGTATCAGATTTTAGAAGTTCTGATTTTTGATTCATTATCAGTTGTTAGAGAGATAAACAATCATTGAAAAAAATCTATTATTCTTGTGTTTGGAGATTATTGTAATTCCTATGTAATTTGCAGCTTATTTCTCATTTGTACAAACTGTAAACAGTAGTACTGTTCCAGTTTTTAATTGCTGCAATTCTTTCTTTATCTTCTCACATAAGTCCCCTGGATGGTTTACCGCCAGTTTGGTTAAATTGATTGTAACACTTTGTACCCACTCATAGTGGTGAATCCCCACAGCTCTATGGATGCTCGCCGCAGCAGATGAATTGTTCTTAATTGTACTTTTCCCCCCCATTGTTTGGTGGTAGCGTGGAAATGTTTTTATGGCTGGTTATCCACCTATCAGTTTATAATTTCAATTTTCAAGACTCCGTCATATGTTAGCACCTCGCCCTTAGTGGGATCTTGAGTGCACATCCTTGATGTTGAGTAGTTTTCATTTCAAGTTCAGTTTTCTATTTGGAGCTAACGCTAACCGAGTTGATTAAGTGCTGGTTATGTTGTGTTAATTCATCGAAAAAATTGGTTAGCATATTTCAGTGGTATCAGAGAAGAAGACCCTGCCATCCTGTGGTAGTTTGTAGTTGGTTAACTGATGAGTGAAAGAGACACTAGGCCATACACCAGAAGTCAGGCTACAAATCAGCATCAGTTTCCACCCGTTCCAGAAGCAGATACCTTCTCAGAAGTCCTAAGAGATCTTGGTAAAATAGTGGAAGGTTCAGATAATTCAGTGGAAGTGGTTGATCACATAGCTATAATAATGTCATATTCTGTAAGGAGAGATAATGAAGAGAGGGATAGAGTGGAGAAGAAGTTTGATGGGATGATAGACATGATGTCCCGATTATTATCCAAGTTGGATCAGCAAGCAGCTCAGAATATTATTCAGCCCCAAAATAACTCAGCTGGAGAAAGTAGTGGAGTTAATGGGAATAACAATAGTGGCAGTCCTGAGGTGAATACAAGAGACAGAATTGTGGGTCAGCATACTGCAATTCATAGAGGGTCATCCTCTAGACCCCTTTTTCCCATTTTCACACCAAGGGAAGAGCAACCACCAATTCAAGCTGCTCCAAACTTTGTTGATGATGCGCGTCAAGCTTACATGGAGTATGTTTCTTTACCTCTTGATTTGAAGGGCACTTGGACCTTTGATCAATACATGAATCAAAGGAGTAGGAGAAATGGTGGAAGGAATGATCAACGTCCTATAGCACCTAGAAATGATTTCTACCAAGCATTGGGAAATATCACTTTGGAACATTTTGATGGTAGTAATAAGTATACAGCTAGATCATGGGTACAAAAGTTAGATAACTACCTCTCTCTTAGACCTATGCCGGAAGAAGATGCTATCAAATTTGCTACATTGCATTTAGATGGGATAGCTCATGAATGGTGGACTCATGGTTTGGTCACTCTTGGCCATAATCTCATTCACACATATGCTGAGTTTACAAATAAGTTGATTGAAAGATTTGACACCAAAGATCCTGAACTGAGATTTAGAGAATTGGCACAATTGAAACAACAAGGATCTTTAGAAAGCTATGTGACTGATTTTCAGAGGTTGTCAGTAATGGTGCCAAACATTACTGAAAGAAGACTTGTAGTTCTTTTTGTTGAAGGTTTAATGGAGCCTTTAAAGGGTTGGGTCAAAGCATTTGATCCTCCAACCCTGGATGAAGCTATCAAAAAAGCTAGGAGCATGGAGTTAGCAGCCCCAAGGCCTAAGTTTCACTCAAAACCATTCAGCCATAAGAAAGATAAAAAGCCTTCTTCAAATATGCCCAAGAAGTTTCCACCAAGGCTATCAGAAGAGCTCAAAGAACAACTTAGAAAGGATGGAGTTTGCTACACTTTCCGTGAGCCTTGGGTGAAAGGCCACCATTGCTATGGAAGAGGCAAAGCAAATCGAATGGAGGGCTATTCTGATTATGGATCATAATCTGATTCGTCTGATCAGCAAGTAGTGAAGGTGAAGAAGTTCTAGAAGACAAGTCCGAAGAGGTTGGAGATGGTAGTGCTTTTGCATAACTATCTAGTTTTCAAAAAAATGAATCTTTTAGGGTTCATGGAGTTGTAAATTCACAAAGGATAGTTGCTCTAATTGATACCGGAGCAACTCACAATTTTATTGATGAAGGACTAGTTGCTAGAAAAGGTTTAAAGACTAAAGAATTTGATGGTTTCAAAGTAATGGTTGCTGATGGTTTTACCATGTCTTGCACAAGGAAGATTCCTAATCTATTTTTGCAATTAGGGAATCATGAAATTAAAGATGATTTTTATGTGGTGGGTATAGGAGATACTGATGTTGTGTTGGGCATACAATGGCTGTGATCTCTTGGTGAGATCACATTGAATTTACAAACCATGGAGCTGAAATTTCAGTCTAATGGAAGGAAGGTTGTTCTTAGAGGGATGTCAAATGGAGGCCCTCGAATTGTGTCTTTGAAAAGAATGGAAAGGTTGATCTGTCATGATCAGGTTGAATGGGCTGCTGAATGTATGGTTCTACCAGCTGATCCAGTAAAGGAGAAAAGACAATATCACCCTGATATTCAAGACTTGCTTTCGAAGAAGAGCAAAGTCTTTGGAAGCTTACCTCCTGGAAGACCTCCTGAAAGAGGTTCTGAGCATGTGATTGAATTAGAAGAAGGGGAAAAACTGGTCATAACTACACCTTACCGCTATCCAAAGAGGCAAAAAGATGAAATTGAAAAAGCCATCAAGGAGCTGTTGGAAAGTGGTTTCATTAGACCAAGCAAGAGTCCATTTGCTTCTGCAATAGTGTTGGTCAAAAAGAAAGATGGTACAATGCGTATGTGTGTTGACTACCGCGCATTAAATCAGAAAACCATCAAGAATATATATCCTATCCCTAGGATTGATGAGCTTATTGATGAGCTCCATGGGGCAATGTTCTTCTCAAAGATTGATCTTCGTTCGGGCTATCACCAAATCAGAATGAGGGAGGAGGATATAGAGAAGACAGCGTTTAGATGCCATTTTGGGCATTTTGAATTTTTTGTCATGCCTTTTGGTTTGACAAATGCTCTAGCCACATTTCAATCTTGTATGAACAAGATTTTTAGACAGCAGTTGAGGAAGTTTGTGCTCATCTTTTTTGATGATATTCTCATATTCAGTAAGTCATGGGAAGAGTACCTTAAGCATTTGGAAGAAGTGCTTAACATTTTAGAGGCAGAATGTTTGTTCGCCAAAGAATCAAAGTGTGAGTTTGGGTTGACAGAACTTTTATATCTTGGTCACATTATCAGTTCAAAGGGTGTGAAAGTGGATCCAGAAAAGATAAGGGCCATTCTTGATTTGCCAACTCCAAAGAATATTTCTCATTTGAGAGGATTTTTAGGGTTATGTGGATTCTATAGAAGATTTGTTAAAGGTTATTCTCATCAAGCAGCACCTTTGACAGATCTTACAAAGAACGGAGCTTTTCTTTGGACTAAGCAAGCACAAGAGGTCTTTGATAAGTTTAAACAAATCATGAGTTCATGTCCAGTGTTGGCACTTCTAGATTTTTTAAAACCTTTTGAATTACAGTGTGATGCTTCGGGTGAAGGTGTTGGAGCTGTTCTAATGCAAGACAAACATCATATTGTCTTCGAGAGCTGGAAGTTGAGAGGGGCAAAAAAAACTTACTCTATCTATGACAAAGAGATGCTTGCCATCATGCATGCTTTGTCTAAATTCCGTTAATTCTTGGTGGGAAGTAAATTTGTTGTTAAGACTGACCACAATAGTCTTAAACATTTCATGCACCAAAAGGATTTGAATGAAAGGCAGCAAAAGTGGGTAAGTAAGCTCCAAGCATATGACTTTGACATTGAATATGTCAAAGGGAAAAATAATATAGTGGCTGATGCTCTTTCAAGAAGGCCTCATTTGCAGTCACTTTGTGACTTATCAGTAGATTGGAAGAAGTTAATTGCTGCTGATTATGTTAAAAATCAGTTTGCAACCAGCTTGCTAGAGGGTCATTTGGTTGATGAAAGGTATAAGTTGGTTGATGGTATAATCTACTATAAAGATAGAATCTTTTTAGTACAAGAATATAAGCTTAAAAAGAAGATTCTACAATCTTTTCATGATGTTCCCCTTGTTGGTCATCAAGGGATTTTCAAGACTTATAACAGATTCGTGAAAGATTCACTTGGAAAGGGTTGAAAGAAGAAGTCTTGAACTACATTAGAGAGTGTCTGATTTGCCAAAGAAATAAAAATGAACACTCTTATCCAGCTGGTCTACTTCAGCCTTTGCCCATTCCAAATTAGAAGTGGGAAAGTATTGCCATGGACTTTATCACGGGGTTGCCCAAGGTGCAAGGACGTGATTGTATTTTTGTTGTGGTTGATAGACTAACAAAATTTTCTCATTTCTTTGTTGTTACCACCTCATTTACATCAGCTCAAGTGGCTGAGTTATTTTTTAGAGAGGTGTTCTGTTTGCATGGATTGCCTAAAACTATTGTCAGTGATAGGGACAGCAAGTTGCTAAGTTTTTTTTGGCAGGAGATCTTCAGATTGAGTGGGATAGTGCTTACTCCAAGCACTAGTTATCACCCACAAACAGATGGGCAGTCAGAAATAGTTAACAAGTGGTTAGAGGGCTACCTAAGGAACTATGTTTCAGGACAGCAGCGAGCTTGGATTAAATGGCTTCATTTAGGAGAGTATTTTTACAACTCTTCTTATCATGTTGCATGTCAATTAAGATGTCTCCTTTTAAGGCTCTTTATGGTTGTGAGGATACTAATTTTGTTGATTTAGTGTTTGGTGATAGTAGAGCTCCACAAGCACTGGATATGTTACAACAAAGCTAAGACATCTTGAAAACTCTCAAGGAAAATCTGCAACAAGCTCAAAATCAGCAGAAGTTATACGCTGATCAGCAGCGTGTTGAAAGGTCTTTTGAAGTTGGGGACATGGTCTATTTGAGGCTTCAGCCATATAGACAATCTTCTCTCAAGAAAAGTGGTGCAGAAAAGTTGAAGCCACATTTTTATGGTCCTTTCAAAATCACCAAAAGGATTGGTGAAGTTGCTTATGAGTTGGAGCTTCCAGCTGAAAGGAAAATACATAATGTTTTTCATGTGTCTCGCCTCAAGAAGGCAATTGGACACAACGTGGTGGCTACATCAGAATTACCTCCATTAGATGAGGAAGGTCAATTAGTGTTGATTCCTAAAGAAATCCTTGATACTAGAGAACGTTCTTTGAGGAGAAGGACAATCAAAGAATATTTGATTAAATGGAGAAATTTTCCTATTGAAGATGCCACGTGGGAAGGTGATCAGATTTTGTTGCATCCATCTTTTCAGTTGCTTGAGGACAAGCAATTTCGAGGAGGGTGGACTGTAATGTCCCCTTCTCATCAGTGATTTAGCTTTGCAGTTCATCAGTCTATTCCAGAACCCGTAGACTGGAATGAGGTGAAATTAGGGTTTCTTGGCTTGGATTTTGTGGCATTTCATGTTATTTACTATTTTTAGTAAATGCTTGTTGTGGCAGTTGCAGTTATCTATTCTTAGTCCCTTGCAGTTGGAGCAGTTGTTGTTATATTGGTTTGGTCTTCAGAAAGCTTTATTTGGTGAAAAAATATTTAATTAAAGACATTATGTTTTAATTCATTGTTGACCCCCCCTTGGCCTAAGGAGATAACTTAAGTTGTTTTTAAAAGTGGGGCCATGAAGGGTACACCTTCATTATAAGATTATATATTCTTTATTCAAATATTTCCTCAGCTTGAAATTGGACGCCACTTTTATAAAAGTGAATTTTTGAATAAAGTGAATTTCTTATGAGGCTTTTTGGGACGCCACCTTGAGAAGTTGAATGGTTTTGGGAAATTGAAGGGTCTCCTGTGTCTTTTGATCTGCTTCTCAGGCATTTGAAGAGTTTTTCAGTGTTCTATAAAATGAAGTTTTTTCTCCAGCTTTGGTATCCATTGCTTACCATACTGTTATGCTGTCAAAATGACTATGGACATTTTGCTGTTGCTTTGAGGATGCTACCTCCTAGCCCTTTCCCAATTTCATGTTTGAAATACAACACCTAGTTGGAAAATTCCTGCTTCTCACATCATACTAGCAGATTGAGCACTAAAGATTGAAGAATTTTGGAGTTTTTTAACAGTTTTGAGTTTCCTGGATTTGCTACAGCTGAAGCTGATTTTTGAATATATCTTCTGGAGTTAATTTTTATTTGTTTTGGGTATTTTGGAAATCAATTTGTTGACTCAAGGTGCCATCTTCCACCAAGAATTGGAATTTAATTCCAAGTATTTAATTTTTACTTGCAAAATCAATTTTTGAAGAAGGTCGTACCATTTAGAAGAGCATTGGAATTCGTGCCAAATAATCTGGAGACTTTGGTGGCTGTTTCTGGATTGCATTTTGGGCGCCAAACCTCTAGGGAGAATTTGCAACTTATTTCTCGTCATTCAGAGGTGAATTAAGTGAGTTATAAACATTTCATTGATTCTCATAGTTGCAGATTGATATTTCCAGTTTATAGTTTTTGTATCAGATTTTAGAAGTTCTGATTTCTGATTCATTATCAGTTGTTGGAGAGATAAACAATCATTGAAAAACATCTATTATTCTTGTGTTTTGAGATTATTGTAATTCCTATGTAATTTGCAGCTTATTTCTCATTTGTACAAACTGTAAACAGTAGTACTGTTCCAGTTTTTAATTGCTGCAATTCTTTCTTTATCTTCTCACATAAGTCCCCTGGATGGTTTACCGCTAGTGTGGTTAAATTGATTGTAACACTTTGTACCCACTCATAGTGGTGAATCCCCACAGCTCTATGGATGCCCGCCGCAGCGGATGAATTGTTCTTAATTGTACTTTTTCCCCCCACTGTTTGGTGGTAGCGTGGAAATGTTTTTATGGCTGGTTATCCGCCTATCAGTTTATAATTTCAATTTTCAAGACTTCGTCATATGTTAGCACCTCGCCCTCAGTGGGATCTTGAGTGCACATCCTTGACGTTGAGTAGTTTTCATTTCAAGTTCAGTTTTCTATTTGGAGCTAACGCTAATCGAGTTGATTAAGTGTTGGTTATGTTGTGTTACTTCATCGAAAAAATTGGTTAGCATATTTCACTATCTCTATACATATATATCCTTTAACTCTCTCCCCCTTTTTCATTATCTATCTTATTCATTTATCTCTCTCTCTCTCTCTCTATCTATCTATCTCCCACTATTTATATCTCCTTCTCCATCTCTATTTGTCTTTCTCCATTTTTCTCTTTATCTATCTCGCTCTCCCCGTCTCTCTATATCTCCTTATATCTCTATCTTTATATCACTCTATCTTACCATATATCTCTCCCTATCTCTATCTTTATATAAATATATTCAATTTATATTTATTATTACATATTTTATGAAATATGATGTATATTGTTAAATATAAATATTATATACATACACTCCATTTTCCTCCCACACTATCTCTATCTCTACCCCCTCTCTACTACTTTTCTCTATCACCACATGTATCTCTCACTCTTTCCCACTCTATATATTCCTCTTTCTCTATGTCACTTCCTATATCTTTATCTTCCTATCTCCCCATCTCCCCCTCTCTCACTGTCTCCCTCTTTCTATCTTTATTTCTCCCTCTCCCTCTTTCTCTTTCATTCCATCGCTCCCTCTTTATATGTTTATCTAGATCTTTCCCACACTACTTCTATATTTCCAAAGTTATATCTATCTCTCTCCCTATCTCTCCCTTTCTCTTTATCACTCCCTCTTTCTATTTATCTATGGTTATCTCTCCTCTCTTTATTTCTCTCCCTTGTCCCTCCCTCTTCATCTATTTGTAAATGTATATCCCTCTCCATATCTCTCTCTCATATACACACACTTCATCTTTCTCCTTCCTTACCTATGTCTTTATCTCTTTATCTTTTCACCTATCTATACCTCTCTATTACTTATCTTTATCACCTTCTTTCTCTCTCAATCTTTCCCGCTCTATCTCTTTCTCCCTCTCTCCCTCCCCTTGTCTATCTATATCTCATCATGTCCACCTCTATCTCTTTCTCTCTCCCTCTCTCACTCCTCTCTCTATCTCTTTCTATCTATGTGTCCCTACGTCTATTTCTCTATCTCTATCCCTATACATATATATCCTTTCCCTCTCTCCCCCTTCTTCATTCTCTATCTTGCATAAGATAGATATGTTAGATGCTGCAATGGATTGTAAACCCAATAATATCCAATCAACTTACCCACTGAACACCTAAGTCCAATTGTGTCCATGGGGTGAGTGGTAGATCATGACTAATATCATACCAAATCCCCTAGGTCAAATTTCCAATAGACATGTAAATATTAAAAAAAGTTAACGTCTCGTATATATGGTGTACCACTATGGACAATCTAGAGAAAATATCAAGTGATGGAAACTCCTTTCCAAGTATAAAATGGCGAACCAAACTTAAGGAATATACAAATTGTAGACGAATTATGAAATAACAATCTGATTTAGTACCTAGACACCCATATTTAGAGAATTTAACAATTTCATATACATTCTACTTGAAAACATAGAGAATAGTTTTTCAAAATTTTGATGGAGGAAAAATATATTTTTTATTGAATTTGCAAAAAAACAACTAATTAGAAAAAAGAAGGCACATAAAGTAACCTGAAACAACCAAGGTGTAGGACCCTCCATTATGGTATATATGGTAAAGGTTATCCCGCAAAGAGGAATTTACCAATTAAATATGAAACACACAACGATGGCATATAAGGTCAAGGTTATTGGGAAAAGAGTAATTTATGAATTAAAAACAAAATAGGTTACAAAATACAATACAATAGATATTTATTTCGCTTAATTTAGTAACAATTATGAAAAATCCCTTGCTAATTTTGTCACTTTATTCTGATCTCCAGGTGAGAAACTAAATTTGCATCAAAACTAATTGGGTACAGATTTCTGTAAAATGATTCCTACATGTCTGTGCAAGACGTTTAATAGATCAAATTGTTTACAAACATAAAAGTGGTTTAATAACTCAAAACTGTTTATATTCATAAATACTTGTGATTGTTGACCCTATGACACTGATCAACAAACACATTCAGTCACGAACCCGTCATTACATACATTTTACCTTTTCACTGCAATTTACATCTTAGACAACTTGTCAAAGTGTCTAGTCTCATATGTGAAGCCAAACTCCTCCAAACATACACCAACCTAGTGATTCAAAATTAGATTATGAAATCTATCCAAACTATGATTCAAAAGCATTACCAGAGAGAAAATGTCTTTGAAACTTCACTAATAAAAAACTTTTATGCTATTCATTATATCTTCTATCATTTTTGAAAGAATTTTTTTATGTTATTGCAGTATATCTTCAATCAATTTGAAGGTGAAGGGATCCACTGTTGTATGCTATTGTAGTGTATCTTCTACCTTTTTAAGGTGAAGGGATCCTTGACTGTCTCTTCAGGCCCTCCTGTATTTTTCCCTTGATTTTCATTTCCTAGATTCAATCACCAAAAGTAACAGATTTAGTTTCCACATAAATAAAGGTTGCGGTGGTGTAGAGGGAAGATGTATAGAACCAACTATCCACAATCTGCCAACAGCTACAAAGAAAGACTTCTTGTTGGGAGGGAATTCAATGTAATTCTCTGTCAGGAAGAAAAAAGAGGAGGCACACCAAGAAGCGATCAAGCTCTAAGCGATTTTCAAGATTTTTTCCAAGACAATTTCTATCAAAAACTCCTAGAGATGAATCTCTCTATCTAAAAGATTTGAAACAAAACAAATTCTCATGTTCTGTCAAATTTTACCATCATCTACACGCATATATAACAACATATAAGGGAATAAAATTCGCTTACCTGCTCAAAAAAGTTATACAGAAGTACTCTCCATAGTCTCTTGAACTGAAGCTCCTAGCTCATGTTTTTTACACTAACTCTTGCTTGCTTGCTTCTATCTTTGGAATCATCTCTCTCTAAAGGAGTTCCCCTCTCCTAAAAAATAGTGATAATAGTAAGATCGACTAACCCCCGTCCTGTATCCAAAAGGAGTATAAATAATAATCTCCAAGCTTCGGTACCAGAAATAGTTTACAAATAAGTTACTAAGCCATTTCAAAGTTCGTTGAATACTTGGAGATAACGCATCAAAGATTTACTTCATAATGAGAGGTATTTTTTCCGTTCGTAAGAGGGACTCAACACATGCTATTTCCACCATAATCTCCTTTTTAAGCAGCAACAACCTCATAAATGGGTTAACAATCAATTTCCAATATTCATCGATTGCCTGTGCTTGAAATATACAACATACCGAATGAAGTAAACTTAACGTGGCATTCTCACGAGTAAAGGTAACGACATTTAATTATTACTGAAGCTGGTGTTAATAAAAAAGGGTGATTATCTCCCACATTAATGCTACCATGAAGCATATTAAATCATTAATAATCTTTGAAAAGCTTTTATTATTTTTTCATTTGGGAGTGCTTGGAGTTATATCTAAAAATGACCGTCAAGAAACAAGATTATTTTTTAAAGTAAAAAATATCAAATATCAAGATTATTTTCAAATATCAAGAGTATTTTCAAATATCAAGATTTACATTAACAAAAAATCAAGGGTGATGACATTAAGAACTCTCCTTGATTTAAGGTAGAGCTTTTTTGAACACACAGAATGTCATTATAAGACGTCTCTCGATGTAATAAGGTAATGTGGAAAGGAATTTTATAAAAGGTGAAAGCTACAAACCATTAGGAAATTTGCTACAATATTTTTGGTTGTGAATGAACTATGTTTAGTGGATGATAATAATGTCAAAAGAAAATGCAGTGATTTCTCCTATCAATAAGAATACTAAATCTCAATAACTTACAATATTTATTTTCTTTCAATTTGATGTACATTAAATGTGATAATTTATAAAATCTAACAAATGGCCTCAACATGGGAATGCAAACTAAAAATATCCTTCAAAAAGTAGATGGATAAAATGATCAAATGATCAAGCCAATAATTTGAAAGAAAATGGATGCATTATTCTCATTTTCAACTTGAGATAAATACAAAATAGAATAATTTGATCATTTTTAAAATTCTATTCAAATGCATGTTGAAATGGTTCTATAAGTCACTTTGAAGAATAACTAGTTAACACATTATGCTAAAAATATAGCTTCAAGAATACATTAAAAGCAACATCTTCTTTAGAATTGTAGCATGTAAAATAATGAGAAAACACCAATCAAAAAAGAAGCATTAATGTTGTAGAGTTAGTTTGAGTAGTGAACACACATGTGTCTATAGTTGAAATAGGTACAAAATCCACCAACATGGGCTAGTATAGAGAAAGAATATCTATAACATTAAATAACTACCTTATATATTAATAAGATTATGAAATATGTGACTCACCCAAGGCATTAACTCTATTCAATAATAAATTCATGATAAATCAAATAAAGTACAATAAAAATAAATTTATTGTTATAGTTATGGAGTTTCTATTTGATTAAAATACTAACCGAAATACTTGAACAAAAGTACCTTACTCAACATGCAAACATGTATAGAAAATAAACTCATACATTGATATCTAGCTATTACTAAATGTTAGAAGGACACTATGGTGATAATAATTGATTTTTATTGAATTTTCATACACAAAGGGCTTTATGTCATATTTTCATTAATTTCACCAACATCCCTTACATAAGCACATGGCTTTGTGAGATTTGATTGAGTCTTTTATATAAATATCTATTGGTACAAAAAAAAATCACTTTCCTACTCAACATGTATTTTCACATTCTCCTCTTATAACTCATTGTGCATTATATTTAAAAATTATTAAACAACACATCTCCCTATATATTTATGTCATGTGAAACATCTCAAAGTTAATTAAATTCATTTAGACACATGTGGATATATTAAAATTAAAATTCCTTTGATCTATATTTCATATTGGTCCCCTTACAAATGTGTCTAAGTCCTCTTGGTTATGATGCTAGGTATGTCTGTACTTAACCTCTACCTTGTTCACCATCACCACTCCGTTAGTGATCAACCTCATAAATCTGGACATAGAGATTTCCTTTGTCACAGTTACCTTTAGCACAATAAAAAGAAATGTATCTTATTAGACTCAATAAGCCTCCTTCTACTCCCCTAAATTTTTTTCTCATTCATATCCCTCCAGATATACTGGCCAAAGTATTTCAGTGGTGAGACAATCCTAGAAAATTTTATAATCTTTGCATAATTTCCTAGAGTTGAACATGGTTTCATACTAATTAGTCTTTCCATTTTCATTCCATATTTTCACTTCATTACCAAAGATATTCCAAACCTATTTAGCATAAAGAAAATCAAAGAAGATGTGCATTACTATTTTTGGAGTCCTACATATGCGGCATATATCCACATTAGCATGGTTAACTTTAAAAGGAATTTTATGTAACAAGAGTTTCCATCTTAAGCAATCCTTTTTAGGCTCATTCACATTCTACCACATAGAGGAGAGGATTTTTTCCAGTTAATGTCAAATATATTTAGATTCCAAAAATAATTCACATGATTTCTAACAAAACTATCCTTAGTTATCTCTTTATAAATATTCTTAACTTTAATTTTAGACAATGGATTACCATCCTTCCAAATCTACTATTCAAATATATAACATTTTTCAATAGAATTTAATGAAAAGATAACATTTTTGCAAGAATCAATAATAACATTATAAGTTCTAAAGTTAGCACTATCTATTTTAAAATCCTCAACCAACTCAATCCTAAGATTTAATTTTCCCATTCTCAAGGATATTGTGAAAGGTTTGGATATCGAAATGGTTCCACTTTTTGGCAAAGCACCCTTGTAGCAAGGCAAGTGATTCATTGTTATGCTCCAAGTTCTACCATAAAGAACAATAAGTTTAACATTTCAAGTTGTTATTGATAATGGCATTAAAAATTTTGAATTCAACTTTATACTTTACCAATTCCCACACCTCCATAGGCTCCTAAATACCAGTGAGCCAACATGTGACATAAGGGATCTATTCATGAGAATATCACAAATGGACAAATTTTTCCAAGATTTTTCTTGTTTGGGGATGGTGAGTTGAATGTTATTCTTTATCAACACCTTCCATGGTTCTTTACCCACCATGGTCTTAGCAATCCATTTGACAACAAGGGAAATTCCTTGGGTCCTAAGGTCTTTAAGACCCAACACCCCATTCATTTTTTTCAAAACACCACTCCCATTTTACTGCATGCCTTTTCCTCTTTACTTTCCCATTAGACCACAAGAAGGACCTGACTGTTTTTTGGATCTCATTTACTTGATATATACTAAAGAACCAAATAGAGGTGAAGTAGATATTGTAGTATGAAAGAATCTTTTGGCATATTTAGAGCCTTCCTACAAAAGATAGGTATTGCCTATTCCAACTCTCTAGATTTTTCTCATTTTTTGAGTTGATCCATATCCACATAAATATTTTTGGTTGGGTTTGATATCAAATAGGATACCTAGTTATCTTACTAGCTTGTTGGGCCCTCCCCATTGGATCTTATATTTTTGGAGCTAATTGGGAGAGGCTTTCTTCCATCCAAGGAAATTGGATTTGGCTATGGAAACATTTTATCTAGAGGCTTGGAAATATAATTGAAGGTTCCCCATTAGGATTTCCATATTTCTTTCTTCCAACTCAATGAAGATGGTCATATCATCAGAAAATTGGATATTGATTAACTCATTTCGATCTAAGAGAATAATACTATTGAATTGTGTTTTTGCACACTTTCTCAACATAGGTAATGCATAGGTGCATCACCTCTCTTGAAAGACAATCTTCCACAATCAGATTGCATAACACTATCCCAAGGTATTTAATGTTAGGTCTTGACAGTGCTTGGAATATCTAAGTTTTTTCATGTGATTTTTTGGAATCACAAGGTGGACTTAAAAATGAGGCACAAAGTGAGGAAGTTAGATCTGCAAATGGAGTTCTTAGGATAGGAGAGTTGTTGTGTGTTTATTGTAGGTTCAAACAATAGTCTGGAACTCCATTTTTTTTACTTTCTCTTTGTGGTATTTGTCCTTGATGTCAAAACATGTCAAAATGGCTTGGTTACATTGATTAGCATCATATGGTTTGGTTACATATTGATTGTTATTGGCATTCCAGTTGGTATCATTTTTTTCTCACATATTTGACATTGTGTTCTCATAGTTTGGATTTGCATCGTTGTCATTGGGATAATTGTTTAGTTTACACATGATTGCTACATATTCAGTTTTATGGCATTTAGTTGATGCAGTTGATTCAGTTTATATACCTGTCACTGATCATTCAGACTTGTGTGCAACACTTGAATAGGCATTGATCATATTTGCATACATACATTGGAATATACTTTGGCAAGTTTTTATTATATGTATAATGTTTTGGTTGCATGGCCAGCATTTGCAATGTTCTAAAGCAGATGTGGTAATTTGATTTCTTTGTGGGACAACTTAACTCATTATGATTTTGTCTTAAGGTATATGATAATGACTTTGGTATCAACCTTTCATGTTTTGAGGCATACAATGGAAAGGCATTTTGCAACATTATTTGATATAGTTTGGGATAGGCATACTAGATTGTAATGGTTACATTGTATGTCTTGTCGGCTTTTTATTTGTGACTTAAAGTGAAATTCATTAAATGGCTATTGGTTTTCATTATTTCAGTGATTACCACAACATAAATTGTATTTCATATTGGCTTCTGGTTAGTGTTTAAAATAAAATCCATTCCAATGGTTGTTAGTGATTATAGCATTGGGAGTTATATTACTTGTCGACCACAACATATGTGTCGACCATTGTACATTGAGTACTTCATACATCGAGCTTACTATCTTTCACCGAGCATATATTATTATCAAGCTTATCATTATTTTCCATCGGGCATACATTACAAAGTATTTTGTGCTTATCGTATTGTTTGTATTGGCCACATCACATTACATTTTGAAGGAAGTTGAATTGAGAAGTTGACAACCATCATTGTGTTTGGTAATAATGTTGTCAGCGAATTTAAAGTGATAATTATGTTTTTATTAATGATAGTTCAGACATCAAACAATATAAAAAATGAAAAGGCTTTCAATAGACTTTGCAAAGGAATTAGGACAAAGTCATTATGTTTGTTTTTGATCAGAAAAGGAAACAACAACACTGCCCTGGAGGATATGGGGTTACAATTTGAAGCTAGTTTTTGAGCTTGTTTTTGTGTTGGAAATATGAAGAGCTGCATAGTGAGACTGTTATGGAAGTTGCATAATTAGCTAGTAACATTTTGGTTGCCCTGACAAGTATTTGGTTTTCGTTTTAGGAAATATTGTATTGGTTTCAAAGAAACTGATTTTGTGGTTAAGATTTTGTTGGAGATCATAAATTTGTTAAAGATTATTTACAACTTTCATTAACCCAAGTTTATACTCAAGGGTTTCATTGGAATTCATCGACATATCATTTATTATTTTGTGGTTATTCTTCAAACCCTTTTATGGGTATCATGATTTAATGACATTGTTTATACAAACCCTAGTTATGATGTTATGGGTTTTTGAAAAGGATAGCTATTTATGTACTTTATATAAATGAATGGAAAAATCCATGAATCGATGATGAAAGAGAGAAGATATAAGTTTGAATAGAGTATTCTTGAGGTTTTATTACTGTGACATCATTTTGTATTTAAAAAGAGAAAAGAGGGTTCATATTGTATATGCCTCTGGTTGTATTATAGATATTACATTGAGTTTTTCAGTGAGAGTATTTGTATTGTCATATGCAAATACATTTTGTGGTGGGAATTATTAAAAATATTATTCTTGTATCCTATTGTGATTTTGTGATTGCAAATGATCAGTGTAGTTATAAGGTCCCATAATGTTGCAATATCATTAGGTTTTTGTTTCAAAAGAAATTTGTGCTTCTAATTTGAACTGGGTGCTCCAGTTTATTATAGGAGTTGGTGCTCCACATTATCATAGGAGTTGGTGCTCCACATTATTATTGAGTTGGTGCTCTGAAAGTATTGTAAACATTTTTGGAATTAAGCCTGCAAGGCATTTTGGAATGGTTTTTCTACCCCAAGTAGGTTTTCCACTCAATAATTTATGTGTCTCTCTATTGTGTGATTTGAGTCTATCTTGCATAATCTTCTTTGAGCCATTTATGTTGAGTTAGCTCATGCAATGCTTTGATACTTTATCATTGTTCAATTTTACCTAAATGATCATGGTTCATTTGTTAATGTGCAAAGTTTGAATGTTAATTTATGTCATCTGAAAGTTTAGTTTCCTTGCAAAAGAAAGAATTAAAAAAAATTTCATTCAACATTATATGAACAATATACACGATGCTTTAATAACATGAGTTTTTTGGAATTCATGTTGTATTTGATTGCTCAATCATTATGCTAATCATTCAAAGCTCAACTTTTACATTGCATATTGAAAGTCACATTCTGTTCAAGGTCAAAAAGAGTTCAAATTTAAATTCCATGTCATAAAAGTTTTAAAATATATTACTCTGATTCACCCCCCTCTGAGGGTAATTCCACTTCCAACAAGTGGTATCAGAGCATACGGTGCATTAGGTTTTATCACCTAGGATTGATTTTGGTCTTGGAAGTTTGTTATTATGGCACATGCACCTAAAGGTTCGTCTATTACACGAGCTCTTCTATTTGGTGGCATTGATTATGTGTTTTGGAAAATCGAAATGGAAACATATCTAATTTCTTGAGATCTTGATGGATGGAACTTAATGTGCAATAAATATGTTGTACTTGATGTCATACCTACAGATCATGATGGGAAAAGAAAATATGAAATGAATGCAAGAGCTAAACAAAATTATTGTGTGGTTTAACGAAAGATGTATATGTCAAAGTCATGCATTGTAAATCTGCATATGGGTATGTGCAGGATCATGATGGGCCAAAAAGTGGCAATATGATGGGTATGTGGCTGACAATTTTTTTTTACCCAAAATTGATGAAACGAAAAGGGTTTTTAAAGGAGATTCTCAAATTTCACCAATATAAATTATGCTTTACTTTGAGTTTAATAAATAATTATTATTCATTTTCTATTTGAATTATGATTAATGTCCTGATTGATAGACTGATTGAAAAACATCTATAACTTTCAAACGATATCACATTTTTTGAATCCAAAACATGTGTCACATTCTATGCTTCACATAATATAGTATTAAGAAAAGAAAAATTGAATTTCATGAAGTTTCGACCAAGTTAAGGTGGTCCAACATATGAGTTTTTTATATTTTTAAAAAATTGTAATAAAAAATTCATAATTAATTATTTACTTAGAAAAAAATTACAAAAAATATGCATCACATCCAAACATGAGTTGTCTACTTATATTTAAAATCTTATAAAAATATATTATCATTTTATTGTGGTTAGGGAGGTTAGACAAACACCTACTTATTTTTTCCCTGAAATACTACTGCATTGAAATTTCAAATTTTAACCAAATAGATTTAAGAAAAAAAAAGAAGCCTAGTAGTTTAGAAACTGCATTCAATTTGCTACAAATTCTATTCTTACATATTTTTGAAATAATATAGATAACTTATTCAAATTTTTATGTCAAGTTTCCTAACTCTGATTTTTCTAATTTTTTTGCCACTTAAGGGCCTATTTTTTCCATGATGATCCTACACATACCCATACAAAATTTGGTAAAAGCTTGAAAAAATTTATTAAGGAAATGAAAAAGTTAAGCAATCCAAAATCCTTACTCTCAAGAATCAATTTCAGGAAATGAGAATGAAGGATGATGAAAAGATTGCTGATTATTTCTTAAGAATAGATGAAGTTGTCAATGTAAGAAGAGGTCTACGTGAAACTATTGTTGAATCTGATGTTGTTCAAAAAGTAATTAGAACTTTGCATCCTAAATTTGAGTCTAAAGTTTCTTCTCTTGAAGAAAATAAATGTTTTGATTCACTTAGCTTGGATAATTTACAAGACATACTAATAGCCTATGAAATGAGGATAGGAAACTTTGCTTCAACCTCTAAAGGGATTGCTTTTAAAGCAGGAAAGAAAGAAGATTTAGATAGTGAATCAGAATTGTCTGATTCTTTAGAAGCTCTTCTAGTAAGGAAGTTGACAAAGAAATATAAATGAAAAATTCCATTCAAATGTTTTAATTGTGGAAAAGTTGGTCACTTTGTAGCTAAATGTTCTTATCCAAATCAAACCAATGATGATGAGAAAGCAAAAAAAACATTTCAAGAAAAAGTCTTGGAATCCTAAAAAGAGGTTTAACAATAATCTCAAAAAGAAAAATAGTCTATTTGCCAAAGAAGACTTGGATGTTGAGATAGATGACTCACTTGGTGAAGAAGATGAAACCTTATTCATGGCTGAAGTTGATTTACAAAAGATTTCAAATAAAGAATCAGGTAATTAGTCTATTTTAGAAAATGTTAAAATAGATTTAAAGGGTGAAACTATATTTATTGCCACAATGAATGAAATAGAACTGCAAGAAAATAGACTTGCAAAGACTTCTGCTTCTAATAAAGAATTAAGTGATTTTGAGAATGAATTGAAAATTGCTCTAAGTAAAGTTCAAAATTTGAAGAACTTAGTATATCAGAAAAATCAAATTGAGCAAGATACTGAGAATCTAGTACGTAAGATTATAATTGCTAAAAAGGAAATTACTGATTTAAGAATTCAAGTTGAAATTCTTAAGATTAAAAGGATGCAATTGGAATTCAAGGAAGAAAAGTGTTGTATCTTAGAAACTAAAATCAACAATCTTAGAAAGGAATTTACAGATCTTTTGAATAAACAACGGTCTTATGAAGACAAGTTAGGTCTTGGTTATATGAATGATTCAAGCAATTTTCTAGATATAAATGCAAAAGCTAAATATGTCAGATCTAGAAAAGCTTCCTACAAGAAGAAAAATGGTCTTTCTAAGACAACTATGCAAAACAAAGTTAAGTTAATTTGGATGCCTAAAAGGAGCAATGTAGAATAGGAAGGTATCTTTAGTCAAACTGAATTACATGTTAAATTTGAAAATACATGGATCTTAGATAGTGGGTGTTCTCATCATATGATAGGGGACATAAGTATTTTTACTGAACTTGAATTTGGTGATTTTGGTTTAGAATTGTTTGGTAATGATAATTACATACAAATTATGGCAAAAGGCACAATGGTTTTTGGTAACAACATTTTCTTTCCAAATTTTTATTATGTAGCAAGTTTAAAACACAATCTGTTAAGTGTGACACAAATATGTGATCAAAATTTTTGTATTCTTTTTTATGATTGTGGGTGCTAGATTAAAAGGAGATCAGGAGAAATAGTGATTGCTAGTTCAAGGACACAAGGAAATATCTATGAAGTGACTAGTGTGAAAGTGCTTGATTAGTTATGGAGGAGTTTCTATGATCTTCCTGGACTATTTCCTTTCACTAATCAATCTTTTTGATTGCAGGGTGTGTTTTAAAGTTTTATCCTATATCTCTAAAAGTATAAACTACAATCAAATCTTTGCAGTTTAGTTGGTGTTTTGGAATAGTTTGAAAATTTTGATTACATGTAGGATTGTGTGTTAACATTGTCTTGGTTATGGAAATGATTTTTTTTCTTGAAAATTAACATAGAATTTCAATACCAACTGCTTGGATAGTCAATACTCAATTTCTCTATCTATATAAAAATGAAGGTTCTATGATATGAGGATTTTATGTCCGAGGAGATGGAGAAGAAAGATTATAATTTTTTACCCATACAATTTTGTCTTCTTCATGAAGCAATGTGGAACAGGGTTTCAAAATAGTTTTGTCTAAATAATTTTTAAATATACATGGTCTTAGGGAGAGTCTTTTTTATCTGTTTGCACCATTTGTTTTCTTAAGCATTGGTTCAACATATAGTTGCATTTGGTTTGATATAACAATTATCTAATGTTCAAATTGGAAATTCAAATTGTTTCAAGTTTTATGTGATGGTTACTTAAGACAAGACATCATCAGTAAAAACAACATTTGTTGCTTGGACATAGGTTAGAAATAAGCAGACAATTTTTTGATATTAGTCTCAGTTTGCTAGTGGTATTATTTTTTGTTTGTTATAGATGTAAGGTATTTGCAAGGGTATGGCATAATACTAGTGTTCTGAAAGTGAATATGTAGATGATAATGTGGAAAAATCTCATAGCTCAATGTATATTGCCTACCTATAATAGTTCTTTTGTATGTTGGTAGTATCGTATATATGATGGCAGTTTTTATAGTTGTTTTGGTGTAACTGTGCTTTGTTGTTACTTGGCAGTTCATTGTTTTTAGCTTACATGCGACAATACTTTGTTGATTCATTCTAAAAAGTGTTAATATGAACCGAGAAGTAAAAGGAAACATGAATTGATGGATAGACAATCCATTCATTATTAGTGATTGTTCTCGATTCTAGAAAAATTGATAAAGATATAAACATGTGTTTTTGTTGCTTTAACAGTAAAACATTTTTTTCTATGATAGATAGTGAGTATAGTATGGACAGTAGTAAAATCCAAAATGATTTTTTTTGTGATACTGTATCCTGATTGCTTAAATAAAAGCACCTAAACATTTTGGTGTATTAGCAACTATTGTTTTTGTGTTGTGCTTGAACAAAGAGCATGTAGCAATGTAATGGATCATAAGGTGAAGAATAATGTTGCAGTGTCATGTCAACATAGTTCTATAGTGTTGCATCCTTACTTTGACAAGTCCCTCTTTTGGCATTTTATTTGCAAAGAATCAGGGGGAGCTTCATGTTGTAATTGATAAGGTCTTTGTTTGTTGTGCATGCAATGATATTCTATTTATCCATGTGATTAAAACAAGGAGATACATGCAGAAGTGTTGTTTACTTATAAAGAGGGGAGTAAGTAATATCTCTGTGACAAAGGGAAAGATGAAACATTGCTTTGCTTTTTTTTATATTAATACACAAGGATAGTTAACTTTGATTTGAGTTTTTGGATATGGCTCTTTGACAAATTTCTTGGTTAGTGGTAGTAGAGTGGAAGAGTTCATTTGGTCCATAAATGAAAATGCATATTGTGAATTTCTCTCAGATTTTCCTACTTAATCTTACTCCTACTGATGTTGTTGATATTATTGGGTAGGTTATGTGCATGGTTCAATGACATGCTAGTGCTATGGTTTAGCCGGAGCAAAGTTACTTGGTGTAGCAAGTTTTTGATTGGTTGTTGTATTTCATGACATATTATAGGTGTCTTTATTTTTCCTTGTGAAAAAAAAGACGGAGAAATTGCTCATTCAGTTATATAGTTTTATGTTCAGATAGCTCTATTTTTTCCATCAAGGACAGAGGGGGAGTTTGTTGACTTTCTCTTTGTGGCAATTTTTCCTTGATGTCAAAACATGTCAAAATGGATTGGTTACATTGATTGGCATCATATGGTTTGGTTACATATTGATTGCTATTGGAATTCCAATTGGTATCATTTGTTTCTCACAAATTTCAAATTGTGTTCTCATAGTTTGGATTTGCATCATTTTCATTGGGATCGTTGTTCATTTTACACATGATTGCTACATATTCGATTTTATGGAATTTAGTTGATGTAATTGGCTCAATTTATATACCTATAATGATCATTCAGATATGTGTATTGATCATTCAAACTTGTATGCATCACTTGGACATGCATTGATCATATTTACATACATACCCTGGCATATACTTTGGCAGGTTTATTTAATATGCATAATGTTTTGGTTGCATAGTCAACATTTGCAATGTGCTAAAGCACATGTGGTAATCGGGTTTCTTTGTGGGAAAACTTGTCATTATTATTTTTTCTTAAGGTATATGATAATGACTTTGGTATCAAGCTTTCATGTTTTGAGGCATACAATGGAAAGGGATTTTGTAACATCATTTGATATAGTTCGAGCTAGGCATACTATATTGCAATGGTTACTGTCTATCTTGTCGGATTTTTATTTGTGACTTAAAGTGACAGTCATTAAATGGCTATTGGTTTTCATTCTTTCGGTGATTACCACAACATATTATATTGAATATTAGCTTCTTGTTAAGTGTTTAAAATAAAATCCATTCCAATGGCTATCGGTGATTATAGAATCGGGAGAACTATATTACTTGTCGACCACAACATATGTGTCGACCATTGTACACCATGCAATTCATACATCGAGCTTACTATCTTTCACTGAGCATATATTATTATTAGGCTTATCATTTTTTTCCATCAGGAATACATTACAAAGTCTTTTGTGCTTATCATATTGTTTGTATTGACTTGGGAAGTCAACAACCATCATTGTGTTTGGTAATAATGTTGTTGGAGAATTTAAAGTGATAATTAAGTTTTTTATTAATGATAGTTCAGACATCAAACAATATAAAAAATGAAAAGGATTTCAATAGACTTTGCAAAGGAATTAGGGAAAATTCATTATGTTTGTTTTTTATTTGAAGAGGCAACAACAATGCCACTAAGGAGGATATGGGGTTACAGTTTGAAGCTAGTTTTTGAGCTTGTTTGTGTGCTGGAAATATGAAGAGCTACATAGTGAGACCCTTATGGAAATTTCATAATCAGCTAGTAACATTTTGGTTGCCTTGATAGGTATTTGGTTTTCATTTTGGGAAATCTTGTATCGGTTTTAAAGCAACTGATTTTGTGGTTAAGATTTTGTTGGAGATTAGAAATTTGTTAAAGATTATTTATAGCTTTCATTAACCCAAGTTTATACTCAAGGGTTTCATTAGAATTAATCGACATATCATTGAATTTTCTATGGTTATTCTTTAAACCCTTTATAGGTAGTATGATTTAACAACATTGTTTATACAAACCCTAGTTATGGTGTTATGTGTTTTTGAAAACGATAAGTTTTGTTTATGTACTTTGTATAAATGCATGGAAAAAGCCATGACTCGATGATGAAAGAGAGAAGATATAAGTTTGAACAAAGTATTGTTGAGGGTTTATTACTATGACATCATTTTGTATTTAAAAAGAGAAAAGAGGGTTCATATTGTATATGTCTCCAGTTGTATTACAAAGATTACATTGAGTTTTTCAGTGAGAGTATTTGTATTGTCATATGCAAATACATTTTGTAGTGGAAATTATTGAAAATATTATTCTTGTATCCTATTGTGATTTTGTGACTGCAAATGATCAATGTAGTTATAAGGTCTCAAAAGGTTGCAATATCATGAGGTTTTTGTTTCAAAAGAAGTTGGTGCTTCTAATTTGAAGTGGGTGCTTCAGTTTATTATAGGAGTTGGTGCTCCACATTATCATAGGAGTTGGTGCTCCACATTATTATTGAGTTGGTGCTCTGAAAGTATTGTAAACATTTTTTAAACTAAGCCTACAAGGCATTTTGGAGTGGTTTTTCGAACCCAAGAGGGTTTTCCACTTGGCAATTTTGTGTCTCTCTATTGTGTGATTTGAGTGTATCTTGCATAATCTTCTTTGAGTCATTTATGTTGAGTTAGCTCATGCAATGCTCTGATACTTTATCATTTTTCAAGTTTACCTAAATGCTCATTGTTCAGTTGTTAATGTGCAAAGTTTGAATTCTAATTTTTGTCATCTAAAAGTTTAGTTTCCTTGCAAAAGAAAGCATTAAAAGGTTGTTCATTCAACATTATATGAACAATATACACCATGATTTAACATGAGTTTTTTGGAATTCATGTTGTATTTGATTGAGTCATTATGGTAATCATTCAAAGCTTAGTTTTTACATTGCATATTTAAAGTCACATTCTATTCAAGGTCAAAAAGAGTTCAAATCTGTATTTCATGTCATAAAATTTTAAAAATATATTACTTTGATTTACCCCTCCCTCTCAGAGTAATTCCAATTCAAACAATTTTATCATTAGATTTGTCTTTACAATGTGCAATGAACCTTAGTGTAGGTCACTTATTAAAAAAAGAAAAAAAGGGCAGGGAAGAGAGGAAGTTCCTAGACCTAAAACTATGAATGAATAGTGATCATGGAGGCTACTACAGTAGACAAACTCCCTAAGCTAGGTTTTCTTTGGCCAAAAGGATCAGGTACAATTACACAAAACTAGTGCAATCTTCTAAGGACTACAGGTTTTTAGATTATGCACACACATCATGCACATGTAATCGAACTAAGTTGCAACAATAAAGGAAGAAAGCTCAGACTGACTTTTCAAAGTGAGTCATCATCAATGAACCACAAAAAGCATGAGCTGGAAATTCATCAAATACTGAAACAACAATCACCATCACCACTTCCATTTAAGAAACTAACACTAAAACTAACATGGAAGTAGAACCATACATGCAAGATGAGAAAAATCAAAGAGAACATCCATAAAATCATGCAATGTTGTCTTCTATTGCTGCAAATTCTTTTTACACTAGCTCTCCAACCCCCTACAAATGAGGGGAGACCCCTATTTATAGTTTTCCAAAGCCCAAATGAATGGCTAGTATTGAATTACATTGTGTGGCTCAGATTTGATTGCACTAGGGCTTCACCTACCCCACAATATTCAACAATTTAAAATAAATCTTTTGTCTTTTCTCCTTTTTGTCCTATAGTGGCTAGGTGTTGTAGCAATTTTGTCTTCTTGTTGTTTTCCCTTTAAACTATAGCAGAAACTGCTTGAAAGTTGTCTTTTTCCCCTAATGGATTTGTGAAATTCCTTGTTGGATCAAACAAGCCTATCGATGACTTGCATCAATGGAAAGGTTGCCCTTGATTCAGGTGAACAACTCCTTAAATATCATCATCATCTAGTGAAAATTAGTACAACTCCCTCACGCTTTCTTCAAGGCCACCCCCTACATCTTTTTCACTAACTTCATGGCATAGGCCTTCTTCTAATGTTGACTCTATTGATGGGTGCTAGGTGAAGTGGCAAGCATAAAATGAATGATGAGAGAAGTAATGTGTTTTTCCTTGTTTAGCTTTCTCAATGGGTCTCCCCGACATACCCACGATAGGCTTCTTGAATCTTGTATACATGAAGCGCCATAAGTACCTTCATACGCAAATCAAGGAAAATGTTAGTCAAATCTTACAAACTCCTTGTTAGATCTATCCATGCATCATCAAAATATCATAATATTCATATTGGAGCCCATTTAGGCCATAGAAATTAATGTGTGCTTCAAGGGTGAGGGTGCTAGAGGGCAAAAGGATGGCAGATGAAAGGAAAAATATCTATGGAGGGATGGCGGCACAAAACGTAAGTTTTAAATGGCCATGGAGGGGCCGGGTTCTGAGATCCGGAATGCCAGAGGCAAATGAAAGGAAAAATGGCTAAGGAGGGACGAACTTCCAAAAGGAAAGCTCTAGACGGCCACAGAGGAGCTGGGTACCGGAAGCCGAAACGTTGAAGGCAGACTAAAGATAAAACAACAAAGGAGGGACAACGACCTCAAAGGAAAGTTTCATATGACCATGGAGGGGCCGCGTTCTAGGAGCCAAAATTCCAGAGGTGGATAGAAGGTGAAATGGAAAAGTAGGGACAGCGACCCAGAAGGAAAGTTTTGAACGACCATGGAGGGGCTAGGTTCCAGGAGCCGGAATGTTGAAGGTGAATGAAAGGAAAAATAGTTGGGAAGGGATGGCGACTCAAAAGGAAAGTTCTAGACAGCCATGGAGGGGCCAAGTTTTTGGATCCAGAATGCCAAAGGCAGATGAAAGCAAAATGGCCAAGGATGGAGGCAACCCAAAAGGAAAGTTTTGGACGACCACGAAGGGGCTAGGTTCCTAGAGCCAAAACTTCAGAGGTGGAAAATGGCCAAGGAGGGATGGTAGCCCAGAAGGAAATTTCCACATAGCTATGGAGGGGCAGGGTTCTAGGAGCCAGAACGTTGAAGGCGAACAGAAGGAAAAGCGACCATGGAGGGATGGCAGCCCGGAAGGAAAGTTCTAGACACCCACAGAGGGGTCAGGTTCTGAGAGACGAAACACTAGAGGTGAATGGAAGGAAAAACAACAAAGGAGGGACAATGGCTCAGAAGGAAATTTCTGGACAGAAACGGAGGGGTTGGGTTCTGGGAGTCGGAATGCCAGAGGTGCATGAAAGGAAAAACATCCATAGAGGGATGGCAACCCAGAAGGAAAGTTTTGGACAACCATGGAGGGGTCAGGTTTCTAGAGTTGGAACGCTGAAGGTGAACAGAAGGAAAAATGACCAAGGAGGGACAACAGCCTAGAAGGAAAGTTCTGGACAACCACGGTGGGGCTAAGTTTCGAGAGCCAAAACATCGGAGGTGGACGGAAGGTAAAACAAGAAAGGAGGGATGGGGGCCCGAAAGGAAAATTTTGAATGACCACGAAGGGGCCGGGTTTCAGAAGCTGGAATGCTAGAGGCGGAAAAAAGGAAAAACATAAAAGGAGGGTCGGCGGCCCGAAGGGAAAGTTTCAGACGGCCATGGAGGGGCCAGGTTCTAGGAGCTAGAACGTTGAAGGCAGACGAAAGGAAAAATGACCAAGGAGGGATGAAGTTTCAAAATGAAATTTTCCAAACTTCTTGAGACTTAATGAAACCTTGGTAGTTCACTTAGGCATCACAAAAACATCACAAATCCATAGGAAACTTGTCCCCAAATTCCAAAACTGATGGAAAATGTGAAGCATGCGATGAGGGGCCAGGTCAACAAGAACAAGGGAAAAGGTGAAAAATGGAAGGGGGACTTTGTTTCTCCCTAGATTTGAATGCCCCAAGTAAAATAAAGGGTAAAGAGAAACTTTTATAGGCCAATTTCCATTAATGGTATACATTGATTTCTTTGTATGCATTAATGGTATGCAGGTCGCCGAGGCTTGGAGGATGTCGGGGTGAAAGACCAAGGGAAACCTGCATCGTCATTTCCGCAAAAGCAAAAAGACTTAGAAAAAGCTAGGTGCACAAATGAATTTAGTCAAGAAGTGTTTAATCGTTTAAAGGAACATGACCAATTTGGGCTTAGAAAAAGTGGCATGCAAAACAAGATAGGAGAAAAATAGCCCATAGGGAGCGAAAAGAGGGGGTCCCTACCCATGACAGGGAATGTGTGCAAAACATGCACAACAAATGGCAGCTTAGTGGGGAAATGCTTCAAGCATTTCAATGACAAACTAGAATCATGAACCCAGAATCTTTGGTTCTAATCTTCACACTAGGGAAAACAAGCCAGACTCTCAACCAAATGATCAAAACCACTAGTTAACCCAACCTTCAATATGCTGAAAATCCAAGTGTGTGCAATTGCATTAATTCTCATCCTTCAATTGCTATAGGAACCCCAACTCCATTAAGTTAAGCTACATAGTTTATTCTAACTCCAAAAGAAACCAGGACATTGCCTTGTTGCTAGTTAGGCATCCATAGCCCCGAAAAGGTTGTCACTGTAATTCTCTCGAACATTGCTCCACTATTGGTCAGACATCCATAGCCCTGATAGAGTTGCTCTAATATCCCAAACAGTTGAATTTTATCTTTATTTTAATTTTCAATGCTTTCTTTCTTTTCTTTCATTTGATTTTTTCTCTTTTCATTTCTTTTATTTCAACCTGCAAGTAATGAAGGTCACGATCAGGGCTAAGAATCACATTGGCACTAAAGCGGAATTTTAGATTTTTCTCTTAACTGGACTTTGCAAAGGACTTACAACAACCTCTAAATTATTAAAGTATGTAAAAGATATAAGATTTCATAATACATCAGAGTCAAACTAAACCAACAACTTATCGTATTTGAATCAAACACCCAAATCACTTGACACTAACAAAAGACCTTTACCATCCACTCTGAAGACTACATTAGAGTTTAATAAAGAAATACATAGAAAAACCCCAGGTGATAAGCATGTTTGTTGTGTGCATAGATGTGCCCAACAAAAAGCAAAGGGACCTCAAGCAAAGCGGTAGCAAGGCAACAACAAATGGAAAGCAACAACCTAAATTAAACAAAGCAAGGAAGTAAAAGCAAACAACAAAGAAACTAATATAAAGAAAAAAGCGAAAAACAAACAAAATAACCTAAGGAAATCAGGAAAGAGGAGTATTTACAAGAAACCTACACTACTCAAAATGGGCTATGTACAAATATATTTACAAAGCACTATGTTCAAGCAAGGTGAACCGATGTTAATGTCCATTGGATTTCGTAGTGCATGCACAAGCAAACAGGCAATCATTGTAGTTCTTAACCATGTAGATTTATCCTTATATTCAGAAATAGGAAGTTTAACATGGGTATGTGTAGGATCATCATGGAAAAACCAGACTCTTAAGTGGCAGAAAATTCAGAAAAATCAGAGTTAGGCAACTTGATATAAAAATTTGAATAAGTTATCTATATTATTTCAAAAATATGTAAGAATAGGATATGTAGCAAATTGAATGTAGTTTCCAAACTACTAGGTTTATTCTTTTTAAAAATAATCTAGTTGGTAAAAATTTGAAATTTCAATGCAATAGTACTCAAATTTCAGGGAAAAAATAAGTAGTTGTTTGTCTAACCACCCTAACCACAATAAAATGATAATATTTTTTTTATAATATTTTAAACATAAGTAGAGGACTAATGTCTGGATCTAATGCATATTTTTTTGTAATTTTTTTCTAATTAAATAATTAATTATTATTTTTTTATTACAAATTTAAAAAAATATAAAAAATTGTATGTCTAACCACCTTAATTTGGTCAAAAATTCATGAAATTTATTTTTTGTTTTTTTAATCCTATAGTATGCAAAGCATAGAATGTGATGCATATTTTGGATTCCATACTATTTGAAAGCTATAGATGTTTTTCAATTAGCCAATCAATTAGGACCTTAGTCATAATTCAAATAGAAAATGAATTATAATTATTTATTAAATTCAAAGTAAAGCATAATTTATACTGGTGGAAAACTAAGAATATCCTTTAAAAACCCTTTTCATTTCATCAATTTTGGGTAAAAAAAAAGTTGTCAACCACATACCCTAAAAATACCCATCATATTGCCACTTTTGGGCCCATCATGACCCTACACATACCCACATTACAACATTCAATTTCAATCACAGTGTATGTGCAGGATCATGATGGGCCAAAAAGTGGCAATATTATGGGTATTTGTAGGGTATGTGGTCGACAACTTTTTAACCCAAAATTGGATGAAATGAAAGGGTTTTTAGAGGAGATTCTCAACTTTCCACCAATATAAATTATGCTTTAATTTTAATTTAATAAATAATTATTATTCATCTTCTATTAGAATTATGAGTAAAGTCATGATCGATAGGCTGATTGAAAAACATCTATAACTTTCAAACGGTATCACATTTTTTGAATCTAAAACATGCATCACATTCTATGCTTCACATACTATAGAATTAAAACAAGAAAAAAAAATTTCATGAAGTTTTGACCAAGTTAAGGTGGTCATATACGATTTTTTATATTTTTAAAAGTTGTAATAAAAAATCAATAATTAATTGTTTACTGGAAACAAATTACAAAAATATATGCATCACATCCAAACATGAGTCGCCTACTTATATATAAAATATTATAAAAAATAATTATCATTTTATTATGGTTAGGATGGTCGATAAACACCTAATTTTATTTTTCCCTGAAATTTAAGTACTAATGCATTGAAATTTCAAATTTTCACTAAATATATTTTATTTATTTTTAAATAAACCTAGTAGTTTAGAAACTACATTCAATTTTCTACAAATTCTATTCTTACATATTTTTGAAATAATATAGATAACTTATTCAAATTTTTACGTCAAGTTGTCTAACATTGATTTTTTTCTAAATTTTTTGCCACTTAAGGGCCTATTTTTTCCATGATGATCCTGCACATACCCTCCCATCATCATGAAAAATCAACAATTGAGGCGATTCATTGAACCCATGGTTGATCCATAAGAAATTTTTCCTTCCCTCATTCCCATAATCAAAATGAAACATGCAGCTATAAGTATTCATAGGATTAAGGAAGGATAGAACATGGATGTTGTCATGTAGATGTGTCAGTGTTTGATAGCCAAGAGTGAGCACTGCATTGTTGATAGGTGCATTAGTAGCCTTGGGCAGGTGCAGTGGAGGGTGCAACACTTCATACATTAAACTTGCATAAGGCTGGGAGAATTGGGAAGCAAGCACCCATTCCAATCTTCATGCAAGATCAGCAAACCCTATCGGCTATTCTTCGAGGAGATATACTTCATCTCGTTGATCTTCTACAAACTTGGTGCAACTTCCACTTGATTGTTGTCTTCAAAAGGTAGCATGTTGTCCCATTTCCCTTTCCAAGTGTCAACCTTATCTTTATCATGTGCAATCTCACGAGATGATGACATGAATGAATATGTCTTATTGCAAATCCCTGGATGTAAAGGAGGACCATCAATGATCAAGGTGAAAGGACTCCTAGTTTCATCTTGTAGTCAGTTAGGTGCTTGATATGTATTGGCAGTTGAGTATGTCCAGGATCATTATGGGCCAAAAAGTGGCAATATGTAAGTGATATGATGGCCAATGTGGCTGATGACTTTTTTTTTACCCAAAATTAATGAAACAAAAAGGGTTTTTAAAGGAGATTCTCAGCTTTCCACCAATATAAATTATGCTTTACTTTGAATTTGATAAATAATTATTATTCTTTCTTTATTTAAATTATGACTAAAGTCCTGATTGATAGGTTGATTGAAAAACATCTATAGCTTTCAAACAATATCAAATTTTTTGAATCCAAAATATGCATCACATTCTATGCTTCACATACTATAGAATTAAAAAAAGAAAAAATGAATTTCATGAAGTTTTGACCTAGTTAAGGTGGTCAAACATACGAGTTTTTATATTTTTTAAAATTTGTAATAAAAAATTCATAATTAATTATTTACTTGGAAAAAAATTACAAAAAAAATATGCATCACATCCATAAATGATTCCTCTACTTATATCTAAAATATTATAAAAATAATTATCATTTTATTATGGTTAGGGTGGTCAGATAGACACCAACTTCTTATTTTTCACTGAAATTTAAGTACTATTGCATTGAAATTTAAGATTTTCACCAAATAGATTTAAAAATAAATAAAATAAACCTAGTAGTTTAGAAACTACATTCAATTTGCTATAGATTCTATTCTTACATAATTTTGAAATAATATAGATAACTTATTCAATTTTTTATGTCAAGTTTCCTAACTCTGAATTTTTTGATTTTTTGCCACTTAAGCTCCTATTTTTTCCATGATGATCCTGCACATACCTAGCCATCTCAACACCTCCACCTTTGTCTTCTTCTCTTTGTTGTTTGTGTATCTCCTCACGATGTTCACTTGTCTCCTCTTGTTCACTTTCTCTCTAGATAGAGAAGGAACCCCTCTCTCAATCTAGAAACTCTAATGCATCATTGTTCGAAGTCTCAATGAGTATATCTTCATCACTATTAACATCTGGGATGTACTCCTCTACTATGTCGATATACCCTTGTGGCATGGTTCCAAGTGGAAGAGACACTGGTCCATCAAGGGGATCAATGTATGTTGATTCATCCACCCCTGAAAGTCTTCTACAAATCCTATCATCCATCATGTACAAGTGTTCTATAGGGGGGAAGGACCTTGGGTGATTATTTGGTAGCATTCCTATCTGCTCCACCTCATTGTTTGGAAGCTCAGGACTGCTTTGTTTTCCTTCTTCTATCACTGTCCCAATATCCTTTTGAGGCCTACCTTAAGCTAAGTCACCACTCGGTTAAGGCTCTTGGTCTTCTATTTCATCTCTTGAAGCATCTACATGAGGTGGCATACTTGGCTTCCCCACTTGTTCTTTAACTTGTTCAATTACCTCTTAGCATAACTCACATGCAAACTCGGAATGTGATGCGTCATGGAGCCTACACCAATTTGGAAGTAGAAACACCCCCAACTCCACTTGACATTTTAGCTGATACCAATCCCTTGCTAATCTAGAGACAAGTTGGTCATATCTTTCTACTATTGGGTCCTCATCATCATTTTGGAACAAAGATAGATAGTAGAAAATCGTGGTGAGTGGTTGTTCCCACTCCTCCAAATCATCATTTTTAGATTCATGATCACTGTCATTGATAAAAGAGAGGTCTTCCAATTTGATTTCACTTATGCCTTCATCATCATTTTCCATTTTTGCAAGGATGTCATCCCTTTCCGCTTTCTAATTCTCAGTATTTGTGTTGGCATCTTTGTGGGTTGTCTTAATATGTGTAGCTATAAACTTTGTTGATCCATCCTCATCTGCCAATGGCTCCTCCTCTAGATTGGAGGACTACACTTTTCTAATAGAGGAAGTGCTTTCCAAATCCCCTCCAACTGAATTTTCATCACAACTTTATGCTATCCTACAAAAATCAGCTCCTTCCTTTTCAATTTTAGCTTCAACATTCATTGTCCCAACACTAGTTTGTGTCAAATCCCTTGGTTCCTCTTCAATGTTTTGTCCTCCATACATTGTCAAATCTTTGGCCTTATGGGATGACTCATCCTCCTTGATAGTTGGCTACTCCAACTTGTTCAAACAACCCTTGGTTGAGCGATGATGTTTGTGCATGATGAGCAAGTGAATTCAGAGTGGGGTGCATTTTGAAATCTATACCAACTAGACATCAATATTTCCTCCAATCATCGTCCATCTTTGTTGCCCAAACATTCTTGGACTAGATCCTTCAATGCCTTAGATACCATGGTTGTCAACTCCTCTTCTGGATCCTCAGGAGCCAAGGGCTAGTATATTTCCCAAAAGGAAATTTCTCCTTACAAAACTCTTTCAACTCTATCCAAGAATGTTATAAACCCAAATTCATTATGTCTATGACTGCAATGAATCCTACACTTTTCTACCAATGTGAATTGCTACAATGGTTTCCTTAGTCTCTTGTTCAAATCTGCATCTAGTTGAGTGATGTCAATTTGTACATGTTGCTCCATTTTGACTCAACTCTTGTTTTCCTTCAAAAGAAATTTATTTTATATTCCAGCATTAAAGGAGATCTCCTTATCTCATACTTCTTCCTTGAAAGTGCTCATTGCAAATTCTAACTTTCAGCTTTGTAGCGTCAACATGCCATGCCCTGCTTATAGCACTAGTTTTGTTGATGGGTGTTTTTGCACACTTTCTCAACACAAGTAATGCATAGGTGCATCACCTCTTTTGAAAGACAATCTTCCACAATCGGATTACAGAAAACTATCCCAACATCTCTAATGTCAAGTCTTGACAGTGCTTGGAATATCTCAGTTGTTTCATGTGATTTGCTAGAATCAGAAGGTGGACTTGTGGATGAGTCACAAAGTTGGGAACTTAGATATGCAAATGGAGTTCTTAGGATAGGAGATTTGTTGTGTGTTTGTTGTAGGTTCAAATAGTAGTCTTGAACTCCATTTTATCATTAGATTTGGCTTTACAATGTGAAATGAACCTTAGCATAGGTCACTTATTATAAGAAAGGAAAAAGGGTAGGGAAGAGAGGAAGTTCCTAGACCTAAAACTATGAATAAACAGTGATCATGGAGGCTGCTACAGTAGACACACTCCCTAAATTGGGTTTTTTTTGGCCAAGAGGATCCTATAGTTACACAAAACTAGTGAAATATTCTAAGGACTGCAGATTTCTAAATTACACACACACATCATGCACATGTAATCGAACTAAGTTGTAGCAATAAAGGAAGGAAGCTCAGAATAGCTTTGTAAAGTTATTCATCATCAACGAACCACAAAAATCATGAGTTGTAAATTCATCAAATATTGAAACAACAATCACCATCACCACTTCCATTCAAGAAACTAACACTAAAACTAACATGGAAATAAAACCATACATGCAAGATGAGAAAAATAAAAGAGAAAATCCATAAAATCATGCAACATTGTTGTCTTCTATTGCTGCAAATTCTTTTTACACCAGCTCTCCAACCTCCTACAAATGAGAGGGGACCCCTATTTATAGTTTTCTAAATCCCAAATGAAGGGCTAGATTGAATTACATTGTGTGGCTCATATTTGAATGCACTAGGGCTTCACCTACCCCACAATATTTAGTAATTTAAAATACATTTTATGTATTTTCTTTGTTTTGTCTTATAGTGACTAGGTGTTGTAGCAGTTTTGTCTTCTTGTTGATTTCCCTTTTCACTATAGCAGAAATTGCCTGAAAGATGCCTTCTTCCCCTGATGGATTTGCAACATTCCTTATTGGATCAAACAGGCCCATCGATGACTTGCATTAATGGACTAGTTGCCCTTGATTCAAGTCCTTAAAGATCATCATCATCTAGTGAAAAGTAGGACAACTCCCTCACACTTTCTTCAAGGCCAACCCCCTACTTTTTTGACATTGACTCCCTGGTGTAGGCCTTCTTCTAACATGAACTCTATTGATGGGTGCTAGATGAAGAGGTGAGCATAAAATGAATGATGAGATGAGCTATGTGCTATGTGCTTTTCCTTGTTCAGCTTTCTCAATGGGTCTCCCCGATGGACCCGTGACAAGCTTCTTGAATCCTATATACATGATGCATCATAAGTGCCTTCATACACAAATCAAGGAAAACATTAGTCAAATCCTACAAACTCCTTGTTAGATCCATCCATACATCATCAAAAGATCATAATCTTCATATTTGGAGCCCATTTGGGTCATAAACATTAAAGCGTGCTTCAAGGGTGTAGGCACCAAAGGGCAGAAGGACTGTGGACAGAAGGAAAAATAGCTATGGAGGGACGAAAACCCAGAAGGAAAGTTTTGGACAGCCACGGAAGGGCCAGGTTCAAGGAGTCGAAGCACTAGAGGAAGATAGAAGAAAAGATGACCAAGGAGGGATGGAGTTCTAGAAGGAAAGTTCTAGACGGGCCTAGTTCTAGGAGCCAAAATGTTGAAGGAAGATGAAAGGCAAAATGCAAAAGGAGGGACAATGACCCGGAAGAAAATTTCTGGATGGCCACGAAGGGGGTGGGTTCTGGGAGCTGAAATGTTAGACATGGATGAAAATAAAAATGGAAAAGGAGGGATAGTGGCCCGGAAGGAAAGTTTTGGATGGCCATGGAGGGGACAGGTTCTGAGAGCTAGAACGCTAGAGACGGATGAAAGTAAAAACAACCATGGAGGGACACTAGCCCAAAAGGAAAGTTATGGATAGCCATGGAGGGGCTGGGTTCCAAGAGCCAAAATGCTAGAGGTGGATGGAAGGAAAAACTGCCAAGGAGCGATGGTGGCCCAGAAGGAAAGTTCTGGACGGCCATGGAGGGGTTGGGTTCTAGGAGTCAGAATGTTAGAGGTGGACAGAAGGCAAAAAAACCAAGGGATAGGGACCCGAAAGGAAGCTTCTGAATGGCCACGGAAGGGCTGGATTTCGAGAGCTAGAATGCTAGAGGCAGATGGAAGGAAAAATGACAATGGAGGGACAACGTCTTAGAAGGAAAGTTCCAGATGGCCATGGAGGGGTCGGGCTCTGGGAGGAAAACCGCCAAAGGTGGACAAAAGGAAAAATTAAAAAGGAAGGATATTGGCCTAGAAGGAAAGTTCCAGACGACCACGAAGGGGCCAGGTTCTAGGAGCCAAAACGCAGGAGGCGGATGAAAGGAAAAAAAGTTGTGGAGGGATGGCAGCCCAGAAGGAAAGTTCCAGACAGCCACAGAGGGGCTGGGTTCTAGGAGCTGGAACGCCACCGGCAAATGGAAGGAAAAATGGCTAAGGAGGGATGGTGGCCTGGAAGGAAACTTCAGGATGGCCACAGAGGGGCCGAGTTCTAGGTGTCAGAATGTCAGAGGTGGACAGAAGACAAAATGACAAAGGAGGGATGGTGGTCTAGAACTAAAGTTCTAGATAGCCACGGATGGGTTCAGTTCTGGGAGCTGGAACCCTAGAGGTGGACGAAAAGAAAAACAACCATAGAGGGATGATAGCTTGGAAGGAAAGTTCTAAACAACCATGGAGGGTCTGGGTTGATGGAGCCAAAACATCAGAGGTGTTTGGAAGGAAAAATGACCAAGGAGGGATGACAGGCTAGAAGGAAACTTCCCGAGGGCCACAAACAGGCCAGCTTCTAGGTGCCTGAATGTCAGAGGCAGATGGAAGGAAAAACGGAAAAGAAGGCATGATGGCCCAAAAGGAAAGTTTCAGAAGGCCAAAGAGGGGCCGAGTTATGGGAGCCAAAACGCCAGAGGTGGATGGAAGGAAAAATGGAAAAGGAGGGATGGTGGTCCAAAAGGAAAGTTCCAGAAAGCCACGGATGGGCTAGATTTTGGGAGCCAGAATGTTGGAGGTCGATGAAAGGAAAAATGACCAAGGAGGGACGAAGTTTTAGAATTAAATTTCTTAAACTTCCTAAAACTTATTGAAACCTTGGAAGTTCACTTAGGAACCACAAAAACATCCCAAATCCATAGGAAAGTGTCCCCAAAGTCCAAAAATGATGGAAAACACAAAGCATTTGAGGAAGGGCCAAGTCAATAGGAACAAGGGAAAAGGCAGAAAAAAGGAAGGGGGACTTTGTTTCTCCCTAGATTTGAATGCCCTAAGTAAAATGAAGGGTCGGGAGCAATGTTTATAGGCCAATTTTCATTAATGGTATTTATTGATTTCTTTGTATGCATTATTGGTATGTGGGTTGCCAAGGCTTGGAGGAAGTTGGGGCGAAAGACCAAGGGAAACCTGCATGGTTATTTCCGCAAAAGCAAAAGGACTTAGTGAAAATTAGGTGCACAAATGAATTTGGTCAAGAATTGTTTAATCGTTTGAAGGCACATGACCAATTTGGGCTTGGAAAAAGTGGCATGCAAAATGAGATAGGAGAAAAGCAGCTCGTCGGGAGAAAAAAGAGGGGGTCCCTACCCATGGCAGGGCCTGTGTGCAAAACATGCACAACAAATACCTTTAGCCTTGGGTGAAAAGGATCAATCCATTAGTAGATAGTGCAAGGCATTAAAGGAAATCACAAAGACAGCAGGGGTGAGGAGGAAAACTTGTCTAATAGACCTACCAAGGGTAATTTCTTCAAAGAGTGAGCCATTGGAATCCACTTGTGCCACTGCATCCTTCAACAATGTGTCCACCACTTTACAATTACTCTTCAAGAAAACCAAAGGCTTCTAGTGTTACTCTTAAGAATGACCACTCCACTCTATTGTATGCTTTTTTGAAGTCTAATAGAATCATAGCATAATCTTGATTGGATTGTTTTAAACATTCCATTTCTTCCCAACTTGTAATCAAGTTTCCCAGATTATATCTCCCTTTTGTAAATCATGTTTGTGTGTTGTTTATGAACTTGGGAAGAATGTACACTATCCTAAGAGCAAGGATTTTATCCAAATTTTTATAGGATGCATTTAACAATGTTATGGGCCTCCAGTTCTTTATCAATTTTTTGTCTCCCCCTTTTAGTATCAATTTAATGATGCCTTTGTTTATCTTTTTTCCCAATGAGCCATTATCCAAATCTTCTTGATAGAATTGCAACAAGTCATCACTAATCCAATTGTTGAAGGTATTATAAAATTCAACTGAGAGACCATCACACCTAGGGGACTTTCCATTGTGCATGGACTAGATGACCCTCATAAGTTCATCTTTGGTTATGTTTTCAGCTAATTTGGAAGCACTTTCTCGATCAATTTTCTTGGGAATGATACCTTTTATGCAATTTCTAAAATTTTTGTTGGCCTCCTCATTTCCTTTAGAGGTGAACATTTTTTATAAAAGGCATGGAATTGTTATGGGATATCTTCCTAGGTGATAAATAGCTTTCCTTCTTCCCATATTTTCCTAAATTTCTCCTTGCAACTCTTTTCTTTAATGTAGTTAAACAAAAACTCAGACCCTTTATCACCATGGCTTAACCAATTGAGTTTAGATCTTACTTTAAGGCCTTTACTCTTATGAGCTTGGAGCCTTCTAAGATCCATATTGGCTTGGGGAAGAGCCTCACGAAGCCTTATGTTATATGGTCTGGTTTGTACCTTATATTCAACCAAAACTAGGGCCTCTTGCAATTTATTTTTCTCCCTTCTGGTATCCATATCTTTTTTCTTGCGAATTGTTTGGAATAGTTTCTTCCAGGCTTCCACATTTTGTACCCATCTTGAGATGGAACTTCCTTCTTTTAGCAAGCAATTTTTTATCTCCTGAATTGAGGCTATGCCATCCCTACAATCATTATCTTGTAGTAGATGATTGTTGAGGATGAACTTTATATCCTTGGGAGCATCCTTAGATCTACCCTGAATGGTAGTTACACAAGCTTTTATGGGATGGTGGTCAGAAAGTGTATAGGGGTAGACATAAAATTGCTACCTTGAGTCACCTAGGATGAAACTAAATGCATCCTTATTTGCATTTATAAATCCTATCAAGTTGACAATAGATCCTTCTCCTACCTTGCTATGCATTACACCAAGTAAACCATATACCCTTACAATCCTTTTTGTTTTTTTTTTCTAGAGGATCTACTAGATTTAGCTTGTGTTTTAGTCTTTTCCTTGAAAATGTCTCTTAGCCCCCTTCCAAGCCATATCCACATCACCTCATTTATCCTCAATTTTTTCCACCATATTAAAGTCTCCCCCTAATACGTAGGGGACCTTGGGCAATTGGTGGTCCAATCATGAAGATGGACCATAATTGTGACCTTTCTCTATGGTCATTTGGTGCATAGACTGAATAGACCCCAAAGTAACCCCATCTATCTCAAGGGTTACCCATCACTCTATTGTAGGGGGAGATACCTTAGTTGGTTACAAATTTCTTCCACCTATTGAAGAGGAGGATGGAAGTCCCTCCTCTCCCCTTCTCATGATTAGTGGAGAAGTGACATGAGTCTTTCCAAAATAACTTTAGGTTCACCCCTAAAGTAAAGCTAGTTGCCTTGGTTTCTTGTAGGAAAATAATATCCTTCTTAGGTTAGACTAGATTCAGGAAGCATCTAATAATATGCTTCTTTTTTAAGGATTCCAACCCTCAAACATTCCAGGAAATGATGTTACTATTCATGATCAAAATTCATGGGAGTTTCCTCTTGGTTACTCTTGAGTTTTTCAAAGAAATTTGGTATTTTATCCTATATTCTTGTCCTCTTGGCAATAGGAGATTGAATGATCACATTGGTCTCTTTTATTTTCTTCTTTTAACTAGTTGAATGATTTTATTGATGGATAGAGAATTGCCATATTTCTTAGGCCTTCCTAGCCCATTCCATGGATTTTAGAATTTTTCTAGCCAACCCTTTGTGATATTCTCATCGACATCATCCCCAACTTCATCAACTAATTTCGAGTTGTTGTTAGTTGTATGGGGTGTGGAGGATATCATGGGATTGGTTTCCAAATTACTTGGGTTTAAATTAGTTTTCTCTTCCTACTTGAGAGCATGTTGTTTGGGATCCAATTGGACTAGCTTTTCATTTTTCTTTTGAGTATTGTTATTTTTAGAGCCTTATTTAATGTTTTCTTGGTCTGACTAGCACCCGACATTATCGGTGCTCATTTGGCTGAGAACCCAGGAGGAATCTCCTAGCCTGGACTCTACAACAGTCAATGAGTTGGTTGAGTTGGAACACTCCATATGGGGCTTTCTCCCATTCATGTTGGCTATATTTGCATCCCCTTCTAGATGCCTTACCAAAATGGCAAAGGTAAGTTCATTGAGTAATCCTTTGACCCTAGGGTTCCCAACCAAGTCAGCATCACAAACATGGATGTCCCCCAGACCCATCTTTTTGATAGTAATTTTCCCATCCACCTTTTTTATTTTTATTAGGCTTGTTTGTTTGGCCACTTTCTTATTTGCATTTTTACCCAATAGATGATTTTCTTCGATTCTTTTCCTTATTTTTTGAATGTTAATTTGTTGGGCATTCAAATTTTCTAATTTCACTTTTCTCCACCTAGGCAAGGAGTTAGGCATGGGTGGGGGCTTCTTAGGGGTGGGATGATCAATAGAGTCCTTCTCCACAACATTTCCACCCTTGCTAACCGCATTCTCAACCTCTCCCAAAGCATAAAACGCATTTTTTGTGGGGAGGCAAACAGAGGAATTTCTAGGGCCACTAAGAGAAAATATTTAAAATTAGGCAGGAATGTAATAGGGGAATCAAAATTGGCATTGGACAGAACTACCTCCAAGTGGACATTAGGGTTTGCAAAAAGGCCATTTTTACCCTTGTCGATGCCTTTACCATAATTTATTTTTATAAGGGGACATATTTTTCTAATGTGCCCTTATTTTTAGCACAAGTAGTGGGCATTGATGTTTCCTAACACTTCAAAAGGGTAATGGATAACCCTCTCTTCATCCTTAATGGAAATATCGAGTGGGATTTCAACCCCAAGATTTAAGGGCATCAAGGTGTGATTTTGGCAACACTTTTGATTTCAAGATTAGGAATAAGTTTGGCATAATCAAGGGTATCAGGTAGTGAAGCTTCTCCTCCCTCTTTTCCATCAATATCCACCTCTTCACACTCGGCTACAATAGCAAAACTATCGCTTTCAACAATGACCACACCACCACCAAAAAACTGCTTCTTTGAAGGTTTTAACCAATAATTGCTTGGCACCACCATTTTTAGGGGTGTCAAGAGGATTTGGATACCACATCCATAAATTCCCTTGAGGAATGAGGCTAAACTTGAAAGCACAATGTAATGAGAGAATATAGATCACACATGCAAAAAGAAAAAAACTGAAACCAAAAAAATAGAGGAGTTAACACAAAACAAAGGCATGGAGTACAAAAAAGCCACAAGGGAAACCTTCATTGGGGAGGAGGTGGCCTCCGCCACCTATCACGCATATGAATATCACCACGCCAACACCAAGATGCCATCCAACCACTTACGAAGCACTCTCCTTTGTTGTCCTATTTGAACACTTTTTGAAAATAGTCTTAACTTTATTGACTATTGAATAGGAGATATATTAAATACAAGCATGCCATCATGAAAATTAAAAGAAGTAAATATCTTTTCATGGTGAGAGAAATTTCTACTAAAGTTTGTTTATTTTCTAAGTTTTTGTTGCCATTCTTATGTCCTCCTAAGTCTTTGTTGTAAGAAAAAATTTAATTCTCGACATTTATAAATGTGGATTTTTTTCTAGTTCTTTTTATGGTTTCAAATTATTTTATTCCAACAATTCATGTAGGTGTTGATGTTTTGGTTACTTTCAACAATGGAACCATTGAACAAGCATCCCCTAAATTTGTCCCAATGGTTTCTATGAAGTAAGCACCCTAACTTTTTAATGGGTGTGGTTTTACTAGTCTCTAAATTATATAATGCATGCAAACAGTTAGATCATTTTACTTTGATAGGGTATTTTGTTGAGAGAAATCTCCTAAAAAGAATGCTTCATGAGTGAGTTAGCAAGCATTGGACCTTGCATGGAATTTAGCTTGATGTTGTTTAAAAGCATACCCAAATATTCTTTCTTTTTCACTTTGGTGAGGTCATTTTCCAGCATGGCCTATGGTATGTTTTGATTATATTGGAAAAATAGGTTTTGAAGGGATCTGAAACCCTTTACATCATATTAGAGAAAAATTTTGTTATAAGAGAAAGACATTGAAGTATAAGCAACAACTAACAGAGCTTAGAAAACCAATAGTTAAAAATTAGCAACCCAAAAACAAGGAAACATGAACAAAAAGAACAACACAAGAAAGAAACTATTTCATATTTTCAAGGTGTTGGCAACCTCGATCTCCTAGTTGTAATGTAGATTGACCATGTCAATTAATTCTTTTTTTCCTTCATCAAAGGTCTTCCTAAGGTTCCCCCTAGTTTTGGTGCATGAGCCTTTGGCCTCTTCTTTGGTGTTCTTCTTCCCCTTACCTTTGGAAAACTGGTCCTTCTCAATAATCTCAGAAAAGTACAACTAATCCTCCTTGAGTTGACTAATCTTACTAAACAAAACCTTTAGGGACTCTACACTATTCTTAATTGAGCTATGGATTACCTCCAATAATTCCTTGATATCTTCATTTGTTTCCTTAATCCTTCCCTCCATCTCACATGGTTGATTCTTACATTGGGTTTTGAAGTCAACAAAAGGGCATTCTAAATCAACTAGCCTTTCAATAAAAATGTCCAAATAGGATCCCTTCGGCTAGTTTAACATATTCTCCTTCAAACCCCTAATCTTAATATTTACCGTATTAAATTCCTGCAAAAACCACTTGACAAGCTTACAAGTGCATATGTCCCCCAAACAAGCCATATCAAAAAGATCAAAAATCCAAAAAAATTGTCATCATGGGTGATCCCACAATACTGGTTTATAATTTTTGGCCAAACTAGACACTGAACTAATTTTCTCTAACTAAATCTTCACTATCGGGCACCTATAGGGAGTAAACCATGAGGAATTTGAAGATGATGCAAACTAGTGATTTGTGACATTTTTTCTATAAATTCTAAATATATTTTTTTCAAAAAAATTCTAATCATATTGCATTTCTTTTTCCATCTCCTTTGAAAACTAGTTTTTTTCAATAAACACCATTTTTAAGGAGTGATGCTCACCATATACAACATAACTTTTTTTCCATGAAGCATAAAATTCTAATTTTTTCAAATTTAGATTTGTAACTATGATATCTAGCACTTTCATTTGGTTTCATAGTGTTTTATTGAATATTTTTTCCTTAATCAAGTTTCAAAGTCAAACCAATTACAATTCAGACATAGGCAGACTATATACAACATAACTTTTTTTGTATGTATCAAAATTCTTTTTTTTTGTTGGATCAAGGACTTCAATATCTAGTGCATTGATATTTTAATTTTTTGATAATTTTCTATTTTTCCAATATGTGCGAGAGAGCTGATTTTTGGTGAAAAACATACATCATAAGAAATAAAAAATAAATATAATACTAAAATTAAAGCTATTTAAAATTATACATTTTGGGAAGCTTTATAATAAGGACTACAATTAAAAAAAATTAATTAAATGAATCATTTGATCCAAAGAAAAAAACAAAAGTGTTTTTTTATCAACATTTTGATAGGTGCAAAGGAGACTCTGTTATAGGTATGGTTTAAAACTAGCAGGGTTCTATCCAAGGGGGTTTGATCTGAGGTGGTTCAATCAAAACCTTTTCAATTGGAATCCTTTCAATGGAACTTTTCAAGGCTTAAATCATTATATTTTCTAAAAATATGTGATTTCAACAAAAATTAGGATCTCCTAGAAATTATAAACTAGTATTGTTGGATCACCCTTATTTAGAAATGAAAAATCCTCAAAGAGAGGATTAGCATTCAACAACTTAGGCTTACCAAGGTTTGGATTCATACCCTCCTCCTCATGCAAAAATATCTCAACCAACACCCTCCTCCTCATGAACAGGGGAGTCATTAATTTCACCAGCATATTTGGCCACACCCTTTACTAGATCCATCCATATATGTAATTGTTCTTAAGGAATCTTTTTTTAAGAATGTGCATATGAAAAGATTAATAAATATATGTTTTCTTTTTTTTTTGCAACATATATGTTAATGTGGGTTAGATGATATGTTAAGGCTGTAAGATTGGATAGTTTGAGAACACCCCTCTCTCTTGCCTACATAAAATGGTATTAGAACAAGCATGATATTGGAAAGTGTGTAAGGAGAGGGATTTTATACTTGAGGTATGTTTTTGTGTTGTGTTTTAGGAAAGCTCTAAGTTTTTTTGTTGTAGGTAAGATAAAAAAAAAATTCCTGTAAATATAGGGAGCTAAGGTTTAACGAGTTGTGATTGTGAAGATTTGTAACTTAGTGTAATTTTCTTTGATTGTCCTCCAACAAAGATAAAGGAATGGGTAGAGAGTGTGCTCACTTCTTTCATAGTGGAAATTGGAAGAGAAAGTTTTGAGATTAATATTCTAGAGTCATTGTTAGGTAGAGGATATGTACAATTTATTGAAGAAAAAAAGTTGTATACTTTAGTGAAGCTATGTGAGTTCCTTATTATGAGTCGATATTGTGGGAGTCTCATTTTGGCAAAAGGTTGGTTGTTGGAAGTTTTTTGTAGATAGTTGAGAGTGAAGATTTCTTTGAAAATGAGGATAAATATTTCAAGAGGCTAGTTGATTAGGAAAATATGTAACAATATCAAAGTAAGAAAACCCTCAAGATGACGATGAACATACATTGGATATTGGATAGGTTGGAGGTTATGCGATGTGGATAATGTGTAGTAGATGTAATCAAGAATGATGAAGAATATCATCTAGGTTGTATGAAAGTAGAAAATAAACTAATTGTAATTGAAACATGTCATGGATGTGTTGATGGATGAGTTTGTTTACGTTTAGAAGGCTAATGATGAAAAAAAAAAAATTATAACATCAATTTGTTTGTAGATTTGAAGAAAGGTGAAAATAATGAAGAATGAATCATCTTGCTTGAAGATGATATAGAAGATAAAATGATGAAAAAAGTTCAAGAAGTACAAGTTGTAGAAGATAAGGGTGTTTCTATAGATTTTTTTTGCTGTAATAAAGGTATTTTTCCTATCTAGTCTTATCTAGGTCCTATTTACATTGTTCAGTCCACTTAGGTCCTAGGAAGGAATATTTCTAGTCAATCATTAGTTGTCACTTATCTAGTTGGTTTATATTTAGTGCTTGTTTCCTAGGTTATTTAATATTGGATCATATCATTTAATTATGAAAAAACCATTTAATGATGGTAAATCATCACCCTTTCCTATGTAAGCAAGGATTCCTATGTACATTATAATATCAATTGAATTGTATAAGTCTAATATATCACTACAATCTTCAGTATTGTATATTGGCCATATCTTGCATCCATTGTTGTATTGTGTTCTTAATTTTTCCACTTGTAGAAATTTATTTTTTATTTTTGAAAATGATCTTGGAGCCTTGAGTCCTTGAGTGACTCTAACATGGTATTAGAGCTTTAGTTTTGCAAAACCCCTTCTTAGATACGAGGGTGTTTCAAGATTTATCTTTTGCACGATACATATTGAGGCTAAATGAACCTCATGGTTGTGTTCGAAAGGCCCCAAAACCCTATTTTCTATTATACACTTGATATTTGGGAAAGAAAAAATTTGAAGACATTTTTTAGGGTTTGATAGAAGTTGTAGAAAAATCTCTCCATATGACTATATGGAATCTATACATTATGGATCCATACATTTGTGCCATTCATACCTGCACTAGCATCATCGACCTCATCTCTATTTGTAGGTCAAATAAATTTGTAGGGTACATATTATAGGAATATTTACTATGTACCATGCATGTGTCACATCATTTGTAGGAGGTATGAAATTGTAGGTTTAAATATTTTATTAATTCACATTTTGAAGTTTTTAATCCCAGTTTAAATTATTTTAGCACCTAGTCTTATTTTTTTGGCTTTTGGTTTTACTAAACATCAAAGCTAGGCAGAGTGAGGGAGTGGTGTGGCTCTACCCATCGCCCATTTTCCACCCCGTTGCTATCAAACAGTGGCACATTATTTTTAAAAAAGTTATTGTAGACAGTCATATTGGCACCCAGGTGCCCAAATTCTTTTTCCCCCTAAGGCCCTTGAAGGTCATTTTTTTCTCTAATCCATAACTTTCCACCCAGGAGTCAAATGTTTTACAAACAATATATTAATGAAAAATTGGTTTTGATAGTTTCATAATGGTGCAAGCCATTTTTTAGATTTTCCCTAAAGTGAGTTGTATTTCTTGTCGAATTCAATTTTTCTTTTTTGGACTCCCAAGCTCATAAATTTTTTCCACAATCTTCGATTTTCGTGATTCTTGCAATGTTGGAAAGGTATTGAGGAGCTCTATATTTCTATTCATGTACTTTTTCTAGATTTAGCCTCAAGTACTTTTTATTTAGATTTGTGTATTTTTTCATTTTGGTTAATTACATGGGCATACTACATTTTGGAGAAGCTTTTTGCAATTGGGAAGGATTCATTTTTAGTATAGGCCATATTGGGAGAGGTTACCTTCATTTTGAGGATCTCATTTTGTGATATTTTTTTAATTTTTCCATGTTTGATCCATCTTATCAATGTGAATGTAGGAAACATTTTTAGCATTGTAAACACACTACATATAAAGTTCCATACATAATATTGGGGGTATTATTGATTGAGTGGCTAGGGGAGGTCTCTTAGTGCATTTTTTTGCTATGTTTTGCGGTGCTCTTTGATATTTATGGATCATTCTAAAGCTCCTTTTCTAACATCATTTAACTATTCAACATTGCATCAACATGCATGGAGTATACTAATAAATGAAGTTCACTCTCTATATGTTGAAAATAAGGTACCTAAACCTACATATACATGATGAGAAAAAAAGAAAAATGGATGATTAAACATACCAAAGCTCTTGGATGTCTTTGTAAACTAGTCTCTCAAGATTTTTTGTTCCAAATTGAATCATGCAAGAATTCTCATGAGGCTTGGGAAAAATTGAAAACATTATATGGTCTTATAGATGAAGTGAGAGGATATCAAAATTGATAATAAATTAATGAGCCTTGATCCTAAGAACTTTGAAAACATACATGACTACATCACTAAGGTTAATGATCTAAGGGAGCAATGTAAAGCATCTGGAATTGATAAGAAGGAAATTTAGTTGGTCTACAATTCATTGAAAAAACTTGGTCTTGAATATGCTTCTTTTTTCTAACTTTCATATCCATAGGTTGACTATGGGGTGTACATATACTAAACCTTCATTTGCATCATTTTCTAAGATGATAAATGAGAAACGAGAGCTTATCTCAATGGGTTTCAACAAGTCTTCTAATCCTAATGCATTGTTGGCTAGTTAGTTGATAAAATCATATAATACTAATAAGAAATAGAAGAAATCAAACAACAATCTACATCCAAATCAACTAAAGAATAAATCCACTTCCGCTAATAAATCATCTAAGAAGGAGAAGTCCACTTATTCATATTGCAAGAAGATTGGGCATCATGAATATTCTTGTTACAAGAAGGATATTAATGAGTTGAAGCATATTCTCATAAAGAACCAGTTTGATTTTCCTTCTATAATTTTTGAGTCACCTTCTTTTTCTTCAAAATGGTCTAATAAGGAAAAAGCTGGTTTGGACTCTATATTAGGAAATAAAGGACATGCTCTTTGTGATTTTTAGGTCTAGGATTAGGGAGATGACTTCTAGATTCTATAGCTTCTCATCATATGCCATCTTCAAAGTCTATATTATCTTCTTTTGTTCCTTGTACTATGTCTCCTATTTTGATGGGAAATAATACATACATGAGTGTACTTGGGAAGGAGTCTATTAGTTAAATAGGGAAAACACTTTCCACAATGTTTGGTGTATTCCTCATTTGATGAACAATCTTCTTTCTATGTAAGAAATTACACATGGTGGAGATGGGAGGACTATGGAGTTCACTCCTAATCCATTCATCATTGAGACTTGGAGAGTAGAGAGATTATTTCTATTGGGATGGTTGATCATTCATATCGACTGCATACCTTTGCATATTTTTCTCTCGATGGTGGCATTGTTCCTTTGGTTGTTGATCCCACTTCTAGTGTGAATCATGATTCAAAGGAGACATTTGGCTTCATGAACTTGGGTGTTCTCACATCCTATTTTATTTTTTATCCTTCCATTTCATCTCCTCCATCTTATTTTGAATTTAATGAAGATCATATCAGCCAGGCTTGGTGTCTTGTGATTTAGTGCAATAGGATCTATATAATCTTCTAGCTACATCGACTTGGGATGCATACTTGACATACATTGATGGGTTGTTTGTTGAGTCTCACATTTCATATTTGGGAAACACTATTGATTGCATACATCTTCTCTTTGATGGAGATGATTCTTCTTCATTTGTTGCAAGGGAATTCTTTGACCCTCTTATTCATTCTCTACATGATCACTCTTTATAGCTTGATATGAGTGTGGATACTTTTAACATCTAGAGGAGGCCTCTTTAGAGAAGGAATCTATATATTTGGAGTGTGTTCTACATCCATTTCTAGGAGGTTTTAGATTAACATCTTTAGTTATGTGGCCTAGAATGCCTATTTGGAGTTTTTCATCTTTCAATATCACCATGGAGACACTTGAGCATCATTCAGAGACATCATATATCATTCTTCTTCCCTCATGTTCCTTTACAGAATGGGGATACATCCTTCATATCATCTTGGTTTTGTTTCTTTCTAATGGGAGGAATTTTGTTCGATGAGATTAGATGATCTTCAACATTTAATGTCGAGCTTCTACTATTGCCAAAGAATCACCATTGAGGGGGGTTGCATGGTCTCTTGTCTTCTCTCTTATGGGGGGTCATTTTCCTTAAATGGGGTTTTTTTTCCTCTCATGAATCTTTAAGAGTATTTTGTAAATTATCTCTCTTTTGGGGGAGGGTTTTGTCCCATTGGGTTTTCTCATTTTCTTTGTTTGTGAGAGATTGCATTGCATATGTACATGGATACCTAACATGACCTTGAAGCTAAGACTCATCTTTGTGTCATTTGCATAATCAATTCCCTAAGTTGTACTTAAGGGGGTGTTGGTGTAAATAGGTATTTTTCCTATCTAGTCTTATCTAGGTGTCATTTACATTGTTAAGTCTACTTAGGTCCTAGGAAGGAATCCTTGTAGTTAACAATAATTATGGGTAATATTTCTAGTTAATCATTAGTTGTCACTTATTTTATCTAGTTGGATTTTATTTAATGCTCGTTTCCTAGATTATTTAATATTGGCTCATGTCATTTTATTATGACACATCCATTTAATGATGGTACACCATCATCCTTGCATATATAAGAAAGGCTTCATATGTACATTGTAATCTCAGTTGAGTTGTGTAAGTCCAATATATCACTGCAATCTTGAGTATTGCATATTGGGGATATATTGCATCCATTGTTGTAATTTCATGTTCTTACTTTTCCCCCTTGTAGAAGGTTATTTTTTGTTTTTGTAGATGATCTTGGAGACTTGATTCCATGAGTGACTCTATCAAATTTCATATGGAGGAAATGATTAATGGGGATACTATGCTTGATTGTAAAATTGATGAATATTCTTTGCTTTAATAGGAGGTGAATAATATTGATGAGCTAATCAATTTGTGTTATTATTTACATAAAAATATTATATTTGAGAACAAAGAAGAAAAAAGGTGTTAAATATTTATTATTTTTATAATGATATTGATGGAGTGGTGTATGTAGATATAAAAGAGGAAATAATTATTTTTAATAAAATTATGTAGATTTGAGTTTAGGTGAAGATTTTTGTATGGAGATGGATAGTTTATTATGGGTTAAATCTCAGTAAAGTAAAAAAGAAAGAAAAGTTCATTTGGAGGAGGTTGGTCAATGTTGGATATAGTCTGCAGGTAAAAGAAGGATTGGTAAGTAGGTTTGACAGAGGAATATAGGAAGAGTTCTAAGTAGATGTTAGAATAGGAGAAGAAATAAATATTTATGGTACCTCTGATAGCTTTGGAGTATGCTACAAATAGTTTACTATTTGGAATGATAGTTCAAGCACCCAACTCCATTTTGTGAGTATGCTCACAAAATTCTTACCCATTGTGTCTAATGCTAGAGCATTTGGGTTCATAGGAAATCCCACATCACCAAAAATAAATAAATCATGTTTAGTTTTTGTATTTTGGTTGGTTGAAATAGTATTATATGAGAGGGTGCATTTGAAGATGTATTCATATTTGTGCTCATTAGAATAGAATATGACTATAGTAACTAACCCCATTATCCATTATAACAAGTTCCCAATGCTCTGTCTATATTCTGGAGAGGTTCTTAATTGTGTTTGAAATAACATCTATACAAAATCATTGAATTATGCAATTCACTAAAACATAAAACTATTAAAGTAAACCTAGATATAATACCAAATGATAATGAAATTCAAATTCAAATGATTAATAACTATCCAACTAACTAATGAAAATACTTGTGTATAAATAGAAAATAAATTGAATATTCAAAATAAAATTAGCTTCAAATACATTAATGGTTATATTCATTAACTATTAGTCCTACAAAATCTAAATATTCATTATTTGAGCATTATATTTCTTGTACCTTCTTATCCCTCTTTTGTTTGATCCATTTTGTTGGAGATAAACAATGACAACCAACACCATGACAACAATAAACCCAAATCTTAAATTACACAATTCACGAAACATAAAACCAATTGAATTATACAAAATTTATATAAAATCATCAAATTGTACAACCCATTAAAACATAAAATGAATAAAGTAAAGTAGATATTATATCAAATGATAGTGGAATCAAAAGTCAAATGACTAAAACCTTGCTAATCGACGAATTAAAAGTGCTTGTGTGTTGGGAAAGAAATTGAATATTCAAAATAGGATCAGCTTCAATACGTTAATGGTAATATTCATTTTACCTCCTCAGCCCTCCGTGTTCTGATCCACTTTGGTAGAGGTAAACGACAACAGCCAACCCCATGGCCACAGTCGACCCATAACATCTATTTCCACGCTAGGAATGGCGATCGTACACGCAATTATATATTTGAGGAAGGAGGCACAGAGCAGTAATCCCAACGTAATAAAATTTCCTCGAAGATTTACCATTATATCTCCATCTAGAAATCCAAAATATTTGAGGAAGCAAGAAAAAGTCCTGAATTAATACCACATATGGCCTAACTGCCTCCTTCCAATCCATCTTCACAGGCGCAGTGTGCAGATCACCGAAGTAGTGGAGAGAAGAGACAACTTGTTTTACAGCATTAGGACTGTTGATTTTTGTAGCTAGAAAAGTGGGATATGGATTTGTTTTAAAGGAACTCAAGATTAGATATGCTTTAAAACAATTTGAGTTGGATTTTTAGCAACAGCAGGATTTTTATTCTTTAATAGAATGTTTCTGAGTTTGTGAGGATAAGATAAATCCAAGAGTGAGATTTTATTTTTTAATAGAATGTTTTCGAGTTTGTGAGGATAAGATAAATCCTAAAGTGATTTTATGTGTAAATAAAGCCAAAGAAAGCAAGGAAAGATTCTTTCCTTGCACGCTAAGTAAAGCAACTAGGCTCTATAAATGCAAGATTGTTGTAGCAAACTTATATTGTATTTTCGAAAGAAAAGTTTGCTGTTAGGTTGAATAGAAGATCTAGCATTTGCTGGTTTTTCCCCACATTGGGGTTTCCTGGGTATATCTGTGTTATTGTCTTTTGTGTTTGGCTTTATGTTATTTTTGCTTCCGTTGTTATTAGTTGTTAATTAACCCAGTTGTATTAATTGTTATAAATCAGATTTCTTTCTGTGAATTTATTGTGCAATTAATCTGTTACTGGGTTATAGAAATTAACATGGTATCAGAGCTCTAAACTCTGAATACGAAGCCAAGATTTGTGACACAGATTTCAAGAAAAAAAAAATCATCAAAATTTTGTCTCCAGTTCTTTTGTAGCTATGGCAACCAGTGTTCGATACAAGGATAGGCTCGAGGGTGCGTCAAACTTCTTGCAGTGGAAGGTTCGGATTACATCTGTTCTCAAGGAGAACAGGCTATGGATCTATGCTAGCATAGAAGTGACTCCACCAACAAATGATCATGTTGCCTTAGATTTGCATGAAGTCAAAGAGGCCAAAGCTCAGAGGATTATCCTAGATGGAGTAAGAGATCATTTAATTCCTCATTTATCGGGGAAAGACACTGCCAAGGAGATGTGGGATACGCTCACAAAACTTTATCAGAGCGACTATCAGAGTCGTAAGATGATGCTCAAGGACAAATTGCATAATACCAAGATGTCCAAAGGCGAGAGTGTGACCTCTTACTTGTCCAAATTGATATAGGTCAGAGATGAGCTTGCTGCTGTTGGAGAGACGATTAAAGAAGATGAGTTGGTGCGTATAGCCTTGAATGGTTTTTCAAAGCACTGGGAAGTGTTTGTCAAGTGTGTTGTCGGTAGAGATCGGCTACCTGATTGGGCAAGACTTTGGGATGATTTTGTTCAAGAGGAGATCCGTGAAGGTGCTCATCGAGGAGATCAGACGAAGAAGGGTCAAGATGAAGAAAATCTTGCTCTTGCAAGCAAGGGTAAGAAGAAGTCAAATAAAGAGAAATCGGAAGGTTCTTCCAAGAGTGGGAAGAAGAAAGATCTAGGCAAGATTAAATGTTTTTGCTGCCATCAGATGGGTCACTATGCCAGTCAATGTCCGAATAAGAAAAATAAGGACAAGCAGAAGAAGTAATTTGCTGCTACAGCAGAGGTGGACGAATTTGCATCACGATTTGAAAATGAGTTTTCGCTCATTGCCTATCTCTCAAGTTCAATTGCCAACAGGGTATGGTATATTGACAGTGGGGCTTCTCGCCACATGACGGGAGTCAAAGAATGTTTCACCAAGTTGGAGGAGAAGAAGCTAGATTTCTATATTGAGCTTGGAGACAATGCCAAGTACCATGCAACTGGTATTGGCACCATCAAGTTTCAAAGGGAGTCTGGAAAACCTTTGTTGGTGGAGGATGTTTTGTATGTCCCTGGCATGACAAAGAATTTAATCTCAGTTTCTGCCTTGGAAGACAAGGGTTACATCATAACCTTTGAGAAGGGAAAAGTCTATATTCGTCCCAAAGATTCCAATATTGCAAAAGTGATTGGTGTCAGGCATGGCAGCTTGTTTCGGTTACAGTTTGAGCCATCACATGCATTGGTTAGTAGCTGTAAAGGGATAGGAGAATTGTGGCACAGGAGGATGGCTCACCTTCACTATGGAGCACTTAATATTCTTAAGGAAATAGTGACAGGGCTGCCTGAGATGAAGACAGAAAAGCATGAAGTGTGCAAGGGTTGTGCTCTTGGGAAATATGCCAAGACCAGTTTTCCAAGCAGCGACACTAGATCCGAAGGGATTTTGGATCTTGTACACTCAGATGTGTGTGGACCTATGTCAACAACATCCTTGAATGGATATGAGTATTATGTTACCTTCATTGATGATTTCTCCAGGAAGACATGGATATATTTCATGAAAAATAAAGATGAAGTCTTCAGTAGGTTCAAGGAGTTTAAGGCTCTCGTGGAAAACTAAACTGGGAAGAAGATCAAGATACTGAGGTCTAATAATGGAGGTGAGTATACCTCGAATGCCTTCAAAGATTTTTGTGCTCAGGAAGGTATCAAGAAAGAGTTGACAGTTCCGTACAACCCTCAACAGAATGGGGTTGTTGAACGAAAGAATAGAGCTATCGTTGGAGCAGCCAAGGCCATGCTTCATGATTAGGATTTGCCTTGGTTTTTATGGGCAGAAGCTTGCAACACAACTGTGTATTTGTAGAATAGGAGCCCTCACAAAGTGTTGGGAAAATTGACTCCAGAAGAGGCATTCACTGGTAAGAAACCAGATTTGGGGCACATTCGCATCTTTGGATGCCTTGTGTATTGTCACATTCCTGTTGAGAAGAGAACCAAGTTGGAACCTACTGCAGAGAAAGGTATCCTTGTTGGGTATAGTGAAACTTCTAAGGCTTATCGGGTTTATATTCCTGCTCTCAGGAAAACAGTGGTTCGCAGAGATGTGAAGTTTGAGGAAGAGAGGGCTCTTCAGAAGTCAAGTAACTTGATGAATGAGGAGGAACAAACATCCACAGTGGAGGTAGCAAAATTTCCTCAAACTTCAGTCACACAAGCTGGAGAGCAGAACAAGCAGGATGATCAGATAGAGGAACAAATAATTCCTCAACCTCAGATTCCTATTAGTGAGAAGAGGAGAAACAGGGCAGCTGAGCAAACATTGAGAGAGGCTCAAGAATATGTAGGTGATCCTCAAGATTCAGTCAGACAAAGAAGGGCTCCCAGACGTTATTCAAATTATGTGGCACTTATGAGTGAATTAATTGAAGTAGAGCCTTCCAGCTTTCAGGAGGCATCCAAGCACCAAGTATGGAGAGATGCCATGGTGGAAGAGTATCCTTCCATCATGAAAAATAGTGTGTGGGAGGTAGTACCAAGACCAGAAGATAAGTTTGTGGTGGGCTCGAGATGGTTGTATAAGATTAAGCATGCTGCAGATGGTAGTGTGGAGAAGTTCAAAGCTCGGTTTGTGGCTAAAGGGTTTTCTCAAAAGGAGGGAGTCGACTATGATGAGACTTTTTCTCCAGTAGCCAGGTACTCATCCATAAGAGCTATCATTTCTATAGAAGCACAGATGGGTTGGAGGATTCATCAGATGGATGTAAAGACGGCCTTCCTCAATGGGGTGATTGAGGAAGTGATTTACATAGAGCAACCAGAAGGGTTTGAAGCACATGGGAGAGATTCTCATGTATGTAGGTTGAAAAGAGCACTGTATGGACTCAAGCAGGCTCCCAGGGTGTGGTATTCATGTATTGATAGTTACTTGCAGAGTGTGGGCTTCATCAAGAGTGAGGCAGATTCAAACCTGTACTATGTTCAGGTGAAGGGTGAACTTCTCATATTGTTGTTATATGTTGATGACCTATTTCTCATAGGGTCAGAGGAGCTCATAGCACATTGCAAGCGGGATCTTGCAAGAGAGTTTGAGATGAAGGACTTGGGGTTGATGCATTACTTTCTGGGATTGGAGTTGTGGCAGAAAGAGGGAGAGATCTTCCTTGGACAAGGGAAGTACTTAATTGATATCTTGAAGCGATTCAGGATGGAAAACTGTAAGCCTATGTCAACGCCACTTGTGACCAATTGGAAGAAGATTGATGCTTCCAGATTAGAGGCAGTGGAACCAACTTTATACAGACAGTTGATAGGTTGTCTTATGTATCTGGTCAACACTAGACCAGACATTTGTTTTGCAGTGAACTCACTTAGTCAGTTTATGGTGGAACCTAAACGTGTGCACTGGATAGCTATGAAGCATGTTTTGAGATATCTCTAAGGCACAGTTTATTATGGGCTGAAGTATGTTCAGCAGGATGGAGTGAAGCTCAAGGGGTTTATTGATGCAGATTGGGCAAGCAGTATAGCTGATCGAAAGAGCACTTCAGGGTGCAGTTTCAGTTTGGGATCAGGAGCAGTCTCTTGGTACAGCAGGAAACAAAAGTCAGTTGCACTGAGTTCTGCAGAGGCCGAGTATATGGCAGCTAGTATGGCTACATGTGAGGGAATATGGCTTCAGAAACTTCTAGCTAGGCTCTTTAATCAAGACCTGGATCCTACAGTCATTTACTATGATAATTAGAGTTGTATCAAACTCTCTAAGAATCCAGTGTTTCATGACAAGTCAAAGCACATTGAGATCAAGTACCACTTCATTAGAGATTGTGTGGAGAAGGGGATAGTGAAGCTCAATTACATTCCTACGGATGAACAAATAGCAGATATCCTGATGAAGGCCTTGATGAAGAGCAAGTTTGAATTCTTCAGGGACAAGTTGGGTGTGGTGCAGAACACTTTCCTCGCTAAGAGGGAGTGTTGATTTTTGTAGCTAGAAAAGTGGATATGGATTTGTTTTAAAGCAACTCAAGATTAGATATGCTTTAAAACAATTCAAGTTGGACTTTTAGCAACAGCAGGATTTTTATTCTTTAATAGAATGTTTCTGAGTTTGTGAGGATAAGATAAATCCAAGAGTGGGATTTTATTCTTTAATAGAATGTTTCTGAGTTTGTGAGGATAAGATAAATCCTAAAGTGATTTTATGTGTAAATAAAGCCAAAGAAAGCAAGGAAAGATTCTTTCCTTGCACGCTAAGTAAAGCAGCTAGGCTCTATAAATGCAAGATTGTTGTAGCAAACTTATATTGTATTTTCGAAAGAAATGTTTGCTGTTAGGCTAAATAGAAGATCCAGCATTTGCAAGTTTTTCCCCACATTGGGGTTTCCTGGGTATATCTGTGTTATTGTCTTTTGTGTTTGGCTTTATGTTATTTTTGCTTCCGCTGTTATTAGTTGTTAATTAACCCAGTTGTATTAATTGTTATAAATCAAAATTCTTTCTATGAATTTATTGTGCAATTAATCTGTTGTTGGGTTATAGAAATTAACAAGGGTGGGGTTGAACAATGCCAGCACAGATCTCCAAGACAAAACAAATGGTGTACATAACTCTGCACCAGAGCAGCACCCATTTTTTGCTTGGTAGTTTGGTGAGACAAAGACGAGATTGCCAAACTGTATAAAAAAGTTTTACTGTGAGGGTAAAGGCAAGCAATAACATTACATTGATTAGGATATCAAACAGAGGAGAAGGCCCTTCCTCCATTGGACACGAATACTGCTGCTCTTTAGAAGGGGGATCTGAGCTTGCAAAATATAAGTGATCTATCCCACTTGTGAGAGAATACCGTAACCCAGAGCTTGGGTGCCCACCATAACAAGTGAAATGTATGGAGTTGTCTCTGTATTGTGCATAGCATACAGTAATTGACTCGCTATATAGGCAGTTGCAAGGTAGAGAGACAAAATGTTCAGCACTGGCTCCAAAATTCTGCGAGGAATTAGATGTACTGTCTCTCCAATGTACAAAATTTGTGCTGTATGGAACTCCACTGGCTTGAAATAGAGCGGATCGCTCTCTGTTCGGTTGCTTTTGATTGACACTTTCATAGACCGATCTATCAAAAGCCTGAAATTCGTTGGTGGGTATTGTAATTTCAGTTCAATTTGACAATCCAGGCCATCTTCTACATCAATGCTACTATTGCTGTGAAGAATTTCTGTCTGAGCCCTAATGTCATGGCAGCCTACAAGATTCATCTTGCCTCTTTGGGGATCGTACACACCCTCAATGGAGAGCTTGAATAGGGTAGGAAAAATCCCCTCTAATTTGAGTTGTGCTGCCACTTTGAGTAACGGCCTTTCCTCTTGAGAGATTTGGTATTGTTTCAAGAAGCAGGATGGGCCTACACAGTTAAAACCATCTGATGTATCTGATAAATCCATCCCTGCAAACTTCTCTATGGCTATGATATTCAAATTCATTATAGCATTTGAATTTATTCCACTGGAAGCAATGCTTGAATGCACTGAAAGATCTCTGCCTAAGATTTTAAAACTATTCCTTGATCGTCCTACTTTCTTCCAGGGATACTTGAATAAATGCCACTGTATCAAATCACCTATAGTCTCTGAATTTTTTCGCTCCAAGAGGGATTCTGCAATGTTATTCTTGGCGTAGCAGTATGACATTTCATCGTAGAGACCATAAGGTAGAGATATACGAGGCTGTATTGGGTGCCCAAAGGTAAGAGGATACAAGGCCTTAGAGTACCTGTGAATGCTAGAAATATAACCCACTACCATATTGCGGTGCTTGAGTGAAAGAGATTTTGGAACGTAGAGAAAGACTAAAAAATCACAAGCAGGGGTAGGGGTAGATGCAAGGCATCCCGCCATACAAATCTTACCAGGGGATGCTTTTCTCCATGTTCCTTGGACCCACATAGTGTTTTGGTTCTGTCCAACTGATCCTAATCCAGAGCTCTGGGTGTTGTGTTCTTTTGCAGGAACAACTCTAATAGCGACACTGATATTGAAATCTGGATGTCTATTGTGTTCAAAGAATTCAAATATTTCAATCAAAATCCTGGAGTTGTTGAAGCCCCCTTGATTGGAGAAAAGACCAACCCTATTACAATACTCTACTGGCCCTTTGCATTGCCAGTTTGGGATTCCCTCCAAAGTCCGCCCCTCCAATATTGACCTTAAGAATTCACAGCATTGATATTTCTCTTGGTACAATTCTAGATCTGTGAACTTATTTTCATGGAGTTGTGCATTGCAGGCGCTTTCCACCATGATGTCTGTAATGAATTTGTAGGGAGGCGACGGCGAGTGATACAATGGGAAGGTGATATCGACGCGATCAAAGAACATGGCATGATCTGAAGCACGGAAGCTTGTCAATCACGCAACAATCTTTCTAGTTTTGTCAGAAAAACTCAAAAAACTTCTTATGCCAGGCAAAGAATGAAAACATGCACAGCGGAAGGGTATCGAAGGAAGGAGACAGAAAAAAATGAAGACAAAAATATTTTCAATATTCTATTTCACTGAGAAAAAGATTACAGTAATAAAAACTGTTTACATATAAAATATTCAGAGCAAAAGCTCTGTACAACTATACTACAGAAACTGTGCATTTTCCAGCGCACTGGTGCTTCTGCGCTGCTGCTCCATGTGGGATCACTTCCAGCACACGGGCGCAAGGCTCACTGACTTTCTTCTGCTGTGGTAGATGCTCCTGAACTTCACTGTTTAGTTTCTCTTGAACATTCCTTCTGTTCTCTGTTCTGCTGAACATTCCCTTCAGTTCTGTCTTCCAAAAAAACTATAGTCTGTCTCTTGCACAGAATAATATGCAATTAATTCTTACTTTTGGCTTTTTAGCCAATACACAAAAAATTGGCACTCAATTTGAACTCACCTAACAAAATAAATTGCTGCCAGAAAGTACTTACTAGACAGCAAGGAAGTCAAGCACGGCAGGGGGAAAGAGATCCAAATTGATTTCAAATGACAGTGCATTTAATGAACCTGTCGTTGGCTGCTCAAGATTATAATTCCAACACTCCCCCTTAATCTTGAGTCTTTCTGCTCTTCATCATTATTTAGAAACTTCTGGCGCAATGCTTCCAGAGGAATTTTTGGAGCAAAGTTTCCGGCGCAAGAGTCCCTGCTCTTCAACACTCTGCGAAACTTCCGGCGCAATATTTCCGGAGCAACTTCCGGAGCAAAGTTTCTGACGCAAAAGTTCCTGCTCTTCAACACTCTGTGAAACTTCTAGCACAATATTTTCAGAGCAAAGTTTCCAGCGCAAAATTTCCTGCTCTTCAACACTCTATGAAACTTCCGGCGCATCGCCATAAAAGTTTCGGAGCACCGGTGCAAATTTTTTGGCGCAAACCTGTTTTCCTTTGATCTGCATTTTGGAACTGTCTGCTGAAGTTCCGGCACACCTGTGCTTCTCTGTTTTTTCCAGAACTGAAGTTCTGGCGCATTCCTACACACCTAGCCTATATCTTAGGCGCTCAAAAGGTTCTTTTGATAAAGCCTTTGTAAAAATATCTGAGAGCTACTGCTCTGACCTGCAAAATACCATTTTAATTTCATTATTCTCAACCAATTATCTGATAAAATGATACCAAATTTCAATATGTTTGCTTCTTCCATGAAACACAGGATTTTTGGTCAAGGAAATTGATGAAACATTGTCACAGAAAATTATTGTTCCATCCTTTTGTTCTTCTCTCAAATCTGCTAAGATCCTTCTTAGCCACACAGCTTGGCATGCTGCTGCATTCACTGCTATGTATTCTGCTTCTGCTGTGGATAGAAACTGCTCCTGAACTCAAGTGAAAAACATACCCGGATGTGCTCTTTCTATCATCAACATTTCCTGCCCAATCACTATCAGTGTACCCAACCAACTGAAACTCATTAGAGGTGGTATACATTATGCCATAATTTTTTGTGCCATTGACATACCTAAGAATCCTTTTACCTGCTTGCCAGTGTGTGTTCTTAGGTTGCTCCATGAACCTAGAAATTAAGCTTACCGCATACATTAAATCTGGTCTTGTAGCTGTCAAGTACATGAGGCTTCCAACCATGCTCTTATAGAGAGTTGGGTTAACATTATTACCGCTGTCCTCTTTACTCAACTTCAGACCTGTAGCTATTGGGGTTGGGGCTGCTTTGCTATCCAACATCCTAAATCTTTCCAAGATTTGTTTGGCATAACTTGATTGTGAAATAAAGATGCCATTATCCAATTGTTGGACCTCTATGCCTAAAAAATATCTTAAGAGTCCTAAATATGTTATTTCAAACTCTCTTTTCATGGCATTTTTAAAATCAGCAATGAGGAAATCATCATCCCCAGTAAATACTAAATCATCTACATACAAGACAACAATTAAAACCTTACCATTTGCTGCCTTGATGTAAAGAGTGGGCTCACCATCGCTTTTGCTAAAGCCATTGCTCATCAAATATGAGTCAATCATGCTGTACCATGCCCATGGAGCTTGTTTCAGCCCATAAAGAGCTTTCTTCAGCCTATATACTTTGTGTTCTTTACCTGGAACTTCATATCCAAAGGACTGCTCCACATATACCTCTTCTTTTAAGACTTCATTGAGAAAGGCGGACTTCACATCCATTTGATAAACCTTCCACATGTGCTGGGCTGCAATTGCAATGACTGTCTGCACGGTCTCCATCCTTGCAATAGGGGAAAATGTCTCATCATAATCTCTCCCAAATTGCTGTTTGTACCCCTTGACAACTAATCTTGCCTTATGCTTTTCTATTCTTCATTTGCTATTACATTTGGTCTTGTAGACCCATTTGACACTAATAACTGATTTCCCTTTGGGTAAATCAGTGAGCTCCCATGTCTTGTTTCTTTCTATTGCATCTATCTCCTCATCCATGGCTTCACACCATTTCTATTCTTTTATAGCCTCCTCAAAATAAATAGGATCACTATGAGAAAATAATGCAAAATTTACACTCTCATTAAAAGCTTCATCATACCTTTCACCTTGGTAGATCTCCCTTAGACTCTTAGTCTTTCTTGGCACTAGAGAGGCGAGAGTGGGGTTTGAATTTTCGGAGCTGCTTGGCTACTGGCCTGATGAAGAAGTCTGCTGCTGTAGGTTTCTGGAGCAACTTTCCTATTGAAAGTTTCCGGCGCATCTTCCCTACTGGAGATTTCTGGAGCATCTTTCTTGTTGAAAGTTTCTAGAGCATCTTCCCTGCTGGAAGTTTCTGGAGCATCTTCTCTGCTGAGAATTTTTGGAGCTACTGCTGCTATTTTCTGAACTATCAGCTTCCTGTAGGTTTCCGACGCATCTGCGCTATGCAGCTTCTTCATCCTTAAGGGGTATGGAGACAGAAATATCAGTATTGCTGTCAACTTTTCCATTCCATGACTCATTTTCTAAGAACTCCACGTCCCTACTGATGATTATATTCTTGGTGACCAGATTATATAGTCGATAGGCTTTGGACTCTATACAGTAGCCGTGAAAATACACTTTTCACCCTTGTCATCCAATTTCTGCCTATTTTCTTTAGGCACGTGTGCATAGGCTACACACCCAAACACTTTCAAATGCTCGATTGACCATTTTTGTTTTGTCCATGTCTTTTGAGGGATTTTATCACAGACTGCCTTTGTTGGACTTCTATTTATCAGATAAACAGTTGTTGCTACAGTATCTCCTCAATATTCAATAGGGAGTCCCTTTGCTTTCATCATGCTCCTTGCCATCTCCACAATGGTCCTGTTTTTTCTTTCAGCCACTCCATTTTGCTGCGGAGTATAACTGGCTGTGAGCTCCTTCTTGATGCCATTTTTCCTGTAGAAATTTACAAATTGATTGGAGGTATACTCTCCTTCATGATCTGACCTTAGGACCTTAATAAAGTGTCCACTCTCCTTTTCAGCCTAGGCCTTAAATAACAAAAACTTATCAAATACTTCAGACTTATGCTGCAAAAAATAGACCCATGTCCTACGGCTGTAATCATCTATAAAGGTCATAAAAAATCTGGTTTTTCTAAAAGAAAGATTTTGCATAGGGCCTACCAAGTCAGTATGCACCAACTCCAATGGTGCTCTAGCCCTTGTAGAGTTGCCTGAATTAAAAGGCTGCCTATGTTGCTTGCCCAAAATGCAAGCTCCACATCTAACATTAGGCTCTACGATTTTTGGCAAACCATCTATCATATTTTTCTTAGACAAAAGACTCAAACTAGAGTAACCTAAGTGTCCATACCTGAGGTGCCATAGCTTAGAGATATCTTGAATAGCTGCTTTGAAGGCTGATTGTTGCAGGCCTTTTGACTATGCTGAGATTTGCATCTTGAGAGGAAACATTCGATTATGTGTCATTTGAACCGCTGCCATAACTCTTTTGCTTCCATCTTTATCATAGATGATGCATTCCCCTTTCTCCATCAGCACTCTATACCCGTTTTGGACCATCTGTCCAATGCTCAAGAGGTTATGTTTCAATCCTGGGGCATAGAAGACATCATATATTTGTCTTTCATCACCATGCTTGGTTTGTAGGCATACAATGTCTTTGCCCATGACTGGAACCATCTCATTGTTGCTTATTTTTATTTCAGACTTCACACTGCTATCAATGGAGGCAAACAAGTCTTTGTTACCACTCATGTGGTTGCTGCAGCCGCTGTCCAAGTACCAAACTTCAGCGCTGCTCTGTTCTGCAAGGTTACATGCAATGAACACTTGTGACTGTCTTTCATTTCCAGCCACATTTGAGTCAGCAACATGTGCATTCTGACTCCCTTGGTCACGTTTTTGCCTGCAATCACTTGTATAGTGACCATACCTTTGACAGTTGTAGCACTGCACATTTCTTTTATCTTTTTTTTGATAAGAACTGCTGTTCTTTTTTCCTCCTTGGGAGCTGGTCGCCCCCTCATGACTGCTTGCTCAGGCTGAGCTTTCATCACCATCATTTCCACGTCTAGAGTTTCCTCTACCACGTCTGAAACCTTTTCTACCTCTCCCCCTTCCTCTTGCATTCGACTGAGCATTGAAAGCTTGCTCTTGGGAGGAGGTTGCAGACCTATTTAGGCGCTGCTTATGGGTTTGCAGAGAACTCATCAGCTCATCAACTAACAAATTTATGAGATATTTTTCCTCTTCAATGGCAATCACCACCGGATCAAACTTTGTGGGAAGGATTCTCAATATCTTCTCCACAATCTTCTGTTCTTCCAAGGTTTCACCACTTATCCTCAACTGGTTAATCAAAGTGGCTGCCCTTGTGTGAAAATCTATAATAGATTCGTTGTCCTTCATCTGCATGGTCTCAAACTCTCTTCGTTGCAGCTGGAGTTTGACTGATCTAACTTTCTCAGATCCTTTACAGGTAGTTTGAAATGTTTCCCACGCTTCTTTTGCATAACTAGCTACTGCTATTCAGGGAAAAATAGCTTCTGTCAAGGTTGCCTCAATCAGACTGAGGGCTTTTGCATCATTCTTTCGTGTCTCCTTCAACTAGTTCTTTTGAGCATTGCTCAAGGCTGTAAATGCAGTCGGGTCAGTCACATTTGTGAACCCATTTACAACAAGTTCCCATAAATCGTTTGCAATAAAAATGGTTTTCATTTTCTTTGCCCAAACATCATAATTTCTACCATCAAAAATAGGTGGCTGCTGCCAACTCCTATTGTCTCGTCCAACCATTTTGCTAAAATGGGGAAAAAACTAAAACTACCCAGATAAGATCTAAGGCTTTCACAAATACCTAAAAACCAAGATTCTATTTTTGCACGCCTAGGACAAAGCTATGGCTTTAAAAAAAAAACTGACTGCTCAGTAAACCTATGGGCTCTGATACCATGTCAGAAAAACTCAAAAAACTTCTTATGCCAGGCAAAGAATGAAACATGCACAGTGGAAGGGTATAGAAGGAAGGAGACAGAAAAAAATGAAGACAGAAATATTTTCAATATTCTATTTCACTGAGAAAAAGATTATAGTAATAAAAACTGTTTACATATAAAATATTTAGAGCAAAAGCTCTGTACAACTATACTACAAAAACTGTGCGTTTTCCAGTGCACTGGCGCTTCTGCGCTGCTGCTCCGTGTGGGATCGCTTCCGGCGCACGGGCGTAAGGCTCACTGACTTTCTTCTGCTGCGGTAGATGCTCCTGAACTTCACTGTTCAGTTTCTCCTGAACATTCCTTCTGTTCTCTGTTCTGCTGAACATTCCCTTCAGTTCTGTCTTCCAAAAAAACTATAGTCTGTCTCTTGCACAGAATAATATGCAATTAATTCTTACTTTTGGCTTTTCAGCCAATACACAAAAAACTGGCGCTCAATTTGAACTCACCTAACAAAATAAATTGCTACTAGAAAGTACTTACTAGACAGCAAGGAAGTCAAGCACAGCAGGGGGAAAGAGATCCAAATTGATTTCAAATGACAGTGCATTTAATGCACCTATCGTTGGCTGCTCAAGATTATAATTCCAACAGTTAACTCATTGCTAGGGAGAATCTGCAGGCGAAGTAAAAATTTTTCATCTTCAACCAGTGGAGGCGCCGACCATTCCAAGCGAGCAGAAGCATTACCATGGTGCAAGGGCACCTTCGATCGGCCCAACATACACAGCTTCTGATCGTCGCTATTTGATTCATAGTAAATTCCTTGGAAGCTAATGCAAAGTTTATCTATGCCTGCCTGATTTTCAAAGCCCGTCCAGATCTCGTAATTTATATCACTGCTTTCATTATTGGATATGTACAAGCACAGGAATGCGGTGAAATTCGCAACTTTGGTGTTGCTGTCACATTGGAAATCTGAATAGCGGGGATTTAGAGTCAAAGAAGCCACTTTGAAAATGTTGTCCTCTTGTTGGAGATCTAAAGGTAAAAGAGGTGCAGATCCCTTCTCCTGTACCCATTCTCCATATAGTCCACCAAGACTGAGTTCATTTGGATCCCCCCCACTACCATCAAGAAGACATGGAGATGCTTCTCTTGTGACAGAAGCACAGTGCTCCCTAACTTCTGAAAAACGATCGGAGTTCTCTGTCAACATACTCCTATTTTCGGTCATCAGTTTTCCCACAGAAGGTGTGCTCCTGAAAAGGCGGGAATTTTCCAGAAACAAGCGAGCTACTCCCAAGATGAGAATGAATCCCATCACCAGAGCGTGCCCATGAATCTTCACCTTCATTTTCTTCAACCTGGAGCGCAACTGTGTGATATATGACGAAAAATCTCAGAAAGCAAATAGCCTCAACACAGGGAATGTGCACTGAGATGCCTTTAATGGCTCGATTTCTTGCTGACCAAGCCAAGGATTTGAGAGAAGAAACAGCTGCAATATTCTAGATTTCCATCTTAGCAGACAAATAATAAACTAAACAGCTTGAGAATTTTTAATCACATTAAAAGACGATAAGGCTGATAATGAAAGGTCGGCACGATTTTTACTGCTGGGCTTCTCAGGGGAGATTGGTAGGGGAGAAGAGCCAGTAGCCGCTAGGGCTAACTTCGCACAATCGTAGAATACAAACCGTATGTCAATCAGAAAAAAATTTATGGGTTTTTTTTGCACATGAGTTAAGATCTTATAACTAAGGTTTTGGCTTCTGGGCAATTTGGTAGAGTGCGGTAGCATCCGATATGAGCGCGTATGTCAAAAAAACCCCTTTTAGAGGTGCCACCCGGTTGTCATCACCTAATGTCCCAATACCCCCTAAATATAACCACCAATAAAAAATTTAAAAAACACCTAAATATTTCACTTTTAATATCTAATTAAAACTCTTTTATCATTCAAATCCGCTCAAAAGTGAATGGGTCTAATTCACGCTAGCACCTTCTACAATCAATTTCGCACCCATTACAAATCACTCCTACATATTAATCTCCTTACTAAAGCACCGGACACCAAACACATTACACCCCAATTAATCTTTATTTGGGGTCCGATTGACGCATATGATTAATGTTTTTTTGTGGGTATCCCATCATAACCATTCGCTTTGCCGCGCGCTGTCTGGAAGGTTCCCGGCGATGGAGAAGGCTGCGGATGGCGACGGCTCCCCACAGCTCCTCCACGTGCGCACGGCTCCAGGTAACATCTAACATCATCTACCTTTAGAATATGCAAACAATGGTACTGGTTAATCATTTTCTTCTGCATCTTTCATGACCCGTGAAGGGTTTATTCGAGTGTTAAGACCCGTGAAGGGTTTGTTTGACGTTTGATAAATTATTACTGCTTGTCTATGAAGTAAATCATGCATCTTACATGCATCTCGCCATGTGCTGTTTTATTCTGCTAATGTCATGGTACTGGCGTTATACACACGGGTTTTTTTTGGGGTAAAATGATTTCCTGTCCTCATGTTACCGCACGCTCACAGCGTGGTAAATTCGACTGTATCATGATTTTGTCTACAGAAATGATAACGAATTTCGTGGGTTTGTGAAAACCCTTGCTTTGTTTTTCCAAATACGGGTTTTATTGTGCTTAAATTATTAAATACGACCTGGTAAAGTCGATTGTCTCATGGTTTTGTCTCCAGAAATGATCAAAAATTTCATGGGTTTGAACACGTCTATAAAAAACCCATGTCACTTTGGGCATAAATCGACAAACCCATTAAAAATAAATATGTTTTTGTCAAAACCCTTGCATGGTTTTTTCCAAATTCATGTGCTTAATGAATTAATCTCATGAAACCCTTTTTTTGGAATATTCTGCATCTATCTCAAAACAATTTCGTGAAAACCCTTGCTTGACTTTTTCCAAATTCGTTTGCTTAATGAATTGATCTCATGAAACCCTTGCCTGGAATATTTTGCATCTATCTGAAAATGCACTTTTGTATTCCTGCGAGTGACAAATTATTACTATGAAACCCTTGGTTAATTTCTTTTGAACCTTTCTGAAAAACCCAATACATACATACATACATACATACATATATGCATGTATGTATGTGTACATACATACCATGTATATATGTATGGTATGTATGTATGTACACATACAGACATACATATACACATACAGACCATACATATATACGTACATGTATATACATACGCCCAAATATTTGTGTATGCTATGTAGCCGTAATCTATATTAATGCATACATACATATATATATGTATGTCCTATATATTACATACATACATACATGTATGTAATAATGTATCTTCTATCTACATACATATGTACATACATGTATGTATGTACATCTGTTGCTCACATATATATGCATACATGTATGTATATATGTGTATGTTTGTAATACATACATATATACGCCCATGTATGCATGTATGTAATGGCAATACCTCTGATTTTATACATGTATGTATGTACACATACACACATACATATATACATACATACCTGTATATACACATACATACATACATATATACACTTACATACATACATATGTACATACATGTATGTATGTACACATACAAACATACATATACAGACATACATACATACATACCATACTTTCCATTGCACATACAGCAGGCCTCAGGTAACATCTAACATCTTTCTCCTTTGAATATGAAAACAATGGTACTGGTTAATCATTTTCTTCTGCATCTTTCATATTACAAAAATGTATGTATGTATGTATGTGCACATACATACATACATGTATATATGTATGTATGTATCGAAAGCAACGACAAGCATCCTCTGCACATTCCTCTAATATCCCAAGTATTAGGTAGGTACTTATAGTTATTTTCATTTATGCAGTGTCTTCTTACTTTATACATTCTACCATTTGTAAAGAAATTTCTACTTTCCATTGCACATACAGTAGGCTAGCATACATATATTTGTCATTTTACATTCTGTGTCTCTTGTTCATTCAACAAATCGATGTATATGTGTATCCTTTGCCTATCCTTTCAAAATGCAAACAATGGTACTGGTTATTCATTTTCTTCTGCATTTTCACGACCCATTAAGGGTTTATTCGATGATGTCAAAATTATTACTACTTGTTTATGAAATAAATCATTCCTCTTACACTCCTTTTCGCCATGTGTTGTATATATGTATGCATGTATCTATGTGTGTATGCACATACATACATACATACATTTATATATATATATATATATATATATATGTATATATGTATGTATGTATCTATGTACATGCATACATACATACATACATCTGAACATACATGTATGTATCTTATCAATACATGCATCTATACATACATACATGTGTGTATGTAATAATGCACTTTATCTATACACACATACATGTATGCATGCATACATACATACATACATGTAATGTGTGTATGTGTATGTGCATGTCTATACACACATACATGTATGTATGTGTGTCATGTATACATACATATATACATATATGTCTTATGTGTGTATGTGCTCTTATGTACATATATACATATATATATATGCATAACCAATGTATGCATGTGTGTATGCTGTACATACATGTACAGCACACTATGTGTATCTGTATGTATGTATGTGCATATATACATGTATGTATGTATGTATGTATGTATGTATGCACATACATACATATATACATATATATATATACATATGTATGTATGTATATATATATGTGTGTATGTACATATATACATATATATATGTGTGTGTGTGTGTGTATGTATGTATGTATGTATGTGCAACTACAAAGACAACACGCGGTAAAGTGAATGAATAGGATGGGATACCCACAAAAAAAATTAGTCATATGCATCAATTGGACCCCAAATGAAGATTAATTGGGGTGTAATGTTTTTGGTGTCCGGTGTTTTAGTAAGGAGATTAATATGTAGGAGTGATTTGTAATGGGTGAGAAATTGATTGTAGAAGGTGCTAACATGAATTAGACCCATTCACTTTTGAGCAGATTTGAATGATAAAAGAGTTTTAATTAGATGTTAAAAGTGACACATTTAGGTGTTTTTTCTGCTTTGCAATGTATATTACTGATATATGTTTGTATGACTCTATGCATGCATGCAAACCTGCAAAAAATCACAGATATATAAGGCTTCCCAAATGAACATCCAATCCAAATATAGTGCAGAATTCAGTCATATCATCTCTAAAAACCTACATAACTGGCAGCTACAAATTCAAATGCTATAACAAATTCATATTTGAAACACAACAATCAAATTGAATGCATTCAATTGTCAAATTCAAATTTCTAAATAAGAGGGATAGCAGCCAGTGGCATTCACAATTTTTGTCCTCTACTACTATATTCGCAATTGAACTTGATTAATTATGTGTTGTTGTACATGCATTATTTCAAAGGTCATATGATGTTTGTATGTTACTAGCCTCGGTTGTGACTACCCGTGGTTGTAAATCTTTTCTTGCAGGCATGGGAGAACAAGGAGAGGTGGTGTAACGATGTTCATGGTGGGCAGTTTGGTAATTGTGTTTATCAACACACCAAATAATTAAGGATTTTTTGTTCAAATTGTTCTAAGTTTCAATTATTGTTCTATGTTTTTTACTAACTAGTATATCTTTTTATTTATTTCAATAACTATTGTCCATGTTTGTTTGTTGTATTATATTTGTTTGTTGTGGCAGGCATGTCAAATGGCTAGGAGGTTGTGAAGACCATGTCAATTTGTAAGATTACATATCAGGTAAAGTCTTTCAAGACTTTACTTTGGTTGTGACCCGATAGACATTGTGTTCATTTATAATGTTCGTTTTTATTATTCATTGTAAACTTACATTTACAATTTACAATTAAATTAATTTCCAACTGTATGTGTTCAAAAATTTATAGTTTCAAATAGATTAATTTATGGATATGTTGCATATAGATGTATAGTTATATGTATGCATATACTTAGTTGTGTATACATATATATGTATGTATGTATGTATGTATGTATGTGTATGTATGTATGTATGTATATAAGTGCATACATATATATATATAGATGTATATAGTTATATATTATGCATATACTTAGTTAATAATATATATATGTATGTATGTATGTATGTCTGTATGTATATACGTACATACATATATACATATATATATATATATATATATATATATATATATATATATGTATGTATGCATGTATACACAACTAGGGAGGTTGTAAAGAGCAAGTCAATTTGCATGATGACATTTTAGGTCAAGTCTTTGAAGAGCTTACCTTGGCTGTGACCTGCTAGACATTGTGTTCATTTATGATGTTCTTTTTTCTGATTATTGAAGTTAGAATTTTCAAAATAAATAGATGTGAGAAAATACATAGAAACTTACTGAATTATTAAGTTTGAATTTTCAAAAAGTCTGATGTCAGGAAAAATACAAAGTTTGAATTATAATGTTTTCAACCTTTACCAAATGCATTATTTACAAAACATAGATCTTGAATAGACTAGTGAGTCATATTTTTAAATCACATCAATGATAGATGAATACAACAAACAAAAAACTGATTTTGAATCACAAAATCATAGATCATTAGCTTGGAAAGAAGACAAGGAGTCTTCATATATACAAAAAACCCATTGGAACATATCGAATTAGATAAGTTGAGAACATACTACCATTTAGTTCTACAAAATTAGACACTAGTATCAAAATGCTATCCAATACAACAAACTAGTATCCTTTGACTGTCCAATACAATAGACTAGCATTCAGTTTTACAAAAAAAACTCTAGCACACTTCGAGGTCAAAAAATTGACAACAAAAAATCGTAATCAGACATCCACAGATCTGATTATGAAGTGGTGTGTCCTTGGGGGTCAACTGACTCCACGTCAACTAGAGAAGATGTTGAGGACTGCGGATTGTTCTATATGGCACTTGCTATACAAGCAAGCAATGCATGATTTGCCTCTGGAGTTAGCTGTAACTATGGAGAGCAGCCTTCAGAAGACCCATTTTGTAGGCTGCTAAGAGCTGCAAAGGCTGGAGACAAAATGTTAATCATGTCCCTTAAAATTGGATGTTGACTTGGAAGAGGAGTTGTAGGAGTACTCTTACTTCTGTTTCTTTCTGCTCTTTTTGCCTGCATTTGGTTTTCCTTCAACTGTCTAGCAATCTTTGCTTGCTCCCTTTGAAGCTCCTTTTCATGTCGCGGCCTCAGTTTCTCCTCTGCAATTTTATGTTTTATTGCAGCACGCTCCAATCTATTTGCCTCCCTCTGTGCGAGGATTGCTTCTCTTTCTGCCTTCCTTTCAGCCATTTGCTCCCTTTTTCTTTGCTACAATTCTTGGTTTCTTTACTTCTGTGCCTCTTTTTCATTCAACAAATTGAAGAAATCATCCGATGTCAAAATTTGAGACTACCTACTAAGGCGTAGGACCCCATTGTGACTTCTGTTAGATGATTGGCGCACTCGTTGCATTGGGAGTTGCAAAAAAGTGCTTCTATTGTCTGTTGGTTGCTGATCATTGACTTGTGTGCATGGCACATAGTCAACCTCTTCATCATTTGAGTCATTACCATCGACTCCATCCTCTTCATCATTTTCAGCCTCCCAATTTCTCCCAGTTGTGAAGTAATGGATGACATCTTCAGGATCAACATTCGGTGGTGATGGCATGGACAACCCTTCATCCACTTGAGTGAAATTGAGATGCACCCCTAGGTTCAAAGCTGCATATTGAAATTCAGATGGCAGATTCAGACTCTCTTCATTTTCAGCTGCCTGATTAGATGATTGAACTGCTGGTTCTTGTTGAATTTCTGTTGCCTCAATGTTTTCTGGATTTGGGGGAATATTTGCAAAAAAGGTATCCACAAACTGTCCAATATGTTCCTCGTTCCAACCTGCTATCCTCAAACAAGTCTCAGCTGCCATGAATTGTGCATCTTCATCAGCTGTATCACCCTCAGTTTCTACTCCCAATGTCGTTCCTTCCTCTTCAACCACAAAAGCTTGGCTTGGCCCCATATCCAAGTCAAGTGCATTTCGATCTAATGGCCAAATTCTTGTTTTTCTAAAACCACTTGCAATGTTATTAGGAGTCAAAGCTTGTGCAAAAGCTTTGCTGGAAAGTGTTGCCAACTCTTCCCTTCCAATGTCAAGTTGAGGATTTGTAGAGAGCCATATAGTCCTTTGTTGTTTGAAGTAGTTCTTAAATGGTGAGAACACACTAACATCAAGGGGCTGCAATTTGTGATTGCAATGTGTTGGAAGTGTGAGCCAGCAGTGAACATGGACAGATCTATTTTATCAAGTGTCAGAAAAATAGTGTATAAACATTGCAAAACATAGATATAAATATTTAAAACACAGGTATAAACTTTGCAAAATATAAAACAGATCTATTTTATCATTCAAATCCGCTCAAAAGTGCATGGGTCTAATTCACGTTAGCACCTTCTACAATCAATTTTGCACCCATTACAAATCACTCCTACATATTAATCTCCTTACTAAAGCACCAGACACCAAACACATTACACCCCAGTTAGGGCCCGATTAAAGCATATGACTAATGTTTTTTTTTGTTGGGTATCCCATTATTTTGCATCATTTAATTTGGGTTTACATATATATGTAGATATATATGTATTTATATGTATTTGTATAAATATATGTATACATGTATCTGTGGATACATATAATTACATAGTTAAATGTATGCATATATCTGTACATATACATATATATATATATATATATATATATATATACATAGATATATGTATATATATATATATATATATATATATATATATATATATATATATATATATATATATATACATATAGATATATGTATGTATATATATCAATGTTCAAAGCACATTGTATAGACTTGGGTTTTGAAAAAAGAGCAGAAGAAATTAACCAAGGGTTTCATAATAATAATTCCTCACTAGTAGGAATACAGAAGTGCATTTTGAGATAGATGCAAAATATTCCAGGCAAGGGTTTCATGAGATTAATTCATTAAGCACATGAATTTGGAAAAAACCATGCAAGGTTTTTGACAAAAACATATTTATTTTTAATGGGTTTGTCGATTTATGCCCAAAGTGACCTGGGTTTTTTATAGACATGTGTTCAAACCCACAAAATTCCTAATCATTTCTGGAGACAAAATCATGAGACAATCGACTTTACCAGGTCGTATTTAATAATTTAAGCACAAAAGAAAACCAAATTCACTTTTTTTTAGGGTATGTATGTATGTATCTACATACATACATACATATAAATATATATATATGTATGTATGAAGCTGCATACATACATACATACATACATAACTGCAATGTGGGAAAAGGAGTGTAAGAGGAATGATTTATTTCATAAACAAGTAGTAATAATCTTTCAATCATCGAATAAATCCTTCATGGGTTGTGAAAGATGCAGAAGAAAATGATTAACCAGTACCATTGTTTGCATTTTAAAAGGATAGGCAAAGGATAGACATATACATCGATTTGCTGAATGAACAAGAGACACATAATGTAAAATGACAAATATATGTATGGTAGCCTGCTGTATGTGCAATGTATGTATGTATCTACATACATACATACATACATATACATATATATATATATATGTGTGTGTGTGTGTGTGTGTGTGTGTGTGTGTGTGTGTGTGTGTATGTATGTATATGTATATGTATGTATGAAGTTGCATACATACATACATACATAACTGCAATGTGGGAAAAGGAGTGTAGGAGGAATGATTTATTTCATAAACAAGCAGTAATAATTTTTCAATCATCGAATAAATCCTTCATGGGTTGTGAAAGATGCAGAAGAAAATGATTAACCAGTACCATTGTTTGCATTTTAAAAGGATAGGCAAAGGATAGACATATACATCGATTTGCTGAATGAACAAGAGATACATAATGTAAAATGACAAATATATGTATGGTAGCCTATTGTGTGTGCAATGGGAAGTAGAAAAATATAAACAAATGCTATGCTATTGTATTGGACAGCCAAATGAAACATATTTAAACAGACTAATAGACGTATATATGTGTTTGTCTATGTATATATATATATACACACACACATATACATATTAAACCCTGATAAATAACCCCCCCTGACAAATGACCAAAAATAAACAAATATAAATAGGTACACATATAAGAAAAAATAAATAACAACTATAAACCCTGATATAAACACTGAAGTAAATGACAAATGAGAAAAAACACACAAATATAAATATAGGTACCATAGTCTACATTTTCAATGGATAGGCAAAGGAAACACACATATACATCGATTTGCTGAATGAACAAGAGACACGTAATGTAAAATGACAACTATATGTATGCTAGCCTACTGTATGTGCAATGGAAAGTAGAATTTTTTTTACAAATGGTAGAATGTATAAAGTAAGAAGACACTGCATAAATGAAAATAACTATAAGTACATACTCTGCATTTTCAATGGATAGGCAAAGGAAACACACATATACATCGATTTGCTGAATGAACAAGAGACACGTAATGTAAAATGACAAATATATGTATGCTAGCCTACTGTATGTGCAATGGAAAGTAGAATTTTTTTAAGAAATGGTAGAATGTATAAAGTAAGAAGACACTGCATAAATGAAAATAACTATAAGTACATACCTGAGACTTTGGATATCAGAGGAATGTGAAGAGGAATGTGCAGAGGAATGTGCAGAAAATCTTTGTCGTTGCTTTCAACTTTGCTGGGAGTAACATGCAATTGTGAATGTTGCTGGCTACTTTCCCCCTCTTATTTAGGAATTCGAATCTGACAATTGAATACATTCAATTTGGTGGTTGTGTTTGAATTTTGAATTTGTTAGAGCATTTGAATTTGAAGTTGCAAGTTACGTAGGTTTTTAAAGATGATATGCATTCAATTTGGTGGTTGTGTTTGAATTTTGAATTTGTTAGAGCATTTGAATTTGAAGCTGCAAGTTACATAGGTTTTTAAAGATGATATGACTTAATTGTGCATTACATTTGGATTTGATGTTTAATTGGGGAGCCTTACACCTATATTTAATTATTCAGGTACCTACAGGAAATTAAATAAATACATATAGCTGACAGGGAGTGTGTGAAAGATTGTTGAAAGGAGATTGTGATTATGTCATCTAAAGCACCAGTAGCTATGCATGTATACTTGTAAATATAAAATGTAGTGAGGGACAAACATTTGCAAGTGGGGGTAATTGTAAAAAGTAAATGATTTAAATGAAATTGTAAATGGGCCTTTTTATGTGCAAGTGGACTTCTTTTATAAATGCAAAGGCATGTTTATTTGTGTACTTTGATTGGTGAGTGACTCATTCTGTTATGAGCAGCTATTGGTGTTGTTGTAATTTTCTATTGGTATTGTTGTAATTTTCTATTTGTTAGTAAAAGTTTTTTAGTGGATCAGAGTTAAATTTTTTTTGGAGGATGGAGTGAGCCTAGAGGTGGCAGTTATTCAATGGGTGGTAGCTACTGGCTCTTCTCCCCTAATTTTGACTGGTTTTCAATTATTGAAAACAAATAGTTATAAGATTCCTACGATATTATTTATTTGAAAATTTAGTCAACTCTTTAGTGAGATAAGACTATGGTCTTATGGGGCTGCTAACTGCTCTTTTAAGGGATTGTGTAGTACGTGGGTTTTTAATTGGAGAGAGTATGCTTTGGGATTTTCGTCTAAATTAATGTACTCACGAAAATTTTAATTCTTTTGGAGTGCTTGAATTTGCAAATCAACATTTAATTATATGATTACATATGTTATTTTATTTTTTTAATTTTTAATTAAGAATATTTATAGTTCATTAATTAATTAAAATAAGAAAAAATTATGAGATCTTTAGTTTTAAAGTTAAAATTTTTGAAATTTAAAATTAAAAAATTATGAAACGATTAATTATAAATTACATGTTAGTCTATTATAAATATCAAAGGGATTGTCTCGTCTTAAACCTAGCAATAGGTACTCCTACAACATCTTAGATAGTCATACCTCAACGCTTGTATGTAATCAAGTACTCATCATTAATAGGTTTTTCTAGGATTTTTATATATAAAGTCTTAGATAAATATTTGTAGGGAAGAAATTTTTATAGGTATAACTTATTAAAACTGTTCTGAAAAGTATTACATATTGATAGAAATGTCTATTGTTCTTCCTCTTTCATGCATTGTTCCCTAGTTAAGTATAATAGTTATAGTGAGCCTATTGTTTCAGAAATCTTGTTTTTATTTTGCTATGATTTTTTGAATGGAAAATTTGCATTCTAAAGAAAATAAGCTAAAATGTCAAAGAAATTCTATAAGAGGTGAAAGCTACAAACCATTAGGAAATTTTCTATGCAATATTTTTGGTTGTGAATGAACTATTTTTAGTGGGTGATAATTATGTCAAAATAAAATATTGTCATTTCTCCTATTAATAAGAATAATAATTCTCAATAACTTACAATATTTATTTTCTTCCAATTTGGAGTGTATTGTGTGATAATTTCTAAAAATCTAAGAAATGGCCTCAACATGGGGAATGCACACTAAAAATATCATTCAAAAAGTACATGGATGAAGTAAATGATCAAACTAAGAATTTCAGAGAAGATAAATCCATTATTCTAAATTCCAAACTTGAGATAAATAAAAAATAGAATAATGTGAGAATTCTAAATTACTATTTAAATGCACATTGAAATGGTTCTAGAAGTCAAATTAAAGAATAACTAGTTAACACATAATTAGGCTAGAAAATATAGCCTCAAGAATACATGCAACATATGTATTCCATGAACTCACTCAAATAGCTATCAAGACATTTGTATTAGAAAGAATATTTTGCATTCAACATCTTCTTTAGAATTGCAAAATGAAAAAGAATGAGAAATTCAATTTAAAATAAAAGGGTTGATGCCCTAGAGTTAGCTTAAATAGTGAACACGTGTTTATAGTTGAAATAGGTTAAAAAAACACGAACATAGACTAATCTAGAGAAAAGGATATCTAAAACATTACAAAACTAACTTATATTAATAAATTAGGACATTATAACTCACCAAGGCATTAAGGAATTTCTCTATTCAACAATAAACTTGTGATAAATCAAACAAAGCCCAATAAAATTAAATATGGTGTTATAGTTATGAAGTCTCTATTGGATTCAAACACTAACCAAACTACTTGAACAAAAGTACCTTACTCAACATGCAAACATTTGTAGAAAATCAACTCATTGATTGATATCTAGCTATTAATAAATTTTAGAAGGTCACTAAGGTGGAAATAATGATTTTGATTGAATTTTCATACACAAAAGGCTTTATGCAAAGTTTTCACTAATTTCACCAACATCCCTACAAATAAGCACATGGCTCTATGATATTTGATTGAGTATTTTATATAAATTTATGGCATACAAAAAATTCACCACCAACAATTCACTTCACTATCACTGACAAAAAATTCACTACCAACAATTCACCATGGGAAAATTCACCACCATTACAAATTCGCCACAAGTAAAATTCACCACCAGCAATTCACCATTGTGGGAAATTAATTGCATATATATTAAAAAATGTTAATGCAGTTAATTTTCCATGGCGATGAATTGTTGGTGGTGAATTTTACTTGAGGTGAATTTTTCATGGTGATGAATTTTCCCGCGGTGAATTGTTGGCAATGAATTTTTTGCCAATGAATTACTGGCAGTGAATTTTCCTAGAGACAAATTTATTTATTGATACAAAAAGAATTGCACTTTCCTACTCAACATGTATTTTCACATTTAACTCCGATAAATATTGTGTATTATATTTAAATTTTAGTAAGAAAAAAATTTCCCTAATATCATGAACATCCCAATGTTAACTACATTTATTTTTATACATGTGGACATATTAACATATGAATTCTTTATTTTTTCTTTAGAATTTGAAACTAGATATACAAAGAGGGGAAATTAGTTCTCTGCTATGTACACCTTCTAAATTTTCAAATTTCTTTGTTGGGTTGGCCATGGTGAAGCTGGGTGGGGGGGATCCAATTGTTGTCCCCTTCCAAGAATTATCCTCTTTGACGGGTGTTATTGACAACACTTCAACTTTGGCTGCTAGTTCCTTAGGGTCAAAATCTTTATAGTGGATGTTGTATCTCAAGATGGTGGTACTATCAGTCTTCATCATCTGAGAGGTTCTCCTTTTTAGAAAGGAAATCAAGAGTTATATGTGAACTAACTAGTGGGAAAATGGTTTGTATCAAAAATGAATATTTTTTCCTCCTTTGATTCAAATGAGTATTGTTTTGTGGATGGTTTAGAGGTGCTCATTCTAGATGAAATCATGGATGAATCTATTATGAATCTCCAAATTTAATTGGTGGGGGGATTTTTGTCCTTCAGATCTAATACAAACTGGGTACATAAGTGGATGAACTCTATTTGGCCCTTAAAGGAGAGGTTTGTGTGAGTGCCATGCCAAATGATCTCTTCCATTTTAGCTTCAACAATTAGGATGATTTATTTTTTGTCCTGATAGGTGGCCCTTGGGTGTTTTATAAGAACTTCAATAACTATTTGGCTTTGTGTAAATGGACGTCTAGTTTAGATCTATCTGCTTATCTGGGCTCTGTTGCTCAAACTTGGGTTATACTTTTGGGTTTACCTCTTGAGTTTTGGAACCATAAGGTGTTTTAGGAGATTGAAAAATCTTTTGGAAATCTTTTGGAAATGGACAATGTAACTTCTCAAAGGTCTAGGCTTGTCTTTGCTAGGATTTGTGTAAATCTTGTTATTTTTGAAAGAGGAAAAATGGGTTTTACAGGGACCCGAAACCACAAAGTTTACAAAAAAAAAGATAATATCGTTAAAGACACCAAAAGTAGAAAGGTTGTAAAAATAATAACAAGACAATTCCATAGCCACCAAAAAGGCCAACAAAGGCCACAATCTTAGCTTCCAAATCGTTCATATCCTGAACCCCCCTCTTTAAAATTTGAACCATCTAGGTAGTAAAAGGCACTTTCCTTTTAAGGTTGTCACAAGTCCTTTTTGAAATACCTTGGTCCCCATTCTTGCTTTTAATCTTGTCCTCTTCCAGGTCAACGACCAAGGAGCCCTATTGCCTCTTTTCCAAGTTTTCAGACATTGCAAATGTAATGATGATGGCATTGAGCCTAGCCATTTTATGGTTTTGTTCCACAATAGTTTTCATGTTATTTTTTATTTTGACCATTTCAACTTCTAGAGTCTTATACGTATCCTTAGTGTTACCATCTCCCATTCCAGTAATGTTCTTTTTCCATTTTCCTTCTTCATTGCTAAGAGCGAATAAATTCAATTCCAAGTCCTCTGACTTGCTATACAAAGCCCTATTTCTTTGATTAAGATTATTAATTTCTTGATAGGCCCATTTCAAAACCTTGAAAATTTCACCAATGCCATTTCTTGCAGAGGCAAGAATAGCACCAGACTGAACCCTATCTAAGATGATGTTAACATCATCTAGGTTGGGGGAGCTAGGAAGTCTAGTACCATCAACTCTGAAAGAGGTTGGAGGGGAGGGTACAAAGTTTCTGCTAACTTTAGGGTTATTATCTTTGTCCTCCAAAGAGTCTGCAAAGTAGGAAACTAACTTGTTGGCAGGGTAGCCATTGAGAGTGGGATTCTTTAAGGGGACAAGGTAGTCGAGGTGGGTCTCAGGGTTAACTTTAGCAAGTTGGGGTTTACTAGGCTTGGTTTTCTTACCAAACATCTCAGAGGATAGGTGGGCTTCAACAATTCTCTCGTGGTAAGGCTGATTCTGTGAACCCCCACTATCCATGTCATAGTCAAATGCCATGGAGGCAATAGGTTTGGATAAATCCAACATGCTTTGATAGTGTTCATATATTAACCTAATAAGACTAGGATAAAGAATAGGGTATCTCTTGGGATTTTTCTTATGGTGCACAAGGCTATTACTCAACGAATAAAACAAATAGTGAGGTAGATAAATCTATACCTTATGACAAAAGTGGTTAAGAATGGAAAAATGATGAACATAAACTCTGGTGAATCTCCTGTCTAGGGTGATATACTCCATAATAACACGAAGCACCTTTCTCCACAACACCTTGATGGTTTCAATTTTGAAATAGTTGTTGGAAATTTTAACCAGTTTCAATATCTCCTTATCCTTCTTAGGGAATTTGATTACCGCCTCATCAAAAAACCTTCTGTCGCAATAAAAATTCACACTCTCAGTGGACATTCCAATCACCTCCCCTATTATTTTCTCATCTAGTTTCACCTTTCTCCCAAAGAGGATTATTTCACCATTGTTCCAATTCTTCTCAAAAAAGTTTGTGACCATAGTATCAGGCCCATGAATTTTTTACAAAAATGGAACTAGCCTAGCTCTTACAATCTTCTTCTTGACCTTATCATTCCTCGGATACACCTCATAGCTTTTTGGTTCAACTCTTTTCCTGTCCCGCCCCATTTTCATTTGTACCTTATTGCAATCTCTACCAATGTCAAGCACCTATTGTAAATTTATGCAGCCATTCCAATATACCCATAAAGCATGCCACTTTTTCTTCCCAGCTAAGTAATATGACATGGCCCAATCAAATCTCTTGATTTCAATGTACTTAACCCCTTTCCCTCTAATCATTAAATGTATTTTCCTCTTTCCCATGTGTAACATCATAATCTAGTAAGGCCCTAACTTTAGCTCTCAAGTCCCTAAAATTCTACCACGTGTTCAATCCTTGCTTCCTTACCCCTTCATTCAGAAAGTAATCTGTCACATTGTTAGCTTCCCTATAGACGTGTGAGACTTTTACTTTATCAAAATTTTCTAGAATATAATTTTCTCAATCAATCCAATTCTTTATCACCCAAGAAAGGGGGTCCTTCCTAAGAGACAATCAATGATATTTTTAGAATCCCCTTCAACCCATAAATTTTTTATATTCAAATTATGAGCTAACTTTAAAACTTGAAAAGTTCATATAGCCTTTGCCACATGGTTCATTTGATGACCTATGGAGATGGCCACAACCACCATAAAATTACCATTTAAGTCCCTTAACGTACCTCCACTTCTAGCCATACCTAAATTTCCCTTTGCGGCACCATCAAAGTTGACCTTAGATCAACCATTTGGAGGAAAGGTCCAACACACACCCTCCCTAATTTTCTTGGCTAGCTTAGATGCAAAAGAAAATGCCACTTTAATAGTACAATCCTTAGCTATCATTATATCATAGGGAGTACACACCACTACTTCAAGGTTAAGAGCTTTTAGGGGAATTACATTGAAATTTTCCTTTCAAATACATTATTCTCTGACATCTCCTTATCCTTGAAAAGTTTGTTATGACATTCTTTCCACACTCCCCAAACAATAAAAGGGAATATAAAATCCCATAACCTTCGAATGAAGGGATTTTGAGTAGGAGATTTCCATTGTAAAAATAAATCTTCAATGGACTGGGGGAACACCCAAGAGATATTCCAGAGGGATAATAATTTTCCCCAGATTATGGAAATAAACGGGCAGTGGAGAAACAAGTGGTTAGTTGACTCCATCTCACACTTCCAAAGGTAACATCTGTTAGGGATTTGAAACCCCCATTTATAAAGATTTTCCACCATAAGCACCTAATTTTGAAGCATAATCCAAAAGAAGAAATTGACTTTAGGAGTCAAGTTTTTTATCCATGCTTTTGACTAGAAGGGAGGGGGATCTTGAGAAAGGGATAGCAAAGAGACCACCAAAGAGATAGAGTAGTTACCCAAAGGGTTGTCCATATAAAAAAGAATATCATCCTATTGAGTCTATCCCAAACTGACATCCTTTAAGGATGATTGAAGTTGAGCCAACTCCTAACTAATCACACATAAGTTCACCCAGTCTCCTTCATTCCCATAATCTTTGACAAGCTCCCTGAAAGCAGTTTTACATAACTCATCCCATCTATTGAATATTTCAATTTTAATGAGGGGTTCCTTAAAAATCCATCTATCTTCCCAAAATATGGCTTGACTACCACTTCTAATGTGCCATCTTATCTCTGATTCCAAAAAAATTCTACCAGCAATCATATCATTCCAGCAACTTGAGCCATGAGGTAGGATAGGAGAGTCCATCAATGCTTTGAGGGAGATATGGTTGGCCATATATTTACTTCTTAAAATGTCTTTCCATTATGAACTAGATGAGAAGGATCTCCATATTTTTTTGGCTAGAAGAGTATTGTTCATAATTCTAATTTTTCTAAGACCTAAACCCCCAAAGGTTTTCGGTCTGCAAACCAAATCCCACCCTATAAGAGGCATTCTCTTTCTTTCCTCCACTCCAGACCAAAGGAATATTTTTTGGATCTTTTCAATGGCCTCAACATATTTAGCATGAATTTTGAAAAGGCTTAAAGCATAAACTTAGAGGTCCTGAAGAGAATCTTTAAGAAGTTGTATTTTTTCAGCTTGGCTCAAAAGAGCTCCTTTCCATCCTGTCAACTTCTTTTTGAACCTGTCAACCAACAAAAACCAAAAGGAATCAAAATTTTTAAGGCATAATGAAAGTCCAAGATAAGAAGAAGGTAAGGATTCTACTCTATAACCAAGGATTCTTGCAATATTGACCTGTCTATGCTCAGGGGTGTTGAAGAAAAAAAGGGAACTCTTTTGTCTGTTGACCATCACCCAATCACCTTCTCATACACGTCCAAATTTTTTTTCAAAGCCTTATCCTCATTTACTGTAGATCTTTCCATCAGCATAGTGTCATCAACAAGCTATTGGTGAGAACAAATCAAATTAGTGGAAGAAGGGCTAAGACCAGCAAGAGACCTCTGTTCAATCAATCTTTTAATATTCCTTCCCAAGATTTCAACCATTATTGTGAATAGAATAAGTGAGATAGGATCACCCTGTCTTAAACCTCTTGAATTTTGAAATAATCTGGAAGGATATCCATTCACAATAATGGATGTGGAAACTGTAGTAACCAACTAATTCACCAACTAAACGGCTCTGATACTAAAACCAAACATCCTAAGAATTTTAAATAAAAACTCCTAATCAACACAATCATAAACTTTGGATATATCCATCTTAAGAAGAAACCCTTCAATTTTAGATTCCACAAGTGAATGGATATTCTCATAGACTGTGACTATAGAATCTAAGATTTTACTTCTAGGTACAAAACCATTCTGCTGAGGGGAAATCAACAAAGGAAGGAGAGAAAGGATCCTTGAAGTTAAAACCTTAGATATGATTTTATAGGAGTTGCAAATACTATTGAACACCTCAAACTCCATAGCCCCTGATTTCTTAGGAACAAGGACCACAAAATTAGCATTAATTTCCTAAAGGATCCTTCTCGATCCAAAGAATTCCTTAACAACATTCACAACATCATTTTCAATAATATCCAAAAACCATTGAAAAACGAACATAGGAAATCCATCAGGCCAGGGGCCTTATTTCCTTCAAAAGAAAAGACAGCTTTCATGATTTCCTCCTTAGAGGGTATGGCCGCAAGCTTTTCATTATCTTCCCTATCAACAACCTTAGGGATAGCCTCCTATAAAAAATATTGGTCATTTTGATTGATTTTCCCATTCGTCAAAAGAAGGTTGTTATAGAAGAGGACAACTTGATTTTTGATGTCTTCCTCTTCCTCAAATCTTGTACCATTAACTTCTATGAAAGAGATTCTATTGGAAGCCCTGTGTTTAGAAGACGATAAATGGAAGTACCTAGTGTTTCTATCTCTAGCTGAAAGCCACAACACCCTCAATTTCCACCTCCAAAAATCTTTCTCTATGGCTATATTATGTCATGCAATTTCACCAGTAAATCTTGTTGTTAATATTGTCCTTCCTTCTTCTATCACTTTGAAATCCAAGTTTAGTTCCTGGTCTCATGTCTTGGGATATGAGAATACTAGGATGTTCTATGAGCTCTACCAAAAGTTTGAGCATCTTAGTAATGTGTAAGAAACAACCTTTTCATAAAGATAAATTGATTGTTTTTTCTACCTCCCCTGTGACTCGTCAGGGCCAAAGTAAAATCCCTATTAAAGGAGTGACTCCCCCAAAGTCTAAAGTGTTAGGAGCATATGTTTTAGGTGAGAATATGGAGGAGAAAAAATATTCAAGTGGGGAAAATCCTATCATGAATTTTTTTTTTCCCTACCCCTACCCACGATTCTTGATTATTCTAGGTTTTCATAGCTAAGGATGGGGCTATCCATCCTTTTGAAAAAGTCTTGGAGTCACACAAAAGTTTAAACTTGTGTGTTTCCTTGATAAAGGAGGACTTTGTTCCTCAAAATGCTTTGCAAATGAACATGCAAGAATCACTAGCAATTTTTGGATTCACTAAGCTAGCCCCTCCTTCTCCCTTAAAGAATAAAGTTAGTGAAGACCCCTAGACTTAGGTGAGTGGTAAATCCAAGAAAAATAAGAAAAACAATGTTGGGAATGATTCTAAAATTGGTAGAACAAACAATAAGGATGTAAGATTGAGGGAAGTCCTAGAGATAATACTTTAGGGAAATAGAGGACCTTGGAGGGTCTCTCTAATGTGTCTAAATAAAAAAAATGACTAGGGAGTCTTCTCCCCTTAGGGAAAAAAAAAAAAGTTGGTTTTTTTCTTAATTTTAATGAGGATATTGTCTTGAAATATTAGGGGACCAAATAATACTCTTAAACAAGATATTTTAAGTGCTCTATTACTAATCTAAAATTTGATATTCTCTTAATTTAGGAAACTAAAATGTAGAAGATTTTTTTTGATAAAATAATTTTAAAAAATTAGCAAAAGGTAGAGCATCATCTATGTGATCTAGAGGGAGTGTTTGGAGGGATTTCTACCCTTTGGAACTCAAATGGGTTGTCTGGTAAAAAAGGCAACAATAATCGTAACTGCTTAGACATAGCCTTTGAAGATGGAAGAATTGGTGAAAAGTAGAACCTTATTAATGTTTACACCCCTAATACTAGATTTGTTAGAAATATTCTAAGGGATTCCTTGTTGGTGATCCTTTCTAACAACTAGAATGTGAAGTGGATGCTTTCTATGGATTTTAATATCCCCCCTTACCCTTTAAAAAATCTTGGTGGGGGCGATGTTTTCCCTGACAATATTTTGGACTATGCTAATTTTATCTCCACTTAAGGTCTTTTGGATGTGGAGCTCTCAAGCTCTAAATTTACTTGGTTGAACGGGTGTCTTAAACAAGACCATATAAAGGTTAATTTGGACAGAGTTATGATCTTTGGTGATTGGGATATTTTAGCTAAATTACAACTATCTACTCTTCCTAGATCTAATTTTGATCATAGTGCTCAAGTCTTGAACTATGAGGATAGATGAAATTTTAGTCCCTATCCCTTTAGATATGAGATAATCAGGAATCCTCACCCAAATTTTAAAGAGTTGATCCAACAATGGTGGAACCTTCCTTATCAAGGTACTCCAATGTTTTGAATGGCACAAAAACTTAAGAGAATATGAATTAATGTTCAAGGATGGAATAGGATTACTTTTTGTAAGGTCTAAAATTCTCAATTACTAATTATATTCATTAGCTTCCAAAATAATTTAATAGAATAAAATAATTATAAAAAATGTGAAACAAGAGGAATTATTAAATTAATTTCATCACTACATTTGAATACCATACATCAATAAATCAAAGTATATCAAAACAAGGTTGTGTTTTCACTAGATCTACCCGTGTAGGCTTACACAAGAATTATTATTTCAACAATACATGTAACTTAAATACTATAATGCAAAATTAAGTAAATAGCAAGATCATAAATGCATCCACAAAGAATCCATAACACAGAGATTTCATGAGTGGAAAACCCTCATAGGAATGAAAAAACACTCGTAAAAGTGCCTCACTGGCTTAATGAAATGTCTCACTGGCTTAATGAAATGCCTCACTAATAGAACCCTACTAGCTACAAAATATCAAAGGTTACAAGATGCCTCACTAGCAATGATCATACCGTCTCGTTGACATGACCATTCATTACATATTTTTGGATATCATGAATATCATTCATAACAAGAAGCATAAGGAAGTTCTTTTACAAGTCACAAATTCTACAAGCAACATTTACAAGTTTCATCTATGCATCATCCTTGCATATGACTTTAAGGTAATGCCAACACTAACATGAATCACTCCCAAGTATTTGCAAATAAGACCATTCTACCTCCAATTGACCTCTTAGATATCACACAAGTACATTGAAAGCCATAAGCCAATCACATAAATCTTCATGAATGTAGTCCTAGGCCTACTAAAATGCACACATGCCTATGCAATTATAATAAAAATGCTTACTTCTAAACTCATTGATTCATAGAGGGTTCAATAATAAGAGAATAAAACCATAAAAGAGTTAAGATGTAGGTACCAAAACACATAATCAATAATATGTTAGCTATGGTAACAAGCTTTGGACTTGGAAAAAGCAATGGAAAATGCTTAAAGATCGCATTTAAGAGTATAAAGAGATAGAGGAGGCAATAACAAAAAGTTTTCTTGAAGAAAGCACACACTAGAATCAAGTTTGTAAATTGAATTCCTTGAACCAAAACATTGAAAAATCAATAATTTATAGTTATACTATGTGTATACATCAAAAAATGGTCTAGAGAATATTAATTAAATACAGGTTATTTGATTAATAAAAATCTTTATTTCTTCTATTGTATAAATAAATTGCAAAGTTTATTTATATAGTTTGTATTTCTTAATTCCTCTTATCTAAACCACATTCTTCATGATTTAATTAAATAAAAAAATTTAACAATTTTTTTTATTTGATTAATTCCCTCTCATTAAATTTGAATTTTTAATTTGAATTTTGTCGCATTTCTCCATTTTCTTCTAACATCCTTCCACATAATCTTCCATCTCACCATGAGTATTCTTAATTTCTAAAATGGGTATTTACCCTCAACAATTTCAACAAACTCAAAGACACATGACTTCTCCTTTCCATTTATTCTTTTCTACACTTGGCAAGTTTGTGCCATTAAAGGGAGTTCCTTATTTCTCTCCAACTTCCTCATTTCTCATCGTTGATCTCTCTAGATTGAATCCTAATCATCCATATCTATCAACTCACCTAATTCCTTGGTGAAATCTATAAATAGAGGCTCATTTAAAACTTTTGGATAAGAGAGCATTGCATAAAATTACTCTACAGAAATAACTTTAGCATTTGAGAGCTTAGTTTGCACTTAGTTTAGCATTTAGAATGGTTTAGCAAGTAGATTAGAATCATGGCTGATTTCATAGATGTTTCTTAGTTTACTTACAGTATTTAGAATCATTTACACAACATCTCCATTAGTTTAATTTCATCATTACATCATTTCATTAGTTTAAATCTGTATACAACCATTCACCATTCAACATATCATTTAGTCCATTATCAATCAAAAAAGTCAAATCATGTAGGTGTAGACATAGTTTCTGCATTCTAGGATTAATGGCTACTTAGTTCTTAGGTGTCATCCTAGTAATTCAGTGCATAATTAAGATCTAAGAACATTATTATAGGACCCTTAAGAATAGAGGAAGATGGAATGTCTTTAAGGAATCATTTTATCTAATTTTGTTGTTAATTTAGATTTCCTTAATGTAATACATTGCATATATTGCATGTTATTGATTACTTTAATTCACATATTTTCTCACACACATAAATTTGTGCTGGCCACCATGGGGCCTAGCCCATGTTATTTTAATATTTTTTTGGAAACTATGCTTTACAGCTTTAGACGTGAATTTCTCTGGCACAACTGTTGATTCTTCTGGTGCACCCAAAAGATTCTCCGATGCATTCACCAATTGTTCTAGTGCAATAACGTGTTTCTTCAACGTATCCACACCATTTTGTTGCTCATCAAAGGGTTTCTATACCGCATTCACCATTTTCTATAGCACATTCACTATTTTCTATAGCTCATTTACTGGTTTTTGTAGCACATTCATTGTTTTCTATAGAACATTTACCTTTTCAGTGCATCAGCTTACTGTAATGGCACATTGTATTTTATTTGCAAATTTCTTTCGAATCTAAAAACTAATAATTTTTTTTCTATTGTGCAGGCCTTATAAATTTTGTCAGGGACTTTTCTAAAACTCAAGAACATTTCCAAAGAAACATCTATTTCAAACTACTAATAAATTTGATGTAGGGGCTAGAGTGATTTATTTCCTTTTTACTTAAATTAGGAATCTAGAATAACTAGGAGGGAAAGAACACCATGTTTGTTGTGTGTATTGAATGGTAGGCATATGCTCTCCCCTTAACTGGGTGACCAAAAAACTAGACCCATTCGTGTTTATTTGCAAGTCTGAGTGGAGTATACAACATGTGTTCTCTCTTTATTCATGTGAAATAAATATTGAATGAACTACGAGTATACTTTCTTTTTTTTATTTATCTTAAAGGGCCTACCTTGTGGGAAAAAGGTAATCACCCAAGGGAACAACCCAGCCGGTAACACACTAAACCCAAGTGACTTCTAGTTAGTATATTTAAGCATGGGTACTTGTTGAAAGGAAAGTATCATGAGGATGGTTATGACAAGAAGGACAACAATGGTCTCTCGTTGCATGGATTATCCCCCACAAATGAAATGTCTATACTAGAACCCTTGTTATAGTTGGCCAAAAACCTTTATCTATTCTTTGGTGTAGCAACGGTCATTGTAAAGGCATCCACATTCTCACAATTTTTAGTAGAGATGATCAACCTACCATGGGAGTTTTATGGGGGTTGGAAGCTTGGTTGACCTAAGAGTGAGTGAACTATAAGGGGGAGCCTGTGTGGCCAATATTCTGAATTCATCTGCTAAGAATAAGTGTGGTTGGAGTAAAATCTACATGGAATCCAAAAGAATACAGTCTTGGACAACCTTAGGAGTGTACATTTGCTTGATTGTGTTTGCTAAAGTGTTTTCAAAACAAACTTAAAAAAAAACCTTACACACTGAAAGTGAAAAACTGTGATTCATAAAACATCATTTGAAACAAACCATTACTTGACTAAAAACCAGGAAAACCAAATAAACTAGTTGCAAACTATTATATTTCCTTAGTTCAGCACATACACTGCTTATTTTGGCACATTTACTACTTTTTCTAGTGCATATACTTTTTGTTCGACATATTTATTGCTTTTTCTAGCACATTCACTTGTTGTTATATCACATTCGCCACTTTCACCAGCACATCCTTTTCATTCTATGGCACATTCACAAAATTATATAACACATCCACCTAAAACTTTAGTGCATTTGAGCTATTCCCTAGCACATATACCTAATTCTAAAGCACATACAAAATTTTCTCTGGCACATCCAATCCATGCTATAACGCATCTTCCTTTTAGCACATACACTGACTATTACGATGCATCCACCAAAATTCATAACCAAAGAGTTGAATTTCACTCCTATCTAACATTTTGAAACCAGAATTCAAAATCCTTTCCAATCTAGAATCATTCCTTGAGTACAACAAAGTCTAAATATGTTCTTTATCAAATGATTTCATGAAAGATTAAAATCCAAAAACCAAAATCCATAGATCTTAGTCCAAAAGCTCATCAAAAATGTCTTTCAACACTTTATGAATTTAGAGAGAGATTGGTCCTCAATTTCTAAAAAAGAGTTCAAAGAAAAACCCCAACTTGTATTCATTTTATTATTGTCAAAATCCAAGACTCTTCCAAAGATTTTTGCATCTCGTCTAGGAAGGAAATTTGTCCCCCATTTCAAAGTTGAAACCAAAATTTTAGGATCATCTCAAGTTCAGAATTGTTCCTTAGATTCTAAACTTGTTAAAATTGACCTCTACAAGTGAAATCCTTTACCTAAACTTTGATCAAACATCTAAGAGTGCCCAATCATCACCAAAATCTAAATTTGATTAGAAAGTTGAGTTTCCCCATCAAGATTTATCATCCTTCATCCATAAACAACACACTTTATATCAAATTTTATTACCTTAGTCCTATCAATAGGATTCCTTATTCTATTCGACTTAGGTATTCCTTGGTGCCTCTAAACAATGATCAAAATTTAGCCAACCTTCATCACTTGCATGCCCATTTTAACAAGGTCCCAAAAGAGAAAACTTAAGGGTATGCGCAGGATCATGATGGGCCAAAAAGTTGCTATATGTAAGTGATATGATGGCCCATGTGGCTAACGACTTTTTTACCCAAAATTGATGAAACAAAAGGGTTTTCAAAGGAGATTCTCATCTTTCCACCAATATAAACTATTCTTTACTTTGAATTTAATAAATAATTATTATTCATTTTCTATTTGAATTACGACTTAAGTCCTGATTTATATGTTGATTGAAAACATCTATAGCTTTAAAATGGTATCAATTTTTTTGAATCTAAAACATGTGTCACATTCTATGCTTGTATACTATAGGATTAAAAAAAATTGAATTTCATGAAGTTTTGACCAAGTTAAGGTGGTTAGACATACAAGTTTTTATATTTTTAAAAGTTATAATAAAAATTCATAATTAATTATTTATTTGGAAAAAAATTACAAAAATATGCATCACATTGGTACATGAGTCCTCTACTTATATCTAAAATATTATAAAAAATATTATCATTTTATTGTGGTTAAGGTGGTCAAACAAACACCTACTTCTTATTTTTCCCTAAAATTTAAGTACTACTGTATTGAAATTTCAAATTTTCACCAAATAGATTTAAAAATAAATAAATAAACCTAGTAGTTTAGAAACTAAATTCAATTTTCTACAGATTCTATTCTTACATATTTTTGAAATAATATAGATAACTTATTCAATTTTTTTACGTCAAGTTGCCTAACTCTAATTTTTTCTGATTTTCTTGCCACTTAAGGGCCTATTTTTTCCATGATGATCCTACACATACCCTTAAGAATAAGGAACTTGAACCTCAAAATATCATGGGCGAACCAAAATAAAATCCCTTTCACAAAATTTCTCAAAATGAAACAAAAGAAATAACAGAAGAGGAAATAGAACAAGCAAACCAAGATCCCAAATTTCACAAATTCTTAGAGAGAATCTTTAAAAAGGATGGACAAAAATACCTTCTAATGTTACCAAACCAAGAGGTCAAGTTACCAAGTGATTTTGATGTTAATAAATTGAAGGGAACCCCAAAGAAAACTGACATTGAAACAACAAATATAGATCAAATGGCTTCCCTAACACATCAAATGAAGAACCTTCAACAAAAATTGGAAGGCATGCAAGGAGGGGCTACCGAAAGGTAGTTGTTACATGATATTTGTCCCTATCCGTTTGATAGAAAGTAAAACATGAGTATACCATTTCCCCCAAATTGTGACCTATCAAAATATGACAAGTACAATAGAAAATTTGGCCCCATAGACCATGTGCGAGAATTTTGAACCATGAGACTTGAGTTTGTTCATGAGGACACATACTTAATGATACTTTTTCCTCGTAGCTTAGGAGGCCATTTTATAGAATGGTTTTCAAAATACAACCAGGCATAAAATCCTTTGTAGAAATTTTCAACAAATTTATCACTCAATATTCTCATAACATTTCACATGAGATAACCATGAAGGATTTTTGTAATACCAAAAAGAAACAAGGGGAAGCCTTTCTCATATTCTTTCAAAGGTGGAGAATTTTATTCTCTCGATATTCTCATCCCATACGTGAAAGATGGATATTTTTATTGATAATATTAACAGCAAAATGAGCTATAGGCTGCAAATACAATGTACCCCTAGCTTTGAGAAAATGGTAGAAAATAGTGTCAAAATTGAAGAAGCTTTAGTCAAAAGAGGGGTATTGAAAATTCATAATGAAGGATCAAACAATGTTAGCTCTTCTAACCATCACAATAATGAGAAACCCAAATTTTGGACAAGGAACAAGAATGCCAATGATAGTGTCATTGAAACACATAATGCTAAATTGGTCTTTAATATATCAAGAACCACAACCAAGATTGATCAAAATATCAATCAAGGCACTAATCAAAATTTCAACTAGCCCAACAATCTAAACAACCACAATCAAAGTAGCACCACATCAAAACCTCCACCTTATCAAACACAATCAAACCACAAAAAATTCACACCATTGGGTCAATCACATGAATATGCATTGAGGGAACTTCTTGCAAATAACCTCATAACACTGCTTGACACTCGAGGTTTTGAACCAAAAGTAAAATCATCATGGTGGAATGATGCTTATTATTGTGAATTTCATCGGTGAAAAGGTTCTCAAAAAAATAGTTGCATGTAATTGAAACATAAGATACAAGATTTAATAGATGAAAAAGTCATACAAATAGAAGGACCCCAAACAAATGCAAATCACGGAGCATTCAAAAATCATTTACCAAATTATGAATTTAAGGGGAGTCCTCTACAACAAAAAACAAGGGAAAGAATGTTTAAACTATGTCCATGATACTATCATAAATCATATCCCAGCAGCGGAGGATCAAGTAAACAACATTGAAACCAATGACAATCAAGACATTACTGCAAACAACACTCGAATTGAACAAGAACAAGAAATCCTCATCCTTGAAAATCAAATTAATGACATCCAACCAGCTATGAATTTAATTGATACTCAAGTCAATGTCATTAAAATCAATGGGAAATAAGACAACATGCCAGTAAATGTGACCATGAGAGCACAGGCTAAATATGTCCTAAAATGAATTTCATCTAAAACACTTGTTGCCTCATCCAATCAATATAACATAGTGGACGAATTACAAAAAATACCTACACAAATATTGATATTGGAATTTCCCAAGATTTCACCTACCCACAAAGAGATTTTGGAATAATCCCTAGTGGATACAACAGTACCAACAAATCTAGAAGTTTGTAAATTTGAAGCCATGGTCAAACATTTGACCACACCACATTTCTTATACTTTTGAGAAAATGATGACACGTCTATTTCTCATCCCCACAATGCTACTCTCCATATTGCCATTGGGTAATTCATAAACATCATGTCAAATGAGTCCTAATAGATGGAGGAGCCGACCTGAATATATTTACTTAAAATATTTTTTGCACCTTAGGGTTTTATGAGAATGCAATTTTGATTCAATGAAAAATATTACAATAAAAGCATATGATGATGAGGAAAGACCTACACAAGGACTAATTGTTATACCTATTCAAGTAGGGCTGATTCAGAAAGATGTAATCTACCAAGTCTTAGACAAGGATTTGACCTAAAACATACTATTGGGTCACCCATGGATCCATGAAATGTAAGTGGTCCCGTCAACTTACCACCAATGTTTGAAATTTCCTTGTGGTGGTCAAGAAATCACCATATCGGCTAATTCAAATAGTCCTCAGTATTGCAATACCCTAAAATCCATCCAAGATATCTTTCTGCCTCATAACAAAGAAGCTTCCATGTCCATCGCCTCCAATGATCAAATCCAATCAAGTTCCTCATCCAAACCATTGGTCATTTCCTCAAATCATGAAGTTCAATCTACTTCCATGTCTAAACAGTTTGAGAAGAAAGAGGAAGTTGCTCCTTCCATGTCCTTAAATCATGAAGCCCAATTAAATTCCTTGTCAAAGCAATTTGGGTAAAAAATTCAAGTCAAACATAAAGGTTTTGGTGAATATTTCATTGAACAATCTCTATGTATTTCATAGTTATCTTCCCCAAAGTCATATGGGAAACCCTCAACATCAACATAGTAGACATCGTAACCAGTTACACTCTTTGATAGTTGGTTTGTAAAATCAAGCACTATGGTTGATGACTTTGAAGATAAAGAGTTTCTAAACTAGCTTTATAAGGATGAAAAAGAATCCCAAACAACAACTACAAATGTACAAACAACACAATATGGAAAAGGCTTCACTATTTTGGAAATGATGCAATATGAGGGAAAAGGTCCCATAGGAAAAAGAAAGGAAGGAATTGTAGAACCAATTCAACCCCTCTTAATCAATCCAAAATACACGATTGGGCTAGGTTATAAAGAAGAGACAAAAGAAGAGATGAATCAGAGGGTGGTTGAAAGAATCTTACAATTACAAGCTAGTGATGATCATGAGATTGATTCTAATGAATATGAGTGGGATTCACTATCAGAAGAGTCTAGTGATGACAAGGAAATTGATGTGGTACATAAATATGAACCCCTACTTGAGGAGATACAAGGGTCAGGTTTTAGACCATATGAATTAGGATTGTAGCACATTGATGATTCCATTGAAGATGATTCGACTAAGATTGAAATAGATAATTTAGAGGAGAGATACCTTATAGGCATTGATTTTTCTATTGGAAAAAATTGAAGACATGCCTATTAGAACTCTTACCATCTCTAACCTTGACTCGTCTGGTGACTTCTTACCCCTCGTACATCTTGAACTCATATACTGGGACCTAACTAAGCCATTTGACATCCCTACCTTTTCAAACAATGATTCCATCATCAACTTCCTTTGTTCCAACAATCCCAAATTATATTTCACCATTGAACATCATAATGAAGCTTCCGAATAGGGGAGTATAAAATCTTCCAACTGTAAAATGAATAATTTACAAGAAATAGATCTAATGGTGAAAACCATCCAATGGCAACATTAGATCCAATAAAAGTAAAAACATAGAGCGTATCTGATGGTGAAAAGCTCTCTGAGGTGTCGAAGGATGGAAGATTTGATACACTCCCAAAACACTTTTAGGAAAGATCAAAGGTACATTGATTGAACTCACATAGTCTATCAATATCAATAGTAAAGAGACAATAAAGACTATCCATCTAGCGACATCTCTAGTAGACCAAGAAAAACCAAGCTTCCTCAAATTTTTCACAAAAAAAATGTCAACTTTGCTTGGTCATATGGCAATATTCTAGGGAATGATCTAGAACTCATCATGCATCATCTATCCTTACCATTAGGAGTAAAAACAATCAAGTAGAAGCTAAGAAAAATGAATCCACATATTACCTTATTGTTAAAAGAAAGGTTGAAGTTGTTAGATATAGGATTTATCAGACCCATTGACTATGTCAAGTATATCTCCAATATTGTATCAATCTCAAAGCCTGATAATAACATTTGTATTTGCATATATTTCTAGGATCTTAATAAGGCTTGTCCCAAAGATGGTTTTCCTCTACCGAACATAGACATCATAGTAGACTTAACAATAGGACATGGCATGTTATCACTTATGGATGGTTTTCTAGGTATAATCAAATCAAGATAGCTCAAGAGGATCAAGATAAGACAACATTTACCTGTCCATGGTGAACATTTTGTTGGAATGTCATGCCATTTAGATTGAAGAATGCAATAGCTACTTATTAATGTTCCATGACAACAATTCTTCATGATATGATGCATACATTCATGGAAGAATATGTGGATGATCTATTATCTAAATCATAAACCAAAGAGGGACATTTAGAGATCTTAGAAAAAATATTCACTAGAATGGAGAAATTCAATGTACAACTAAATCCAAAAAATTGTGTGTTTGGGGTGACTTCAATCAAACTCCTGGGATACAAAGTTTCAGAAAAGGGCATTGAGGTAGACCTAGCCAAAGTTAAATCTATCATGGATTTTCATCGCTGAAAAACATTAGCCAATTACGATCGCTACAAGGTTCCAATCAATGCATAGGTTTATTTCACAACTAGTAGACAAGACCCATCCTTTCACTCACTTGCTACATAAAAATGTTTCTTTCTGATGGGATGAGAAATGTGAAGGAGCCTTCAATCAATTGAAACAATACCTAATGATTCAACTTGTCTTAATACCATCAACAAAAGGAAAGCCACTCCAGTTATACATTGCAACAATTGAGACATCATTGGGACCCCTATTAGTAGAAGAGGATTCAATAAGAAAAGAGAGGAAAATTTACTACATTAGTAGAACACTAAATGGTTATGAGATTAACTATACCTCCATCAAAAAATATTTCTTGGTAGTAGTTTTTTCCACCCAACAACTACAATACTACATGCTAGCTCACACCATCAAGTTGATAGCCAAAATAGATCCACTCAAATACCTTCTCAGCAAAGCTAACCTAACTGGAAGATTGGCCAAGTGGGTTATGATATTAAGTGAATTTGAAATCCAATATGTGGATAGGAAATCAATAAAAGGACAAGAAATCATTGAATAGTTAGTAGAGACACCTCTACTAGATAATCATCCTTTACACATTTATTTTCTAGACACTAATGTCCTCACACTGGCTACAAAATAGTGGACATTATACTTTGATGGATCACACAACCAACATGGATTAGGGGCTGGAATCCTATTTGTCACTCCACAAGGAAATACCATACAAAAATCACATAGAATAATGTTCCCTTGTACCAACAACATGGAAGAGTATGAAGCATTAATCATCAACATTAAAATAGTTGTAGAATGGAAAATCCTATAACTGCAAGTATACAGAGATTCTCAGTTGGTCATTAAACAAGTCAATCATGATTATCAAACAAAGGATGATAAATTGATTCCCTACAAAAGAATGATGGACAATTTTAAGAAATACTTTGTGGATATCAAGTTTGAAAAATTTCAAGAGTGGACAATAAAGTTGTCGATGACATGGCTACTATTGCTTCCTTGTTACAAATTCTAGAGAAAATAAGTTGTTACGAGTTCTTGGTGGAGCAAATATTCTCCCCTACCTATGAAGATATGAAATCCCAAGTTATATGTCACCTAGGTAATACCAATAACTCAATTTATGGTGAAATTTATACCTACCTAAAAGATAACACCTTTCCACCTGAACTGTCTCAAAATCAAAAATGCAATTTCATTCATTGAGCTTCCCAACATATTCTTATTGTGGATGTACTATACTGATGAGGTCTTGACAGAACTATCCTTAGATGTCTAGAACACGATGAGTCTAAAATGGCTTTATGAGAAGTTCATGAAGGTTTTTGCAAAACTCATTCAAGCGACTTAACCTTAGCTAAGAAAATCCTTTGTTTAGGATATTACTAGCCAAACATGGAGAAGGCGTATCTTTTTAGTTCAACAAGAAATGCCAAAAATTTCATATTCATGGAAACCTCATCCATGCACCAACATAGGAACTTCAACCTTTTGCCTCCATGTGGCCCTTTTGTTAGTGGGGACTATATCTTGTTGGTAAAATTCATCCATCTTCATCAAATGGACACTTGTTTATCATCACAGCTACATAATATTTCACAAAGTGGATTGAAGTTGTTCCCCTAATCACCATCATAGGACAAAAAATTTCATCATTCATCCTCAATTACATCATCTGTCAATATGACATCCCTCAATCCATTGTCACTAACAATGGAAGACCATTCAAAAATCAAGACATGCAAGAATTGTGTGAAACTTTCAACATCCAACATCACTTCTCTACACCATATTACCCTCAAGGAAATGGACAAGTAGAGGTCTCCAACAAAACTATTTTGAAAATCTTGAAGAAAATAGTCAATGATGTTGGACATGATTAGTACATCTAATTAAGCCCTACTTTGTGGGTGTACTGCACCAGTATTCACACACCAATAGGAGCCACACCATATTACTCTTGTGTATGGGTCTGAGGCCATTGTACTCATTGAGGTTGAATTACCATCACTCTGAGTTTCATCGAAGGATATCATCTCTAATGAGGACTACCAAGTATCTAGATTGCAAGAATTGGAGCTATTAGATGAATGGTGCCAACATGCAGTGAACCACTTGAAAGCCTACCAATAACGAATGTCTAGAAATTATAATCATAAGTTCAAACCCTAAACATTTCAAGTTGGTAACTTAGTGTTGAAGGAGAACCCATGCAACCAATGGGATAGAGAGAAGAAAGGAAATATTGAACCAAATTGGTTGGTGCCCTTTGACATTGTGTCAGTCTATGGGTTAGGAACATATCAACTATCCACACTAGAAGGGGACCTATTTGAAGAACCCATGAATAGCCTCCATCTGAAGAAATTCTACACATGACTCATCCATTGTATCAGAAAAATTCCTAAAAAAAACCAAAAACATAAAAAAAAAGTCTTAAAAAAATCTAAAAACATCAAAAAATGTCTTGAAAAAATGGTCACCTTGGTGAAAACTTGGCAAACATCATCGGTGACAATAAAAAAAGAGAAAAAAGAAGAAAAATAAATAAAAATAAAAAAATTGAAAAATACAAAAAAATCTAAAAATATGAAAAAAGGTACAATAAAAGCAAGTAATGAAAACCTGGCAACAGGCACTATTTGTGGAGGGTTGGCTTCTTACTCTATGGGAATGTGTATCGATCATTTGGCTCTTTACTACCATTAGCCACATCCTTCATTTGAGCCTCATGTACATATTATGTTGTGTCGGATGTGTTTAAATTTTGCTTGTTGATCATTGTACATATCCATAATAAATTGGTTTGTTTCCACTAGGGGAAAAATCTTGAACTAGCAGGTGGAAAAATCCATCTTTGAGCTTAAAAATGACAGACACACAATAGTATGACAACTTGGTAAAAACACAACAATCAAGCAAGCCGCAACATTGAACATCAATCAAAATCACAAAAACCAACCATCTGAACCAACAACAACAATAAGATAAATCAAAAATAAATCTCATCTGGTGACTATACATTAAATCATAGTTTTATCACTTTCACACAAATGTTCAAATTATTTGTATTATGATTGTTGTTATCATCTTTTAGGAGCAACTCAAGGATGTCAAGGAACTAGAGAAGCTATGATTGAGAATGATATTTTTCTTTTTTTGATGTTTGTGAGTTGATTATTAATATTATGTGAATTGTCGTGGGACGTGCTCTACAAAGTATCACTAATGACATTCTAGATTCACATAGTAAAATGGTTAACTCTTGTCTGCTTATGCAAGAAAAGCTCAGGGGATCTCAGTCCAATTATACCAAGATTCTTGTGTTAACTTGCACTATCAAAACATCATTAAAGTAGTACTCAATTCATTATGATCTAATTATACCATCGATGTTTTTACTCACTTTCAACATTTTAAAATCTCAATGATGATACCAAGCACAATAAATTAATTACTGGGATGACAACATGGCATTGTTAGGTTTGCATGTTTAGGTTGCATTCATACTAGGTGTTGCAGTGGTATTTATAGATTTCTCCAAGGCTAGTAGAATGTTACAAGTAATTTTATTTCTATCATTAACAAATTGAGTACATTTGACATTACGAAAACTTGATCTTTTACATGCATAAGCATTAGGGCATCATTTATAATATTATCATATCATTTTTTTATTCATTTTCATGAGATCATATATTTCATTATGAAAATATAAAAAATAAAAGCATTACCATGTCATTTTATAGAATAATTCATTTTCATTAGGTCATATATTTGCATCTTGAAGATTTAAAAAAAAAATGTAGTGATCATATCATTTCTATCTGTGTACATTTTAGTCATAGAATAGAATCACAAAAACACCAACATATGTAAATTTCCATCCATTCATTTCAGACAACATTCATATATTTTCATCATAAAAATACAGAGTATCACACATCTATAAAACATAGAGTATCACACATCCATAAAACATGTAGAATTATCCATCATTAGTTAATCATTCCATTCATCCATTTCATATTTTGCATCATACATATTTGCAGTAGAAAAGTATAAAAAACATAGCATTTAGCATATTCCATTTTGGTAACATTCATTATTCATAAAACATCATAGAATCGTAACACATGTTGCATTCATAGCATATCGTATCACCATCATATAAAACAAATCCCATAGCATACATAATAGGAAATTAAATGAATCCATCATGATCAACACACAAGCACATAGCATAACCATCAATATTGCATATATATCTCAAAATGATGTCAAATGTACAAGGATATCTGAGTATAAAGAAATACATCATAAAAAATGGCAGTAAATCATCAATTATTAGTGTATACATGTCCAAATCACAATAAACATCAAATTTCTAAGTAGGACCTATGTTCCCCTAGATGGTGTTGGCATCCCTGAACCGATACCTCCCACTGCACTTGACATACCCACACTAAGATCTCTTTGATCTCTAGGAAATGGCTATGTGACACCCAAACTCACAGTCTGTGACTATGATCTGCAAGACTGAGACCGAGTAAAGCTCTCTCACCACTCTAGAGGGACCACCTCATGATACCAGCCTTTGTAAAACCCAACCTCCTGAATAGTGTGGTGAATCTCCCAAAAATAGTCTGATGATCTGATAGTTGTCATAGCATGCTACAATCTCTCAGTAATAGCCTTTTCCTACTCTGATCATTATCTCATTGCATCTCTCTCAGTAGTCAATGTAGTGACCTAACCCTGCACCTATGCTAGTTGTTGTCTAGCAACATCCCTCTTGACCATCAGAGTCTATATCTTCCCCTGGGCCTATAAAAGTTGTGCCTGAACCTGTGACAAAAATTGTGTCTATGTCTATAATTGTCCCTGCACCTATTTCAGCTAGCCCTGAAAGGTATGGACCTAGGCATGTAATGTTGTAATCTAAGACTATTTTTTCTAGGAAGGCAACCATATATGTACATGTTGTTGCACTATTGTGACTAAGGATCACCTCCTGCGAGGTACTCTAACATCCAACCCTAGGTGAGCACCTCCTCCTCCTCCACCATCATCTCCTACATCACCCTCCTCCTCATCTCCACCGCCTCTACCTCTCCTCCCTCTGGGTGGTCTATCCTCATCATCATCCAATGTTGGAATTGGCTCATCAGGTCTTGAGATCCTTAGAAAGGGATTCCCACTAAAGTACTATGAGTACTCCTCATTCATGTAACCCTCAATGATCTTTGGATGATAGTCCCAGATCACTAGTTGTAAATAATGATACTCATCACATACAGCATCATAAGATAACATAGGCCACAACTCAGTCACATCTTGTTGCCTCAATGAAAACATGGCCAATCCCTGTGGTATACCCTAGACTCAACTGTACTATCTGAGCATCCTCATCAATAAGAATATCTCGATGATGTAGCATGTCCGTCCAATAAGGTATATGGTTGCGATAACATAAGGCATCACTAAATGATCATCTTCCCATTTCTCACAGTCTACATATGGTCACCATGTAACTAAATCTAGGGCATCCAATACTAGCTATCACTAATACTCAAATTTTGGGTATGTGCAGGATTATGATGGGTCAAAAAGTGGCAATATGTAAGTGATATGATGGCCCATGTGGCTGATGACTTTTTTTAACCCAAAATTGATGAAACAAAAAGGTTTTTTAAAGGAGATTCTAAGATTTCCACCAATATAAATTATGTTTTACTTTGAATTTAATAAATAATAATTATACATTTTCTATTTGAAGTACGACTAAAGTCCTGATTGGTAGACTGATTGAAAAACATCTATAACTTTCAAATGGTATCACATTTTTTGAATCTGAAACATGCATCGCATTTTATGCTTCACATACTATAGGATTAAAAAAGTCAACTTTAAGAATTTTTGATCAAGCTAAGGTGGTCAGACGTTTGAGTTTTTATATTTTTTAAAACTTGTAATAAAAAAATCATAATTAATTATTTACTTGGAAAAAAATTACAAAGAAATATGCATCACATCAAAACATGAGTCCTCTACTTATATCTAAGATCTTATAAAGATATATTATCATTTTATTGTGGTTAGGGTGGTCAAACAGACACCTACTTATTTTTTCCCTGAAATTTAAGTACTACTGCATTGAAATTTCAAATTTTCACCAAATATATATTTTTTTTAAACAAACCTAGTAGTTTAGAAACTACATTCAATTTGCTACCGATTCTATTCTTACATATTTTTGAAATAATATAGATAACTTATTCAAATTTTTACATCAAGTTTCCTAACTCTAATTTTTCTAATTTTTTTGCCACTTAAGGGCCTATTTTTTCCATGATGATCCTGCACATACCCTTTGCCCAACTTATGTTGGAAAATTGGGCCTGCATAACCATAGATGTAGGGCCTCCCAAATGGCCAAAAAAATTCTATCTCTGGTCACATCACTACAATATTCTCCCAATCCCATGTCTATAATAGGGTCACACCTATGGATAGACTAGCTCCTCTAAGGTACACTACTTGATGCAAATCATGATATAAATGTGCAAGCATGCATGAACCCCAGGCGAAATGGGTCCCAAACTGAATCATCTGCTCTACTGTCTGACCCCAACTGATGGAAAATCTCTTTGCCCTCTTTTCAAGACATAAGAAACCATTGACAAATCCCGCAAGCATGGAAAGGGGCATATCTCTCAAACATCTCCTACCAAGGCATCTCATACCTACTAATATGATCATCATGGAATATCCAATGCAAGGCATTTGTACCTCCCTACTCGGTATGGTCATATGTCATGCTATCACCCATCATGAGAATCCACAAAATATTGTAGACATCCTCTGGCATCACAGTCATCTCTCCAATAGCCAAATGAAAAGTGGTGTGGTTGTTATGCCACCTCTCTCACTCAATGATATCCCTCTCACCATGTGATAGTTGTGGGATCAGCTCCCAAATCCATGGGAATCACTGTTGGGACTGAAGATTGTTATGAAATAACTTGAACAATAGAAGAATATGATATGAAATATGCTGCAAATACTTGATAATAATTGAGAATAACAAGCCATTTTTAGGGGGAAAACCTCCAAATATCTCTAATGAGAACACACTTCACAATTTGATGATGAAATAAGACTCACAACCTCCTATATATACCTATTTATCCCTAGGATATCAACTAGGCCAACTTAGACACACCTATATAAGTCTTAGGCCAACCTACACAACTAAATAACAATATACTAATGATAATATGACTTAATAGAGAGTTAAGATAGCCACAAGAAACTATTCATAACCTGATGTACACTAATATGAAGGGCGTAGCATGCCCCCCTTCTTCAAAGAAGCATTTTCCTTAATGCTAATCAAGTTTGGACACTTTTGAATGAACTCCTCATCCTTCCATGTGGCATCTTCAATTAGAAAATATTTCCTTGTAATGAGGTAACTTGGAATTGTTGATGTCACCAGTTTCTTCATGCATATCTAGAAAATTAACTTCAGCTCCAAGATGTGTCTTCCATTTGCATCAAGCTCTTGATGGTGATGAATGTGTTCTTCCTTTACTTGAACATTTTAATGTTTCATCGAGGAAGAGGTGAGGAATAATACATGGTATCCTTGCATTGGTTGAATAGCTTGATTAGGAATTTCTTCTTCTTCATTGTCTTTTTCTTTTTCTTCTTCTTCTTCTTCTTCATTGTCTATTTCTTCTTCTTCTTCTTCTTCTTCTTCTTCTTCTTCTTCTTCTTCTGCTTCTTCTTCTTTTGTCATTGCTTCTTCTACTTCTTCATATGCTTCTTCTTCTTCGTCTTCCTCTTCTTCTTCTTCTTCTTCTTCTTCCTCTTCTTCTTCTTCTTTCGCTTCTTCTTTTTTGTCTTTCACTTCTTCTACTTCTTCTACTTCTTCTACTTCTTCTTCTACTTCTGCTTCTTCTTCTTCTTCTTCTTCCTCATTTGTTTCTTCTTCTTCTGGTTCTTGGCTACTTGAGACCTCCTTTCTTGGTTCATTTAGAAAGGCACTTAACATGCTTTGTATGACAGTTATATCTCCTCTTAGGTCACACATATGCATCTTCATTGAGGAAATGTCTTCCTTGACCTTATTTATTTCCTCATTATGAGTAACATCCTCGATTGTTTTGCCATCCTTATCAGGAGTCTTCCCCGAAGTGACAACATTCTTTTTACCCCTTGTTGTAGGCCCTGTCATGATGGAAACCACTAATGTTGAAATAAATCACACAAGTGAAACTTAAATTCTTTGAGATTTTTACTATAATCTCCTTTTTTATTTCTTCAAAAACCTAATAAAAATCAGACTTCAATTCAACAAGATGTGTGAGATATGTAGATTCCAAAAAAATAGTGTAGAATCCCTAATTTTGCAATAATTCACTTAATTTTGCTCCAATTCTTCTAAAATCTATATTGTAGCTTCTTCAATATGTTCTTCAAAAACCCTTTAAAAATCAGAAAAAAAAATTGCCAAAATCTGAAAGATATGCTCTTCCCAAAATTCCCTCCAAAATTGAGAAAAACCTTGCCTCTATGGTGCCAAGATCATGCTCTGATACCACTTGTTATGAAATAACTTGCACTATAGAAGAATATGATATGAAATATGCTGCAAATACTCGATAATGACTGAGAATAACAAGCCACTTTGAGGGGGAAAACCTCCAAATATCTCTATTGAGAACACACTTCACAATTTGATGATGAAATAAGACTCACAACCTCCTATATATACCTATTTATGCCTAGGATATCAACTAGGCCAACTTAGACACACCTATATAAGTCTTAAGCTGGCCTACACAACTACATAACAATATACTAATGATAATATGACTTAATAGAGAGTTAAGATAGCCACAAGCCGACTATTCATAACCCGATGTACACTAATATTAAGGGTGTAGCAAAGATTATCTAAATTTGTCTCCTATCATTATAAAACATCACAATCAACACATCAATCAATTAATCAAATTAGCTAAACAATCAAAGATCAATCAATCATCCTATTAGTTCTAGTGAGATTTTCATCAAATCTCATGAACGTTTATTTTTTATCCTCACCTATCATGAGGTCAAAACAACATCATCACTATTGAATATCACCTATCATGAGATCAATAGATCACCTAATCTTTCATCAACTATAAATCATTGGCTAATGCAATTAAACATCATCAAATTCAAGGAGAATAATCACAAAATATTCAATTCTAACTTAGATGCACCATAACAATGCTTCGTTTCGCTAAAAGGGAAAATGCCCCACCAAATTAGTTGGATGTGTTGTTACAGTCTGTCAATGCACCAGAGAATTCCTCAAATATCCTGGGGAATCTCTTTGATGCACTTTTTTTATCAAATCCACTAGAGAATTCCTTGGATGTGCTAGGGAATTTCTTGGATATGCCATCAAATCTGATGTGCCATTCTTTTTGGTGCTTGCACCACAACTAAAGTTTGATGCACCATTTCTAAGGGATGCGCTATCTTATAATCATATGTGCAATTTCAAACTATCGATGTGCCAAAACATGGATGCGTCATTATAGACTGTGAATGCGCCACTAAAATTGGCCTATGCACTAAAATCCTACGTGGATGCACTGAAAAATCTAACCTATGTGCCACAGAAAATTTTGCATGCACCAAAAGAATTCCAAAATTAAAAGGTGGGAAAATTGATTCAAAATTCATATTGGAGGTTTGTATCCTGCTAGTCGATTGTGTATCCACACTCACTCGAATCGATGAGTCTCGTAGGGAATCCCCATTTTCACTCAAATGCTCAAGGTTACTCTCACTCAACAATTTTCAAAATCATAAAATGCACAAATGAATCCTTTTTCTCTTTTTACCTCTCAATAAAAGATAATTAAAGGTGTGATTTTGGTGGAATATTATTTTTTTTAAGGATCAATTAATCAAAGGGAAGCTCATTTCTTCCATATCAGGAGATAGATCACTGGAATATCATCAAATCATAATTTCATCATCGACATCATAAAAAATCATCAAAAATTTTCAAAAATATTTTATCATCAAAAAAATTCCTCAATTTATCTCTCAAGGAGGCATACATTTGTTATCTTCTAAAAATCATCATCTGGGGCATCATCGAAATTTTAGTAGCACTAGTAAATTTTTCTTCAACAGCACTGGTAAATTTTTATTTGAAATAATACACATCACTTCAAAGAGGGGAAAAATGTATACATACAAAATTGGTTTGGAGAATATTAATTAAATACTAGTTATTTGATTAATAAAAATATTTATTTATTCTATTGTATAAATAAATTGCAAAGTTTATTTATATAGTTCATATTTCTTAATTCCTCTTATCTAAACCACTTTATTCATGATTTAATTAAATAAACAAATTGAAAAAAAAAAATTATTTGATTAATTCCCTCTCATTAAATTTGAATTTTTAATTTGAATTTTATCACATTTCTCCATATTCTTCTAACCTCCTTCCACATCATCTTCCATCTCACCATGTGTCACATGAAAATAATTATTCCTAGTTTCTAAAATGGGTATTTACCCTACATAACTTTCATGAGAAAAATTCTTTAGAGGAAGAGGACATGCTTCCATTGAAGAATCTAACTAATTATTTTCAATAAACTTGTTCATTTCTAAAGGGAATACAAATATTATACCAAGATAAAGGAGATGAACAAAAATAAAGGAATTTGACAGTTGAAATTTATGACAATCATCACTACCCTAATGTTACATGATGATATACTTTCATCTATGGCACAGTAAATGTAAGCAGTAAATAATAATTATAAGACCTTATAATTGTAGCCACGCCATCATGCATACACTTGAAGAAATATTTGTACATGAACAAACTCAAAGAGTCTCAAATGCACTAGACAATTTTGTATGAGAGAAAACTTGCTCCAAATTGAGATTTATATAGAACTTTAGATAAGCATCCCAATACAGGCTTAATTTTAAGACAATTGAAACATATTATTAAAATGACCATTATTAGATAATCTAAACTTTTAAAGAATAGTCTTTAAATCATCATTGAAATTTGTTTAAAGCTTAAATACATAAACAATATCTAGGAGACATAGCTTGTCGAATTTTACGCTTCTTGTTTTATTCTCACACACAAATACCTAAACAAATAAGAAGGGTGCCATTAATTATCTAACAACATTAATAAACCACCTAAATAATTCCCGTAGTGGAAATTTGTAAATCCCTTATGTTGCACCAAGAATAAGTAACAACCTTCTATGCAAACACATACAAAATCAAAACAAGTAAGATGTGAAGAGAAGCTAAAAAGCCTACCACTAATAGCTTCGATAACAAACTTATTTGATTCCCCTTGTGTAGAAAATTGGATATTCCCTAAATTTCACAAATAAAAATAATAAGTACTTTGAAACCTTGGTTCCATGAGCATCAATAGCATGAATAGGAACATTTCAAAGAGTTTCTAACCATTCTCTAGGAAATTTTAGAGGTTCCTAGAACATGGATTTGTTTTAGAAACTTCAAAATGTATTTTTGACCATCCAAAAATGGTTTCTTGGAGCTATAGGAAATCCCAGTAGTTAAAAGGAAGAATACCAAAAGGTTAGAAGTAATAAGAAGCCTCAAAAGTAATAGAAAAATGATTAAAATAAGGTTAAAGATGGAATAAAATGGGTGTTTGAATGGGAAATTTAAAATTCTCTGCTATACCATGCGATATCCAAAACTAATTCTTCAAAACATAAATCCATAAAAATAAAACAACAGGCTCTTTTATCTGTCTTTCATTAGATAGTGATGAAAATCAACTTGTGAAAGATTATCAACCTTGCATGAGAAATGGCTTGGATCAATCATCGTGGGCTATTACAGTATGTGATGGTATGGTTGATTCCTATGAAAATTTGCATTCTTCAAACAATGCTCTTACTCAAGATTATGTGCTTTCACCCACACCTACTCTTAAGAGATTCAACATCATTCACAAACCAAGAGACAAGGAAAGTCCTTTGATTATTTCAAGGTGCATGAGAGATGATGATTTTAGATGATCCATGGAAATGAACTGTAGTTCTCAAGAAGATGAGGTGACCATCCCAAATATTTTATTTAATATGTTATCTTCCTAATATTGGTTTGCTTTTTCACTACTTTTGAGAGATAAGAAAAGTGACAAAAATAGTTAAAGATAATTGAAAGATAATTTTTCTTTGTAGTTAAATTTTTCTATATACAAACAAATGGTTGTGATTTCTAGAATAGGAGAGATTTAAATTGCATCTAATAGATTCATGTTTTGATGAAATGAACAAGATGAGGAAAAGCAAGTGAAATACATAAACTTGTTAGAATATCAGGCGAAGGTAAACCACTTGATGATTAATTAATTTGGGAGGAATCATATTCAAAGAATTATATACTTATAGATTTATCAAATTGTTGAACCATAATGAGAGGGAAATACAAAGTATGTGCAAGATCATCATGGAAAAAATAGGCCCTTAAGTGGCAAAAAATTCAGAAAAAATAGTGTTAGGCAACTTGACATAAAAATTTGAATAAGTTATCTATATTATTCCAAAAATATGTAAGAATAGAATCTGTAGAAAATTTCATGTAGTTTCTAAACTACTAGGTTTATTTAAAAATAAATAGAATATATTTGGTGAAAATTTTCAATTTCAATGCAGTAGTACTTAAATTTTAGGGAAAAATAAAGTAGGTGTCTGTCTAACCACCCTAACCATGATAAAATGATAATATTTTTTTATAAGATTTTATATATAAGTAGAGGACTCATGTCCGAATGTGATACATATTTTTTTGTAATTTTTTTCCAAGTAAATAATTAATTATAATTTTTTTATTACAAATTTTAAAAAATATAAAAACTCGTATGTCTGACCACCTTAACTTGGTCAAAACTTCATGAAATTTATTTTTTATTTTTTTAATCCTATATTACGTAAAGCATAGAATGTGATGGATGATTTGGATTCAAAAAATGTGATACCATTTGAAAGTTATAGATGTTTTTCAATCAACCTATTGATCAAGACTTTAGTCGTAATTTTAATAGAAAATGAATAATAATTATTTATTAAATTCAAATTAAAGCATAATTTATATTGGTGGAAAGATAAGAATCTCCTCTAAAAACCCTTTTTATTTCATCAATTTTGGGTAAAAAAAAGTCATCAGCCACATACCCTACAAATACCCATAATATTGCCACTTTTTGGCCCATCATGATCCTGCACATACCCTACAATATTATTTTAGATCTATCTTATGTTGTGAAAATTGGCATCCACATTCGTCTAATAGATTCATCTCCCCCAAGAGTTTGAAGGAAGTTATGTGCATTAAGTTTAGCTTTTCTAACAACTCTAAGAGCAAAGACAACCTCAAATGTGACAACTTTCTTGGTTTTTGTTTCCTTCTTCCATTATTCTTTTCCCTTCTTTTAAAGAATTGTTTTTATTTTTTCCAATAATCAAATCTTGAAAAAAATAAAAATAATATTTATTTTTATGCAACATAATTATCCTTTCTTTTTTTTTTAGACTGCAGGAATCAGGTAGCATGACCCCCTATAAATTGCAATGCGCCTGGTAAACTTTTTAACGTGACCGGCGGCGTTGGTGTGACACGCCCTCTGGACAACATAATTATCCTTCATAAATGCTATATAATACCATTATAATTGCAAATTGAATATCTATTCCAAGCAAATAATAACATAATATCTTTTATTTGCAATTTAAATATTTGTTCAAAATAGTTAGCAAGGAGGTAACATTTAATTTGTAATTAAAAATAATTATATTCTAAATAAAAACTCATTATCATTTATTTGCAAAATAAATTATCTAATTAAAATATAATTAATTCTTTCATTCTTTTGCACTTTTATTTCATTATAAATTAATTTAATAAAACAGTGTAAAATACGAACAATAAAAATAGGGGTTGTGATATCCTTTCCCTCTAAAAGAATCATCATCCCAATGATCAACTTAACTAAAGATAAAATATCATACCTCTTTAATTTTGTTTTACCTTAATGTCAAAAGCATCCTGCCTAACATAGATATCATTTACTTCAAACACCTATCTATTCATAGAAATAAAAATTCATGTGGCTAGCATTCATACACTTGCACACCATGTTAGCATATCACAGCTTCATCAATTCACTCTATTTACCTTATATAATAAAATCATGTCGCTAATTTATTTATTTCATATAATTTGCTATATCTTATTCAAATATTTTCCATATTCCAAGATATTTACTAATAGATAGAAAATAGTGATGTCCATTTTGTCAACATGTCTGGTTGTATGAGATGTTAGAATAATTTCCCCTATGATGATAAACAAGCATCCCATACTACTTGTGATCATCATTAGAAAATTAAAATACTAACAAGAGAAAAGTATCAACAATATGAAAATGTCAAACAATTACAACAAGGTCTTCGTCTTGGTTAACAACATAAAAAGATAAAAAGATAAGAAGATCAACAAGTTAGAAAGATTATCAACATGTTTAGAAACATCAAATATAAGAAGAATATCACTTACTAAAATAAAGGTTCAAGTTGATTTCCATAGTAACCCATAATATCAGATGTCAGGAAGATCATCTAGAGCTCAATACCGATTCAACTAGTTACTAAATTTCATAACAAAAAGTAAATCTCAATTTATAATTGGAAAAATTAAATTACTACTAACAAAGATATTTGTAAATGTATAATATGTATAATACTTTACCGTTTTACAAATTCAACAAGAGTGGATCAAAGAGAAGTGCATTACATCAATTGTCTAAGCATGTCATACAATGATCCATGCAATGATACATATCCAACTTCTGAATTACATAAAGAAAATAAGGCATTTAATCAATCTTCAAATGCCATAACCTAGTGTTCTTATACAAGATGAAGTTCAAGAGCATGGTTAAGGTGCTTTTCCCACCTAACCATGAAGCATAACACTTCCTTAGGATTCTTCCTAACTCAAAGAATACCTAGACCTACATGAGGCGCCTAGAAACCAATAATAATAGGGAAAGAGGGAAACTCTTGATGCATGCCTAATGCCTTATATTCACTCTTATACTAGAATGGACATATTTTTTGCATACAAGATGTGGCATAGAAACATATAAAAATTCTAGGCATTCATTATCCATATATTTCAATGGTACAACTCACTTTAGCCAAAGCATATATACAAAATTTGGTTGATCTTGGAAAAGAAGATCATCTTCTCTATTAACCCACAATATTCAACATCCTATCCCAGAAGGTAAGCTTAACATTTATCACACACAACACATTCATCAAGAAAAATCAAATTGCATAGAATAAGAATTAGATGATATAATAGTGCATAACATGCTCAAGTGCACATAGAATGAATAATTAACAAACAAGAATACATAAACCCTTGGTGCCCAACACACACAAGGCAAGAATACATAATTTACTTGTAGTTCCTCACTGCACAAATATATGGAACATGTCTTTTATACAATGTGTATTACACATTCAAGTTTTCATACAATAAATATGGTTTGTGCATCTCTCGCACAAGTGCATTTCTCGCACAAAAGGTGAAATAAGCATAAATTCCAATAGTGCAACTAGAGTGATCATTACTTGATTCAATAAACACAATGAGTATCAAAAGTATATCTCAAACAAAAATAAGGAATGTAATAATTACTCAAGTGCTTTATCCACGCAAAGGAATCTAGATCTTACTCTAGTGCATCACTCATAAAAGAACAACAATAACATGAAATATGCATCACTCACATTAGTATAGTGAACATTTCTTGTTCAAGTATAGATATAGGTACAATTAAGGCAATAGTTTTCTATGATATGCATAGAATCATTCATATAGATGTGTCATTCACATAGAGCATGAGAAGTGCATTATTGCACAAGTATCATTCTCATATAGTACATGTGTATAAGTACTTCCACTAAAACAATCAAGCATAAAGGATTCATCACCTCAATCACTTATACCTTCACTTATTAGACATATCAAGATATTTATCTAATCAACTTCTATCATGGATTACCAATAAAGATTCTTAAGAAACATCTAAAACTTTCATTTTCAAAAGTTCTTGAGCATTCATCTAGGTTCAAATCTGTAAAAATAAGAAGTTTCTCAATAATCAACTTTCCCAAAGCCTAGTACAGATGCTAACATTCTCGCCTTAAAACATCCCTCTTAGGTTTTTTGTCTTTGAGAAGGCTCAAACAATATCTATCCATTATTATCAACTTGATTTACTTCATATATGGTTTCCCTTCTCATCAAAATGTCATCTTTTCTCCTTTCCCTACAACTTTCAACTCATTTATCCTTTATGTCATCAAATATATCTCTCTTAACAATATACTTTTCTTATCAATCCATTTTTATTGCCACATCATCATTCATGGGTTGTCACAATTCACTTTCCAGCTTGGCTCACTTCAAATACCACTATATATTTCCCATCTTGACTTATTTCAAATAGTAATCATCACTCTTACTAGCAATTCTTATGAAAATACAACTAAGGTGAAGAGGTCTCATAGTTCTAGATTTTTGAATGATCAAGCTAAATATAAACTTCTAATTGGTTCCAACTGGCCATCTAAGAAACACCCATAACTAGGGTTCTATATACTATACAATGAGGTTCATATACTTCATTAAAACCTAAGCACAGAAGACTCAATGCCCAAGTGTTGAACCTGAGTGCTTTGATACCAAAATGTAAGGTCTGGAATTCTCATTTACTAATTATATTCATTAGTTTCCAAAATAATTTAATAGAATAAAATAATTATAAAAAGATGCAAAATAAGAAGAATTATTAAATTACTTTCATCACTACATTCAAATAACATACATCAATAAATAAAAGTATATCAAAAAAAGGTCGTGTTTTCATTAGATTTAGCCATGTAGGCTTACACAAGAATTATTATCTCAACAATACATGTAACCTAAATACTTTAATCTAAAATTAAGGAAATAGCAATTTCATAAATGCATCCACAAAGAATCCATAACAGAAAGATTTCATGAGTCAAAACCCCTCATACCGATGAAAAACCACTCATAAAAATGCCTCATTGGCTTAATGAAATGCCTCACTGGCAAATCCTTACTGGCTACAAAATCTCAATGGTTACTAGATGCCTCACTAGAAATGATCATACTATCTCATTGACATGACCATTCATTAAAAGTTTTGGATATCATGAATATGAAACATAACAAGGAGTATAAGGAAGTTCTTTTACAAGTCACAAAAGTCTACAAGCAACATTTACAAGTTTCACCTATGCATCATCCTTGCATATTACTTTAAGTTAATTCCAACACTAACATGAATCCATCCCAAGTATTTTCAAATAAGACCATTCTACATCCAATTGACCTGTCAAATATCACACAAGTACATTGAAATCCATAAGCCAATCGCATAAAGCTTCATGAAAGTAGTCCTGGGCCTACTAAAATGCACACATGCCTATGCAATTATAATAAAAATGCTTACTTCTAAACTCATTCATTCATAGAGGGTTCAATAATAAGAGAATAAAGTCATAAAAGAGTTAAGATGTAGGTACTAAAACTAATATTCAAGAATATGTTAACTATTGTAACAAGCTTTGAACTTGGAAAAATCAATGGAAAATGACTAAAGATGTCATTTAAGAGTATAAAGAGACAGAGGAGGCAATAACAAAAAGTTGTCATGAAGAAAGTGCACGGTACAAATCAAGTTTTTGAATTGAATTCCTTGAACAAAAACATTGAAAAATCAATCATTTATAGTTATACTATGCACAACAAAAACATTGTAACTTTCATGAGAAACCTACTTTAGAGGAAGAGGACCTGATTCCATTCAAGAATCTAACTAATTATGGTCAATATACATGTTCATTTCCAAAGGGCATACAAAGATTATACCAAGATAAAGGAGATGAACAAAACTAGAGGACTTTGACAGTTGAAATTTATGACAATCATCGCTTCCCTAATGTTACATGATGATACACTTTCATCTACGACACTGTAAATGTAAGCAATAAATAATAATTATAAGACCTTATAACTGCAATCACGTCATCATGCATACACTTGAAGAAGTATCTATACATGAAAAAACTTGAAGAATCCCAAATGCACTGCATAATTCTATATGAGAGAAAACTTGCTCCAAATTGAGATTTATACAAAACTTCATATCAGTATCACAATACAAGCTAAAGTTGTAAAACATTTGAAACATATTCTCAATCTAACCATTATTAGATAATCTGAACTTTTAAAGAATAGTATTTAAATCATCATTGAAATCTATTTAAAGCTTATATATAAACAATAGAGGAGAGATAGCTTACAAAAATTTTCACTTCTTGTTTTATTCTCACACACAAATACCTAAATAGCTAAGAATGGTGTCATTAATTGTATAATAGCATTAATAAACTACCTAAATAATTCCCCAAGGGGAAATTTGTAAATCCCCTATGTTGCACCAAGAATAAGTAACAACTTTCTATGCAAACTCTTAAAAAATAAAAACAAGAAAGATGTGAAGAGAAATTGAAAAACCTGCCACTAAAAGATTCAATAACAAACTTATATGATTCCCCTTGTTTGGAAAATTTGATATTCCCTAAATTTTACAAATAAAAATAATATGCACTTCAAAACCTTGGTTACACGAGCATCAATATCATGAACATGAACATTTCAAAGAGTTTCTACCATTCTCTAGGAAATTCTAGAGATTCCTGGAACATGGATTTGTTTTAGAAACTTCAAAATGTATTTTTGACCTTCCAGAAAAGGTTTCTTAGAGTCATAGGAAATCCCAGTAGTTAAAAGGAACAATACACAAAGGTTAGAAGTAATAAGAAGCCTCAAAAGTAATAGAAAAATGATTAAAATAAGGTTAAATATGGAATAAAATGGGTGTTTGAATGGGAAATTTTGAACTCTCTACTATAACATACAATATCCAAAAACAATGGTTAAAATAATAAATCCATAAAAACAAAATAATAGTTTCTTATGTTTTTCTTTCCTTAGATCATGATGAAAATCAAGCGAAAGATTATCAACCTCGCATGAGAAATAGCTTGGATCACTCATCATGGGCTATTATAGAAAGTGATGGTATGGTTGATTCCTATGGAAAGTTGCATTCCTCAAAAAAATTCTCTTACTCAAGATTATGTGCTTTCACCCACACCTACTCTTAAGAGCTTCAACGTCATTCACAAACCAAGAGACAAGGAAATTTCTATGATTATTTTAGGATGCATGAGAGACGAAGATTTTAGATCCATGGAAATGAACTGTAGTTCTCAAGAAGATGAGGTGATAGTCACAAATATTTTATTTAATACTTTCTATTCCTAATATTGGTTTACTTTTTCACTACTTTTGTGAGATAAGAAAAGTGACAGAATAGTTAAAGATAATTGTTCTCTATAGTTAAATTCTTCTTATACATGCAAATGACTGTGATTTCTAGAATAGCAGAAATTTAAATTGCAATTGATAGATTCATGTTCTGATGAAATGAACGGGATGGGGAAAAGCAAGTGAATTACATAAACTCATTAGAATATCAAGTGAAGGTAAGCCACTTGATGATTAATTAATTTTGGAGGAATCATATTCAAAGAATTTTATACTTACAAATACAGTATCAAATCATTGAACCATAGTGAGAGGGAAATAAAATCATCTTCCAGATCTATCCTATGTTGTGAAAATTGGCATCCACATTCGTCCAGGAGATTCATCTCCCCCAAGAGTATGAAGGAAGTTTTGTGCATTAAGTTTAGCTTTTCTAACAACTCTAAGAGCAATGACCACCTCAAATTTGACAACTTTTGTGGTTTTTACTTCCTTCTTCCATTATTCTTTTCCCTTCTTTTAAAGATTTGTTTTCATTTTTTCCAATAACCGAATCTTAAAAATAAAAAAATTAAGATTTATTTTTATGCAACATATTTATCCTCCGTAAATGCTAAATAATTTCATTTTAATTGCAAATTGAATCTCTATTCCAAGTAAACAATAAGGGAATATCTTTATTTACAATTGAAATATTTGTTCAAAATAGTTAGCGAGGAGGTAACATTTAATTTTTAATTAAAAATAATTATTCTAAATAACAACTCATTGGGTATGTGCAGGATCAGTATGGAAAAAATAGGCCCTTAAGTGGCAAAAAATTAGAGTTAGGCAACTTGACGTAAAATTTGAATAAGTCATCAATATTATTTCAAAAATATGTAAGGATAGAATCTATAGCAAATTGAATGTAGTTTCTAAACTACTAGGTTTATTTACAAAAAAAAAATCTATTTGGAGAAAATTTGAAATTTCAATACACTAGTACTTAAATTTCAATGAAAAAATAAGAAGTATCTATCTAACCACCCTTACCACAATAAAATGATAATATTTTTTAATAATATTTTAGATATAAGTAGAGGACTCATGTCATAATGCGATGCATTATTTTTTGTAATTTTTTTCCAAGTAAATAATTAATTATGATTTTTTTATTAAAACTTTTAAAAAATACAAATTTAACTCATATGTTTGACCACCTTAACTTGGTCAAAAATTCATGAAATTCATTTTTAATTTTTTTTTATCCTATAGTATGTGAAGCACAAAATGTGACACATGTTTCAGATTCAAAAAATGTGCTACTGTTTGAAAGCTATAGATTTTTTTCAAAAATCCTATCAATGAGGACTTTATTCATAATTCAAATAGAAAATAAATAATTATGATTAATTAAATTCAAAGTAAATCATAATTTATATTGGTGAAAATTTGATAAAATCCTTTAAAAACCCTTTTCATTTCATCAATTTTGGGTAAAAGAAATTCATCAGCCACATACCCTACACAAACCCATCATATCGCCACTTTTTGGCCCATCATGATCCTACGCATACCCCATTGTCATTTATTTGCAAAATAGATTCTCTAATTAAAATATAATTAATTTTTTTATTCCTTTGCACTTTTATTTCATTATAAATTAATTTAATAAAACATTCTAAAATATGAATTGTAACAAAAATAGGGGTCAAGGCATCCTTTCCCCCTTAAAGAATCATTGTCTCAATGATCAACTTAAATAAAGATAAAATATCATACCTCTTTAATTTTCCTTTACCTTAATGTCAAAAGCATCCCACCTGACATACATATCATTTACTTCAAACACCTATCTATTCATATCAACAAAAATTCTTGTGGCTAACATTCATACACTTAGACACCTTTTTAGCATATCATGGCTTCATCAATTCACTCTATTTACCTTATCTAATAAAAGAATGTATCTAAATTATTTTGTTCATATAATCTACTATATCTTATTCAAATCTTTTCCATATTCCAAGATATTTACTCATAAATATAAAATAGTTATGTTCATTTTTTCAACATGCCTACTCATATGAGATGTTAGAATAATTGCCTCTATGATGATAAACAAGAATCCCATACTACTTGTGATTATCATTAGTGAATTAAAATACTAACAAAAGAAAAGTCTCAACAATCTAAAAACATCAAACAATTACAACAAGGTCTTCATCTTGGTCAACAACATAAAAATATAAGAATATCAATGAGTTATGGAAGATCATCAACATGATTAGAAACATCAAAGATAAGAATAAGATCACTTACTAAAAAAAAATTCAAGTTCCCGGACTACTAGATGTCAAGAAGATCATCAAGAGCTCAATACTGATTCAACCAGTTACTAAATTTCATAACAAAAAGTAAATCTCAATTTATAATTGGAAAAATTAAATTTATACTAACAAAGATATTTGTAAATGTATAATATGTATAATCCTTTACTATTTTAAAAATGCAACAAGAGTGGATCAAAGAGAACTTCATTACATCAATTGACTAAACATGTTGGATACAATGATCCATGCAATGATACATATCCAACTTCTAAATTACATAAAGAAACTAAAGCATTTAATCAATCTTTACCTGCCATAACCGAGTGGTCTTCCACAAGATGAAGGTCAAGAGCATGGTTAAGTTTCATTATTTCATGGTTAGTTTATTTGCATAGGTAACCTCAATTATAGTGTATATTATAAGAATACTCTCTAACATAAAATGATAGTATGTCTTACCTTATAATCTAGAGAATACTCCTCAATATTTTAACTTTCTTGGTTTATGGAGAATCCTCCTCAACCTATGTAATATTCATATTCTTTTATGCACCTTACTCTCTAAAGTTCATCAAAGATTTATCTAACTTATAACTACATATACTAGCCTTGCAAGCTCAAGCAAAATGTGTGGTAGTACTTAAGATCTCAAAGGATTTCTTTTATATTCCTAGGATAGATGCATTTTATATTGAACTAAGCACTACATCATGAAATTAAGAATCTAGAGTATATAAACATCTACACTCTTCTATACAACTAAAAGGACTATGAAATAATGAGTTGATAGTTGACAAAGAGTTTTTTTTATCCAATCCTCTAGAAAATGTGTTCCCTATCCATATTGTATAGATCCTTTTGCATTACCATAAAAATATTATATATCAAAATAGTTCAAGATCTCGTTAAGGATAAGTTCATAATATATTCTTCAAAAAATACTAAGAAACCTAATATTTATTATAGGGGGACTATTTAAACACCATCCACCATCTATTCCATAAAAAACCTTTATTTTCTCATGGTTACACCAATGAATTGAAAATATTTTTATGATTATTTCAAAGGTGGCATTATTTTTTGGTTTGTTAAATAATGCATAATTTATTTTTGGTAAAAGATATCCTTAACCATTATATTGAAAATGGTGCTAGGAAAATTGACCAAAATACTATTATTGAATCAACTAAATACAAGAGATTGTACCTATAAAATTTACGAGTTTGTATTCATAAAGTGATGTTTATAAAGAGGAATTTTGAGCAAACTAAATTCCACAGATGAAGGTAAAGGTTTATCCAAAATTAATAACAAAATTTGATATATAACTATCTCTCTAATTACCAACACCCCTTAATCAATTAATTAACCTAAAAAGTAAAATAAGTGGCATAAATAATGGTAAAATATGAATTTTACACCAAAACCCCTTAAGAATAGCTTGTGTGGGGACATAAAATTGGGTCTCAACAATAATTTGTGATAGGGTATCCAAGTACAATGCAACCATATAAAGAAAAGGAGAAAAACCTATAATAAAAATCTCATCTGCCCCCAAAGAGGGTAAATAAAGAGGATTAGAATTCCCCCTAAGGATGATGTTGATGTTGAAGTATATCAAGAACATTAAGAGGAGCTTGTAGATTAATGAAATTTATCTCAATAAAATGTTTGGTGAAGATCTCAACAAACTACTCTAAATAATAGAAAAAGACTAATTTAATGGTATAACCATGAATGATATCCTAAATTAAATTCATATATTTATGTCAATGTGTTTTTTCCACTAGCGCTAGACTACATTCATCCATATCTAGATAGTAATATTATTGTCACAAAGAAATATTGTTATTTATTTGAAGGAAATAACAAACTTGATGAGAATGCCCTAAATCCAAATAGGCTTGAAGTGGATGCATTTTCATTTCCTCAATACTTGACCTCTATGGATGATAAAGCAATAACATATTTATTTTTTCTAGACCAACTAATAAGACCATACCCAAGTGATAAACAGTAAATTGAAGTGGACATGCATGTCTAAAAATCACTAGACAAATTTAATTTGAAAAGACAACAAACCAAATTAAATTTTATGAGAGCTATGTAATCAATCCCAAATATGATAGTTTCTTGAAGAGAGTGAAGGATCCTATTACTTTCCTTCTAATTCATCTCTTAAATTTCTTACATAAATATTCAAAACCATGTTGGTAACATATGAAATGTAGGGCCTAGTATGAGTTGAATAAATGAGACTTCCAGCAACTTGGAACTACAAGGTAGAATCAACCAATGATGTAGTATTGTTAGCATCAAGCTTGACCATTGAGAGAAAGGGAGTTGGAGATGGCTTACAATCATCCATTTGAAATTGATAAATAATATCATTGATGTACTTCCAATTTTTATTAATTAGATCATAAAAATAAGGTACCAATAGAAATATTGAATCAATCTATCACAAGAGATACACATTAGGATATGAATGGTAGTGAGTGAAAGTGAATATATTATAATGAAGGAATTCATCTTGGCATTAAAAGACCTAGGCACTTGTTTGAGTCCATAAAATTATTTCTTAAGTTGACATAATAAGAATGAATCATGAACAAATCCTTTGGTTGCTCCATGTAGATCTCTTCCTCAAGATCTTCATGAAGAAATAAATCTTTACATCCATCTAATACACATCCTAGTCATATATAGTGGCAATAAAGAGTGTGAGTTGAAAAAAATAATCATGGCTATAAGTGCAAAGGTCTTAATGTAATCAATGTCAAAAACCTAGGAAAATCCTTGTTAACCAACCATACCTTGTAATTAGCAACTAAACCATCTGCTACAAAATTGGTCTAGTATACCCACTTACATAAAACCATCTCCTTTCTATTAGGAAGTGAAGTCTTATCTAAAGTTTGATTTGTAAGTAAGGAATCATATTCTTCCTTCATAGAATTATCCCACTCAATTAATACTAATGCTTCTCAAATTTTGTGTGGATGGATGGTTGGAGATAACAATGTATGTGTCTCATACTAATATTTTACCATGTAAATCTACCATCTACTATATTTTTACCCAATTACCTACACTCTCAATTTTATATATAATAAAAAGAAGGTGGGAAGTGGGTGAGTCAATTGCTAAAATATCACCCTCCAAAGCATGCCGTCAAGTAGATGAATATGGATCCTTGTCACTGTCCTCATTATTAGAAGAAGAATAAGAAGTTCTACCTTAAGAACTTGTTGTAAAATATTGGATTTGTTAGAAGAATCATCAAAACCAATTGAGTCCTCAATAAAAGGAGAAATTTCAAGTCTAGAGTTGGTAGGGCCCTTGTGAAACTCAAAACTTCTCTTAATAAACAACTCGTGTGGTTTAGTGGAGAATTCAATATCCTTGTACACCATGCAGATAGCCTAAAAATATGTAAGGTTTGGATTAGGGATCCATATCCTTGTGATTTTGATAAGGTATTTGTGCTATAGTTATAGATCCAAAAACCTTGAAGTATTTATCGGATGGTTTTATTGCTATCCAAACATTAAAGGGATTTATACCCTTAAATGATTTATGAATAAATTTTTTCTATATGTAACAAGAATAATTTATTTCTTATGAAGGCTAGTACAATAGTGTAAGGCCCTTGAAGTATATCATATAATTATCCATCTCCTTCAAGGATGTATTCTTATGTTCTATAACACAATTCTATTAACGAGTATAAGGAATTTTTTGTTGCATGTGTATATGGTGCAAGAGCATCTAGGGGTACTTGCAATCTTGCATCACCAAAAATATTGTTATTTCAATTTTTTTTGTTTTTAATAAGGGCTTATGGGTTAGGAGTATAAATATTTTGATTTGAAACTTTGTAATTTCCCTTATGGTAAAATTGTAATTGTAATTTTGGTAGGAATTATGCATTTATGAATATTTTCTAAGGAAAATTTGGGAAAATACCCCACTTTGGCATCCCATTAGATTAGTGGGGACCACTTCAGCTACACGTGCTTCCTCATTAAAGGAACAAATTCAATCCACTTTGTGAAATACTTTGTGGTTGTGATGATGAATTTGTGTCCATTGGAGGAAGATAGATGAATTTTTCCCACAAGATGAAGTCCCCATTGATAGAAAGGCCATGTTGATGCAAAAGGTTGTAGTTCCCCTACTGGTGCATGAATGAGGTTTCCATGGACTTGACACTTTTTGCACTTCTTGACAAATTGAAAGGACTCTTTCTCCATGTTTGGCTAGTAATACCCCAAGCATAGTATTTTTTTAGCAAGAGTAAGGCCACTTGAATGAGTGCCACAAATACCTTCACGAACCTCTCATAAAGCAGTTTCAAATTTGTTATGTTCAAGACATTGAAGGAGAGTTCCATCAAGAAATTGTCGATAAAGTACATCGGCTATCAGGGTGTGTCGAGCTACTTGGTGAATAAATTTTCATTTTTGGTTTCAAGATAGATCAATTGGAAGGCTATTTTCTCTTAGATAGGTGTAGATATTCCCATAGATTGAAGTCTTAGCCTCAACTAAATGATACATGGTCCTTGCGATTTAGGGTTATCATAGGCGGGGTTAAACAATTTTTCCACCATAAATTCATAACGAGCTCATTTTTCTGGTATCTATAGAAGAGAAGCAATGGTTGTTATGGTATCTATGGCTTTGTTGTCCACCCTTGGAATTTGTTCAAACTTTGTTTCAACAAAGTACTTCTTGAAGTCATCCACCATTCTTTTTTATAGCATCAGCTTGTCATATTTTGTTTGATAATCATCATTAACCTAATTTATGACCAATTTAGAATCTCCATAGACTTGTAACTCTGTGATTTTCCATTCCACCACTACCTTGATACCAATTATTAATACTTCATACTTAGTTGTGTTGTTAGTGCAAGGAAACATCAACCTATAAGACTTTGGAATGGTGTGTCCCTAGGGAGTGACAAATGGGATTCCAACACCTAATACATGTTTTATGTAAGATCCATCAAATGATAACATCCACTATTGTGTTGACACTATGAGGAAATATTCATTTGGAAATTTAATGTGCATTAGATTATCATCTTGTAAGGGTTCTTTAGATAATTTATTTGCTATTACTTGGCCATTGATTGTTTTTCTATCCACATGTATTGGATTTAAAATTCACTCAATATTTATCATTACCCACTTCACTAATATTCTTGTTAGATTGGATTTGTTGAGTAGATATTTCAATGGACCTATCTTGGCTATCAGTTTGATGGTGTGTGTTAACATGTAGTGCCACAATTGTTGAGTAGAAAATACTATTGCTAAACATTCTTTTTCAATGAATATGTAATTAATCTCATAGATGTTTAGTGTTTTGTTGATGTATTAGACCACCCTTTCTTTTCCTGTTGAGTCTTCTTGTGCTAGTAAAGCTCCCAAAGATACCCCAATAGTTGCAATGTAGAGAAAAAGTTGTTTTCCCTCTCTTGGTGGTATCAAGATAGGTGGGCTCATTAGATATTGTTTTAGTTGATTAAAATCAGCTTCACATTTTTCATCCCATTTGAAGGAAATATTATTGTGTAGCAAGTGATTAAAAGGATGAATTTTTTTTTCTAGTTGTGTGATGAATCTTCTAATAAACTGGAATCTCCCTTGTAGAGATATTATTTTGATGATGTTCTTAGGAGGAGGCATTTCCATGATAGCTTTGACTTTTGTTGGATCTAATTCAATGCCTTTAACTGAGACTATATATCCTAAGAGTTTTGCTGATTTCACTCTAAATACACACTTCTTTGGGGTTTAAACACACATTGAAATTTTCCAAATTGGTAAATATTTTATCTAATATTTCCAAATGTCCTACCCTGGTGAATGATTTTTCTAGAAAGTCATTCACATAGTCCTCCATGAATGTGTGCATCATGTCATGAAAGATTGTCATCATGGCACATTGATAGGTGGCACCAACATTAGTTAACCCCAAAGGCATAATGTTCCAACAAAATGTACCCCATGGACATGTAAAATTTGTTTTTTCTTGGTCTTCTGGTGCAATTTTTAGCTGATTATAGACTAAAAATCCATCCATGAGTGATAGTATTGCATGACTTGTTAAATCCACAATGATGTCAATGTTAGGAAAAGGAAATTCATCCTTCAGACAAGCTCTATTAAGATCTCAAAAATCTATACATATCTTGATGCTATTGTCTAGTTTAGAAATTGGTATGATGTTGGATATCCATTCAGCATAATCAATTGGTCAAACGAATCCTGTGTCCAATAATTTCTTCAATTTTGCTTTGACCAAAAGGGCAATGTGTAGATACATTTTTCTCAATTTTTGTTTCACTATCTTCACTCCAAGAGGTAGGGATAAATGATGCATTATAAGATCTAGATCTATTCCTATCATTTCAACATAGGACAAAGAAAAAATAATTTGTCTCCTCAAAAAAATTGGTGAAACTTGGTTTCTCTTGTTCTGTCATGGATGCAGCTAGATGTAGAGTCTTCACTATTTCTATAGTGTCGATGTTGATGGATTTTGTATGTTCAACTGGTACTGAAGATCTCTCATGATAATGGTTAGGAAGAGTGTCAAATCTCCTGTCCTTCGATGCCTCAGGGGGGTTTTCACTGTTGGATACGCTCTTTATTTTTACTTTTTCTTGATCTAATACTGCCATTAAATGATTTTCACCATTAGAACAATTTTTGATACTCATCATTTTGCAGCTAAGAGATTTGGCACTCCCCTTGTTTGAAGCTTTGTTATGAGATTCATGGGTGGAACTTGTTTTAGGATTTTTAGAACAAAGGAAGTTCACAATGGCATCATCATTTGGAAATATGGGGATATCAAGTAGCTAAATTTGTTCCCATTCAATTATTTTGGGGTGTTTCAATGGTAAGGAATCATTGGATTGGTTTAGATCAAAAGGAGTAAGTGTCATGATGGAAACATTGTCAAAGTGTTCAAGAGAAATGTCAAGGTCTATGATGTTACTCTCCTCAAAATGATCTATCTCACTCAAAATCTAATTGTCTTCACTAGAGTCATGACCAGGCTCTTCAGAGAGTAATTCCCATTCATATTCATTGGAGTCTATTTCAGAAATATCTCGCAATTGGAGGATTTTCTCACAAATATGTTGCTTGGTTTCTTCCCTTATCTCTTCTCTATATCACAATCTTGTCTTGTCCTTTGTATTGATTGTGATAACTTGTATTGGTTCTACAATACCTTCTTTTCTTTCTCTGACATGACATTTTCCTTCATATCCCATCTTCTCTAGGATTGTAAAGCCTTTACCATATGGCTCCGTTAGTACACTGGAAGTGGATGCTTGTGATGTTTCACAATATTTCTACAGTCAATTTAAATAGTAACTTTCTTCAGATTCATCCACTAGAGTGCCTACTTTTACAAACTTACCATTAAAGAGTGTGATTGGTTGTGGGGATTTTTGTCTTGATATTGATGGTTTTCCATAGGATTTTGGATAAGGTAGGAGTTGTGAAAGACATAAGGACTACTCGAAAGAATATTCACCCATTCCTTTGTCCTTCAGCTGAACTTTTTTCTCAATGAGTTTAGACAAAGAATTTAGTTGATTTTCATGACTTGAGGAAGTAGAATCACCATTACGTTTATCTTTTGACTGGACCTTTTCCTCGGACTGATTTGATAAATATTTTAGTTGTCTTTCATTGCTTTATGAATTAGAAGTGATAGCTTCCCTGTTATGTGGTACAAAATTATCTTGAACCGTATTAAGGGTGTTGCAATATTGAGGATTGTTGGAATATGCGGAAATGGTGATCTCCTAACCATTGGAAGAAAATTTCAAACATTGATGATACATTGATAGCACTGCTTGCTTCTCATTGATCCAAGGTTGACCCAAGAGTGTTATATGTCAAATATTTTTCCAAAACTTGGAAAACTATATCCTTTTGTATTGGCCCCACTTGAATTAGCAAGACAATCAATCCTTGAGAGGATCTTTCTTCATCATCATATTCTTTGATGGCGATCTTTCTTCTAGCATCTATTTCATTTTCTAAGAATCCTAGTGCACGGACAAGCTTTAAAGTATAGATATTTAGACCAGCTCCTCCATCTATTAGAACATGTTTCACATGATGTTTATGGATTATAACTTTAATATGAAGTCCATGTTGTGTGGATGGGTAAGGGATGCATCATTGTTTTCTGAAAATGATAGACAATGAGGTGTCATCAAATGTCCCACCATGGCTTGGAAATGAAAAACTTCCAAATTGGTTGGAATGGTAATATCCACTAGAGCCTTTTCAAGAATATCTTTGTGGGCTAGTGAGATTTTGAGAATTTCTAGTATGGATATTTGAGTTGGGATCGTTTGCAATTTTTCTATAATGTTGTATTGTTTTGACATGGTAGTAGTTGTTTTTGATGTACTTCCTTTTAATACGTACTTGGACTGCCCTCCTGTGGTCATGTTTACTAGCATGTTGTCTTGTTTGTCTTTAATTTTGATGACACTAATCTAATTATCAGTTGCATCCATGTCTTGTTTGATTTCATGGATTTGATTTGATTTGATGGTGATGTCATTGAGCTAATTTTTAGCTGCGTAGCAATGTCATGTTCATGCTCAATTGTGATGTCACTAATTTGATTATCAGTTGTAACAATGTCATTGGTTTGGTTATCAACTGCGTCAATATGAAGGATGGTAGAATCATAAACATAGTTCACATTTTTCCCTTTCGTGTTGGTTGAAGGACTCCCCCTTTTCATAGTTTAGTAAATGATTTTTGAATGCTCCATGATCAACATTTGTGTGGGGTCCTTCTATTGATATTTCCCTTCTATATATTCAATCTTGTACCAAATGTTTTAGTTGCATGCAATCATTTGTTTGATGACCTTTGCTTCAATGAAAATCTCAATAATGTGCATCATTCCACCATGATGGTTTAACTCTTGGTTCCCAATCTCATGCCTCCAGTAATGTTATAAGCTAGGCTACAAGAATCTCTTTTAATGTTGATTCAAGTGACTATCCCAAAGGTGTAAATCTTCTTTGATTTGATGGTGTTCGATATGGTGGTGGTTTAGATTCAGTATTTTTTTTATTTCTATTTTTCTTGGTGTTTTTATTGGTCTTGGGTGTGATTCTTTGGGTGTTTTTATTTGGTCTTAGGAATGTGAATGATTTCTTGTAGAGTATTTTAAAAAGGAATGGTTTTGTGTAGGTATGTAAATGTTATTAGATGATGTATGATGCTATGGTAACTTGGTCAAAACTTCATGAAATTCAATTTTTTTTTAATCCTCTAGTATACAAAGCAATAATGTGACACATGTTTTGGATTCAAAAAATGTCATATTGTTTGAAAGCTATAGATGTTTTTCAATCAGCCTATCAATCAGGACTTTAGTCGTAATTCAAATAGAAAATGAATAATAATTATTTATTAAATTCAAATTAAAGTATAATTTATATTGGTGGAAATATGAGAATATCTTTTAAAAACCCTTTTCATTTCATTAAGTTTGGGTGAAAAAAAATTCATCAACCACATACCCTACAAATACCATCACATTGCCACTTTTTGGCCCATAATGATCTTGTACATACCCTTTTAGTTGCACCATTGTTACCATTATTCATGTTTTTTTTCCATAATTTGGGTTTCACATTGGTTTTATAATGATTGGAGGAGTTTGTTGAGTTATTTCCTTCATTATAGGGTTTTAAGACTCCTCTCTTAACTAAGGCTCCTTTGATATTAGTTCCATTTCCAATCTTTTTCTCAAAGCTAGGTGGACATTGCAATTTGAGTCTATAGATAGCTCATATCATTGTTTAGATCAATTCAATGAATATTTCCATCTTTTACTTTCTAGGTATAGGTTGAGTATATCTAGCAAATAATCTTCTCCAACTTTGTACAAATACGAGGAATGATTCACCATTGTTTTTTTTTGTTGCAAAGATCTTTCATGGTTATCTTGTTTTAGATGTTGTATTAGTATTGGGTGATGAATTTATTTACCATCTCTTCAAAGGACCTAATGCTAGGTGGAAGTTTTGAAAACCATTCCATGCAATGGCCACCAAAACTTCATGGAAACAATCTCATCAAATAGGTCTCTTCATGTGCAAACTCAAGACTCATGGTGCAAAATTCTCTTACATGATCTATAGGATCATATTTTCTATTGTACTTTTCATATTTTTGGAGATCAAAACTTGGAGGAAATGGTATCATATTCAAACTTCTGTCAAAAGGATATGGGCAGATATCTTGTAGAAAGTATCTTTTTGTGGTTCCTCTTTGCATGTCTTGGATCTTCTATTAAAGAATTTACATTTGTTAGGTCAAAGAATTTATTGGATCAGTATTTCATGAATAAAATTATGTCCTTTTGGGAGCTACTTTTAATTTATTGACATCAAAATCAATTGGTAGTTTCACACCTTGGTTTGCCATCATTTAAAAGCATTTTTCTCCATGTTTTTTTCTAAAACCTTTTCCATGAATTTGTGGAGTTTAAGGTCTTGTTGAGCTGTTTGAATGTCTTCATCAATGATTTCATCAGTTTCAGGTTGATGGAATCTATGAAAGGTATTTTCTTCACCTTCAATCTTGGTAGTTTGAGTTTCAAGTTCTTTTTCTTTGATTTTTTTATTTTTAGGCTCTTATTAAAACGAGGATACAAGTGTTAAAGTTTACTATAACTTTGATCTATGCCTAAAGAGTGCCAAGGAGATTCCTAAGTCAAATAGAATGATGAATTCTATTAATGAGACTAAGGTGATAAGTCTGATGATAACCTATTTTTTTATGAAAGATGATGGATCTTGATGATGAAACTTAGCTAACAATCAGAGATAGGTTTGATGATTTAGGAACGTTAAGATGGTTTGATCCAAGTTTAGTTAAAGGAATTCACTTGTAAAATATAGTTTCATTAAGTTTGAACAAATGGTCTAATAAGAAATGATTTTTATTCTGGAAAAAGTCTCTAAATCTAATGTTAATTGTCTAACAGGCGTTCAAATTTTCTATTTGCTTTTTGCTCAGATAGATGTGCTAAAATAGTGATTGAATGAGCTAAAAGATGGCACTGATGTGCTAAAACATGGCACAGATGTGCTAGATTGTACCCTAGATGCGCCAGAATAGGAAATTAATGCACTAAAAGATCTTTTGAATGCACTGGAAAAGACTGTGTATGCACTGAAAGATGTTCCAGAAGTGCTAGCAAAATTTAGAGATGTGCTAGACTCCCCCTGAGTATGCTTCAATTTATTTGACAAGTTTTTAACTTAGCCCTATTGGAGTATCAAGTGAATGCACTAGAATATAACCTATATGCACCAAAACGTATGATGGATGTGCTAAAACATAAACTAGATGCACCAAATTATGAGGTAAATGCACTAGAAGGTGGGTTGAATGTGCTAAGAGATTAACTAAATATGCTGAAAGTTGTAATGAATGCACTAAAACATAGGCTAGATGCATTGGAAAATGAGGCAAATGTGTTGGAATATGGATTTGATGCACTAAACTAGAAATGGTCATCATTTTGAAAGTTTGTCTAGTTTTTCTATTTTTTTCAACTTACTGAATTGGGTATTTTCTAGATGAAAGATCTTCTAAATAGTGATTTTTCTTGATTTTATTGCTTGTAGACCATGTGAATTAAGTGTTTTTAATGGATGATCTCCTGAAAAAAAATGATTTCAAACACAACATCAAGTTGTAGAACAATTGTTTCACCCTATGAACTAAACATTAAGTGTATGTTCAAGGATCTAGTTTGATCCCTTTGATTTCCATAGGTATTAAATAATAGCAAATAGATCAATCACTTTTCTAATGTCAAGGGTCATTTATAACATCACATCCCACATATTAGAACTACGTCATCTCACATAGCCTTATCACCCTTAGAGGGCACCTGTGTTTTTTCCTTTCCCGAGTCTTAACTAAAGTTGAATAATCCACTTTTAGCCAGTAATCCCTAGTAGTTATATGGTGAGTATCTTGTGAGTAGATTCTTCCCTCCCTTTGTATTGTGAATATTAAAAATGTTCGAAGATTGACTCGCCTGGCTACTACACTTAAGGTTCTTAGTAAGGGTTTTTGTTCAATGTGAAAAAAATGATAAAATCCCTCAAGAGACCTCCCAACCTTTAGAACAAAGGCTTTGGGGATGGTTATCAATGCACACTACCATTGACTAGGAGTTTCCTTGCAATCGTGTTTGATTATAGTGGGTTGGAATACTTGGCTTTAGTCGTTCCCACTTAGGTTGTTCCTGTAGGGTGAGTAATTTTTCAAACTAAGAGAAGCCTTCTAAAGGTGCTATTGCAATAAATGAAAGAGTGAGTCTAGCATTTTGGTCACCCAATGAAGGGGAGACCATAGGCCTATCACTATACAAGCGTAGCATACATGGTGTTCATGTTGGCAACACAAAGCCAGACAACTGAGAGGGGGGTGAATCATTTGTCACAAAAATTCACAACTTATTAACTTTATTAACCTTATTCTCAAATATGATTATTAGCCATAAAATCATAAATCATCAATAAATTAGAAACACACATAACACCAATATTTTTTACATGGAAACCCTATTAGGGGAAAAACCATGGTGGAGGTCAGTGCACAAGATTATACCTTGTTAAAAGTATAAAGAATGTAATGGGGAATGCACATTCATTCAAGAACACTACCTAGAGCTCATTGCTCAATTACAACAAGGCTTACAATCCAAAGGAATACAAATTGTCTTATAGAAAGATTTGTATTACATCCGCAATGATTTGAACTGATAAAATAGCATCTACTAATGCCTAATCATAGGTCTGGTTAAGCACATGAACACTTCTTCACTCTTCTTCACTCTTATTCACACTCTACTCTTCCTTTGAATGATTTAGAAAATTATTAGTGCAGACACACATTCAAGATAGCTCAAATGAAATAAACAATTTTATATATATATATCTATAACAAGAAATTAAATCGCTACATGTCGACTTCAACAAAACAATAAAATGATAACAAACTATCAACCCAAATCAATAAAAATTATTAATGTGAATCAACCAAGGTTGGCCACAACATAGTGAACAACCAAAATAACATCTTTGAACATGAGCCACCTTCAAAAATTATTCCTCGAAGATCCACAACACACTACAAATACCTTGTCATACAAGAATATGAAAAACATGAACATGAAAGAGAAAATATTAGATCATGAGCACAACAATCAATGAGGACTTGCAAAATAGATAGAGCATGATCTAGAAACATCCACAAACATCATGAATCACCAAAGAAGCATATTCAACAACTAAACTAACTGAAATTGCATCATCTTCATTCAGGAACACAAACTGATGTAATAGAAAGAATGTCAAAATACAAATCTTCATAACTCGATCAAATATTTACGCGGATCTCTAAATCTCAACGTGGATAAACTATATATACTCAACAAAAAACCCTTTATTCCACAACTCTTATCATCAATGTACTGAACTCACCAACATATTGAACTTCACTTCACCACTGACAACCTACAACTCATTTCATTACAATTTTCTCAATATCCTCGACATATACAGCCTTGAATGCCTTAATGCTAATAGTGTTGACAACAATCACAACCACATATCAGAAACACATTGAAAAATCTCCCCCTTTAGCATTGATGGCAACACATGATGTGGAAAACACCATCTACACAACTATAGTTACTCTCTCTTAGCTTCTAACTCTTTTCTCCTCAACAACTCTTCTCCCCACATCAATCTTCTCCTTATAAATTTTCTCACATTACTCTTCATTCCCTTTGAAATCAATGAAAAATATCTCTAAGATCTAAACCACATATCTGAACATCTAAATATCTAACTACTCCCCCTAAGTAGCAACCACCACAACATCAATTCGGATCAAGGTATGACTATGAAAATCATGGACTGATGCAAAGCAATGCATCTTAGTTCCTATTAGGAGGGGTAATCACCCATAAATTCCCTCTAAGATACTCAAAAGTATCCTTACACAATGGCTTGGTAAAGATGTATGCAATCTACTCCTTAGTAGGAACATACTCCAATCCAACTTCCTTTTCACTCACCTTCTCTCTCAAAAAGTGAAATTTGGTAGATATATGCTTGGTCTTTAAATGTAGCACCGGATTCTTGGAAATGTTAATTTCTCTTGAATTATCATAGAATATAGAAATAGCCTCATCATACACAACTTTGATATCCTTCAACATCTACTTCATTCACAATACTTGAGTACAATTGTTAGCAGCAACAAAGTATTCAACCTCTACAATAGATAAAGAAATGGCATTCTACCTTTTACTTAACCATGAAATCAACATCTTTCCCAAGAAAAATGCACCACCACTAATACTTTTTCTATCATTCACATCACCAACCCAATCATCATCAGTAAAGGAACTGAAAGAAAGATCATCATCTTTAGGATACTATGGGCCAAAATAAATTGTTCCCTTCAAGTATCTAAAAATCCTCTTCACAGCAGTCACATGAGATTCTTTAGGATCAGCTTGAAATATTGAAACAATACATACAAAATTCATGATATCAAGCCTAGTTTGAGTTAAATACAGCAATCCACCAATCATTGATTTGTATCTAGTTTGAATTTCATTCAGAGAATCATCATCTTTTTTCAATTTACATCTAGTCACCATGGGTGTACCAACTAGCTTTGAATCTTTCATGCCAAATTTCTTTAACAATTCTTTCACATACTTGGACTAAGATATAAATATCCCTTTGTATAACTAAGTAATTTTCAATCCCAAAAGGAATTTCATCTCTCCAATCATTGACATCTCAAACTCACTTTGCATCTCATTAACAAACTTCATGCACAAACTATTATCTCCTTCAAAAATGATATCTTCAACAAAGACTTCCACAATCAAATCTTTATCATCATTCTTGAAATATAGATTACTATCAGTAGTACCTTTGTTAAATCCAAGCTTCAACAAGTACTTATCCAATCTGGCATACCAAGCTCTAGGGGCTTGCTTAATTCCATACAGTGCTTTGTTCAACTGACAAACCATATCTCCCTAATCAATCAACTGAAATCCAACTGGCTGCTCAACATACACCTCTTCTTCCAACTCGCCATGTAGAAATGCTAACTTGAAATCCATCTGATAAACCTTGTAGTCTTTGTAAGCAACATAAGAAAGAAACAATCTCACAACTTCAATTCTAGCAACAAGAGAAAAAGTCTCTTCAAAATCAATTGCTTCCATTTGAGAATATCCCTTATATACTAATCATGTTTTGTTTCTAACCACTTCACCTTGCTCATTCAATTTGTTTCTAAAGACCCATATAGTTCCAATGACATTTTTATCCTTAGGTCTAGGAACAAGACTCCATGTGTCATTCTTCTCAATTTTTTGTATCTCTTCTTTAATTACTTTAACCCTAATGGAACCTTAATTTTTATGTCCCATCTTAAACCCTTGTTGCATTTAGGAGGGTTTTTTAAGGTATTTCCTTAAAAATGATTAAGCATTCTATTTTGTTGTTGACTCCCTATTGCCCGTTGTCAGTCACCTTTTTAATATTTTCTATTTTGTAGGTGGTTCCCTCATTGTGAGTTCAGAAAAAATTGATCTATAATGATTTTGGGGTTCTTGAGTTTTTATTTATCCATCGTATCATCCTAGGAAGTCTCCTCCATTAAAACAACTTATTGAGCATGTGCATTAAAGTTTCCACTTAAGTTCAGTCAGTCTTATGTCCTTATTGCTCATTGTTGATCACTTTTGAAATATATGTTTTGAACTAATTTGACAAGCGATGAAGTGATATTTCTTTGATGTCACTTATCATGAATTTTTCTTTGAAATTCTCTTTGAAATTGGCAATGAGTAGGTTTTTAAGGGATTGCTTATCACTAATAATTTTTGAGTTCTTAAAGTTGGAATAGTAATAAGCAATGACTTCTCACTTTATGATCACAGTTTCATCACTCATCGCCAATACGTTGTGAAGAGATTGTTTACAATTAGTGATGAGCGAGATGATGAGTTCTCAATTGTATTTCACCTCATGGATTTGTTTTGAGTGCTAAGGTTATGATTAGCGATGAGCAATATGGTCCCTTGCGAGGAGTTTTATCTTGCTAACTTGACTTTTGTAGACACGTCAAATTGACATAATGCATTCAAGTTGGTCATAATCGTATTCCATTCATCAAATAAATCTGGACTTTATCTCCTAATCATATTACATCATTTTCTGATTCAAATAAATCAAATATTTAAGTCCTAAAATTCAAAATCATCTAAGCATCATTAAGCTAACCTGATCATCATTAATTTAATCTAACCATGATTAAATGCTAATCTCACCCACTTGCATTCTCTAGATTTTTCAACTTGCACCAGTAAATCCATTTATTGATTTATCTAAATCACCATTTTCACTCAACATGGCAAGTTGATTTGTCCCTCCAACATTGCATTTTTTTAATCATTTTGTTGTCCCCCACTCATCTTGCCTCTCAAATTCAAAATTGAAACTCCCTCCCATGGGCACATTTCCCAAATCTTGCACATGCATCAACCACTCACATGAAGACAAGTTTCCTTCTTTCATTGGTCCAATCTTAGTCCCACATTGATCCCTCTTCAACACTTAGCATTTTCAAAATCCTTAAATAAAGGCTTGATCCTTAAGCAAATCCTCCATCATCTCCACAACTCCACAATCATCTCTTGCAAAGTCACTCTCATTGAGAGCTAATTTTTTCCATTTCACTCCATTATCATAGCATCTTTATCATGAGTTTATCAAGGATTGGGAAAGGGCTTCTTTCCACAAGAAGCACCAATCCAATATGAGATAGTTTGCATCATGTTTTCTTATGCTTTTGCTTTAGTTCTTTTATCATTTGTTTGCATTTTGAACATGATGTATTATTTCATAAGGATGTTAAATATGTTGATTTGTTGTTGAAATACTAACAATTCTATAGATTTTATTGTTAGATTTCTAACCACATTTTGCATATTTTAGCATCCAAAAAAAAAAATCATTAGAAATTTTTTCAATTTTGATTGCGACAAGTTTATTCTTTGAACCAATGCAACAAGTACATTGCTTCAAAGAGGGGGAAAATGTAGACATGCAAAATTGACATTTCACATTCGATCAGGTTAATTCATCAACTAAACTAGGTTACAAATTAGGTCCATTCACCGATTAGTCAGATTCGGCTTCATCCATTCATCAAGTAATATCAATTCCTAAGGTCATTCATTCAAATTTAAATAAAAATTATCATCAACCTTTTAATCAAATAAATCAAAAATCCATTTAATTAAATCCAAATGCATTTTCCACCATTTTATGATTTAAATAAATCAAGTATTTAAATCAAATAGGTCAAAACATTCAAATCATCATTAGGCTAATTTAATCCTAATTAAATTAACCTAATTATCCACTTGCACAAATAAATCATTTTTTTGATTTATTAAAATTCCTATTTTATTTCAACATGGCATCTTGGAAGAATATTCCCCACTCATGCATTTTCACAATTTAAAATTCTGACTAATCCTCCACCCATGCATTTTTAGAATTTTAAATTCTGACATGTTCCCCACTCAGAATTTAAAATTCTGACTAATCCTCCACCCATGCATTTTTAGAATTTTAAATTCTGACATGTTCCCCACTCAGAATTTAAAATTCTAAAAGCCTTACATTTCCCCCCCACTCAAACAATTTTAAATTGTGGGCACATGGACCAAAATGTGCTCACTCCTCAACCAATCAGAGCTTGACAAGTGCCCTCATTTCATTGGCCAATCAATCCTCAAGAAAATCTATAAATTGAAGCCTAATTCTTCATAATTGCATCCACAACTTGAATGCAAGGTTACTCTCTTCATTTGAAGAATAATCTTGCTCATAATCTCCATTGCATTGCATCATCTTGGCTTCTTAACAAGGGTTGGGAAAGGGTCACTAGCACATGTGACACCAACCAAACTATGGAATAGGTAATTTGTTTTGCTTCTACATGTTTATTTGATTTCCATTAGGTCTTTGTTAACATCTTTGAAGTATAAGAATTTATATTTCATAGAGGCATTTAATAGATTTGCATATGACTAACCCATGATTTAACATACATTTGAGGTTATGAGTGTAATTGCAGATTTTAGGTGCTTCAACTTCATCCTATTTGCGATGTCTTTTTTGTGTCATTGATCATTATGCAGGTGTACATGTCAAACTATGGTGCTTACATCTCTTGTCATTGATGGGATTCAAGATGAAAAGTTGAACTAGCAAGGATCAATGGAGATGAAGGTGATTAGGAAACTGGCCACAAATCCAAGGCATGCAAGGGCTGAGATTTTATCACATGAGGCACCTACATCACTGATAAAGATGGAAAAGAATGGAGTGAATCAACAATTGGTGAAAACTACTACATGAATAGGCAACATGTAAGAATCTTAAGGATTTTGTATAAAGTAGAAAGAAAAGTAGTGAGGTGAATTATCAGCCATTGATATAGTTTTAAAGTTGAAGGATCAACAATCAATGTTCAAAATTGAATGGATAATTGTCAGTTCACTCACGCGAGCTTACTATCAAATATTAATAGTGACATGCACCCCGCTTGACCGTAATAGAAATTAGATATATGGTTTATCGTGTATCCTAATTCATTGGTTGGCGAAAATAATACCAGAGACTGAAGAATTTACAAGAAAAGCTCCATAAATTATTTGCAACCAGAGTGACACTACTTTCATATTGGTTAGAAAAACTAATACCTCCTTTTAATTGAGGTAGTAGGATGAATTCCCATGAAATTTGATGAGAAAATTGATGGAAAATGCAATTTAGTCTTTTTTTGGTGATTTCAATTTAATAATTGAGCATTATCTAAATTGTGAAGAAATTTTTCCTCTTCAACAGTAGAGTTTTATCTTGTCATAATTGTCAAGGGTTTTGTTTGGCTGTAAGAAATTGTAAACCCTAATTTCTATTTGTGTTACAAGCATGATTGACCCAAAGCCTAGTGAATCCAGTGTTAGATCAAAGAGGAAACCAAAGCAAAAAAGGGTCAAAAGACCTAAAATTTAGCATGCTTCAGTTGAAGTTGAGCCCAAACTAGTAGTTATGTCTAACCTTTTTCCAGTACCCCTATGGCTTCCACTAGGTCCAAAAGTTCCAAGAACGATACAAAAAAAATTATGCAAGAAACTTTTGGAGGTATCAAAGAGGGAGGGTCACGAATTGGTAAAAGACCCACAAGACAAGTTGTTGCTACCACTAGGTTGATTGATAATGCTAGTGAGATTGGTGAAAAACCCCAGCCCTAAAGTGGATGGAAATTGTTTCGGTATGCCTTCAATACAAACAATTATAGTCAGCCTGCATGCTATTTGTGGAGATTAAACTTGGGAAAGTTAGTAGTTCCAAATGTGTTTATGGAATTTGATTTGATGATGGAACTAGCAAGACACTATGACCCTACTGACAGGAAAATCTAGAGTGAGATGGGTAATATAATTATGGAGGTGATGAAATACAAAATGGTGGATGTGTTTGGATTGAATCCAAATTACACTACAAAGTTCAATTGTGCTAACTTGTATGTTGAATATCAAGGGAAAAAAAATTCATATAGATAAGCAATACTTGTGTGACATAGAAGGAACAAGAAAAAAGTCATTGTTCATCATGTTGAGCCTTTTGAGTGTGAAGAATTTGAAGATTATTTCAAGAACACTTATTATTGTATGAACCAAGTGCTAGCTGCTTGGTATTTTGATGTTAGAATAGCCCTTGATTTGTTGGTGATGGTGGAAAATATACAAGAATATAATAGAAAAACTAGTTTTTGATTATGCTAATTATGTTTCTCAACAAATGCATTAGGATTTTCTCAATTTGAAGAGGGAATCACTCCCTCTTTCTTTCCCTCATTATTCCTTACTAATGCACATGCTCTTGTGGGAAGGAGATTATGAATGGAAAAGGAAAATGAATTTGAGGATTGTGAATAGTGAAAATGAGGCCATCCCTAAGTGTGGACATACATTTGGGATCAAAATTGCTCCAATTCTAACTACATTTTGTTTTCTAATGTTGTAAGACATGGTATCTTAGAGTCATTGGGTGTAGCACCTAGATTCAGACTTTCTCCAGAGATCAGAAATATCATGCACCCAAAGGATATACCAAGCTTTCTAGCAACACATAATTGGGCTAGTCGGTTTCTGCATTCTAAATATACTTTGATTAGGGTTTATCGAGCTAAAGTGGCACCCCATTTTTTACCCCTATATGTCTCAAATAGATTGGCTTTCTAGGAGCTTATGCGGCAAATGGATGCTATGGATTATGAAATGTTTAGAAAGGACAGAAAGGACTTTGTGGTATACCCCCAATGTTCTTTTTGCTTATTTTAAGGTTACTACCATTGAAGGGTATGAGAAATTGGGCATTATTGTGAATAATATTAGAATGCCTATAGTTGAGGTCATATTTTTTGATCGAGAACGATTTTTGGCAGGAAAAAGAAGAAAAGAGAACTTAGGCATCATACATCATGAATAAAGATGTACTAAGGAATCTGACAAGTGATGAGGCTATTATGGTTAGGAAAAGGGAATGGAAAGCTATGACAAACCTTGAGGAGAAGATTATGAAAAATAATTCCTTCTACATCAGTCCATACAATGGAATTCCAAACCCCTTGGAGAGGGCCTTTATTATGATAAGGGACTATCAGTCTGGTGGATTTAAAGTAAAAGTAAAGGAGATTGTAGATAGACCCCAGGTCCTTTTAGAGAGAAAATGACATCAATAGGCTATGGATATCCCAAAAGGGCTTGAAGATATTCAAGAGATCAGGGAGGAACAAGTGGCAGAACATGTGCCAGGAAATGAAGAAATTGAGCAAAAATTTCCCCTTCCTCATATTGAAGAGACTCAAAGTTTAGATGTTCCTCCTAGTAGGATTGTCCAGTGGCATTTGGACAAAGAGAATGATTATGATCCCATAATTAGGGAGTGTGATGAGTTCTTCCCTGATGATAAATTTGTGCAAACCAAAGAGATTCAATATTTTATGATTCAACAATAGAGTAAGGAAATAAAAGAGAGACTAGAAGCAAATTTGGTCAATATTGAACCTTCTCATTAGGAGGAAGCTGAAAAAATAGAGGAAAAGAAGATTAAGGCCGAAATTGCAGCCATTACTCCTATTGAAGCTTGAAGAATTGTTAAAGATAGTGGAATTATGTTATTACGCAGATGTAATATCATAGCTACCATAGCATATGATGCAATTAGAATAGATCCTCAAGCTTTGATATTTGAAAATTAGTTTGTGAATAAAGTATTTGGTTCTAGGTATAGTCCAAAGCTGCATACCCTTGAAATTTGGTCTATGACACCTAATACTAGCAAACATGAGGTTGCTAGACCTATTCAAGAATTCATTGGTTCACTAGTGGTCAAAAGAGCTACTGACATAACTCCAATCTAGGCAACTGAATTAACTGCACATGCTACAATGCTTAGTGTGGACACTACACATATTTCTTATAAGAAATATGAATTTTTGGTCAAGGAATAATAAGGATTTGAGTGAATTGAGTTAGATGAAAGCTACCATTCAAGCTACCCAAAATACAATGACTCATCCGTCTTCCTCTTCCTCATTTGATATGTCTACACAAGATAGGGAAAATTTGGCCCTTAGAATTGATGATTTGAGAGGAAAGTTGACTATTGAAGAGGAAAATGTCAAGCAAGCAAAACTAGAGACAATTAGGGTGGCCAATGAAATTTTTAGAGATGTGCTTAAGCATAGGGTTACCAAGTTGGTCCACAGGGCTAATGAAGTATGGGCCATGTATAGAAACATTCATTAAGCAAATGCAAAATATATACAAGTACGGGAGGCCTTTTAGGAATGAGTGGAATAATTTGATTGCTAGGGAAAGTGATTTGAAAGAAATGATTCCAAAAATAAAGGAGGATCCTGAGGCACCCACAAATATTCTTGACATCTTGAAAACTATTGACTCAATAAATGAGGTAACTGCTTTCCATGGAAAGTTGGGAATACTACTCCAAAGCAAGTTGAGAATATTCAAGGAAATGGAGGATCGTGACATGCCTCAAATATTGAATTCAAAAGGTGAATTGCATCTATTTGACACCTAGAAGGAAGATTAGGAGGATTGCTTGAAGCATCTATGATGCATTTATCTGTCACTAATTACATCTTGCTCAATTCAGACATTGATATGATGGTAGAGATTGAATAAGAAATGGATATATTTTTTAGGAATATAATTTTTGGTTGGAGAAATATAGAGAGTGAATAAGGAAAATAATGGACAGGAGAATAATAATATACATAGCCTAAATATAGTAAAAATTAGGCTTTTGACATAACATGGTAAAATATCAGTCTCTCCTAAATGCTCAAAGTGATTAGCACATGGTGCTAATGTGGATTAACATAGTTTGAAATTTTTTCTACTTTCTTTGCCTTGCTTTGTAAGTTTTGTTGTTTTTTATTTTCTTACAGTTGGCATTTTGAGCACAAGGACAATATCTTATAACTACTATAATAAACTAATGATTTCTTTTAAGGTGGGACCTATTTTCCACGAAGATTTGAGGATAATTATGCCTCATGTTTATTTGCTCTATCTAAAGACTCAAGTGTAACTAGGAAGAGAATATTGTGAGATCACGACATGTGTGCTAATCTAGTCTAAGTCTTCTTTTTTTTCCTTCATCCCTATTAGAAGGAATTTAGGACTAGAAGAACAAGAGTTAGAAAATTTTGAGTTCATACTATTAGTGTTATCAAGAAAATACAAAGCAAGTTTTAGAGTCTTTGTTCTAAGTTTATTTTGAAGTTCATACTTATGCATATAAGACTGATAATGGTATAATATTTTCTAATACAGATTAATATCAGCTTCATGATTATTCTCTCTCGTTGTATGTGTGTTATGATTTATGATTGAAAGTAGTCAAGGATTTCTTTCACTTGTCTCTATCATTATTTGATGGATTTTTAGTTTTATGTTTTCCTATCAATTCAATGAATATATGTAAATGCTTATATGAGAGTGATAACTTATAATTACTATCTGCTAGGATATTTGTAAGAAGTGATAATCCTAAAATTCATAGATAAATGTTGTAGTGCAAGATTTATTGGGATTATATGTGCTATTATTTGAATTGTTATCAAGTTATGTCAAAGCATATCGACTCCATGCTCTAGATAAAGACACTCGCTCATGCAGGATATTAGTGTTACATTTAAAGTGTTGATTCATTAACTACTCAATCTTTTAACCATAAAATTTTAAGAGAACACTATTGTTATTCATTATTTTAGGTGTCTACTCTCTCATATTCAACTCATATAACATTAAAATAATAAGTTTCCAAATTATTTGATGTATACTACTAAGTGGTGCTATGAGAGATATTTGTTATTGACAATGTATTTGATTGTAAGTGTGAAAGGTTTTTAGGTATACATTGTGGGATCACCCTCCCAAGTTTCACAAAGCCCAAAGAGTAGGAATAGGAGTTTAGTAGCCTTTATTCATTTGTTGGCCAATTCCTTTAGTATTACTGATAATTGGAAATGGAAAAATCTATAGGTATTTCTAGAGATTATTTGGTTCTTAAAAAATAACCAACAAACCCAATGTTCATCTTTACATGCTTCATTCACATTGGTAGACTCAGTTTTTGAAATCAAATAGTATTCGTTTGCAATATTTCTCCTAGTCTGGACACCTTTATTCTTATCACCAATAATCTGATCTTCTAAATGATTCAATCTTACATGTACCTCAGAGTCTTAGGATGTTCTTAAATTTTAGGCTCTTGTGATCTCTCTTCTGCACTTTCACTATTTTCTCCTTCCTCTTGATCTTCTTGATTCACCTGAATGATTTGAACTTTATTTGAAGTCTAAAGTTGCTTTCCTTTGTTTGTACTATTATTTTGATCATTAGAATTATATCCACGGGTTTTGGATGGTTTAGCTATGTCTTCATCAATCTTAAAATTTTCACTTTCAACCATTTTCTTCAATCTCATACTATAGCACCGATAAGCTTTTCTCTTGGAAGAGTAACTCAAAAATATTCCTTCATCACTCCTAGCATCAAACTTTTCTATATATTCATCTCTTCTAATATAACATTTACTCCCAAATATTTCAAAATATTTAACAATAGGCTTATGACCAGTCCATAGCTCAAAAGGGTCTTACCAATATCATCTTTGACTTGTACCTAGTTGAGGATGTAAAAAGTAGTACTCATAGATTCTCTCCAATAGATATGAGGAACATTTCCTTCCACAATCATAGTTCTAGCAACATCTTGAATTGTCTTGTTCTTCCTTTCTAGAACTCTATTTTGCTAAGGGGACCATGGGGCAGATAATTGTCTCTTTATCCCATGCATTTCACAAAAAGAATTAAACTCACCGAAAGTGAATTCACAACCTCTATTTGATCTCATACATTTAATCTTTATACCATTATTAGTCTCAACCATAGCCTTAAATATCTTGAACTTCTCCAAAGCTTCATATTTCTCCCTTAAGAAAGTAGCCCACATCATTCTTGAATAATCATCAATAAGCAACATGAAATACATATAACCTTGTAAACTTTTGACTCTAGAAGGACCACACAAATCAGTATGCGTAACCTCCAACAATTCATTTGAATTATGTTGTTTTCTCCAAAATGAAATTCTAGTTTGTTTCCCCTATTGACATTCCTTGCATATGGCATTAGTAGGTTTCATCAACTTAGGAAGATCTCTCACTGCCTAAGTAGAACTTATCTTGATAATATTGTCAAATTTTACATGACACATTCTTCTATTCCACAACCAACTTTCATCAACTCAAGCAATCAAACAAATTTTACTAGAAGCATTCAAACGAAAGATATTACCTCTTGTTTTTATACTTGATGTAGTTACATTTTTGGAACACCCCAATATTTTGCACTTTCCATCCTTGAACTAAAGATTGTAACCCTTATCAACCATCTGTCTGACACTTAAAATATTATGCTTCAAACCTTCCACATATAGGACATCATCAGTATTGTTCTTACCATCAAAAGAAATGCATCCTCTACCATGGATCACACCAGTTGTGTTATTACCAAATCTCACAACACCACCATAATAATTTTCAAAGCTCGCAAAATTACTTTTATCTCCTATCATATAATGGAAGCATCCACTATCAATCACCCATTCATATTTCTCTTCAACTCAAGCAGTTAGAGCTTTCTCCACATTTGTACAACTAGCAGATTCAATAGACACATGATTATTTCCTTGATATCAATAAATACTCATTCATCCTCACTTCCATTTCCTTTATAAAATTCATCATCTATCACTCCTTCACCAGTAGCATAATAACACTTCTTTTGAAATTTAGGCTTGTTATGTCTTGGTTTACATTTACTCTTTCCAAAAACCTTGATTCAAAATGACCTATCTTATTGAAAGAAAAACATTTAATAGGAAAATTTCCTTTATACTTACCTTCTCCTTTGGCTTCTCTTTTTACAATCAATGCTTCAAGCTCATTCAGTTCTCTTTCTTCTTATTCAATCTATCTCATTTCCTTCTCATACTTGAATGTCTTTCTAGATGAACTTTCACTTACATCATATATTTTTTTATCTCTTCCAAATGTAGTAGCCTTGAATGCAGATTCTATCTTAGGAAGGGCATCACCCAATTCACTCAATTCAAAATTAGTAAGCTTACCAATCAACATATCTTGAGTAACATTAGTCACAGTTTGGAGCTCTTCAATAGCTATAGCTTTGACTTTGTAAGTATCAAGCAAGGATTGAAGAACTTTAGCAACAATCTTTGATTCTTTCAATTGTCCACCAGCACATCTAATACCACACACAAGTTCATTCACTCTTTTCATGAAAGTAGTAATATTCTCATCATCACCCATTCTCAACATTTCATATTTTCCTTTCAAACTCTGCAACTTATTAATCTTCACATTAGCATCACCTTCATACAAAGTTTCCAAATTTTTCCAGATCTCATAAGCAATCTTCATATCCATAACATTAGACATCTCAGTATTAGTCAAAGCACTCAGCAATGCTTTCTTAGCCCTGATATTATACTCAACATTATAACATATAGGTATTACTTGTAATGCTCTAGTAGGGTTCACCAATGCATCTCATATGGCACTCCAATCGAGTCTTCCATAGAGAATAATTTGTTCCATCAAATCTCAAACTATCCTTGTAAGTCACCATCCCAAATCACCTCAAGCTATTAAACTTCTTCCAAGGAACCTACTTTGATACCAATTGTTGGAAACATAAGGGTAGAAAACTAGGGGGGGGTGAATTAGTTGTCATAGTTCAATTCACAACTTATTAACTTTATTAACCTTATTCTAAGATCTAATTATTAACCATAAAGGCATAAATCATCAACACATTAGAAACACACATAACACCAATATTTTTTATGTGGAAGCATTGTTAGGGGAAAAACCATGGTGGAGGTCAATCAACAAGATTATACCCTATTAAAAGTATAAAGAATGAAATTGTGAATGCATATACATTCAAGAACACTTCCTAGAGCTCACTGATCAACTACAACAAGGCTTACTACCCAAAGGAAGACACACTATCTTATAGAAAGATTCACATTACATCCACAAGGATTTGAATTGAAAGAATAGCATTTGCTAATGCCTTATCACAGTTTCAGTTAAGCACATGAACACTTCTTCACTCTTCTTCACTCTTCTTCACACTTTGCTCTACCTTCAAATGATTTAGAATATCATTCCTACACACACGAATTCAACATACCTCAAATGAAATAAACAATCGCTTATATATATCTACAACAAGAAATTAAATTGCTACATGTCGGCTTCAACAAAATAATAAAATGATAACAAACTGTCGACCCAAATCAATAAAAAATATTCATGTGAATCAACCAAGGTTGGCCACAACATAGTGAATACTCAAAATAACATCTTTGAACATGATCCACCTTCAAAAATTATTCATCAAAGATCCACAACACGCTACAAACACCTTGTCAGCCAAGAACATGAAAAACATGAACACGCAACAAAAAAATATCGGGTCACAAGCACAACAATCAATGCAGATGTGCAACATAGATAGAGCATGATCTGGAAACATCTAAAAACATCATAAATCACCAGATAAGCATCCACAACAACTAAACAAACTGAAATTGCATCATCTTCATTTAGGAACATAAAATGAAGTAACACAAAGACTATCAAAATACAAATCTTTAGAACTCAATCAAATCTTTACATGGATCTCTGAAACTCAACGTGGATAAACTAGATACACTCGAAAAGAAACCCTTTAGTCCACAACCTCTGATCATCAATGTACTGAACTCACCAATAGATTGAACTTCACTTCACCACTAATAACCTGCAACTCATTTCATTATAATTTTCTCAATATCCTCAACATATACAACCTCAAATGCATTAATGGTAATAGTGTTGACATCAATGACAACCACATATCAGCAACACATCCACAACATCCAACAGTTCATTAACCTCTTAATTAAGTTAGATGCCCAGTTTAATCAAAGGAAAATAAACTTAACTCCAGCCCCTACAAACACCATTAATAGTTTCAGATAACTATCTTTGATAACATTTAAATCACTTGGAAAATAGAGAAACATCCATCAGTTTCCAAAATTTTAAATTTCTTCAAATAAAGTTGAATGTGCTAGAACAAAAACCATATGCACTAATAAGCAAACTAAGTGTGCTAATCTGGAAAGCATAAAATAAAAACCAAAGTCCTGTATGAACTAGAAGAGTGGCCAGATGCACTGAAAGATCCTATAGATGAGTTGAAATAGAGCCCTAATGCACCAGAAGAACAGCTAGATGTGCTGAAATAGGAATTGGATGTGCCAAAAGAACAACCAAATACGCTAAAATATGCTTTGGGAATGCTACATTGAAATTTATGACCAAACCTATGAATAAAAACTTTCCTAAAAATGTTTAAAATGGGGCTAGGCCCAATGGTGGGCGCCAAAATGTATGTGTTGTATAAAAATATATGTGAATGCAAAAATAATACAACATAATCAATGAAACATTATATTAGAGAATTTAGATAACAAGTCTAATTGAATTGAAACAAAAAAATTCTCTAAAGCCATCCCATTGTCCTCTATCTCCAAGGATTTTTCAAGCCATTATGTGGCTCTCATATTGTGTGTATGCACAAGACTTCTCAAATGAAAACCTGAAGAATGAGATGCTGAAAATGCAATAAACCTTTCTACATGATCTATTTCTAATTGATATTATGTAGATGATTGCGCAAAGATTAAGATAATGATGTTATGGTACTTGATAATGGAAATTATGGGATGTAATTACAAAAATTAAGAAGCAACTAATGCTAAAGCCATGATTTAACTAAATGATTCTAAATGCAAGATGCTAACAATGCTTAATGCTCAAATGCTCATATCACAATGATTTTTTTGCAAAATGTACTTATGCTCAATTCTCTATATATGAAAATGGTGTAAATGAGGTTGTATTTATAGATTTCTCCAAGGAATAGGCTAATGTGGGAGGATTCACCAGTCTAGATTTGATCTAGAGAAATGAACGGTCAAAAGTGAAGAGGTTAGAGAGAATCAAGGAGACTATCCTCTTTAGTGGAACAAATTTCCAAGCCTAAAGAGAATCAAATGGAGGAGAAAGCCATGTGTCTCAAAATTGGTTATAATCTATTGAGATAAATGCCTATTTAAATATTAGGAATATTTTTTTTCATGAGACACATGATGAGGTGGAAGGTGAGGAGATAGTAGAAATGTGGTCAAATTCAAATATAAAATTCAAATTTAATAAAAGGGAGTTAATTAAATAAAACTAACTAATTAAAGTTGTTTATTTAATTAAAACATGAAGAAAGTGATTTAGAATAAGAAGAATTTAAGAAAGGTGGACTATATAAATAAATTTTGTAATTTATTTATAAGTAGAGGAAATAAATATTTTATTAATTAAATAGTTAGTATTTAATTAATTTTCTCTATACCAATTTTAGGTGTATATACTAACATGTTTTCATAGAGGGATGAGATGCATGCAACCCTTGTTAACACCAAAACTCACAATAGTTAGGATTGTCACATGTATTGGATGCCTCATGCATAAGGTTTTAATAATTTCAAACATAAGTAACTAAATAAAATTAGAAGTAATAATAATTTTGCATCCAAAATGGAAAAAGTTAACAATTTTGACCCAACTAGAGTTTACCATATATTATTTTCACAAAGATTATGGAATATGATATCTATAGCCCAAATTCCACTCCATCAAAATTAATTGGATTGTGAGATTAATAGAATAAACTTAGAGTGACTAATGTCTAAATTAGAATGAAACTAAGTGGAATTGAGATACCTCAAATTACCATAGAATTATAATAGTTTCTTGTCATTAATTAAATCCATTCACTTTAAGAAAGATATCATGTAGCTAGAGGGAAGTCTATAACTAAATATATAAAGCTAAGGTATACAATTTTATCAAATTCCATAGGGAAACATTGAAAAAACATTGTCATTTTTTAAGCCAAGGGAGATAGTAAGGTGTTGCTAAGAGAAGTCTAGATTTAATAAATACAACTAGCATGTTTCTTTTTCATCTTATCTAACTTTATTATTGCTATGTCAAATGATCTAATGGTAAATTTAGATACAAATATTTAATTTTAAGATGGCATTATTTTTAGTATCTCACTTTGGATGTTACATAAGATTAGGTGAAGATAAAAAAATGAGTCTATATTTATACAAGATTACAACATTTCTAATTTATAATTGTATTAAAGTATTCCATCCAAATAGACCTAAGATTAAACAGAAATTGGCATGCCTATACAAATTTCACAATATAACATATAATATTTTTAGTTTATGATTTACTATATGTTACACATCATGATTGATTCATCATATGGACATTATGTTTTTTGAAATATTATAGGTAAACTCAATTTTATTACATCTTATAAATATTATTGGGTTATGTGTACTGATTTTTTTTTAAACAAACATTTTCACTCATTTTTAAAAACCTAGATGTTATTCTTATAATTGTGAAAAAATGTACAATAAATACTTTTCAAAAATAAAAATATATATTTTTAAAAATTGAAATAAAAATGAATTTTATTTAAATTATTTATAGACATATAAAATATATTAATTATCTATTTGTTTAAAATAGTAACAATGTATTATAGTCAATAGTGGCACATTGTGATGGTTAAGTTGTGGTGTCGATGTTCTTGTCATCAAGGTTTAAACCTCATTGAGGAATTTTTGTTATATGTTTATATTAGGGATGAGTTTTTCCCTTTGATGAGATATTGGGGATGAGGTCTTCTATGTGTGACCTCAGTAATTCATAATTCCGAATAACCTTTATTATTATTTAATTGTAAACCTGACAGTTAACCTCTATATATATATATGAATTGAAGTACCATAAACTTAGTTAATTGTAAACTTGCTATTAGAACCTTTACCAAGCTCCATCTAAATACATGTAATAGTCATTTAACACCATCAACAAAGGATCCCTCATGACAAAATTGTATTCTCATTTTAAAGAACATTCATAATTATATTCTCATTTTAAAGAACATTCATTGCTATTATAAGTTGAATAAAAGTAACTGTCAGACTTCTCCCACAATACTACAGTTTGGAATGAGATTGATTCAGCTTAAAATTAACGATAGGAGGAGCATGGGAAATCTTCTTTGGAATAATTAGAGTGAGCACACCATCTCTCACATGTCCATAATCTATGTGCAATTCAGCGTCGTGAGGGAGACAAAATTTTCTAAAAAATGGCGCAACGTAGGGTCTCTCCAGTTGCAGGTGACGTAGAACTCCTCTGCTCTCCTCCAAATTGTTTTCCTCTGCAATTATTTTCATAATCCTCTCACCCTCTATTACCACCTGCATTATAATTTTACACCACTAACCAAAACACTTAATAGTCTTCCGAGAAAATGAATAAGGAATGGCAAACTTATATATCAACTGGCGGTTCGACAATCTGATAACTGATTGAAAGAGATTCTGATCATGATTGTATATATTTTTCTAAGTAATAGTTTGGACTATATCTATCTTCAAATGACTTCTTTGCACTAAAAATTTAAGAACACATGAAATGTAAAATAAAAAATATAGATATGTATACCGTGATGTCATTCCTGCTCAGACCCGGAACGTTGAGTAAGTATTTGTATGAAGTTGGAAACTCTAATATATCTGCAGGAGGAAGCATTTTTTCTATTGTTTTCTCTGAAAGATGATATTACATGTAAAAATATAGAGGGCACAGTATCAAAGCCTCCTCTCTTTTGCAACAAGAGAAACTGTGCTAACTTAGATTGTACTGGTAAACTGCTTTTATAAGTGCAAGGCAATGAATTAGGGTCTGGTTTTGGGTGGCAATGCAACGTTGACGATTCGTTTCAGATTACTACAAGCTCAAATAAAATAATAAAATTGGAGAAATTATTTTTGTTCATTTAAAAATTTTATCTGCCGTTCGCAATATAATCACTAGTTATATTTCAAGAACTTTCCGTAGTAACTTTGGTTCAGAATAATCGTGATTAATAGTAGCATATGTTCTTAAGGTGTAGGGATTCAACCTAAACTTTTACCTTTTTAAAATAGAAGGGTTATATTTGGGTGTATGGATGAGATGATAAGAGGACTGGTATAGTTGTTTGTTTATTTGTTTGCATGTCTCTGCTTTTTTCATTTTGAGTTTAAATTGTTTCTAATTTGTTGGTATTAGAGTATGAAGTTTAAATTAATATTTTTCAATTAGATATTGATTTTGTTAAAGATTGTTTAAAGAATAATTGTGATTTTTAAAAATATTGTATAGAATTTGAATTTTTTTGAAGGATAAAGTTAAGAAATGTATTATTTGAATGATAAAGTTAGAAATGTATTATTATCTTCATCAATTTTTCTTGATTAATTGAACTATAATCTTTTAATTTGTTGGAAAAGATAGACAATAGAGGCGACTATTCTAATAGTACTTGTTGAAAAATAATAAACTAGCACTTGCACCCCAATGAGGTGCAATACTTCTGTGATGGTGAGCCCACATTATTTATGAGAATTAGAGTGGCGATTGGATGAAATGGAAAGTAGTGATCTATTTCAGCTATCCATCTCTACCTCTCCCTCCCTCCTCTCTCCCTCTTTTCTCTCTCCTCTCTGTTTCTTGTGTATCACATATCCTCTCTACCTATCCTCCCTCCATCCACTGCTTCTCTCTCTCTCTCTCTCTCTCTCTCTCTCTCTCTCTCTCTCTCTCTCTCTCTCTCTCTCTCTCTCTCTCCCCTTCCTCTCTACTTCTCTCCCTCTCTTATTCTCTCCTTCCCTCTCCTTCCCCTCTAATTCTCTATATCTCCCCTATCCCTCTCTACCTCTCCCTCCCTCCCTCTCTCTCTGTGGCTCTCTCTTTCCTTCTCTGCTTCTTTCTATCCCACCTCTCTCTCCCTCCCTATCTCTATCCTTATCCTTTCTACCTCCCTTCATCCTTTACCCCTCATCTCTCTCTCTCTCTCTCTCTCTCTCTCTCTCTCTCTCTCTCTCTCTCTCTCTCTCTCTCTCTCTCTCTCTCTCTCTCTCTCTCTCTCTCCTTCCCTCTCTACTTTTCCCTCCTCTCTCTCTTGTTCTCTATCCTTCCCTCTCTACCTCTTTACCCTCTCTCTCTCTTTCTCTATCTCACCTATCCTCTCTGCCTCTCCTCCCTCCGTTCCCCTTCTCTCTCCCTCTTTCTCTCTCCTTCCCTCTCTATTTCTCTCTATATCACATATCCCTCTCTACCTATCCCACCCTTCATCCCACCTATTTCTCTCTCACTCTTTCCTTCCCCCTCTAATTATTTATATCTCCCCTATCCCTCTCTACCTCTCTCTCCCTCCCTCTCTCTCTCTCTCACTCTCTATGGCTCTCTCCTTCCTTCTCTACTTCTTTATATCCCACTTCTCTCTCCCTCCCTATCTCTATCTCACTTATCACTTTCTACCTCCATCTTTCCCTTTACCCTCCTCTCTATCTCTTTCTCTATTCTTCCCTCTCTACTTCTTTCCCCTCCTCTCTCTCTTCCTCTATCCTTCCCTCTCTACTTCTTTACCCTCCTCTCCAATTCATTGCAAAAACAACACTTCCAATACAACTTTAGTTTTTCACTTTTCATTTTTTTTATTGTTTGGATTTTATAACACACAAAAAAATACCAGGCAATTTGTCCTTTATGATCTCCATACTAATGAATATTAGCCATTCGACAACCTCTATAACTCTGAAAAGCTCTTCTTTCTTACAATATTAATTTTCTAGAAAAAAATTCTGGCTTTTATAACCCATATTTTTTGGTAGAAGAAACCCAAGTATTTTCACTTCGGGCATAAACACAACCACAATTTGTTTTTCAATAATAATGTATAAACATTGCTAACACTATATTATTGTGTAACAACACCATAAGATATATATGATATCCACATTAAAGTTATGTAAATATTTCAAGTTGATTAACTTTGAATGCAAGAATGCAAAAAAAATGAGATCATTTTAATGCCTATAATAGATATATTTATATTTAATAATTAATCTCAGATTGATTAACACTATATATATATATGTTTAAATTTATTTACTATTATCAATATATATTATTAAATACATGTTTATTTATGTCTATTTAATATTTATTAATTGATGCAACCAAGATGTGCTTAATGTCAATTGATATATCCAAAATTCACCACAATGTGTAAAAGTAGATGTTCTTTAATAAATGAATCAAGTGGAGGATCCACACCATTAAATAAATTTAGAGGGTACAATTGGTTGATTGGATGTAATATATTCCTTGTGTTAAACCCCATAAGGATATCAAGTCACAAATAAACAAAAAAAAGGACAACATGCAATCATGTAGTATGTCTAGATGTTGATGCAAGCATATAATGTAGTGACAATGTTCTTGAATGTTGATACAATTGTAGTAAATTCTGTGGAATATTTTTTTAATGATAACTCTCAATACGATAGAATGAATTGGGGTAGTCCTTACATTCAATTTCAAGGATGCAAGTAAAAAGTTTCACAATTCAAATCAACACATAACAACTAAATATAGGTAAAATAAATAGGTCCAAAAATTTAAATTTAAATTTAAAAACTCAAAATCATTTTTACAACTAACTACATATCAAAACCAACTATTTATACAATTATACATCTAACTTGAAATTAAATAAATGAAACTTAAAATTAAAATAAATTAAAAAATACATACAAATTAAATTATATAATCCACTATTTTTACACTCATCATTACATAAACAACAATTTCAAAAAATATAAATATTAAAAATATTATACATAGTCAAAATTCAATAAAAGATCAACTAAATAAACAATAATTTAAAAAAATAATAAATATAAAAAAATATTATACACTCAAAATTCAATAAAAGATAAAAAGTACAATTCGTGTACCATTCATTGGGACTAAGAAATTTTATAATGTCTATAATAATATTTTTTGAAACATACCCAGGCCAGAATGATAAAAAAAACTTATGGAAGAATGAGACCGAAAATTTCAAGAAAATTTCAAATTTAAAAACTACTTAAAAAGAAACACTTTACTCGTAGTATTGAGCCACTTTTACCATAATGTAGATGTGAGACCCTGAATAGACTTGATTAAAATCTTTTGATTTACACTTTGACGACGATCTCGAAAAGAAAAAGAAAAAAATCCTTGGGAGCGCAGAGGGACGAAAAACTCAGCATACAAAAAAATGGCTAATGTGAAATTGACAACTCATCCCATGATTTCTCCTCCCCAGCTCAATCCCAACAAACTAGGAAATTTAAACCCCCGCCCAACTGCTTCAACTTTTTTTTATTAATATTGGCAAAATTCCACTCAGAATTGCTCATTACTCAGCCAATTTGACTCACCTTTACCAACTCCCATTATTTTAAAACTAAAACAGCCAACCGTCACAACTAGGGTTAACTTGACCCTACCGGTTAAGACATATACGTTGGGAGCATAGCCAAGTCTTGGAATAACATGCTCGCACATTTAGTAAAACATAGTCATGTCTAACGATGAACCTTGTGGGTGTAGAAGCCCGGGGGAGGACAAGCGGTGTAAGTTCGGAATTATGCATATGTAACTCATTTGACAAGTGGTGGGGTCCTTGCCATCAGCGGCGCGGCTATAGGAAAATTTATAAAATTTAAATTTGGTATACCTCTTAAAACTTAGAGGGCATTCTTCTGATGCGACCAGTAGGAAGGGCGGCGAGTGAAGAATCCAGGGCTGCGACCAGGGCTGCAGGAACGGGGCGTGCGTGTGTTTACCAGGGCTGGGGCTGCAGTTTCCAGTTTCGGGGTGTGGGGCCTGTGGGGCTTGTGTCGGGTAAAGTGGGCACATAAAGACAAAGCAGGGGCAGTTTCCATAAAAGACAAAGTGGGGCTGCGCTCAAACAGGTTTTCTGTCACTTTCTCCACCTTTTCTGCATTTCAGTATTTTATTCTTTTGTATTTGTCCGTCTCCTTTCTTCCATAAGGAGGCTACAACTGGCATACACACATAAACTGGTAACTTCACAACAATCAAACAGTTTTTTCACCGCATGAGAGTAAACAGTGGGGGTATGGGGGAAAACCTAGATTTGGCATGTCAGGTTGTTAAGGCAGGGGGACCTCTAACATCGGTTCCAAACTCAATTCCAAAGCAGATGGGGGCACTAGAGTGCATATTGGGTAATAATATAGCAAGCAAACCACAGGTGCAACTAAATGACCTTTTGAATCTTCTAGACCAAGGAGGTTTAAGGTTTTCAGGGTTTCACACTCCTCAAGAGACAAACGGGTGGACCACTTTTCAAGATGGGGGTTTGGCAACCTTTTTGGCCCCGTTGCTAGCAAGGTCATCTTTGTCAAGTATTCTGAATCTTGTGAATGCGGAAGAAGGGTTGATTTTCGTAAATGCGAAACAATACAACGGGATTTTAAGACGTAGGTTGGCTCTGAAAAGGAAATTGAAACAAAATCAAAAGAAAAACTTCACTTTGATTTTACCTAAGGTCTGTAACAGCAAGGCAGGTACATCTAAGGTGGTATCCCACAAAGAAAAGCAAACAAACCAAGCTGAACATAAAAGCAATAGGAAGGTAAGTGGTAGCTATGGGAACCATGAATCAAACACTGATATGGTGGGTGGGACCATGGGCAAGGAGAAAGAGTCCATTACAAACAAGATTGTCACTGAAAAAGCATCTCAGGAAATCTACAGCCCCACGTCTTCACCATTGTTATGGTCATCAGAACTATATGTAGAAGAGCTCATGAGGATGAAAAGTAGACTCGATGCTCTAGAAACAAAGGGGATGTACGAAGATAGCAGATCTAAAATAATTACCGAAGCAAACTGTAAGCTGGAAAAGGATAACAAAATGTTGCAAGATCAGATTTTAACTCTGCAAGTTAACATGGAGAGGGGGCAGCAAGAATTGGTCACTCTAAGGCAAGAGTTAGACCAATTAAAAACAGCAAAAAACGTGAAGTCAGCAGTAGAGGGAGGAGAAAATATAATGGAGTTAAAGGGGATCCAAACAGCATTAGCAGACTTGGAGGTAAAAGAGAATCAGTTAAGGGTACACATAGAAGAGGCCAAATCTTGGTCACAAGCGGTGAGTGGATCATCAAACGAGCAAAAAGGAATCATTGAAAAACAAGTTAAGAGACAATTAAGAGAAGAAAAAGATAAACAAAGCAGGGTTACAAACATTATCATTAAAGGTTTGAGGGACTTCGGGGAGAAGGAGAGAACTGACATTCTAACAAGAAATTTTCTTAAAGATAAGTTGCAATGGGCAGGGCATATTCAGCAAGCTAGTAGAATTGGAAGAAAGATAGATGGAGGAAGAGATAGACATGTAAGAGTCACTTTGAGAAATTTAGAAGATAAGAATAAGATCTTAAAAAACAGGGGGTTACTTAAAGGCACACATATTTATCTAGATGAAGATTTGACTTTCGAGCAGCAGGAAGAACAAAGGAAAGAATGGGAGAAGGTGAAAACAGCAAGAAATGAAGGCAAGTGGGCTTGGTTGAAGAACGGGAAAGCCCAAATTAGTGATCGTCTCTCAAACAAGAAATAGGAATTATTGGCCCCACAGGACAACCTACATGTTGTAAGCTGGAATTGTAGAGGATATCCATGGAGAAGAGGACCTGGTTTGGGGCCCATAGCAAAAGGGAAGGATATTATCATTCTTACGGAAACGCATGAACATGATGGCTGCAAAATTCCAGATTTCGAAGGGTATAAAAAAGTTTCAGTTTGGAACGAAGGAAATGAAACAGGTAAAGGTCATGGAGGGGTTGCAGTGTTAATAGCTGAGAAGTGGCAGGGAATTGTTGAGTTTGTAAAAGAAGACACAAATAAACAATACATATGGCTGCAAATAACTGAAAATGGAGTAACTTTTAGTCTAGCTGCTTGCTACTTTGCTCCAAAAAATTCAAAGTTTTATAAGAAGCGGAATTTAGACAACGAAGATCCGTATGCATCGCTAAAAAAAGATATCTCTACTTTTAACATACTTGGAGATGTGGTTTTAATGGGTGACTTTAATGCGAGGACAGCCAATAATCAGTCTCTTCAGTTGAGCAGTGAAGCAAAAGGGGAGAACAATCCTATATGGTTGGAGGAAGGTGGTGGTCTCCATTGGGAAAGAACATCTCAAGATGATAATGGCACTGTGAATTCGTTTGGGACTGAGTTACTTGGGCTTTGTAGTTTGTTTGGCATGGTTATTTGCAACGGGGTGAGAGATTGGCCGACATCTGGGGGAGTCACTTGCAAGACTTACAACGGTCAAAGTGTGGTTGACTACGTGGTTTGCTCTCAAAGTTTTGGTTCTAGGCTGATGGAGTTTGACATAGTGGACTGTCCTATTGGGATGAAATCTGACCACTTACCCCTTCATGTTAAGCTTCGCATTTCTCCAATCAATCAGCACAACAAGCAAGTTCAACACATGCAAAAAAAAGCCATTCCCAAGGGTAAAATCCTCATAAATCAGGAAAATAAAGAAATATTTAATGCTGTTCTTAAACAGCAGTTTTATGATTTGAAGAATGAAGAGGGGATAAACGCTGTAAAAGGGGCTGATGCCCATATTCACAGCAATTTGCTGATCCCGATAATCCACAAAGCATTGAAGGCTTGTAAAAGGTCTCGTCCCAAGGTGGGGGCTGCAAACACATTTCCGGCAAATCCGTGGTATGATGATGAGTGTAAGGCAGCCAAGAGATCGCTAAAGGAGAGTGGTATGGACAAAGAATACAAGAAAAAATATATAAAATTAGTGCAATCCAAAAAAAATGAGTATGTTAATGAAAGAAGGAAGGAGCTAATATCGCTTGGGAAGCAGAATCCTAAAGGCTTTTGGAGGGAACTGCAGCAAAAGAAAAAGAAGTTGGAAAACAATATCACGGATACCCAATGGTTAGAGTATGCTAGGCTCCTTTATGAGCGGGTCCACGAGAAAGGCTATCCTCCAGTTGTTAACACATCAATGGAGCTATTCACCGTGGATGATATTAAACAAGGAATAAAGAAGTTAGCAAGTGGGAAAGCGCAAGATATAGATGGGATACAGGCTGAATTTTTAAAGTGGGGGAGTGAAACACTTGCTCCTTACATAACAAGAATTTTCAACAATGTCAATCAGGAAGGCTTCCCTTTGGTGTGGACTACTAGTGTGGTCATTCCTTTGTTTAAAAGTGGAGATATCAATAACCCATCTAACTACCGCACAATTATGGTTAATCCTATCTTTGGCAAGCTCTTTGGGAGCATGGTTGAGCGTAGGATCAGCAACTGGGCAGAAAATGAGGGCAAAAGGGCAAAGGGGCAGGCAGGCTTTAGATCTAGGCACTCTACCATTGATCACTGCATCACCCTTAGGCACTTGATTGAGAAGATTTGGGACTGCCAAGGTGAGGAAGCTTATTGCTGTTTCGTTGACTTCAAGAAAGCTTTTGACACGGTGCCTAGGGATAAACTTTGGAATAGGATGGAAGAATTAGGCATTCCTAATGTGTACAGAGCTGCTGTTCATAGGTTATATGAGAATGTTAATGCTAAAATCAGAACAAGTGAGGGTATGTCAGAGTGTTTTGGCAGCGATATTGGAGTTAAGCAGGGCTGCCCTTTATCTCCCACGCTTTTTGGGCTTTACATTGATAAGTTGGAAGCTTGGTTGAGCAAGGATGGGGGGGACGGTATTCAATTGGCAGGTTATGTAGTGAAATTACTTCTATATGCTGACGATCTTATTTTGATTTCAAAAACAGCTCATGGGTTAAGAGAACATTTGAAAGCTCTAGAACACTTCTGTCAGGAAGTGGGGATGCAAGTGAACACCACCAAAACCAAAATCATGATTTTCTCTTTGAATAGAAAAGTAAAACAGCATATCTTTCTTTTCGAAGGTAGTCCGCTTGATATAGTGAAAGAATACAAGTATCTTGGGGTTGATTTTCACCATAAGCTCAGCTGGGAGACTTGTAGATCGAAAAGGATACAGGGAGGTTGGAAAGCCTCTTTCTTGCTGCAAAACAGATGTAGGAAAGCTGAACTTTGGGATTGGAAAACCATGAAAACTCTTTTTGGTTTACTTGTCACGCCAGTTGTACTTTATGGGTGTGAAGTGTGGGGAAGCAATATGTCAAAGTGCAGCTGGAAACAAATAGAAAGGATCCAAAAACACCTAATAACAAGCAATCTCAAAGTTAAGGCCACGGTCCCATATGAAATTCTTTTAGCTGAAGCGGGGGCTTTTCCCTTGGAGGCATCGGCGATAATTCGGTTGATAAGTTATCTAAAGAAGATTGAAAATATGGACAACCACCGGTGGCCCAAAGCGGTTATGGAGGAGGCGCTAAACCGTAGAAAGAAAACCTGGATGAAGCAGAACAACAAGTGGCTGAACAAGTGGGACATCAAATTACAGGAGTGTCCTAGCACCAATAGTGAAATAAAAAAATACGTGAAGGAAAAATTTAGGACTGCCATGTGGTCAAATCAGATTGGGCGAAAAAAAGCATACTACGTCAAAGAGTTTAACCCGACAAAGGATCATGGCGAAAAAACGTATTTAGGGGCTGCTATTAAAGGGAAAGCGAGGGTGTTAATTGCACAACTGAGGACGGGATCGCATCATCTTAGATGTGAGACCGGTAGATGGAAGTCTCCTAAGGAAACATGGGAAGAAAGAACTTGCATTTTCTGCGATAAGGGGGTGGTTGAGACGGAGCGACACTTCTTCATGGAATGCACAGCGTATGAAGACATTCGTAAACAGTATGCAAATAGTTTGTGTATGGACGATATGCAGCAGTTATTCGAGGAGGATAAGATCAATCAGGCGGCTAGTCTTCTTGTCAAAATCAATAGTAGGAGATCTGATTTAGAAAAGAGCATGAAAGAAAATTAAGTTTGTTTCTTGGTCCCATAGACTGTTTAGTCTCGTGGACGTCATTAAAATCTTTCATTCATTCATAAATGGAATTGAAATTCAATGAATAATCCGGCGTGGTGGGTAGCTTGAAGAGAACAAGACAAAAGATTTTTCGTCGAGGAAATTTCGTGGGGGTTCCGCCGTCGGTGAAATGGGGGGTTCCCCATAGAATAACCTATCGGCTAAATAAATAAGGCTATGGAGAGCTAGTAGGTTACAACATGTAAAACATAGAGAATAAATTTTCTATTTATATCATAAAACTTGTTCAATTCTTTTTGCAAAATAGACTACAAAAATGTCCAATAACAGTTATGGAGTCACTATTATATTTGCTCTCTAAAGTTGTTGTGTCTACTCTTTCTAGAGCTATTGTGCATTCACCTTTCTGAAGCTACTACTTTTTCTTGTATATGATTTATGGAGCTACAACTTTGTTCATCCTTGTAATTGTTGGTGTTGTTCTTCTTCTTCTATTCTCTCTTCTACTCCAACTCCAACTCCATTCTTCCTTTTTATTTTTTCTCAATTTTTTTTTGTTTCCACCTACCCAAAAATTAATTTGGCATCAAATTTTGTGTTCAAAAATTAAATCAAATATGGACCTTAGAGTCAAATCCCCCAAAATAAATGAATCTTGGTGGCTACAACATGAAAGTATGCTTCTAGATTCAAGAGATCTTTGTCAAGGATAAAGGAGGTGTCCAAAAATTTATTTTCTAACTCATGATTATCTATTCCAACACTACCCCTTAATCTTGAGTGTCCTTAATACTCATTGTATGTCTTTTGAGTTAAAATATGCATTTTTGATGTTGAACTATATATGTATTTGAGAGTTGACTTTTTAAAACTAACCTTCCAAAGCTAACTATATATGACTTCTAGAGCTATCTATGAAAACTATAGAGTTGTTTCCACAATTCCACTATATCCATGATGCCCAAATTTCTTCTTAGGCATTCAAAACTCTCATTTGAGAGTTACTTAATGAAAATATATGTGAGTTGCTACTTAGATATGTAAAATTAAACTTTGATTTCTCTGTGTTTTATAAGATCTCTTATAAAATGATAGGCTACATATAGTGTGAGATTTGAGCCTGAAACAACTCTAATGCCTGCAAACCACTATTGAGTCATCGAAAAAGTCAGATAAATATTGATTAGACAATTGGATGGGAACATTCTATTTCCATTTGCAATGTTTATTGTCAATTTGATGACAACTTTCTTTTTTTCATTTTCATTGCTCTATGTTTTAAATTTGTATGCAAATATTTCATAATCAAATAATACTCAATTTCTTAAGAAAAAATCTAGATTTGTCTAAGTTTATTTCATTCTATTATATAACATTTATTATTAATTTTTTAATCCAGCCACATGCAACTAAAATTTGTACAAACAAACACATACTCTCCAACATATTAACATACACATAATTTTATATAGACATAATCCTCGACCCTCCTTTAAATGCAAATGTTGATTATTATTTTATTATAAACATATAATTAAACCTTTATTATTTATATATATGCCTGTGAATTGAAATACCATAAACTTTAGTAAAACATAAACTTGTTATTACAACCTTTATCAAGCTCCATCTAAATACATGTAATAGTCATTTAACACCATCAACTAAGGATCCCTCATGACAAATTATATTCTCATTTAAAGAACATTCATGGGTATTATAAGTTGCATAAAAGTAACCAGAGACTTCTCCCACAGTACTACAGTTGGAATGAGATGGATTCAACTTAACATTAACGATAGGACGAGCCTGGGAAAGTCTTTTTTGGAACAATTACAGTGAGCACTCCATCTCTCACATCTTCATACTCTATCTGCGATTCAGCATTTTTAGGTAAACAAAACGGAATACTAAATGGCGCGAGATGGGGTCTCTCCCGTTGCAGGTGACGCAGAGCTCCCTTAGTCTCCTCCAAACTGTTTTCCTCTCCAATTACTTTCATAATCCCGTCATCGTCTATTACCACCTGCATTATAATATTATACAATTAACCAAAACACTTATTGGTCTTCTGAGAAAATGAATAAGGAATGGCTGCTTTTAAATATCAACTGGTTCGACAGTCAGATAATTGATTGAAACAGCTTCTGATCATGATTTTATAAATATTTCTAACTAATAGTTCGGATTATATTTATCTTCAAATGACTTTTTAACCAGTAAAAATTTAAAAACAAATAAAAAGTAAAATAAAAAAATTTAGATATGTCATTCCTGCTCAGACCTGGAGCGTTGAGTAAGTATTTGTAAGTAGTTGGAAACTCTAATATATCTGCAAGAGGAAGCATTTTTTCTATTGTTTTATCTGAATGATGATATTCCATGTAAAAATACAGAGGACACGGTATCAAAGCCTCCTCTCTTTCGCAACAAGAGAAAATGCGCTAACTTGGATTGTAATGGTAGAGTGCTTTTATAAGTGCAAGGCAATGAATTAGGGTCTGGTTTTGGGTGGCGTTACAACGTTGACGATTCGTTTCAGATTACTCCAGGCTCAAATAAAATGATAGAATTGAAGAAATTGTGTTTATTCTTTTGAAAATTTTATCTGCCGTCGGTAGTATAATCACTGTATTTCAAGAAATTTCCGTAGTAACTTTGGTTCAGAGCGGTCGTGATTAATAATAGCACTATATTCTTAACGTGTACGGATTCAACCTAAATAGGAGGGTCGTATTTGTGTGTATGGATGAGATGATAAAGAGGATTGGTATAGTTTTGTTTGTTTATTTGTTTGTATGTCTTTGTTTTTTTAAATTTGAAGAATTTCATATTAAGTTTAAATTGTCTTTAATTTGTGTTTTAATTTGTTGGTATTAGGAGTATAAGTTTATATTCATATTTATTTAATTAGACATTCAATTTGTTAAAGATTGTTTAAAGTATAATTTTGACTTTATTGTTTAAATATTTTACTTTTAAGGAATTTGAATCTTGGTGAATGGTAAAATTAAGGAATGTATCATTATCTTCAGAAATTGTTATTGTTCAATTGAACTACGTTCCTTTAATTTGTTGGGAAAAAAAGAGATTACTACTCTAATAACACTCATTGAAAAAATAATAAATAATTAAGACTATGGAGAGCTAGCAGGTTACAACTTTTAAAACCTAAAGAATATATTTTCTATTTATATCAAAAAACTTGTTCAATTTTTTTTGCAAAATAGACTACAAACATGTTTACTAATAGTCTTGGAGTTCCTATTATAATTGCTCTCTAGAGTTCTTGTGATTCCTCTTTCTAGAGCTATTGTGCATTCAGCTTTCTGAAGCTACTAATTTTTCTCTATATATGATTGATTGAGCTACTACCTTTTTCCTTCTTGTAATTGTCTTCTTCTTCTTCTTCTTATATTCTCTCTTCTACTACAACTACAACTCTATTCTGTCGTTTTTGTTCTTCTCACTTCTTTATTGTTTTTACCTACCAAAATTTTTTTTGTTCAAAAAATAAATCAAATGTGGGCCTTAGAATCAAAGCCCCCAAAAATAAATGAATCTTGGTGGTTGCAATAGGAAGGTATGTTTCTAGATTCAAGAGATCTTGGTCAAGGATAAATGATGTTTTAGATGTTTAATTTTCTAACTCGATATTGTTTATTCCAACACTGCCACTTAATCTTAAGTGTCTTTAATACTCATTGTATATTTTTTGAGTTTAAATATGCATTTTCAAAGTTGAACTATTTATGTCCTCGAGAGTCAACTTTTTTGAAAATAACCTTCCAAAGATGGATTTTTTAAGCTTTCCAAAGCTAACTATATATGGCTTCTAGAGTTAACTATGAATAATCTAGAGTTTCTTCCACTATATACATGATACCCAAGTTTCTCCTTAAGCATTCAAAACTATCTTCTAAGAGTTACTTGGTGAAAATATATGTGAGTTGCTACTTAGATATGTAAAATTATTTGATTTACCTATGTTCTATGAGGTCTCTTATGAAATGATAGTGAATCTAATATGTTTGCTTCATCCATTAAAAAATTATGTTCCTTGTCAAGACTATTGATGATACATTACAACAATAAATAGTTGTACCATCTTAGATAGTTCTTTTCTCAAATATCCTAAGATCCTTTGGAGCTAAATAGCCTGACATGTTGTTGGATTTACTACAATATACTTAGTTTCTATTGTAGCAAGAGAGACTATGGGTTGTTTGTTGGATGCCCATGAAATGGTCTCTAAACCCAAATGGAACACATAATATGTGGTCTTCCTATCATTTAGACTACCTTCCCTATTACTATTCATATATCTAACCAACCTTAACTCACTTGATGTGATATACAAAATACCATATCCCTTGATTCCATTGAAATATCTAAAGATATCCCTACCTTCTTGTTAGTGAAAATACTTTGGTATCTCCATGAATTTAGAAATCAAGCTTATTATGTGTAGTATATCAAGTCTAGTTACTAGTAAATACATTAAAATTTCAACCATACTCTTATAAAAAGTGAGGTTTACACTACTATAGTAATCATCCTTAATTTTATATTTGTGGCTATTGGTGTTGGTGTACACTTATTGCTTAGTATTCTAAACCTCTTCAAAATTTATGTCAAATACATTGTTTGACAAATAAAATTATCGTGATCCATTTATTTTGTCTCAATTCCAAGGAAATATTATATAGACTTAAGTATGTCATTTCAAACTCTTTTTTCAAGGCTTCTTTGAACTCAACAAAGAGGAAATCCTTATTTCTTATAAAAATGAATATTTTTACATACAAGAAAACAATTAAAATCTCATGACACAAAACTTAAGTAATGGAGCTAGAGGAGGCTACATAGGTACTTTTGTTGGTGATGGTGAAGGAGATGAGGACAACAGTGAGGAAGATGATTGAGGCACGGGGTTAGGGTCCTTAGTAGCACCGCATGGAGGAGTTCCATGTGTTGAAGAGATGGTGCTCTGCTCTAGCCTTGATTGCTTCCCTTGCAAAAAGGTTGAGGAGGGTGAGGGATCTATTTTCCTAGGATATCAAGGTGTCTTTTTAGGAGGATGAGGAGGATGAATCCCTCCTAGATCTTCTCTTTGAGGCCTACCTTAAATCAGTACCCTTTGAGGGGGGTACTCTGCTACTTGATAAGGATGAGGATTCAATCTTGACCATGTGGTTGGAGGCTCAACGTGTTGCTCAATCCAACAAGCCTTCTAAACCCATTGTGTGCAAGAAGAGTGACCTTGGGAACTATTTGAAAATGGGTTTTCTTCTACCTCCTTGGAAGGATTCTCCCCCTATTGCTAGTAGGTGCATCTCAGAGGTTGTATCTCCTCCTGCTCAGTTGAATTATCCCCATGTTGCTGGGGGATGCATATCTGAGGTTGTATCTCCTCTTATGGGTGTTATGGGGTCCCCTTCTACTGGGTGGCTTCTTTCTACTATGGGGGAGCTTTCTCCTAGTTTTTTGCAATCTATTTGTGAGGTAGTATCCCCTATTATTTTTATTTTTTATTTGTGTTTGGACCAAGCCACTGTAGACCTACAACATGCTCTTATTGGCATATTTTGGGGAAAAGACCCAATATTGATATTATTCATAGTTGGGCTTCAAACTATTGGTTTGATTATAGTCTACAAAGTGTTAAGGCTCTATTGAATATTTCCTCCAATTCTCTTTCAACACTACTAAATCTATTTCTCTAAGGTTCTTTTGGGTGGCCCTTAGTTTTTTGGTAGATTTTTTCTTTTCCTTCAAGATTGGGTGGTTGGTTTCAATGCTTCTAAGTTAAATTTTGTTCCTCTTTGGGTTTGTCTCCTTGAGTTTCCTTTAGAATTCTAGGATGAAGATATTTTTTAGGGAATAGTTGATTCTTTTGGTTAGTTGATTACCATTGATGATGTTACAAGAAATAGAAATAGTTTTTAGTACGCTAGATTTAGTGTTTGTGTTGATATTGGTCAGAATTTTCCCAATAATTTTAATCTATGCTCCAAGATTGGTGTTTAGAATCAAACTCTAAAATATGTGTTTTCATGATAGCATCACCTCCACAATGTTGGACCCCTCTTCTCATTCTATGATGTTGTTCATGATAAGATGCATTCCAATGTGCATGCCTTGTTTGAATGCTCCTCTATTATTAAGGGAAAGGAAATGGATCCTAAGCATGGTCCTTTTACTAATGTTGGTGTTTATTATAAGGTTACGTGTAATCTTGATGCTGATATGAGAATCCCTTTGGATTAGACTCCCTTCGGTGGTAGGTTTCTTCATTCATGCACAACTACTCCTTTGAGGGATTTGTTGAAGTTTGGGTTCAAACCACATTGATGGTTCTTTGTTGGTTTTGGGTCTTTCCAAAACATTTTTCGGTTCCTTCCTCCAGTCAAAAGCTTCTTCTTCATCCTTGCTATTGATTTATGTCCTTTGTTATATTTTTATGTAGTCTCACTTTTTGTGAGACTCCTCTCATCTACCTCTATGGCTTCTTTGTAATAGGTGTTGTCCTTTCTTGCATTTACCTTAATCAAAACAATTAAAATCTCACCATGACTTGCCTTGATGTAGAGTGTGGGCTCACCATTGCTTTGGTTGATGTCATTGCTCAATCTATAAGTAAATTTTACTTTTCCATGTTTGAGGTGATTACTTTATTTCATAGAAGGATTTGTTAAGTTTATACACTTTAGTTTCTTTTCATGGGATTTCATATCCAAGTGGTTATTCAATGCAAAACTCTTCCATCATCGCTTCATTCAACAAGGCATTTTTTACATGCATTTGATATACCTTTCACTTATTTAATGATTTACTATTACTAGTATTACTCATATTCTTGTTAATGTTGAAATGATGGAAATAGGCCACCCTATCGTTGTGAAGATAGGGCGAGCTATTGTTTTAGGACATAGACCTATTTCCCTCAAGTTTCACTCAAGGAAACCCTAGAGATCTCAATTTGAATGTGGAAAGGGGGAAAGAGATCCTACAATAGGGTGTCCTAAGGTATGACTAGAGACTAAAAGAGGGTTCACAACCAAGCTAGGGCTTGGAAAGACTAGTAATATGCAAAACCTAATGATATGCAAGACTTTAATAAAAGACCTAGAAATGAATGTAAATCAAAATAGTAAACTAGAAAAGTATAGAGGGCCATCTAGAAACCTGTAAAAGCTTGAATGAAGACCTAAAATGCAAAAAATATAGAATGTAATGCACACTTGGACTCCTATGCCAGGCTAGGTGATTTAGTCCCAGATTAGGGTTTTTGGGTAGGAACAAAAATCTGGTAGAGACAAGTCTAAAACACCTGAAAACTAGAAAAATCCCTATATTGGGACTCATATGCAAGAAGTGGTGTATCAATCCCACTTAGATTTTTTGGAAAGTCAAAGTTTGAATCTACTCTTAAACCTTTACTCTATCTTCTCAACCCAATTTTTGGATCTGAAATAAAGAATTCTCTATATATGCCTTTTAGTGATCTTGTAAACAAGGCACGACAACTTTGAAGAATTGACAAATTTTCTCGTATCTTGCTCTTTAGATGATCTTCAACCTATATCTACAAATCACACACTAAAGTGAGGGAAAAATGTTGATTTGTGAGTGGAAAGGGGTTTTCCTTGGTCAAACCTTGTTTTAGTAATCAAACCTTGAAATTAAATGAAATAGGAAGGAGGAATGATGAATGAACAAATATGCAATGTTGAAACTCACCAAACCCTTGAATAGGATGCTATAAACATGTATGAAATGGCTCCAATGGATGTGGATCTTGACTCTTGCTTGAATATTATAGATCTTGACTTAAATGCTTACTTGAATGATGAAAACCTACATCACAAATGTTAGCTCAAAAACAAACATGATGCATGATGACTTTGACATGATGTTTGATACTTGAATAATGCTCCATAACACTTGATAATCAGATCTTGAAGGCTCTTGAATGTTCTTGTAAACTATTAAATGCTCTCAATATGTTATAAGGAATTCTCTCATGAAAGTCTTAGGTCACTTGTAAACTTCCTAGGTGAAAATGAGTGAAATAACCTTGTATTTATAACTGTTTATGCCAAATTCCTCAAAATTATAACACTACAAGCCGACATCAGATATCGAAGAATAAAATATCATCAAGAATTTGAATTTAAGTTAGTTATAAGCTAAAAAAGACCCATATTCCTATTGTGATGTATGAGTCCCATTAGGCTAAGATTGGGACATATTTTTCAAGAAATTCTTAAATTGATGTGAAATCTAGATTCTGGCCTTGAAACATAGGTGGGATCCATATACCCAAGGTGGCGTATGAGTCCCAAATTACTAAATCTGAGCCATATAATCCAAACACACATGAATTATGATTGAATGTTTGTTAATTCTTGGATTATCCTCAGAAAGATGCATTAATTAAGGCTTGTGGATGCAAAAATAAGGCCAAATAAGGCATAAAAAAGTCTAATTAAGTAATGAAACCCTAGATTAAGGTGAAAGTGTTAGATTACACTTTACAACATCCTAAATAATGCATGGTTAAGTTTATTTTGTTTATAAGGGCCCAATACCTAATGTGAATGTGTTAAACACATTAGAACACTAAATCAAGGAAACATTAAGCTCAATTTAACAAGGAGGGCTCAAAAAAATGTGAAAATGTAAGGGTATACATTTTCCATCATTACATTTAGCCCTGACTTAGGTGAGAGGATGAACTTTCTTCAAACTTACACTAAAGTAAACAAACTTGCATCAAGAGGGGTCCAAGTGTACCGATGTGGATGATATAGGATGAAAAAGATCAAAGGAGGTGGCCAAGCCCCCAAGATTAAGATCCTATAGCACACCAACATATGCACAAGAGGAAACACATGAAAATGATATAGGGAGAAATATTAAAGCACAAGCATACACTACCAAAGACATAAAGAAAACAAAAACAAAAAAATCAAAAGGGAAGGATCAAGATTTGACCATTTGTCCTACACATTGTGGATCAGATCTAGGCTATTTGTCCAAAAAGAAGCATTTTCAAGTGGAACACGATGTCCATTATGCAAACCCACACACACTCATAAGGGCTAGTGAAATCTGATATCCACTAGGTGAGCCCCTAATGAGACACATACACACATAGTGGTATGCACTCACACAGAGAAGCAAGTGGCTATGGGAAAGACATGCCTAATTTTGGCTCCCATACGGTAACCATACCAAAGCTATACCTCATGATAACTTTGATAAGGTGCCACAAAATAGTGAACTTTGAGCTTCATGAGGCAAGTAAAGCTTCGTATGCTCGACACCCATGAACAAATAGGATGGCACCATAGGAAAGAAAAGTGAATTATGCAAGGTGGCCATATGAAAGTAATGGTAAATGAAAAATAGTGTAAGGAATGTTCAAAGGATTTTTTCTTAGTTCATGTAAGGTCTTAAATTAGGGAACATCATGCCTAGTGTCTCCAAGAGAAGACCAATCAAAGAATAGAAGATTCACAACTTAGGGAATGCAATGTTTTACATCGAGCCACTAAAAGGAATATAATATGCTAAGAGAGATCATGCTCTAGAATGACATCACACCCAATGTCATCACAAAGAAAAAGACACATCACATGAAGTAAGAAGACTACACAATGAAATATGAGATGCAAAAGAATGATGCTATGAAAAAGGGTTGACCCCACAAAATCACACAAGGGATCCATGGATTTAGGGTCAGTATGTCTTTGCTACAATTTTTTTCTAGAGCTCCAAACTGTCATCATTCCCCAAATACTCATGGAATAGGAAGAATGACACAAAGAGAAGAAAAAAAAAAGAAAAGCATTTTAGGTCAACATAGAGGAGACATGAATATCTCAATGCCTAGCGTCATCCCCAAAAGGAAAACACAAGACAAATAAAAAGATAAAAGATTTACGACATAGAGAAGAATGTAGATA
>VDFB02105785.1:528257475-528410969 GCA_007258455.2 Sequoia sempervirens | reverse complement strand
CTTAATCAACAAAATAAGGGAAATGAAAAGGCCCAAAATAAAGATCGTTAGAAGAAGGATGATTCTACTCTTGTGCACTCTACACAAGATTTCAAGATAAATTGAGATAGAGTATAATCTCAGGGGGATATGTCACTTGTAGAACCTTTTTTCCCCCCTGAAAGGAGAAAAAGTACTGAAGACTTCAACATATAGGAAGATTTGAGTCAACTTAGTCTATAATATGTGAAGGTTGGTACACTTTTTGTAATTGATGTTATTCCAATTTGGTATACCAAACTTAAAGTTGTAGAAAATAAAATTCCAGTAGTTTGCCAAAAAAAATATTGTGCATCCTTTGTGGCAAAGTTGACATATTTTGTTTCGCATCTCTCCATAGAAAAGGTTTTTGCCTTGCAGTCAGAACTTAAGTTGATCATAATGTGAAGGTATCATTTCCAATTATTCAGGTCTACACCTTTTGAAGTGGAACATATTAGTGTCTGTTGTTTGGTCTAGGACTTAGTGAAAAGATGTTGAAGGCTTGTTGAAATTTTTTATATTTCTCTAGAAGCAAAAGTTTTATAGGCATGCTATTTTGGTGTATAAGATTATTTGATGTACTACAAAGCTCTATAACAATTCCCATCTATTTTTCAAAACATTTTTTGTGGTATGTATGCTAACTAGTTCTTGAATATCAATTATATGAGTTGGTTTGATTTGCATGCATTATGTTTGGCTGCCATATTTCAATTCAATCCTAAGAAATCTCATGAAAAAGTTGTGAAAAGGATTTTCAAATACCTAATGACTACTCCAGATTATAGGCTTTGGTACAAAAAGGATCAAAATTTCTCTTTGAGTGCCTATACTGATGCTAATTGGGCAAGTTGTATTGATGACCAAAGAAGTACAAGTGGGAGTGCATTCTTTTTGGGATCTACAACTTGGTCTCATGGTTCAGTAAAAGGTAGGATTTAGTGTCTTTTTCCACAACATAAGAAAATATATTGCTACAGCATCTTGTTGTACTCGGGTGCTTTGGATGAAGCAAAATTTGAAGGATGTGAAGGTGGTGTATGATGAACCTATTCCTATACTATGTGAAAATACAAATGCTATTAACATTTCTAAGAATTTAATGGGTGTATCATCGGGTGGTGTTGTAGCAACGATTTCAGATGGTGGTAAGGATTTTTCAAATTTTGGTAAGGCAGGAATCCCTGCACCAGGGGTTGGTGTTAATGGTGGAGGTTAGGCTAACGTTAGGAGGTTGGCTAATAGTTGTATTTCAGATGGGACATCTTGTGGGTCCTTTCTGTTGGGTAACTCACATGTCCTTCCTCCCTCTGGCAGTCTGGGTCCAGATGGTAAGTTTCCTTGGACAAGGTGGGGTCTATTTATGTAGATTTTGAGGTTGTTGTCGTCCCTGAAGTTGCTCAGCAAGTTGCTGCCTCGGTGGATGGTAAGTCTTGGTCAGATTTTTTTGGTACAAAGCTTAAAGAGAAGAGCTCCTCACCTTCAGTGGACTTCTTTGTTGATTTGTTAGTTGGAGATTATTTTGTCTCTATGTCGGATTGTATTATTGACAAGGGTATTCTTTCCATGGAGCAATTGTTGGTTGGTAATTTTTTGGGACCTCATCTTAATATTGAAATGGTTTGTAACTTGTCTAAGAATCAGTGGCATCTAAAAGGCTAGGTTGAGGTAGCGGCCCTTGCAAAGGGCTTCTTCTCGTTTTCTTTCTCTTGTGATGAATATTTTTTGAAGGTTTGAGTGGAGGGGCCTTGGCTTATTAGAAAATCTACTCTAGTGTTGAAGAAATGGGAGCCAGGTTTCTCTCCAAGTTCCTATTCTTTTGACTTGGCTCCAGTGTGGGTCCACTTGCTCAGGCTTCCTCTTGAATTCTGGGATGAGCAAGTCTTTAAAGGAAGTGTTTCTACCTTTGGACGCTTGCTTTCTATTGATAATCTTACTGCTTCGAGGTGTAGGCTTGTTTTTGTTCGGTTGTCTATGATTCTGGACTAGGCTATGGATCTTCCATCGATGATAAAGATAAACTCTAATTTGGGAGTGTGGGAGCAGGTGGTTGAGTTTGAGTCTATCCCTTTTGCCTGTTTCTCAAAAAAGAGCTCACTAAAGTGGGGGGAAAATGTAATGTCATAAAATTGCACCCCATGGAAATTTCACATTTGTGCATTTGTCCCCCCACATTTATGGCACCTAGCTGCATTTATGATAAGGACCTTATGAGTCAAAATTTCACAAATTCAACTCCACAAGGGGTAATGATGAAGCGTCGGTAGTCTGCCACCTCATTTCTTGCAAATTTGTGATTTGGATGCTTGTGCAACATGTAAACATCTATGCAACATGTAAACATCCATGCAACATGCTAGATTCCCTAAAATTTATGAGTTTGAATGAGGAATCTTGAGAACCTTTACCTATGACACATGTCATTGCAGAAAAATCTTGAGTGTAATAGCTCTTCCCACCCATGCAACTTCACAAAACCCTCTTTCTCACTCTCATTTGCATTCATTCTCACTCTCTCTCTAACTTTCTCTTAATGCATTCCTTTCTCTTCATCTCATTTCTACGACAAAGCTCTACTATATTTACATCTCATCAACAACCAAGGCTCTTTTGCAATCACTCAATGTCACGTCTATCAAGCCAAGTGGGAGCCATGAACTATTAGTAACACTCTGTTGCTATTGTATTTATTTTATAGCATATTTTATCATGTCTATCTATTTCGTGATACATGTTCTCCTCCATCACAAGGTTTGTTTTTATAACTTATTATGTCTACTTTACTTTGTGTCTTTTCTATTTTCTATCTATCTGGATATTCGTGGAGGTGGAAAACACCAAAGTGGGGGTTTGATTGAGGCAAGCCCCGAAATAACCCCAAAATTTATCCTCATTCACCTTATGTGTAGGTTGTTCGTGTGAAGATTCACAAAAGGCTTTGTAGCACAAGACCTTTTGTGAGGTAGAATCCCACATTCCTTGTCATTTCCTTTCATTCCATTTTTTGTTAATTAATTAGAATAGACAAACTTCAAATTTTGAGTAGTGTTGTCACAGAGGTTGCCCCTGTATACTAAGTTTAAATGCTCAAAAATCTTGTGAAACATGGAAACACCTTCGAGCCTATGGGTATGCTCATAGTGAAGGTGAATTTCTAGATTATGGGTTGGTTCCCCTTTTGATCTCCTAGAAACTAATGGCTTGGATCAGAAAAGGTAAGAAGGATAACTAAATTGAAATGGAAAGCTTTAATCTAGGAGGTGATGCACCAATAATGTTCTTGTAATACTTGCTGCCCTAAACTCACAATCAGCTTCAAACAAGAAGCTTTTAATTACTCACAACTCAAATCAGATCATGAAATACATAAATGTTTCATAAGAAGGCTTTAGTTTTAGCATTTGCATGAAGGAAAACAAAGTTTCACAACTCCAATCAACTGTAAACAATTTAGCACAACTCACAACCTGTATTTGACATAATTTCCCTTGCCTTAATACTATGTGAATGAGACATATTCAAAGGAATTGATAGATAAAACACAATAAATACACCCCATCATTCATCTACAATACTGAAACAAGAGATATCTAAGAAGGAAATGTTGCTTCTTTATTGAAAATGAAAGGAATTGTTGTTACAAGTATAAAATTTGAGTTACAAAGGCTTTTCTTAGCTTAAAAGAGCTTCACAAAGCTATAATACATGTTGAAGAAAAGTCAGAACTCTCGAAAGAAAGAAACTAGGCCTTGCCTATAAGAAGAGAAGAGAACTTGAAAAGGCTTTGGATAGCTCTTGAGTAGATTGGAAGTGAAGTCAAGATGAACTTGAAGTTGAGATCAAATGAACTGTTGCACCTCCCTTAAAATCGGGCTTTGATTAAAGAGTTGGTTGTCCCAAACTACCTCTAAAGCTCCTAGAAAGGTGGATCTACCCATGAGGGTCGTGCAACTTTGAAAAGCCCTCAAAATAGGGGCCAAAACTGAAGCAAATTGACTGTTTGTAGCCCCAAACCTCGACTTGACTGATGACTAACCCATATGGGCCTTCAAAACAGATGAAAAAATGCCCCTTATACCTTAAAATCCTCCTTAAAAGGTGGATTTGCTTCTTGGTCGATCCCCATGGCTTCCTTTTGAAATAAGTCCTAAAAGTTAGGATGTTAGCTTCTCTTCACTGCCCTTTCCCCCTCCAAATCAGGGATTTCAACTACTTGAGATTCTTAAATGAATAGAAATGTTGACACCACTACCATTGGTGATATGACCTTCTGACTGTCATGATTCATTTAGTAATGTACCATAGTTTCTTATCATTTCTTTTTTCTTTCCATCTTTGACTATCATCAAAAATTATACATTTTTCATACTATATTCATTATATCAAATGCACTTGCCTGAGACTATCATTCAACTTTCTTAGGTGCAACAGAGACAAGCTTTTGATCATGACAACATCTTCTTGTTTCTTTATTTGTAGACTTTTACTACACTATCATGAGAGGCTTTGGAACTATCTTGTAACTGTGAACTCATGATCTTTATCATTATGTTGCATCTCTCAAAGTACTGATGTGGCTACTTTGCTACATGCCTCTGATTGCCCCTTTTTGGCTCTATCATTTTGTCACAATCCTCATGTCAATCCTCACACCTTTCTTGTCATCATTGTTTTGATGTACATTGTTGCTCATCATGATTGCATCATTGAATTATCTCTATTGCTCCAAAGATCCTTGGCTTTCTCCCTTTGTCAAATGCATGGAACATGGTCATGTTATTGCTATGGACATTATTCTTGAATGTGACCTCTACCACTATTGCCTTTGGAATTTTCTATTTAATTACCATTCCTTTTCATTACTATCATGATATCTCTGTGTTTGTGGCTGCACTTTCATGGCCTTGACTGATTTGCACTCTTTACATGGTTGTAACCACCAAGAAAGTTGACAAAACCTCTTGATTATTCCTTCTTTTATTGTTGTCTCACCCCAAAAAAACTAAACCTCTCACAAAACCCTCACTATTTTTGACTGAAAATAATGGTAATTCTCTTGATCCCTACATAATAGGATTGCAACTCTTCAACATACCATTATCCTTGCTCTTTTCCATTTTATTATAACTCTTTCAAGACATGCCCTCTTGATTTTCATAGAACTTTATTGCTTTGGACTAGTGAAAATTTCTCACAAAGTACGAACTGGGTTGGTGAGAAATTTATTGGGTTTTTTTCCTTCTTATTTCCTAATTTTTGTCCAAAAATATCAAGAACGCAAATCATAATTTTCAAGATATGATGAAATCTTGTTTGCTCTCTTGTTGTGACTGATCTTTTCCTTTTGTTGCCTTAAACAATGCCTTTATTGGTTGCTCTATATGGATCATTGTGTTCCTATATCCTTTGTAGCATTTTTAATAAACCTATCATATTTGATCTGCTACTTTTTATTTTACCATTTCCATACTCTTCATGCTTATATTGACTACTACACCTTAAACTAAAATGGTTTGCAACTGTCATATTTGTGACTCCTTATTACTCTTGGCAAAAGAATATTTGTTGATGTTGTCTTCTTATAAAAGAATGCATACTTATCTTGAAAAGCACAAATCCTGTGAAAGAAGATAATATGATAAGCATGAATGTTGCTTGGATCCATGATGCTTGTGCTAGTGCTCCATAACATATTTCCCACATGCATTCTTCGTAAATGACCTCCTTTTTATGTGGAAAAGTTGTTGTGCCTTCATTTTAGAAACCTGGAACTGAAGATAATATAAATAACACTCTGCCTTGGCCTTTCAAACTCAAGATGTGAATGATGTAAGCATTTGAAATAGGCTTAGATGTATTCCATGAAAACATAACAACCTTATGGCAACCATGAACAATAAGAAACAAAGAGAAAGTTATCTGTCCTTAGGGTTTCCACGTGAAACTGCACTTTAACTCAAATAATACCCATGTATTTCACTCTTACTTGAGTTCTAACTCAAGTTGACAATGAATTCCTCAACTTTGTTAAAAAAGCTTTTGAGTTTTCCCTCCTACTTCTTAGAAAGGTAAATTGCCTTTTTGACCTTTCCAACATGGGTTTTCTCATTAAGAAACAATGAAGACATAGAAAAACCTTTCTCTTCCACTTTTTAATGAAGTAACATGTAGCTTCATTTTAATGTATATAATCTTTGTAGTTAATAAAGCCTCTTTTAATGATTTTCAACAACATTAGGGTTCAAAAAGGCTTTATTATGCCATGGTTTGACTAAACTAAGAATAATATTAAAGGGTACTGGATAAAATAATAAATTTTATCACATGAAAACCCTTAACATGAGGTAAGACCTAAAATTCAACCACTTTTCCTTACAACTATGGTGGATAATTTTGGCTAGAGGTCAAAATTGGTAACATTTTGGCAACATCTCAAGGATGCTTGCCTGCTAAGCAATGGAGAACCAATAGCCTTAGTGGACATCCATTAGGCATAGAGTCTTGGGAAACCCTGAACAAACTCAATTCTAATTTGTAACTCTTGTTGTTAGAATCATAGAACAACACCTAAAAAACTAGGAACTATACTAAAAGATTGAAAACTTTGTGCCAAATCACTTGGAGGAACTAAAAAATTTAAACTACCCTACTCTAACCAATCAACCTTGAAACCTCAGATACATCCATTTACAGATTGGTTAAAATAGCTTCCTGTTCTTCTCAAAAAAGGATGTTTCACATGATCTTGAACCACTGAAAAGAGATGCAACATGGCTAGAAAAACAAACAATTGTTGCAAAACTTGTTAAAAAACAATTGCAAGATCACATACCCTTTGAATCTGATCAAACATAATGCTAGCTTGGAGTGTGTATGTTGGTTGGATCTGTTATTTTTCTTCATTCACTTCATGCTTTGACTCTGTTCTAGAAAGGAACCTGATTGAGCATCCTTTAGAGATGCAAAACTGTGAACTCTTCTTGCTAGCTTCTTCTTTTATCAACTGTCACCTCAACCATCACCGTTTCTTGTTTAAAGTAAACCTTGACTTCAATCTCCTAATTTTGTTCTATTTGAAACATATCACCATGCACACCACACTCTTGACTTACCAAAACCATGTTTTCCTCACTTATTTTCTCATGGATCAACACCTTATCAACCTGATTTACATCTTCTTTTTTATCACAACTTGGCAATTTTGTTAGCTCACATACATTCTCTTCATTATTACTAACAAATAAAGGAAGTTCAATAAATAAATCAGTCAAATCTTGAGTTTGAACACCTTCTTTTGCCTCTTCAACCTATTGTTCCACACTTTCTCCTTCAAAAAATGACAGCTTGACATCTAAATTTGAAACAAAAGTTTCAAGATCATCCCAAAACAAGTCCTCATTCTCATTTTCATTTTTTTGTGAAGGAGGACTGATTTTTACCTCATTACAGCCTTGTTGAGGGGTTAGAACATCAACCTTTTTACCTTCTTCTTGTTGTTCTAAGGCTAATATTTTTGTGATCTAAGACTCATCTTGCTCATCATCAACAAAACATGGAAGTTTGTTAATCATATCAGTTAGAACATAAGAAATATTAGCCTTTTCTTGATCTAAAACTTGCTGATTTTCAACTACAACATACTCTATTTCTTGAAGTAAATATGATTCACCATTTTTAGCCTCTTGTACACACATAACAGCAGCTAAAAGATCTATTTCTTCTTGTACAAGCACCTCATTTTCTTGATCTACAATTCGATTATCCCGAGAAACCAAAACATCAATGGGTACATATATGGATAGGTTGTTTATACTTGGACAAGAAATTTGATTTTCTTGAGGTTCTTGAGGTTGCACAAGCTTGGGAGAAGGCTGCTCTTGAAGGATTGTAGGTTGAACCTGCTCAAGAATAGGTTCCTCTTATATGAAGCATAGTGTATTGAGCATAGGAATGCCTTTTTCAAAAAGTGGGTTAAAAAAGCTAATGGTTGGGTTAGCTTCTTGCTTATGTACATGTTCTTCTAATGAAGAAGGGGATAATTATGATTCTTGAATGGGTTCCTCATAAGGTTGTACTTGATCAATAACAGGTTCTTGAAATGAAGGGAAACTCCTAGAACTTGAAATTTCAACTTTGGAAGACCTAGGAAACTCACCTTGACTGAAACTTGAAATTTGGACTTTGGGAACCTCTTGTTTGGAAAATTTTAATTTCATCTCCATGTTTATTACATCAAGTTGTTGATCAAGAATCTCCTCAAATTGCCTCTTTTGCATCTCATATTGTTGATCTTGAAGATAAGCTTGATAATCTTCTTGTTCCTATTGTAAATCACATTCTTGTTGACATTCATAGTCTGGACAAACCAGTTGTTCTTGCTCCAAGTTTAACCTGATATTTCTCAGGTCTTTAGTAAGCTCACTCAACAAGCTCTTAAACTCACTATTATTTTGGAGCTAATTTATAGGATTTTGAACTTCTTGATGTTGATATGAAACTTGAGCAGGGGTGGAAGGGTGGTAAGATTAATAGACTTGCTGGTTATTTGTTGTGATATGAAAATTTTGGTCAAAACCAGCATTGTAGCTACTTGGGTATGGTTGATAAGAGGGTTCATGCACAACATTTTGATAGTATGGGGGTGGGTATACATGATGACTATGAAAATTTGACATTTCTTCTCATATAAATAGCTGGAAATTAGAATAAGAAGCTTGATTTTGAAACATACCAACACTTGATCATTTGAAACCAGTAGATTTGAACCTTGAGTCACCAAGTGTGTGTGTAGATCCTACCTCCAAAGGCTATAAATACTGATTTTCACACCAAAAATCAAAATTATGTGGAAAAGATTTGACTAGGAGAGTCCAAACAGTCCCACCACGTCCTAGTTGATAATAAGTAGGTAGTAGATTATTTGAGTTCTGTGCAAGGGCTTAACTCTTTGTCTATATGAGACGTCAACACATCCCTGAGATGACAGTGCACCATGCTGTCGTCCTACTCCTACACTGACGCTCTTTGGTCGAGAGCTTATCCTCTTGCCCTAGAAATCTATGCAATTTTCTCTTTCAGTTATCGAAGTCCTTTATCTGTGAGCATATCAGAAACTCTATTTTAAGAACATTTTTGTAATCTCTTTCATCTTGAACCTCCACCACTTGAGTCCATGTCATTGATGTGACTGAGGTAAATTCACTTCCTTTAGACCTTGTTTGTCTTGGGACTTGGGAGTAGTGAATTCCCTCCTTCACAATAATATTCTTTCCCTCTTTCTTGTGTGGAGTTTTTTCTCAAAAGGGTCTCTCGATGTAAATTTGGTGTCTCTTATGACCTTTGCTGATTTTTCTATTAGTGTTAAATGTGTAGTCACATATAAAAATTTGATTTTATAATCTAATTTTTAATTTACAAACACATTCATAAGTTAATATTTCTACATATCTTCACCTTATTTTCAATAAAAACTTGAGGAACAAGAGCATCATGAAGTATCTAATCAAGTGGAAAAATCTACCAGTTGAAGACTACATGGGAAAGACTAGAGATTCTTGAGCATCCTAATTTGCATTTCTTGAGGACAAGAAATCTTGGGGAGGGAGGACTTGCTATGTCTCTTTTTCAAATACTAGATAATAAACTACTCACCTAGGGAGATATCAGAGTTCAAGAATCAGAGTTTTTTGACACGAGCCTAGGAGCTATCAAAGATTGGGAATTGATATGTTGATGCTTGATGCATGCCAAGGAGCTATTGGAGGTCAAGGATCGAGGTTGTTGCTTGGCGTATGCCAAGAGCTATCATAGGTTAGGGATTGGGGTTGTTGGTTGATGCATGCCAAGGGTTATCAAAGGTTAAGGATCAGGATTGTGATTTGATGCATGCCAATAATATATTGGGGATCAGAGTTTGGAGATACCACCCGACCCACAACAAGTCAAAAAGGAAAGATAAACTTTGAACCTTTGATAGGAAAGTCTATAGGGCCCATTAAGGGCGACCTATGATGTAGCGTGTAGAATTCAAAATTGGGCCTTGACGTTGATCTAGGTTTGACCAGTTCTAGTGTTGTCATTTGGGTTTGTTCTATATAAAACTAGGAAAACATTACATTTTGAGAAAATCCATGTTATGTTATTGTATCTTTCGGGCACTTTGTGTTCAAGCAATCTTCTGTGGATGAAAACCTATGAGAGACTATGATCAATGGATGAAGAAATATTGATTGTTGGATTTAAAGGACAAAAACCCTTTGGTTCTTGAGGGAATTCTCACTCAAGGAGTGCATTAGAGCTTCAAGAAGTTGTATGGAAGTCTGGTTGCTCATTTGAGCATTGTTTGTTGTAGAATTATATTTCTTGTTTTTGTTGTTGTAATCATTGTCATGACAATCCTATTTGTTGCAGAAATCAAATCTTAATCAATATGAGTTGTTGCCAAAGTTTGATTCATTTTGTGCAAATCTATGTGATTGTCTAGCTAGTTATTGGTGCTATTTGAGAACGATTAATTACTGTTGTATATATTACAAACTTGTTTCAATTGAAAAATCTGGGAAGGGACATTACACAAACCTCTATAAAATTTTGTTAGTGTAGAATACATGATCACTTTTCTTCTAAGTAATTCACCATTGCACACAAGCAATATGCAAAAAGGGAAAATGATAAAATATAAATCTAAAGCCACCAAGATGCACCAAACAAAGTTGTTAACCCCACCCTTGAAGTATTATTGTGCTTGCCCTATGCAAAGAATGACATAAAAGACAAACTCTACTCTTAAGCATGAACCCAAACATGTCATGTCATGTTAGAAATAATAAGAATACACTTCATAGGAGGAACATATAGTATAAGGAAACAAGTGACAATGAACAAGTTTTAAGGAGTGCATTAGAGCTTCAAGGAGTTGCAAGGAATTTTGATTGTTCATTTGAGCATTATTTGTTGTTGTTGTTGTTATTGTTTGTCATAATAGTCCTATTTGTTGTAGAAATGAAATCTTAATCAATACAAGTTGTTGCCAGAGTTTGATTCATTTTGTGCAAATATATATGATTGTCTAGCTAGTTATTAGTGTTGTTTGAGTATGATTAATTGTTGTTGTTTGGATATAATTTGGTGAAGATTGTTGTATATATTGCAAACCCATTGTTTTCATTGAAAAATATGGGAAGGGGCTTACGTAAGCCTCTATAATTTTTTGTTAGTGTAGAATACACGATCACTTTGCTTCTAAGTAATTCACCATTGCACACAAGCAAATACACACAAAGTGAAAATGATAAAACATAAATCTATAGCCACCAAGATGCACCAAACAAAGTTGTCTACCTTGCCCTCAAAGTATTATTGTTCCTACACTATGCAAAGAATGACATAAAACACAAAATCTACTCTTAAGCATGAACCCAAACATGTCATGCCATGTTAGAAATAATAATAATACACAGTTTCATAGGAGGAACATATCGTAGAAGGAAAAGTGACAATAGAGAACAAGTTTTAAATATGGGTACATTGGGTACCCCTTCACTTATTCAACATCTTATAACAAATTTTATTGTACAAACGACATTTTTTATACTTCTACTTAAGATGTGATTTCTGAAATGCAATACACATGAGATAAATCTGAAAAAAAAATATTAAGACATTCCAATATATTAAAATTTGTGATTAAGGTGAAAAATTATGAGAAACATCTAGGTAGTGTCAATGCATATATATGATGAGAACTAAGAGAAACCATCTAGTATCTAGATCATAATAAGTCTAATCCTAAAACATAGAGAAAAGTAAGCAAACAAACATGACTTGACTTTGATGGTTGACATCTTTCTTGTCAAATTATTATTTCCATTCAAAAATTTCGTATATAATTTTGACTGTTAATTTAAAATCTCCCCTTTCATAAGTATATTCAGTATGAACTTTATAAAATTTTAATTGTATTTCATATAAAAATATCCAAACACAGCCATACAGCCATCAAATTTAAAAATAAACAGCCATTAATAGATGTCATGAGAAAATACAAATCCACATTAAGTACGACATTAATGATGACAAGATTGAAGGAATGGCCTGTCCGCTATGGACAAACACCGCATTCAATGTGGAATATTACTAATATATTCACACCATTATTCTGATGTTATGATGGCGACTTTAAACGGGTCCGTGTGGTGATCACTACGTGACAGTGACAGAAAATAAAATTACCTACACAGGCTCAAACAACTGCTGCAAGAGACGGTGTACATGCATTCCAAGTTCTCTGGAATGAATCTACACCTTGAATTGCCCTATTATTTAATAGCTTTCCAATTGGTAAGTACAGCGAATCTTTACCATATAGGTTGCGAATCTCTCGCAATTGGAAAATGGAGATATTTTCTATCCGTTCATTTGACCGATTCCAATTACATTCTAGATAAGATGAACTGTTTTTCCTCGAAATTTGCGCCTCACCCACAAAGAATCTTCCCACGTTCTCAAATTGTTGACCTGTTATCTTTAATAGGGACTGCCTTTTCTACTTAATTGCACCCACAAACAAGCATGATGGCTCTTTTACTATTAAAATATGCATTTTTTTCATTTAAAAAAAAACGATGGCTCTTTCAAGACAGTGGAGGAAACATCTTTACACTAATAAAGATATATTAATATATTCCATATTTATCAATTTCTTTATTGTAACAAGTTTGATTTTTATCCTCCATCTTTATTAATATATCTTTACACTAATAAAGATATATTAATATAGAATATATAGTTGGTCTTTTGGTGCTTCTTCTTTCTCATTTGTTTGCATCTCTTTATATGGTCATTTGTTCTTTTATTGGTCAATTGACTCCTTTATTTTTAATTTTATTTTCAATATTATTAATTTTCTTTCTTGCCATCCCTTGGGCCTTGTGCCCCCTATCCCTCTAACATCCTTCTACCTCTTTTTATACTTGTTGGGTCTACAACAAACCATTTTTTCATATCCTTAAGCTCTCTATCCTGATGATGGATCATGGAGTGTGATTCAAAATGTTGATTCAAAAAGCTTACACAATCGAATCCAAACAACTATTCATATTCTTATGGATTGTGGAAACCTAATAACATTGAGTGGAGGAAACAGTGAAACTGGAAGGTTCATGTGGGGAAACTTTTTTTGATGTGAGACTTCTGTACTAGGAAAGATTTTAGCTTTATGAGTTTTTTTAAGGAGTTGTTTAATTTTGTTACTTGAAAATTAATTGGTTATATTTTTTTATTATGTTGTAATTTTAATTTGAGTTGAAATGAAATTCATAAAAATAGTTAAAATATAAATGTATGGATAGATGATATTTTCTATTCAAATAGTTCAATTTTTTTATAATTGATAATATCATGTTGGTGAGGATCCTATGACTATTTGCTTTCAATTAAATATTTTACTATTTTATCAGATATTTTTATATAATATAGTAATATGTCAACTATGACTATTTACTTTCAATTAAATATTTTACTATTTTATGGTATATTTTGTATAATATAGTAATATATCAACTATGACTATTTACTTTCAATTAAATATTTTACCATTTTATCTGATATTTTGTATAATATAGTAACATATCAACTATTTATATACTATAAAAGAGAAAGTTTGAAGTGCAATATATTACTTTCAACCACAAGATATTACCACATGACAAAGCAAGATATTACCACATGGCATGACAAAGTATCAACTGTTTACATTATAATTAAAAAGATTTAATTAGAAAAGCTTACCATTCACAAGTAGAAATAGAATAACTCATTTATTAGTCTCATCACCTTGCTTTTAATTAATTAATTGCTCTCATTCTGAACTTAATTTTCTTATTATTTCAATTTGAGATTTTAATTAATTGCTTTCATGTGTTTTCTCTAGTTTTAATTACATTTTTTCACCTTGCTTCTTGTGTCAACCTCTCTTACCCACCCTTTTCTCCCTTTTTAGGCTTTTATTGGTCTCCAGCTATTCATTTTACTCCTTATGGTCTCTTCTATCCTAATGATAGCTCAAAGAGTGTGATCCAAAACGTTATGCAAAAAATACATACACAATCTAATCCAGAGACACTCAACAACACTTTTCATGGATTGTGGAAATCTATTATCACTAGTCTCGTCACTTTTAACATTAATTTTAACTAAAAAATACATCAATAAATATATTTCAACCAAGTGCAAATATTTTTCACTTAATTAAATCTTAATATATTGAATGAAATAAAAAATGTTTTCTATTTGAAATAAAAGAGCCAAAAACTACACCTAAGAATCCTCAACCTTTATTTCAATTTTTTTTAAATTCTAAATTTCTATATTTTTTGGACCCAGATTATATTTCTTTATTCTACTATTTTCAATTTAAATTTACTAATTTTTTTAGATATTTCCACGACACATTCAATTTCATGATATGGTTATCAGGATTCAATCGTGTAGAGGTGATGCTCACAGGGGTGAAGCACTGGGCCTTTTGGGAGGTCACTCATTCCAATACTACTCCAGCTCAAGCGTGCTTAACCAAGGAGTTTTCCCCAAGATTAAGCCCACTTACCTTGCAACCCCATATGCAAAACCTTCAGCAAATGTTGTGCCCTATGAACCATTCATTATAGAGCCCCTTTAACTCATCAATTGATAAATAGGAAGTATTTTTCACAACGTATCAAATTATTATATTGCTATCAAAATTCAACTTGTACTATTGCTACCTAAAATTATATATTTTTGAACCCAAATTATTTTCCTTTATTCTAATATTTTCAATTTAAATTTACTCAAAATTTTAGATATTTCCACTACACATTCAATTTCACTAAACGACCAACTTAAGACAAGTATGGTACTGCACAAACTATTTTAACGCTATTTGTCAGGGACTGTAGCTGGGCCGGGCTTAAAGATCACACACTAAGGTTTGACTTCCTAGGTGGCTCGTGGGCCCGTCCTTACTCTGTTCTGTCGGATTTTTCCTTTCTCCGTTTCCTTCAGTCCACCGTTTTGTTTTCTGTTGTTGTCATCTTTAACTCTCCCCAGTCACTGTCACCGCAGCGGTTATGTTTGAATCTACGTCAGTCATTGTCACCGCAGCTGTTATGTTTGAATCTGCATCTCCCGCTCAATCCATTGAAAGGAGCAATGACATTCCGTCCTTTTTCAACTACATTCTCAAACACTAGTCGAGCAGAGTTCGCCTCTCTGCTGCTCTCCATATTAGATGAATACGTAACAATAAGTTTCGTTGACAGAAGTTTTACAAGATCGTTGGGCAAGGAAATTTATTGTACTGAACGTTCCATGTTTGGGATGTGCCCCTATTGCCAAATGTCTGGAAAAGTTTATAAATAAAGGAGGATATCCCAAGCTTGTAAAGCGGTTGGTTGAGTCATATAACACTGTTTTCAGCTCATCTCAAATTGAACTCGATGAAACGACGATTATCCAGCTTAATGCTAATGATCTTGATCTTGTAATGACCATTATAAAAAAATGGTGAAGACTACGGTAAGCTGCTCTCTGTAAAGAATCTCTTATTTTTATCAAGTTATTGTTTCATTTGTATTAAGTTAGTGTTTCATTTGGATTAAGTGATTGTGTGGCATGCTGTGGATCGGGAGACTTTGGTGCAGAAACAAGTTGTGGGAAGGTTTTTTTTGAGCTAAATCACTATAATATATCTCATTTTCTATTATCTCATAGTCATTTTTATTTATTAATGTAGGCTTAATATCTTCTTTTCTTGTCCATAATGGGCATTGTACTAGAAATTATATAGGCCTTTCATGCCATTGAAATATAGATTTTTCATTACAAAAAAATCTACAGGTATTAACAAATTTTTAAATCAGCAGTTTCATCTAGATTTAGAGTGGTTATTAGTCTATAAGATCAACTCCCAAAAGTGTGATTAGTCTAATACCCATCTCCCCTGTCTTGTCCTTACGATGTAACTCAATGGAATTGAACCTAGGTTAAAGATTTGATACCACAAGTAGACTTGTCATTACATTGACATATGTTAATGAACGTCTAAATCAACATCTTCACCGAAACCGAAAGTGATGGTTAGTCGTCAATATCAACTCTCAAAAATATGACAACTAATTCAACAAAATAATCTATGCTCTAAAATATTGAAGACATTTATTGTGCTATCCAATCCCAAAGATGCAAACCTTAGGGCATGCAAGTTATAATTATAATACTCATGTCAATGGCATTAGTGATAATATTATTTAGTTTGTATCAATTTTTACTCACGACAATTGTCTTTTGCATAATGTACAAAAATATTAAAAGGGTAAAGTATACGTAATCACACACTCCAAAACATTTGTCATATAAAGTCCTCTATCATATAAGAGGCACATCTATCCACATATGTTGTTTAATTAAAGATCTTTGGATCCATAAATTTGATGATAAAAGCTTTTTATTATAAACTCTTCAATTTTAATTATTGGTATTAAAGCATCAATGGTATTGGTGCCTTTGAAAAGATGTAGAGCTTATTTATTGAAATATTAAAGTTAGATTGAAAATTAAAGTATATTATACCATTCATGGAGATGTACGTGTGCATTTCAATTCCTCAGTTAGAAATAACATTAGAGGCAAGAGTAGAAAATAGCAATTGAAATTAGTTTTTTTCTTGCGAAGATTGGAGATGCAAATATATGGTATCTATGAGCTATTGTCAAAGATTTTGATTGTCATTAATGTTTGCTACTTGTGAGAGTGATGAGGATTACATTATAGAGACTACAAGATAGAACAAACAAACCAAAAAAATTGAACCAAGCAAACTATATTTTAAAAGTCATGCTCTATATTGTGGCATATTGATGGAGAGGTATCAAGCTAAAAGACTTGAGTGAGCATATTGAATTCTCGTGTCCTCCATTGTAGAAGATTGGATCACTTTGTTGACTTTAGCTATTGAGAATCAACTATAGCATTCTCTTCATATCCTCCATCATAGATAACTAAATTGTGTGATTGAAGCTATTGAAATGAAATCACAACCAAAAGAAAAAAAGAGTAAAAAATAGGTCACTATATTTTTTATTCAAGCAATAGATGTTGAGGAATAAGATGATCATAGAAGATGCCCACAATTTTTTGAATTTTTACCTATTGCCAAAGAAAACAAAAGGGATTGTGAAGTCAATATTCTAGAAGGGAAGTTAATTGCTATTTTTTAAAAATAGTCACCACCCATATTTAGAATTCATCCTATTGGTGTATATGAGGCATTTTTGTTGTTGATGTGAATGGGGTGTTTTACCTAGCTGGTTCACCACCTAGGTCCTATTCATATTATGTATCAAGTGATAAGATTAAGATACATGTCATAATTTTATGTAATAGCCTATGTCTAACCCTAGTCTATATAACCAAGGAATGAACTCTTTGTATTCTTATTGTAATCCTAATTCATCATCATTATATCATTTGAATCCTTTGATAGAATATAATTATTCTCACATCTATTATCTCTCTTGTGATTTCCTTGAAGCTCATAGGTCTTGGGTGGCTACATCTTTGACAAATCCTATGCCAACTCTTATAGTTTTACCATACAAATTTTCAAAATTCTCCCAGGCCTCCTTAGGTGTTATACATGATTCAAGATGAAATTGAAAATCAAAAGAGACTAATAAAAAAATGCATCCAAGTATTTACTCCCTCTTTCATCCATAGAAAATGGAAAAAATGGGTTATATATTTAAGCACATTAAAATATAAATTAATTTAAGCAAGGGAAGGTGTAAGCATTTTACTGTGAAATAAAATGGATCAATAAATATTGGATGGTTAATTATATAAATAAATTATAAATATTATTAATAAAAGATGATATTACCTAGTTTAATGATTGAAGATGAGTATTGATTAATATAGATATTGATATTGATACACCTCATAATTTGTAGATGTTCTAGATAGTTGTGTATGTGGTTCAAAACTAAAATATCCCCTCTTTCTCTATGTTGAATTGACCTTGTGATATAAAGAATCTAAATCGTGCCTACGAACCTATTTTGTGACCACAAACTCAACATTTGATGATCTTTATATTTTACCTTATAGATTATTAGATAAGTTTTATCCCATGTTAATTGATCTTGTGAATTAGAATCTAAAATCGTGTCTACAAACCTATTTTGTGACTACAAACTCAATATGTGATGATATTTATATTCTTTGTTACACCCTTAGAGTTTTTATGTCAAGCTAATAGTATAACCCCCTTTTTTCCAAAGATTTTATGATATCCTACGTAAATAGTATGAAAGTCATAGTGAGAGTTCTAAGCATTAGAGTTTCTTAATGTTGCTTTTGCCACTACTAGGATATCTATCAACAGTGTTAAGACTCAGAAATCTAACAAATCTAAGAGAAAGGGGCATATTGATGCCTTTCTCAAAGGGTTGGAGGAATTGGTCAAATTCCAAGCTAGTTACCTACATAAGGCCTTACCACCACCTTGGAATTTGGTAAGCTTCTACCTACTCAAGTATTTTATCTTCTAAGATCAATATAAATGCATGTTTCCTTTCATTTTCTTCTCTCAAACAACCCTATACATAGGAATTTGGTTAGCTTTTCATTTTATCTTCTCATGTCTTTATATGATGAACTAATGGTGGATGTGGTTTTAGACAAGATGGAGTCCCCCCTTGTAGTCTTAGTTTCTTGTTGAAACCAAAACCATTCCCTATTTGAGTATGGTTAGAATTAAAATCCCTACTCTTAACCCTTTTGTTACTAAATCTTCTTCAAAGACTAGTCTTAGTGGGTCCTCTGTCCCCACAAAGTCTCGACCTATTCCCAACCCTATTAATCCCAACCTCATTGTTAATAGGTCCAACCTTGGTAGATCCTTTGTCCCCACCTTCCCCCAATTGTTCCAATTCCTCTTTAATAACACCCTATTTTTTATCCATCTATCAAAAAAAAAGGAAAAGCTCCAAATATTGAAGGTCCCTTAAAGGGGGTTTGTGACCACTCTATTGATGAACAAAAAATATGGATGAGGATTATATAAACTAAGAATTTAAGGATGGGAGTTTTAATTCTATTGGTACAACTACCAATAATGGTTTTTGCTTATATTCTATGAGGTGTTGAATACTACACTAAAAAAATGGAAGATAACTTCAACTGACAATTATTATTCTTAAGTGGTTTAAAAATGAAAATGAAATGATGAAGTTCATAATGGATGTCTTTTATAAATATGTTAATGTAGATGTGTGTGAAACCAAGGCTAAGGTAAATTTTATAAAAAAGGAGTGGACCAATACCAATAGCTTCAACATAATGTTTTTTAATATTCATGATATTAAAGAAAGAAAGAATCTAGTCAGTAAAAAAATGGTTTCCCTAATGAGATCCTTGGACTGTAAGCTAATCAACCTAAGAGTGATATAAAGAAATTTGTAGTTAGTATTGTCATGCTTCATGAATTTTTTCTCAAAAGGAAATGATAGCTTGTTGTTGGTTTTCCAAGTGAAAGAACTCACTCTAAACAAATATATAAATATATAAATATATTGAGAACATGTACCTAGATAAGGAATAATTAAAGATGACATAGAGGCAAAAAAGGGAACTTAGAGTTATTTTGAAGGGAAAATACCAATTTACAATGCAACTACAAGAAGGAAAAGATTGTATCATGCTATTACAAAGGTTATTGCACACTTGTTATTTAGTTTTATGTCTCTATTAGTGTATGATAAAAATTTAAAAAATACTTTTATTTGAGATATTTTATTCAAAATATTTTCTATTGTGAATGTAAGCATCATTCAATGAATATAACAATATTCTAAACCTATTACAACTTGTTACATAAGAAATTATTTCATTTTTGGATATGAATTTTTCCAACTCATTGATGAATAACTAAGCATGTGTAATTGGTAACATTGTCTTTCTAATGCATTTAGATGCTAGATCAATTTGTGTTTGTTATATTATCTCTTTCCATTTCCACTTGTCAAATGTGAATTTGTATCCTCTTGGATTGGCACCATCTAGTCGATATTTGTTCCAATCATACAAAAAATAAACAAATCAAAAGAACAAAGTAATATTTCAAAAATATTTGTAACCCTTGAATAAATCATATTTTCACAATAGAACATGGTAGAAACTCTTATGAAGTGGAAATAGTGTCACTAACTTATCTTGTAGATTATGTGCATTGCCCTGACCATGCATTCATTGCATTAATGTTCAAATCATATATAGGAAGGTCCTTAAGGAAACTAATTTTTTTTGGTTTAGTAACAATATTTGGGGTCAAGACAATAGATAGGGCGTCACCATTTTGGTTTCCCATTTTATTTATTTAAACCTCTAGGAACACCCTCTTGAGTCTAAGATAAGATTGAAGGGAAGGAGATACAACCAATTCTCATTGATTTGACCTTCAACACTACATATTATGTGGATGATTAAGTTTTAGTTTCATGATGACAACCTTGGCCTTGAAAGTGAAAGATTTGTATACTAGGAAGTGAAGTAGTGGTTTTAGGACCCATCAATCTAGTGCCATTGTTGAGGAAAATTGTGAAGAACATAAAATCATTGCAAAGTGATAAGGATTTGTGTGTTTACAATTATTGGTTTTGATTGTAGAAGTACACATTCATCAAGATAAATTTCATCTTTTAATTTAAATGGGAGGTGGTGATTTTAAATGACTAACCTAGATTCATTCTTATCAATCAAGCCTAGTCATACATAAAAGAAGATAGCATGTAGATTAACTTGCATAAGGAGGTAATGCAACTCATACAAGAAACCAACATGCCAAGTGGAAGATAAAAAATGAAAGAAATTCTTCTGAAAAAATAACTAGGACCAAGCAAGTAGTTGGGTAGAGTTGATGGCTTTGTTGACTTAAGAGACTAGTATCAATACACCTCCAATGACTTAGTTGATCAATTTCTTAGAAGGAGAAGAATTAATTTGGATGGTTATGATATGAGATGGAATAATGTAGTGATTGGTAAAAAAGGTAAGGGTTAGGTTGGAAACACAAATAGAAGAACATATGGCATACCTAATCATGAAATGGACACACACTATATTGACCAACAACAATTTTCTCCTAAGATTTGTATAGGTCTCAATTTGATCATAATTTCCATGATGTTGATCAACAAATATAGAGTGATGTTGATGAGAGAGAAAGGATCCTACGTGAATAAATAGACTTCACTGACCAATTTTTAAGGAGACAAGAACTCTAGGTTGAGGTTCATCAACTATCTTAGGTTTATGCTTGTGGTACACAATAGAAAAATATAAATCAACAACACATAGCCAAGCCTCATAATAAAAAAAAAATAGAACTGGTAAGGATGAAATATTCAAAATGACTCCCATCAAGATGATATGTAGGCTCAAATATTTACACCATTCAAGCAACCTCTAGGAACTAAAAGGTATAGGAAATCAAACTATTTTGGTATCCCAAATTACCCAGATCCAATCCCAATGGAAATTATGGGAAGCATTCTCAAATTATAGAGAAATAATGTGGTGATGGGAGAAGAGAATTTGAGATACTTTATCAATATCATCGATGAGTATGAGATAGAGGAAAAGGATGTGATGATGAAATTGTATGTACATTCCTTGAAAGAAAGTGCAAAAAAGTGGTACAAGAATCTCCCTAACAATAGTATAAATTCTTGGGAGGATTTTATGAATGTATTCATGATACAATATGGGAATAAGATTGGCCCAAAATTCACCATCCATGAGTACACCACTATCAAGAAAAGCATCGAGATGGTGGCAGAATTCAATAGGAATTTCATTCTTACCATGAGAAAGGTATCTTAGCACCTCAAGCTAGATGAATCAATGTATCTTGTTTTGTATTGTGTTTTTTTTAATTCAAATATTGGGTATTTTTTGTGAGAAAAATACCCTCACACACTTATAGAAGCCTATGCAACAACCATTAATATTGAAAGCAATATGAAGGAACTATATAAGAAATTGAAAAGAGCCAATATAATTTTTTTCACAACTAGATAGGGTTGTTGTAAATAAATTTTCTCAAAACAAGAAGGGGTTGTTGCCTTAGGTTATAAATACACATTTCAATGAAGGGAAGAGGTTGCACAATAGGCCCTAAAATATTGATTGTTCTAAAAAGCTACAACAAGAGGATAGGCATGAGCTAATCCCAAGCATGTAATATTCAAGAAAAAAATACAAGGATACATTGGATCCTTTAAGGAGAGAGCACACGAAATTTCAAGAAGAGATCTTATGGTGTGAGTCTTGTTTCCTCCCTCATGATCTTTTGAATTTTGTAATCGCACTTTCCATGAGTAGAGATAAAAACTTCCCAAAGGAGGAAGGTGGTGTTGACTACTATCAAGATGATATTGACCAATTCAATGAGTTCAAGTGCATGGTCAAGTAAATTTGATGACTATGTCAAGACAATTTTGAGGAATTTGACTAAGTTTTCTAGTATGAAGGTAATGTTGATCCACAACATTGTGAACTTCTAGCTCATGAATTTTATCATTTAAAGGATCTCATAAAATAGAGGTATAGGATGATACCATCAAATGAGGACATCGAAAAACTCATTACAAGAATAATATAGGTTCATAATGGTTACCAGTTGATAAATAGGTATGTCCCTATGTAGGGGAAATGAGCTGGTAAAGTAAATGTGATAGCACAAAAAATGATGTTGATAAGTAGAAGGTGAGTGTTGATGATAGACAAAATCTTCCAACCAAAAAGATTGTAGAAAAAAGGAAGAATCTAGGATAGCAACAAGAAAAAACAATTGCATGCCCAAGGTCTAGAATCAACCAGTACAAATAGGTGGCATCATTGTTCATAGGGAAAAAAATTATCAATTCCAAGGAAACATACCTAAGTGATAAACATGTATCTTCAAAACACATAGCTAGAGATTTTCAAGATAGAAAAGAGGTGAAAGATAATGGTATTTCTCCCTTTTCCAGCCTAGTGGTGCTTTGCATTCCTGATGGAAATAATTGAACTCTAGCACCTAATGCACCTTTGCCAACGTATACTCCAATTGATGTAGCACATATCTTGAGTTAATTAAGGATTTATTTACCACTAGGTGAGGCTCTTAGAATTTTAGAGCATAGGGCATAAGATTCTTCTTTTATCTCTACTATTGCACTGGAACAACCAATCAGTGTTCCAAATCAAGAGGAAAATGTAGAAAAGGAGGAGACCATTGAGGTATACCTTGGATCTTTTATTATCAAAAGTCAACTAAGTGTTGATCCTTTCTATAACACTTTGATTGTAAATGGATGGTTGCTCCATAATTATATGTTAGGTGCATTTAGTAATGTCATGCCACTTTAGGTAATGAATGAACCTGGTTTGCAACTTTTGAAGTCTTATGGAAAATGTTTTTCTATGAATTCCATAGAGGTGAATTCCATCAGGGTAGTGAATTTAATTTAGAAGTCCAATTGGCCACTTACACTAACAAATATTTTTTCATGGACATTATAATAGTGGACTTCCCTCCTAGGTGAGGTATGTTATTAACTAGAATACGAGTAGCATCCATTGGTGGGATTATATAGATGGATCTTTTCTATGCCACCATGTTCCTTTGCATGGTGATAGTATAAAGTTGCATAGAGAACAAAGAGTGTTGTATACATTAAAGACCACAATAAATCACTTGATGAGGTAAACTTATTTGATGCAAGTATTTATCATTTAGTAAGTTATTGAGATGAATTTGAGGTTAAAGAGGGAGCTCCTACTCCAATTGATGTTGTAAAACCCAATAAAAATTACTTAAAGATCTGGTAAACTCAACTTACCATCTTGAACAATAAAATAATGAAAATATGTAATTAAATAAATGTCTAAATGGAATGAAACAAGTAAAAAAATTACAATATCAATTCACAATCGATAAAAAGATCAAGAAATAAAAATAATATACCAACATTTAAAATTAGGAAGTAGAGCATTGGTTGAGCTATGTTATGGAGGTGACACAAAAAGCATTTATGACTATTAGGCTAGTCTTAATTTTAAGAACACCTACAAGTTGATAAACAAAAAAGAGATAATGTAACAATACAAAGACAAAAGATACATACAAATAAAACCATCTATTCTATTCTAATTCAAAAGATTACATGATTTTTATATTACTACAACCAATTCTTACAAAATTGAATCTAAACTTGACAACTAAATGAAATTAATTTTCCATCTCTTAAAAGAATACTGTAACAAACTACTAGAGTTGAAAGTAAGACTACCAACAACAAGCTTATGCATTTAATTATTAATTCCAACACTTTTCCTTCATGAAGAAATGAAGTCTAAGATATCTAGCATATTCATACAAATTATAAATCCTCTCTTTCATTCCTACAGTTGAGCATCCACTAAATTATCAAATGGGCACACCATGCCCTTTTAGACCTCAAGCACCTCTCTTCCAATACTCAAATGGAAACATGTCAAGGAACGTATATTTCCTTTAACAACCTTTTTACATGTGCTTTGATGATCCCAACACATCTAATGGCCATTCAAATAATTAGATGATTTGTTCATTGACCTCATCAATAGTAACTTAAATAGCTCCTTTTTTTCTCTCACAAGCAAAGCTCATGGTTGTAGAAGCCTTGTCCTTTCAACAAATATATAACACTCCAATATTTTGGCACTCAAAAAATTTAGTCTTGTTTTTGCAATAGAGAGATATTTACATTCCCTTCAAATAGACACTTTCACCTTGGGTACTATTTGAGCTTTTCTTTCAACAACAAAAAATAGTTATTTTCTAAAAGAATCTCTCTTCTTTTTCTTTAACACATTTGAACATCTAATCCATCTAGTCATTCCTATTTTACCCACTTTACAACAAACTGTGTCCTATCTTAAGAGAATCAACTCTCAAGATGCTCTCATTTACCTATGAACTCCCAAAATGGAGTCACAACCAATCTAACTCTAATACCATAATAAAATTTAGAGAGATAAGAACAATACAAAGATAAATTATTTATTATATTCTATTTCAAAAGATTACATGCTTTATACAACCTTAAAAGAAACAATCAATTCTTACAAACTTGATTAAAATTTGATAGCTAACTTAACCAATTTGCTAGGTTTTAAAATCATATTCTAACAAATTGCACATTGATAAATTTGAAACAATAAGTGCTAAGATTTTGCCTAAAAATATTCAAAGTGACACATTCCCAAGAGTTCGATCCTCTCCAACCAAGCAACAGTTTGCCAATCAAAAATAACAATTTGGAATCGACAAGAGGGGTCAAACTTTAGACAAGTCAGGATGTATAAAATAAGCATGTGAAATAGAATCCCCAACTTTTGGTAAATTATAGTTCATAACATACTTTGACACCATTATTTTTAGTAGAGAAAAAAAAAATGTGATGTGAAACAAAGTCCAATTCAACTCGGTCATTCTAACTAAGAATAGTCATATAGAATTTAGATATTTGTTAGCAAACAACTCCCTTTACCTCTGGTTGTCCTTGTAATTGATGCAATAGAGACATCTCCTGATTTCTTACTAAACTCAAAATTTTCCCCCTTTTTCAAGTACCTAAAGAAACATGAACATCCCCAGCAAAGAAATAGCAACCACCAATGACATTTTTTTCAACACTTATTTAACAATTTTTTTGAATCCACAAAAGTAGAAAATTAACAACTCTATCAAATGTTTCAGCTGATGTAGGTACCAATATAAACTAATACTAAAACTGATTCCACAAAAACATTAGTCTCCGCATTATAGGTAGGAACTTAATAAGTCATTAATAATAATTAAAAATAAGTTTTTCACACAGATACTCTAACTGTGTGAACTTATTCCTAAATATTTAGTTCTTAGTTGTGAATTCTACAACCCTCAGAAATGAAACAATGTCTCCAACAGGGTCGTTGCATCATTACTAATCATACCAGTTTCTACCGAGACTAGTGTAGAGAGATTAAATAGATACAAAATAGAATTGCTTCCACTACAAATCTGCTGTAAAATATTGCTATAAATTTTTTTAGTGTCATGAAGTTCATCCCAAAATACATATGTGCTTGTATCTTGCAAAACATGTTCAACGGTTAGTCTTTCCACAACTTGTTTCTGCACCAAAGTCTCCCAATCCATAGCAGCCCGACGCAGTATCATTAAAACCTGCACCCAAATTTTGGGTAAATTCATTACGTTGTTTCGGCTACACAATCACTTAATCCAAAAGAAACAATAACTTGATAAAAATAAGAGATTCTTTACAGAGAGCAGCTCACCGTATTCTTCACCATTTTTTTATAATGGTCATTACAAGATCATTAGCATTAAGCTGGATAATGGTCGTTTCATCGAGTTCAGTTTGAGATAAGCTGAAAACAGTGTTATATGACTCAACCAACCGCTTTACAAGCTTGGGATATCCTCCTTTATTTATAAACTTTTCCAGACATTTGGCAATAGGGGCACATCCCAAACATGGAATGTTCAGTACAATAAATTTCCTTGCCCAACGATCTTGTAAAACCTCTGTCAACGAAACTTATTGTTACGTATTCATCTAATATGGAGATCAGCAGAGAGGCAAACTCTGCTCGACTAGTGTTTGAGAATGTAGTTGAAAAAGGAGGGAATGTCGTTGCTCCTTTCAATGGATTGGGCGGGAGATGCAGATTCAAACATAACAGCTGCGGTGACAATGACTGACGTAGATTCAAACATAACCGCTGCGGTGACAGTGACTGGGGAGAGTTAAAGATGACAACAACGGAAAACAGAATGGTGGACTGAAGGAAACGGAGAAAGGAAAAATCCGACAGAACAGAGTAAGGACGGGCCCACGAGCCACCTAGGAAGTCAAACCTTAGTGTGTGATCTTTAAGCCCGGCCTGTAGCTGCAGTGCAGCCCTCGTTTAAAATAGAAAACATTCCTTTTAGATTCAGCTTTGAACGGACTTCTTGGGTATGGTATGGTGATTTTCCTCGCTCATGTTAAAAAAATGAAAAGTAGTGAGCAGTCCGATGTCCGTTCTGGTCCCACTTGGCTTTTCCAGCCCACGCTGCCTGTGACTTTCACGTTTTCACTGTTGTTAAATACCCCCAGCCCGGTTCTTCACTGGGCAAGAAGAAAGCTTCCTTTTTTTTCAATGGCGAAGGTTCCTTTGCTCTGTTTGTTTTTCGTTCTCTTCATTTCTGTTGCTTGCGCCGGAGTAGAGAATGTTTTGTCTTTAAATGCCGACCCCCCTATCGTAAATGGACTGTCATGGACGTTTTATAAGAGTACCTGTCCCAAACTTGAATCCATTGTCAAGAAACGGATCAAGTATTATTTAGAGGAGGATGTCACCCAGGCCGCTGGGTTGCTACGTCTTCACTTCCATGACTGTTTTGTTAAGGTTGGGTTTTAAGTAATTTATTTGTTTCACTATGTTTGTCTGTTTGTTGGGTTGCTGTTAAAAGTTGAATGGTGTTTAACAGGGCTGTGATGGTTCGGTTCTGCTGGATGGATCAGCCAGCGGGCCGAGTGAGCAAGACGCTCCTCCAAATTTAACGCTGCGGGCGAAAGCTTTTGAAATAATAAACGACATTAAAGAGCGTGTGGACAACGCGTGCGGTGTCGTGGTGTCCTGCGCAGATATTACTGCTCTGGCAGCTCGCGACTCCGTTGCAGTGGTAAATTTGTTTCTACTCGTTTAAGTAAGACGATCTATTTTCAATTTTTTCTACAAGGAAGAACCGTGATCTGACCTTTACTAATATATCTGCAGATCATTCTAATTGGTTTTTTTTTAATTTTTTTATTTATTTTTTATTTTTTTGGGTTTCTCAATTGTTTGTCTAGTTTTAGTTTTCTAAAGATTAAGTGGTTTTTGATTCATTGGATGTCTTTATCACTTAACATTAATCTGTCAATCAGTTTGATTTGTAAAGCTACAATTTGACAGGTTGTGTAAAATACCTCTTACTTATCAATGAATTGGTATTTTGAAGTTTGGGTACTATAAATCTTTTAAAGAAACCAATTAAATTAATAAGTCGAATCGTCATTTCTTTTTGCAGACTGGAGGACCAGAGTACAAAGTGCCACTAGGACGAAGGGACAGTCTATTGTTTGCCACCACAAATGAGACAAGTGCAAATCTTCCAGCCCCAACCTCTAATACCTCAGTCCTCATTGAAGCTTTTGCTAACAAAAGCCTTGATGTCACCGACCTTGTGGCTCTTTCAGGTTTTGTATATTATCTATTTTATCATGTTTGTTATTTAAAGCTTTTAATATTTAAATATTGTTTTATTTTTTCAATTTTGTATATTAGTGTATGAAATTTTCATGATTGTTCATAATGAGTTGAACTGATTGACGTGGTACATAAAGTCCATCAAACCGTAGTGACTAAAAATTGTTGTTTCCCTTTTCATTTACTGAAGCCAAAACATGACTTGACTGTTTATTACCTCTAACAGCTATAATTTAACTTACAAGCATCTCTATAATCTTATTTAATGTCAACATATTAAATCACAGTCCTTTTTATACATTGTGATCCTAAGTAAATTTGATTAAGTTTTTGACGTTGGGTGAGTACAGGTGGGCACACCATAGGAATAGGGCACTGCACCTCGTTTGAGAACAGGCTGTACCCTACGCAGGACAGCACCCTGAACCAATACTTCGCCAAAAACTTGTACCTCACTTGTCCAAGCACAAATTACACCAACACCACTGATTTAGACATTCGCACGCCCAACGTATTCGACAACAAGTATTATGTGGACCTCATGAATCGACAAGGCCTCTTCACGTCTGATCAAGATCTTTACACAGACTCCCGCACCAAACAGATTGTTATAGACTTTGCCGTTGATCAAGATCTCTTCTTTAAAAAATTTGCTCTGGCCATGGCAAAAATGGGTCAACTGGGCGTAGTGACGGGCAGTAATGGGGAGATCAGAACCAATTGTTCCTCTCCCAATCCAACTTCTTCTGTTGCCACTCTGGTGGAAGATGTTATCGATTCTGTGGCTTTCATTTGAATTTTGTGTTTAACCAACATCCATTTCGCTTTTCTCTTTTTAAAAGAGAGAACTTTGTGATGTTGCAGATAAGTAGTTAATTGAGTTTGTGATATATATGTTGCTTTAATAATGGCATTGTAATGATCATGAAGAGCAAGTTTATTAAGAGTTTGAATATGTTTCTTAATTGTTCTTAAATCTGAATTAATTTGATAGTTAAAAGTAAATTTTTATTAAGTTAAAAATATAATAATTAGATGTTAATTGTAATATGTATATATATTAATAAGTTGGGGGTATTTTTAAATTATGATATTTTATTAAGATTTAATTGGGTTTATTATATCAATAATAAAATTGAATTTTAGGATAGTTAAATAATAAATCTATATTTGAAAAAATGATTTATTTACATTTAGGCAATATTTTGTAGTGTACAAGTTAAGTGGAATTGAGTTTAGGGAAAATTTATTCTTAAGGGTATTGGAGTCAAAGTAGTGTATTGCGATGAATGAACTTCAACAAAGTTTCATGTCTCATCCTTTATGCATCACCTAGATGCAATGACCATTAAGTGGACCATTACTACTTATGTGATGGGTTTTTATGAACAACTATTAATGAAATATAGGTCAATAAATATTGGCTTAGAGACTACATGGCTTAATCTTGATCAATATTATATAAGCTAGATTTTATTTTTGAAATTCATTTATGTAAGTTTTTTACATCGACAATTCAAATCACATAATAATCTATCATCAAAATATCAAAATACTAACGATCTCTCGTCATATAAGTTGTGATTAATTTTAAAATAACCACTACCTATTTCTTATGCTTGCACTTAATTTTTTTAAAGATTTTAATTTTAGATGTGTGTATTTAAGTTTATATATATATATATAGCATTTTAGGATAAGGTTATAGTATTTTACTATTTTTTGATACATGAAATGAGGAATTTGAGGTCCCCTCTTTTTATATATAAACCAAAAATTAAATATTTCAATCTTGAATAGTTCACCAACTCTATGGGATGTAAGAAAAAAAAAATCTAATTTTGGGTTTCCATTGAAAACCACAATTGCTAACTATTTAAGAAGTGATTCTATGGAAGGAGCTTGGACTCTTATTTTTACGTTGCAAGAAGTTCCATGGAATTAAAAAATGTAGCTATCAGATTAAAATGATTTTTTTTTTCCTTTCAAAAGGGAGCCTCACATTTATGGATGCAAGTTGTCAATGGACATTGGAGAAGGGGACTAAAAATTTCCTCAGCCAGTTTAGGGACTTTTATGTTTATGTGGCAACTTGTATGCCATTTAAAAAATATTATATTTAGTTACTATAATTACTCACTTAAACATCTTCTTTTTCACTTAATTTTTTTAACAAGGATAATTTAAAAAACCATGGGACCCCTTGCTTGAAAATAGGCTCCTAATATTTCTTAGCAATACCAAATTAGAAATTTTGGCAAACCCCCCTCCATGGGACTATATCCTTAGTGAACCCTACCACTACCATAGTAACTTCGATAATAAATAGAAAGGAATTAACTACATTTCACCTTAAATCTTGCTTGGATATCCAATATGCAATCCTAAGCCACTTGTTGCTTCCACATCTTCCTTGAGACCTACTTTCTAAAGTAAGAATTTAATCACCCTTTTTGCTGCCTTTTCCTTAGGGCTGTTAATGGGAGAAGTTATTTATAAAGGAACCCTAAGGGGGCTCAAAGTAACATAGGGAGCATGACCATCATCACACTTTAATCCCTACAAACATCTTTTGAACAAGAATTGAAATCAAGCCTCTACATCCTTGAAGGATGCCATTGATAACAAACCTTTGAACTCAAGCCTAGAAATCTAGAGTGGCCTTGCAAGAATGGCCTCAAAATTCTCAAAAAGGCCTTCTCCAATATGCCACCTCAAAAGCCCTTTCTCTAATTAAAGTAATCGAAGCCACATGTAGGTAATATTTCATGGCAAAATATAACTCCATATACAAATTATACTTTCTAACATACCAAACCATCATTAAAATTATGTGATCCATCCATCACATCTATCCATCATTAAATAGCATAGGTAAGACCTACTCATTATTGAAAGATGATCTTGTAAAAAATATGTACTTCATTTCATGTAAGGCAACCTCACTAGTAGTTTTTTGTGGTATTTTTTTAATGATCATTGTGCATCTCTATCTACCTCAAATTTAAAAATCTTATTCGTATTTTGCAAATGATGAGCTCATTCCATATATAAGTTACCATTCAACATTGCAATATTCATTATAGCTTGTAGAAGCTAGCCACAAAAGAAGAGAAGTAGTATTCATTCATAAAACATAAAAATGAGTCACTTCATTTTGTATTTTAAGTAGGTTTTTGTAGGAATGTTAGGTTTTTTAGGGTCTAACTTTTTTTCTCCTTTTTTTTTTTTTTGTGAACAATTGTGTTAAATATTAGATGCTAGTGTGTCTTTTATGTGGAATATTCAATTCCATTCTTGAATTCAATGCAATTCTTAAATGCATAAAGGATTTATTGACTTGAGCCCAATCTAGTGGATAGTAGGTGTCTTCATGCCATATACGAACCCTAAATAGTAAGTCATAAACCACCATTAGATCATTGAAATTTACGATAATGGGCGATGCTTTATCGAATACTCTATACACATTTAATATTTTCTAGAAAATGTTTGGGGTAAATGGTAAACAAAGCATCACAAGCTAGGGTTTTGATTGTGTGACAAAATATTAAGCTATTAATGTGCACATAATTTGATTGATTAAAATCACATGGAATATTTTGTCTAAATAAAAAAGTAGTACTTGGTCATGTATGTAGGTGGATACCACCGAACCTAGAATCACCATCTACAACAAAAAAACCTTCACAATGCACAAGAGAAGCACACACTATTTCACCAAAAGTGAATGTAAATTGAGATGCTGCAAAATACATAATGTACAACCTTTTAAAGGCATGAAAAAAGCAACAGGTGTAAAACTACCTAATACGGGAAAGAAACCACCCAAAAGATTAACCTAAGTTAAGCTTAATCACTACACTAACACCCCCCTTAAGTGAAAACTTAGGGAGATTATTATGTAGAATGAAAATGCAATATGGGTTCTGACCACACAACCATGTTAGGTACACATTTACAATGCAAAAAAGAAATCTCTCACAACTAGAGAAAAGGAGAAAAACCCTATGGGAAAAAACCCCTCTCCAAAAGAGAGAAAAGAAAACAAAAATGATGCATGGATGGAGGACTCAATAACACCCCTAAGGACTACATACATCATGTATATACAATCAATGACCCCCCCATAAGATGGAAAATACTGAAGATCCCCCCCATGATGAAGAAACTCCTGTGTTGATCCTAGAAGTCTAAAGAATATCCCATGTCTACAAACAACATGCCTCCCTTTAGGGAGAAACAACCATCGATAGAAGAGAAAATCCAACTCTGAAACAAGAGAAGGGAGAGGATGAATCAACATGAAAAATGCCTCTAAAAATTGTCTAATTGCCTCCACGTAACCAAATGTCACATCATGATCAGGTGCAACCTCAACTGAAGAAGGTGAATCAACAATACCATGTGGAAACTCTAAAGCAACAATGTTGAAAGACATAGATGGTGTGACACTAGTGCATATACTGTCATAAAAAAGAAGGGATATACCCTCAAAAACATCATCCAAATCAGAAATGTGAGATTCACAAAACAACTCCACAAGACCTATCAAGTGACTATCCCACAAAGCAAGCTCTGAAGGATCAAAAAAATCTTGTTGTGCTAAAGAACCAACCTCTGAAGTGAGAAGAGATGAATCAACATAAGTCTGAAGAACCCCAAAGTTCAAACAACCAATCTCTCCCGAGGAATTGCTATCTACACTAGCAAGAGGGGTGTGAGGCTCATAATCATCATCATCAACAAAATGAGAAAAGGCATAGAGATGAGACTCATGATCAACTTCATCAACAACAATCACTTTTCTAGTATTAGCCTCTCTACTAAACAAAATCTGCAGTGAACTCTATAGTCTTTGGTACCTCACCATGAGTAATTTGATAGATGGAAAGTAGATTTGTATGCAAATTAGGAATACATAGTACATCTCTAAAAAAAACATCACCAATATCAACATTGCCTACCCTCACAACATCCAAAAGGTTACTATCTCCCAAAAAAATCTTGGAAGTATCAGTAGGATGAAGACCCAAAAAAAGGATAGGGAGTAAAACCCATGTGGTGAGATGCTCCTGAATCCAAAAACCATGTATCACAACTAGAATGAATTGCAGAAGTTACCAATGCACGTCCTTTAACCATATAGAGTTTATCTTCCTTACCACTTGCAAATCTTGTATTCCCTAACTGTGTAGGTTTAGATGATGATGCAGATGAAGATTTAGATGGAGATGGAGAGGTTGTAGAAGAATGGGTTATAGATGAGGGAAATGTAATATTTTTCTTCTGAAGAAGATGTGAATGCTCATTAATCTTCTTCATATAACAATGGTGTTCATCACGCCCTTTCTTCTTGTAATACACACAACTGAATTTCTCCTCCTTAGGCTTGTCCTCTTTTGAAGAGGTCGAGGACTCATGGAACTTTGTCTTAGCCATAGGTTTCTTCTTCTCTTTCCTTTGAGATCCTTATGCAACTAATGCATGATTCATAGAGACCCCCTCTAACTAGGAAAGTTTGGCTTATTCCCTCATCAAATTGTCACAAAAAGTCTCAAAAGAAGGCATTTGGAATGCATTGCCTAAGGCATCCATGGTGGAGTAGTTCAGGTGGAAGAAAAACCTGCAAATGAACCTCTTAGCTTAGAAAAAATTAGAAAAATGGACTCCTTATCAATTTTACTCTTCCCATATCCCACCAAGAGACTTCACAGATTTGAGCTTGAATAGAAAATCATCAATGGAAGGAAATGCATTAAGGGAAAGAGAAGTTAATTTTTCCTCTAGTTGCAAAGCATGAAACTCATTGACTTGACCAAATAGGTTATGTAACCTATCCCATATCTCCTTGGGTGTATCACACTCGTCAATATGAAAAAGAAGACTATAAAAAATATTCAATTTTATCAGACCCATAGCTTCATAACACTTGTTTCTATGGGAAAATATTTCATACTTCCTGGCAAGAGTGGGTTGGTTATCACTTAGTGTGGACCATAAATCCTTAGATTGAAGCAACTTGCACATTTTCATCTTCTAGGTATGGTAGTTATAGGGGGTTAACAATTCAGCTGACTTAGGAGTAGCCATGACAACAAAAGGTAAAAAATACATCAAATTGAAACCTCCAAAAAATATCAACCAATACAACCTCTCAATTTTTTTTTCCAACATCCAAAAAAATATTACTCAAGAAAAAAAGACTAAATCTGAAAAATTTGAGCAAAAGAATTGTACACCTTATGTTTGTAGCAAATTCCCGCACCACATGCACAAGTCTCCACAACTTGACAACCTCTTCACAATTTGTGAGACTTTCTCACAACAACCAAACAACTGATCTTCTCTTTTTCGCTTTCTCCTTATTACTGCATTATATCAACCACCATGACTTGCATATGTCACAAACACACATCCATACATACATACAAAATGATTTAGCAAAATCCTTTATATACCCACTAATCCAGAAATTCAAGGTATGTCAGCCTCACAATAGGATATAATATTTTTATTTTATGTTGGCTCGCATCACCTAATTAGAAGATAAGTATACCCACACAAGTCAACTAGACTTTAGTAGGGACCCAAAACACATATATTCCACATAGATCCACAATACGTCATATGAAGCATGTTGACCACAATGGAAAATAAGCCATGAATCATGCTACCAAATCTCTTAACTCCAACTACGACTTAGGTTTATACCACAAAACTCATCAGAGGATAGTGTAATTGCTAAGAAAGATTTCCTGGAGGTCCACACCACACAATAATGATCTGGTATAGTGAGCGATATCATGCGTAGTTTCACTTGCACAACTGGATGTCTCGTTCTTTATACTTACAGCCGGTAGAATACATAAACTCAAGTTCTTTACCGGTATGAATAACTCTAATATTGTGGATCATATTGTTGACTCTAGTTGCCATCAATGACAACACAAGTAGCCAAAAATGATCTCCCAAAGCCATATGCCAAAAATATCCCCCTTTGACATTGATGGAAATATAGTGAAAAAATTGACTAAGTTTCAAAACCCAAAAGCAAAATTACTGCTCCCCCTATGGATATCCGAGAAATTTTTACTCATTCTCTCCCCCTTTGAAATCAATGAAAAAGCTCTACTATATCCACTCTAGACTTCACTTCTTATTCTGACCCCTTAGCATTTACTCTTATTCCATTTTCTCCCAACTGATGATGAAAAATTTGATCAAACTTTGACAACTGCAACAAGAGTTCAAAAAATTGTTTTATACCTAGCTTTCATTTTTGGAAGGAATTTCTTCTAGGAATCCACCGCAATTCCAATGGTAATGATCAAGCTGTTATTTTCTAAGGTTCTATCAATGATTTGAATAAGCGACTCAGGAATGGTGATTGCAACTTCCAACTTTTCTCCTGACTTGAGCACTTCAACCATCTGCTCTAGTCTCCCTTTAGTTAGGTCTTTTACTTTCCAGAAGGTATCAATAAGAGTATTTCTAGCACAATGGACCTTTGTATGCTCATCTTGTAGAGCATGAACCTTCTTCTTAACATCTCCATCTATATCCAAAGACATACAGTAATCTTGACTGATTTTGACAATCTCATCTTCAATTTCCCGCAACTTGTCTACCACATGAGGCCACTTTAGACAATAATTGAGTACCTTATTGCCCGAATCAATACACTGCTCAACACATTCATTTTCTTCAACTTGGAAATAGATAGCCTAAATTTCATCTTTAAATGAGAAATTATCTCCTCCTCTTTTCTATCCAGAGGTACAAATTCCATAGCTTCCTTGACATAGTCAATTAGTTCTTTTGGGAGAACATCCTACAGACTTTCCAACTCAATATTATTATCAAAAAAATATCTTCCTAGAGTGTCCTCAATGACATCCTACTCATAGGATGGTCCATTCAACCATATATCTGATATCTTCTGCATACCACCCTCATCCTAAATGATTTGCACTACCTTTGACTTGAACAGAGCACCTTCTTCATCACTGTCTTCTGCAATTTCCACTGTAACCGGTTCAACTAGTTTTGGTTGGTTTTTTGAAGCATGATCTTTAGAAACTTCATCTTCTACATCCACAACTAACTGAACTTTTCCCTTTTCTTCAACCTTTGCTGACTTGGGTATTGGTGGAGTGACATCACCCATATCACTTCCTCTCTTTTGCTTTTTCTTAGCCTTGCCGGAGGATGACCCACTTTCTATTATCTTTACTAGGACAAGGATAACACCTTCCCCAAACCTTTCCAACACCTTTCTAAAGAAGCTTTCATACACTTGTTCACAGTTCTCAAAAGAATTATAATGATTGAAGATTTGCTTATAAACCGACATATTTTCTCTCCATACTACATTATCTTTCATAGGAAAACAGTTTAGAAAATACATCATAATGCATATTACCAGAGTGCCAAACCTAAAAGGGTAGTCAATAGCCTTCGTTAGTTGAAAATTTTCCATTAGTTGATCCTTTACTAGACTGCATAGGTCAAAATCTTCATTTTCAATTATCATTTTATGAGCAATATATTCAGCACCTGCCGAGGTTGATCCTTCTCAGTTTCTAAAGAAGATCTCATATGAGATTCCATGTGCTACATACCTTGTCAAAGGATCATTAATCATCACAATTAACAGAGCCCTCTGATCTCCCCTTATTCTAGTTAGGGCTTCGACCTCAAGATTGCGAATTGACTTTTTCTTCGGTAAATCACCAACATTGCATAAGCCCATTAAATTACTAATCACATCCTCAGTAATTTGATAAGGGTTTTCAAGAGTGAGGATATCACTGTCAAATTTATTCAAAAGAAACCAAATTACTTCTACATTGACGAAATGAGGATATTTGTTCCATATATCCAAACTTTTATGCTTAGATCCTTCAAGCCTCTTGAAATCGGTGAGTGACAACAAATTCCATTCATCCCTAATCTTTTGACTAATATACTCATCTAGAGTTATGGTTCCTTTGATTTGCTTCATGATATGCTTCAAATAGAGTTCTACTGATCACAAAAGTAGATATGAAATTAATGATCAACAAAAATACCTAGAAATTCGTTGCAAGGATCACCTTTTACACCTTTGATATTTAGTAAAAAATGATCTTGAACTGTTGTTCTTAAATGCATGGTGATGAATTAGGGTTCCAAATGCCCCTTTTGTAACTTACTTTCTATTGCATTAAATGCATTGCCCTAGAAGTTCCAGTCACTCTGTGAACTCAAATAGCAAGTGAAAAATTTTGACTTTGAACCTATACCATTCCACCCAATTCAACATATGATTGCTAAAATTTTCATTAATGATTTAACATGATGACTAATGACATCCAAAAATTTGGAGCCAATTATATATAGGGGACAAGAGATCTTCATGAAAAACTCCCCCTAGGCCATTGGCCTAATATTAATTTCTGGAAGAGCTACCAGAGGGATCTTCCGGTACAACCTTGTTTCCTTCATCAGATTCACTTTTCTTCACCCATGTTCTCTTCATCTGATCTCTTATCTCTTCCACATTTTCCTTTTCTTTTCCTTTATTGTCTTTCTGTGAATTTCTTCCTTGATAAACTAGACCTCTTTTATTCAAGTTTTTGTTCCTACATAATTTTGCAAGGTGTCCAAGATTGTTACAATTGAAACATACAAAACTATTTTGTTTATGCCAACCATTCCACTGATTTTCTCCCGACCTACATTGATTAGCAATATATCCAAATCTTCCACAGGTATAGCATTTAATGTTACTTGTATTGGCATACATGCTTCTACATTCTAATGCCTTATGACCAAACTTCTTACATTTAAAAAATTGACCAAAGAATGATGGAGTACTAGGATTTATCCTTCTTCTACACTGAGAGACCATATGTCCAAATTTATTACAAGAAAAGCAATATCCATTAAATCTTTGAGCATTGGGTTGCCTTACCAGATGTCTTCTACCTTGGTTCTTCTTTTTAGAGTTCTTTTGTTCATATCTAGAGCTTTCACCCTTCTCATATCCAAGATCTCGCTTATCATTCATATTCTTCTGAATTTTGGTTATCTCATCAAGCTTAGTAGAACTTATCTTGAATTTCTCCTTGAATTCATTTGCAGTAGCAAGCTCATTTTCAAGAGTAACTATCTGTCTTTCAATCTCATGTTCATAGTTTCTGGCCTATTGTAGTTCAACTTCCAACTGAATGGTTCTACAGTTAATTTTGCTACATTCTTCAGATTTTTCTTTTAGAGACTGGGAAAGATTCTCCTCATTCTTCTTTCTTTGTTCAATCTCTTTGATAAACTTCATTGTCACAGATTCCATCTCAACCTTTAGAGCTGCATTGTCCTTGGCTAGATTTTCACATTCTTCTGTTATTTCTTTTAGGGTTTGATTCAGATGGACACCATCCAGACCTTTGTTTTCCTTTTTCTTCAACTGATCGCACAACTCTTTCCTCTTTTCCCTTGACCCATTTATCTTATCCTTTAGTGATTGAATGAATTTGTCAACATCTGCAAGATTTTCTTTCAGTTCCATGACCTTTGCTTTAGATTGATCAAAATCATCAAGTGCCACCATAAGCTATTTTTGAATACCACCAGTGTCCATTGAGATTCAAGATTCACCTCAAGCTATTAAACTTCTAAAGAGGAACCAAGGCTCTGATACCAATTGTTGGACACTGAGAACACTGAGAGGGGGGGAAAATCATTGTTCAATGATTTTAACTTACAAATCCGATCCAAAACTATCAATTGCAAAGTAGAACTTTATATAGCACTTCTAGCACATAATAGATGAAAACATGCAAAACATGCAGCCATATTAGTGAACACCATAACACCAGATATTTTTACATGGAAAAACTGTTAGGGGAAAAACCACGGTGGAGATCAATCTACAATGTTTACTCTGTTAAAAGTAAATAAAAGAGGGGAATGCACCTGCCTAGAGCTCACTACTTAAAGAAAAGAGGCTCACTTCCTTACAGATATAATAAAGTTTACAACAAGATTTGAACTGAGAGTACAACATCAACTAATGCTAGGATTCAGTTCCACTAAAGCTCAAGATCAAATTTTGGATCTCCTAATCAGATCGCACTTTTGCTCTGCTCAACATACCAAAACTGTTTTTCCCTCTAACAAATGATCTGCTCTTTTTCACTTTCTCCTTATTACTGCATTATATCAACCACCATGACTTGCATATGTCACACACACACATCCATACATACATACAAAATGATTTAGCAAACTCCTTTATATACCCGCTAATCCAGAAATTCAAGGTATGTTGGCCTCACAATAGGATATAATATTTTTCTTGTATGTCGGCTCACATCACCTAATTAGAAGATAAGCGTACCCACACAAGTCAACTAGACTTTAGTAGGGACCCAAAACATAAGTAATAGCAAAACACATATATTCCAAATAGATCCACAATACATCATATGAAGTATGTCAACCACAATGGAAAATAAGCCATGAATCATGCTACCGAATCTCTTAAATCCAACTACGACTTAGGTTTATACCACAAAACTCATTTGAGGATAGTGTAATTGCTAAGAAAGATTTCCTAGAGGTCCACACCACGAAATAATGATCCGGTACAGTGAGCGATATCATGTGCAGTTTCACTTGCGCAACCAGATGCCCTGTTCTTCATACTTACTATTGGTAAAATACAGAAACTCAAGTTCTTTGTCAGTATGAGTAATGCCAATACTGTGGATCATACTGTTGACTCTAGTTTCCATGAATGACAACACAAGTAGCCAAAAATGATCTCTCAAAGCCATATGTTGGAACAGGTTGTACTTGTATTTTTGTATTCTTGATTGCAATTACTTCCTTAATGTTGGTTGCAAAAGTTGGTGGTAAATTATTATTAATGTGCACTTGTTCCTCATGTTTTTGATGAAGCCCTTTTTTTTAGTATCATCTAGAAGGAGCTATAAATGTGCAAATTTATAGATTAATAAAAGAGTGGATGACATGGGATGTTGCTAGACGTGTTGCATTTGCATTCTTTGGGATTTTTCAAGGCACTGAAGAAAATCTAGAGTTTCTTGAAGGTAAATGTTTTCTAACATTGGAATTATAGGCATGACAATTAACAACTCTATTAAGAATCTATCATAAAAGAAAGTATTCAAATTTTGAATACTATATCTTAAGAATTTTTTTTGTACTTGATAGAAGTGAGATCAAAACTGGATAAAAACTCCAAAATCATAGTGTTATGCTCCTAAGGTGGTACCTTGAAGCCTTCTGCAAATTTTCCTAAAGGTCAAAAATCAAGGTAGAATTTCTTCTTTCTATATTATGGTTAATTGGAGGCATTTGCTTCCTTCTATTAGTTTTTAGAATAGAAAATAAATGAGAAGTAAACATGGGAATTCAGATTTATAACTGTAAGGAAAGTCAAGGTGCAGAAACAACTCTCCTAATGTCAAAAACTTAGGGAAGAATGCAGATACTCTTTAAAAATTTACAATTACAGCCCAATTAAGATGCACTTTGAAACAAATAACAACAATAGGGGTGATCCCATAATAGTGGTTTACAATTTTTGGCCAAACTGGACACTGAAATTATTATTTTTAACTAAATCTTCACATTCGGGCACCTATAGCGGCTAAACCGTGAGGATTTTGAAGATGGTGCAAACTAGAGTCTCATCAATTTTTTTTTGTAGATTCTAAAAATATCTTTTTCAAAATTTTTGGAATCAAATTGCACTTCTTTTTCCATCTCCCACTTAAAATTGATTTTTTAGAAAACAACATTTTCAAAAAGTGACACACAATCGATAACGATAACTTTTTTCCATGAAGGATAAAATTCTAATTCTTTCTAATTTAGATTTTTAACTCTTGTCTAGTGCTTCCACTTGGTTAGATAGTTTTATTGAATATTTTTTCCTTAATCAAGTTTCAAAGTCAAACTAATTACAATCTCGCATAATAACGCGATCAGATAACACGAAATTTTTTTGTATATGTCAAAATTTAATTTAATTTTTTGTTGGATCAAGGACTTCAATATCTGGTGCACTCATATTTTCAATTTTTTTTGATAATCTTCTATTTTTCCACATGTGAAGAACAAAGAAATTCATTTTATGAAACCTATGTTTAATAAAACTTAAAACAAATACATAACAAACCAAAACATATTAAAATTATATTCATTAGATAGCTTGTTCGAGAATACCATAATCATTTGAAATAAATTTTAAATGAATTCATTTGATCCCCTAAAAGCTAAATCAAAAGTGATTTTTATCAACATTTTGATAGGTGTAAAGGAGACGATTTATAGGTATGGTTTAAAACTAGCGAGGTTCTATCCAAGGGGGTTTGATTTAAGGTGATTTGATCAAACCCTCTTCAATTGGAATCCTTAAAATGGAAATTTTTAAGGCTTAAATCATTATATTTTCTAAAAATATGTGATTTCAGCTAAAATTCGTTCCTCTCAGGAATTGTAAACCACTATTGTGACAGCACCCATAGAGAAATGTTCACACACATATGAACACCAGATTTACATGGGAAAACCCTTACGGGAGAAAAACCCACCACACCAAGAGAAATCACTTTGTATTATAGTAATGGAGATTACATACAAATGTCAGACTTATCTTTCTGGTGTCATTTTACAACAACATTCACCATGAACAAACTTGTATAGGAACCTTCAAGTTACAGTATTTACAGAATAGAATTCATCTACTGATCATACAACCACCCAACAATCCTGTTTATTCAACCAACTGATCACAATCTACAATCACAGAGTATAACTGTGTTGCCCCTGTTTGTTGAGCTTCCTCTCAGTAACGGCCGCAACAGTCCCACTGCTAGCGGTTCCCATTCAACTCCTCTGATTTGTCCATGAGACACCATGTAGATGGTCATCTCTCAGTCAAAGGAATTCACACTTTGTTGGCATCTTGGTGAGACACTAATAGTGTCTCATCGATGCCACAAAGTCTTCATATCAATTTTGGCAAGAGACATTTCCATCGGCAAGACATTTTATCGAGTTCACAAGTCACTTCAAAGAGTCATGCTATCGGAAAAACTTATCGCTCTTGCCAAGACATCCTATCAAGCTTTCATGTGTTACACTGAAGCACCAAACAGTCGGCGAGACCTATAGCTTTTGCCAAGAGATCATAGCGAGGTCCAAAAGTCACATAGATTTGAGTTCTCCATTCAGAAAGACAAAAGTATTTTGCTAAGACTTTACTCCGAGATCATTATGTTACATCGAAGCGAATAGTCGACAAGACTTCTTTCCATCGTTGAGACCTTACAGCGAACACTTACTAGTCATACCGAGCTCCAAAGAATAGTTAGTAAGACTTTTGCTCATCGCTAAGAGTTCTTATTGAACACATATAAGTTACACCGATGACCACCATTCGCCAAGAGATATACCGAAGACCCCTCATCATCGGTGAGACTCACCTATGTTGCTGGGACTTCTCCCCGAAGCCCTTTGAGTTACTCTGAAGACTTAAGTCATACTGAACACCAAGGAATAGTCGGCAAGACTTTCATCGTTCACTGGGACTTCATAATGAAACATTCATGTTACCCTGATGAATCCATTGTATACACGTTTGACAAGACTTACCACACATTGGTAAGACTTCTTACCGATAGTAATCCTTTTCGGCCAAGTCTCCCCGATGACTTCAACTAAACGCTATCAGTATGAGTCTTCCCGATGCCCGATAGAAATGATCTATCGGCCAGAGATCTCCACATCGACAGGACTTCTCACCGAGACACCAAAGGTTACCCGATGACTCCTATACAAGCGTTTGGTGAGACTCCTGCAAGGTCACAATGACCTAATCTGATCAACAAGATTCCAATTGCTTAGTTAGCCAGACATAAAAAATGTCACACCGACTTGACTCCAATGGAAGTTTCAGCCTGTGATGATTGAGGCATAGATTTCTAACAATCTCCCACTTGACGAAGATCACACAAGAACCTCCATAGCACAACAAAACTTACTAAAGAACATAGGAACTAAGGCCCATTGAATTGGCACACCACCTGAACTTGTTTATGCTCACTGGCTTTGTCAATGCATCTGCAACATTCTCTAGAGTATCAACTTTTTCCAAACTGACATTTCCATCCTCTACCATATCTCGTACAAAGTGGTATTGTACATCTATATGTTTCATTCTGGCATGGAAAGTAGGGTTCTTTGCCAGAAAAATTGCACTCTGACTGTCACAAAAAATAGTTATTTGCCCTGCATCAAAACTAATTTTAGAACACAAACATTTCAACCAAACTGCTTCTTTACAAGCATGTGTAGCTGCCATATATTTAGCCTCCGTAGTGGACAAAGTGACTACATCCTACTGCTTACTCATCCAACTCACTGCACCACCATTCATCATGAAAATGTATCCACTGGTGGACCTCATGCTGTCAATGTCCCCTGCCCAATCAGAATCCACATAGCCTCGAATACAGAGAGTCTTCTGTGATTCAACCAAGTTCCCATGGTAACATAAAGAAAAATCTGAAGTACCCTTCAAATATTTGAAAACTCTCTTTACAGCATCCCAATGTGTTCTTCCAGGATTAGCCATAAACCGACTAAGAACTCCCACTGCTTGGGCAATGTATGGCCTTGTACAGATCATTGCATACATGAGACTACCAACCACACTAGGATAGGGTACATTGGTCATGTCCTCCATCTCAGTAGGAGATTTTGGACAGTCCTCAACATATAGCTTCGTTCCCTGCAAGACTGGAACAAATAGCTGCTTGCAATCATTCATGCTAAATCTCTCTAGAACAGTCCTGATATACTTACTTTGACTGAGCCAAAGTTTTCTATTCTTCCCATCCTTGGTTATCTCCATCCTCAGAATATACCTTGTTGCACCAAGATCTTTCATTTTGAATTTAGTAGACAACTGAGACTTAAGATCATAAATCATTAGCTTACTATTGCCTATGAACAACATATCATCGACATAGAGAGTAATAATAAGTACTCGATCACCTTCATCTTTATAATAGATACAATGATCAAATTTTGATCTCATAAATCCCAAAGACTATGCAAAAGTATCAAATTTCTGGTACCACATTCTAGGTGACTGCTTTAACCCATATAGAGACTTTTTTAACTTGCATACTAGTTTTTCTTTACCTTTTTCAACAAAGTGCTCAGGCTGGGACATATAGATTTCTTCTTCAATATCACCATGAAGAAATGTTGTCTTCACATCCATTCGTTCCATCTCTAAGTCATACGCAGCTGCAAGTGACAAAAGAAATATGATAGATGTCAGCTTTGCTACAGGAGAAAAAATCTCCCCATAATCAGTTCCCTCTACCTGGGAATAACCCTTTGCAACTAGTCTTGCCTTGTACTTTTCTACACTGCCATCCAGACCTATCTTCTTCTTGAATATAGCCCACAACTTTTCTGCCTTCAGGAAAGGGCACCAGACTCCAAGTATCATTCTTCTCTAATGATGTCATCTCTTCATTCATGGCTTCCAACCAAGAGTCTGAATCAGACATTTTAATTGTCTCTTTTACAATCCTAGGCTCATCAGTGCTAGAAATCAAAGCATAGGCACAAGTAGAATCAATCAAAGAGAACCATACCTATCTGGTTGTTTTCTTTCATGGGTTAACCTCTTCACTGGCTGAGGTTGAGGTTGTTCTATTTCTTCTGAACTTTTAGAACTGCTTGAGCTCTCCTCAGTTTCAGGTACATTTTGAATTTTCAATTCCTCTTTCTCTAGGGTCGAAGTAATTAGAACTACATCCTTTTTATTTTTAGACTTTGTCTTTGACTGTAGATCTAAGGTAGAAGGCTTCAACTCATGAAAGATTACACTTCTGCTATATACAATCTTCTCTGTAACAGGATTCTAAAGCTTGTATCCTTTTATGTTAGCACTATAGCCAATAAAAATACATTTGACAACCTTGTTCTCCAACTTAGATCTTTTCTCATTTGGCACATATGCATATGCTTCATAGCCAAAGAATCAAATATGTCTAAGAGAGGGCTTCTTACCAGACCACGCTTCCAAAGGTTTTTTCTCAACAAGAGCAGAGTTTGGAGAATGATTTATTAGGTAACATGCAGTAGATACAGCCTTAGCCCAAAACTTCTCCTCCAAGCTAGCACTACTGAGCATACTTCATTCTCTCTCCATCACTGTCCTATTAAACCTTTCTGCAACTTCATTCTACTGTGGAGTATAAGGTGTAGTCTTATGTCTTTTAATCCCATGGTCTTTACAATATCTTTCAAATTCATCAAAACAAAATTCACCGCCATTATCAGTCCTTAAGCATTTTATTTTTCTACCAGTCTGATTTTCTACAAGGTTCTTGAATTCCTTAAATCGACTGAACACTTCTGATTTACTTTTCAAAAAATATACAAATGCTCTTCTTGAATAATCATCAATAAACGACACATAGAATCTTGATTTAGACAAAGAAGAAACATTTACAGGACCAAACACATCCGAATGAATATAATCTAGCAAACCAGAAGATTTATGAGGACTATCATAAAATGAAACACGGTGCTGCTTTCCATATATACAATGTTCATAGAATTCAAATTCAAGATTACAATCATCATGCCCCTCAACCAGGTTTTTATTCTTCAAGGTTTTTAAACCATTTTCTCCTATGTGGCCTAACCTATGATGCCAGAGCATAGTCTTCTCTGCTGGAAGTTTTACTTCCATAGAGTTTACATAATTAGGGATATTTCCCTCTTTACCTCCATGAGTAGCCTTCAGTGAATTTATAGAGACACTATTACATTGAACAACCTGTGCATCCAGCTTGTACAGGGTACCAATTCAAGCACCTCTAGCCAACACCATTGAATCTCTAGTCATCTTGTAGCCATTTCCAGAGAACATGACTTGTACTCCAATATTATTTAGCTTACTGATAGAAAGTAGATTTCGAGCTAGACCTGATATATGCATCACATCCTTGATCCCCTTTACTCTACCATCAGGGAATTGGATTCTGACTCTTCCACGACCAACTATCTCCAAAGATGAATCACTTTACAAGTACACCTTTCCACCATCGTATTCTTCATACTTTGTGAACCAGTCTCTATGAGATGTCATGTGCAAAGATGCTCCAGAATCAATCAGCCAAACATCATATGATGCCTGAGTAGCCAAGGAAGCAATGAAGGCGTCTGAATCACCCTGAGAAGACTCATTGTCAGAAGAAGCCTTCTTCTTCTTCTTTTTCTCCTTTTTACAATCCTTTCAGACATGACCAGGTTGCCCACAATTCCAGCATTTCACCTTGGACTTCTTTCCAGGAGACTTTGATCTCCCCTCTGATTTTGATTTTGATTTCTTGTCCTTCTTCTTTCCTTTCTCTTTCGATCTTCCTCTAATAGCAAGAGCTTCCTTTGCCATCTCAGAAGATTTCGTCCTCATCTCTTCTGACAACAAAGATGCAACAACATAATCCATCTTGAACTTTGATGTTGTACTCCCAATAGCCATCACCAGATGATCCCAAGAGTCTGGCAAAGAACACAACAGAAGCATACAACGATCCTCTTCTTCAATTTTTACACCAATAGATGTTAGTTGAGCAATCAAAATATTAAATGCATTCAAATGATCAACTATAGACCCTCCTTCCTGCATTCTCAAAGAATACAACTTCTTCCTCAGAAACAATTTATTCACCAAGGACTTCCCTTGATAAATAGATGCCAGTTTTGTCCACAAAGAGGTTGCAGTCTTTTCTTCATGTACATTCAGAAGAACGGAGTCTACCAGACAAAGCCTTATTATCCCTTTTGCCTTTCTATCTGCCAGGTCCCAATCTTCTTGCTTCATGGTCTGAGGTTTCGTTCCAGACACTGCAAGCCACATATCATGATCAACTAGAAGATCTTCCATTTTGAGTTTCCACAACTCAAAATTGCTTCCATTAAATTTCTCTATTTCCATCTTCCCAGATGTGCTATCCATCTCAATTTGTAATTAGAATTAACAAACTCTACAAGACTCCCACTGAACAGAATTGACACAAAAAACCCAACGTACCCACAAGGATAACACGACTGGCTAGGATCTGATACCACTTGTAAGGAAAGTCAAGGTGTGGAAACAACTCTCCTAACATCAAAACCTCAGGGAAGAATGTAGATACTCTTTAAAAATTTACAATTACAGTCCAATTAAGATGCACTTTGAAACAGATAACAACAACAGAGAAATGTACACACACATATGAACACCAGATTTATGTGGGAAAACCCTTACAGGAGAAAAACCCACCACACCAAGGGAAATCACTTTGTATTACAGTAATGGAGATTACATATAAATGTCAGACTTATCTTTCTAGTGTCATTTTACAGTAGCATTCACCATGGAAAAACTTGTATAGGAACCTTCAAGTTATAGTCTTTACAGAATATAATTCATCTATTGATCATACAACCACCCAACAATCCTGTCAATTCAACCAACCGATCACAATCAGCAATCACAGAGTATAACCATGTTGCCCCTGTCTGTCGAGCTTCATCTCAGTAACAGCTGTAACAGTCCAACTGCTAGCAGTTCCCATTCGGCTCCTCTGATTTTTCCACGAGACACCATATAGATGGTCATCTCTTGGTCAAAGGAATTCAAACTTTGTTGGCATCTCGGTGAGACACTAATAGTGTCTTGCCAATGCCACAAAGTCTTCATATCAATGTCGGCAAGAGACGTTTCCATTGGCAAGATGTTTTACCGAGTTCACAAGTCACTTTGAAGAGTCATGCTATCAGCAAAACTTACCACTCTCACCAAGACATCCTATCGATCTTTCATGTGTTACACCGAAGCACCAAATAGTTGGCGAGACCTATAGCTTTCGCCAGGAGATCATAGCAAGGTCTAAAAGTCACATAGATTTGAGTTCTCCATTCGGTAAGACAAAAGTATTTCACTAAGACTTTACTCTAAGATCATTATCTTACATCGAAGTGAACATCCAGCAAGACTTCTTTCCATCGTTGAGACCTCACAGTGAACACTTACTAGTCATACCGAGCTCCAAAGAATAGTCGGCAATACTTTTGCTCATCGCTAAGATTCTTATCGAACACATATAAGTTACACCGATGACCACCGTTTTCTAAGAGATATACCGAAGACCCCTCATCATCGGCAAGACTCACTAATGTCGCTGGGACTTCTCCCCGAAGCCCTTTGAGTTACTCCAAAGACTTAAGTCATACTGAACACCAAGGAATAGTCGGCAAGACTTTCATCATTCGCTGGGACTTCATAACGAAACATTCATGTTACCCCGATGAACCCATTGTATACACGTTCGACAAGACTTACCACACATCGGTAAGACTTCTTACCAATAGTAATCCTTTTCGGTCAAGTCTCCCCGATGACTTGAACTAAACGCTATCGGTATGAGTCTTCCTGACGCCTGATAGAAATGGCCTGTTGGCGAGAGATCTCCACATTGACAAGACTTCTCATCAAGACACCAAAGGTTATCCTGATGACTCCTGTACAAGCATTTGGCGAGACTCCTGAAAGGTCACAGTGACCTGATCCGATCAACAAGATTCCAACTGCTTAGTCGGCTAGACATAGAAAATGTCACACTAACTTGACTCCAATGGAAGTTTCAGCCTGTGATGATTGAGGCACACATTTCTAACAATAACTAGTGAGGTTCAAAAAGAATTATTTGAAGTTTACCATTTTCCAGCCTCCAACACTCTAGTTGTGGCTACACAAAATATCAACTTCTCAATTCCATTTTAACAAACTCAATCGATGTTTAGTTTCATTACTCATCTCAAGTTCTTCTTTCCCTTTCCAATCACTCAACCTAGCACAAAAATGTGCAAGTAAGAGTCCCAAAACACTAAAAATCCTTCAAGTCACCTTGGTCAACTTTAACTTAATAAAAAAAATCAATTAAAACATTTGCCCTTTCATATTACATCACCTTGTTATGATTGTCCTCATTGTGCCACCATGGTACTTACAAACCTTAATCCTCAACTTTGATTTTCATGACACCATTATCTATTTCAACACCTGAGACACCACTACTAGCTTAATTTAACATGATTAAACTCTTTCCACACCCTAAGACACAGAGCCTTTCACTTTGATAGATAAACTTTAATGACTGATTGTACTCCTTCCAGCCATGCATCACAACGCTGTCAGAGATAACATAGAAAATGTCACACTAACTTGACTCCAATGGAAGTTTCAGCCTGTGATGATTGAGGCACACATTTCTAACAATAACTAGTGAGGTTCAAAAAGAATTATTTGAAGTTTACCATTTTCCAGCCTCCAACACTCTAGTTGTGGCTACACAAAATATCAACTTCTCAATTCCATTTTAACAAACTCAATCGATGTTTAGTTTCATTACTCATCTCAAGTTCTTCTTTCCCTTTCCAATCACTCAACCTAGCACAAAAATGTGCAAGTAAGAGTCCCAAAACACTAAAAATCCTTCAAGTCACCTTGGTCAACTTTAACTTAATAAAAAAAATCAATTAAAACATTTGCCCTTTCATATTACATCACCTTGTTATGATTGTCCTCATTGTGCCACCATGGTACTTACAAACCTTAATCCTCAACTTTGATTTTCATGACACCATTATCTATTTCAACACTTGAGACACCACTACTAGCTTAATTTAACATGATTAAACTCTTTCCACACCCTAAGACACAGAGCCTTTCACTTTGATAGATAAACTTTAATGACTGATTGTACTCCTTCCAGCCATGCATCACAACGCTGTCAGAGATAAGTTCCAATGGAGACCTCTAATAATGACTATAATCAATAATTAGGATCCCCCTTTTCATGTACCAAAACATATCAAAATATTTCCTTAGGTTATTTTGGAGAAAAGGTGTACAAATAGACTGTCTATGCCTCAAAATAGGGCTAATTAGGTCTGTAGCCAAGATAGGGCTTATTGGTTATATAATCTCCACACAAAAACTCATTATTGCAATGCTTCAAACTGAGGTATTTTGACTTGTTGATGCTTAATAGACCTTTAGATAGCCATTCCCATGCTCAATTTACCAAACCCTAGGCTAAGTTCCATTGAAACTCCGAGTTTTATTAGTTTGTAACAAAAAATTCAGTCAAGAATTCCCTCTCATTACCTTAACTTTGTGTTTTGATCCAAAAATCATTAGAATATGGAGGAACATACATTTAAGAGTAATCTCATAAAGAATTAGAGGATTTCACCAATTGGAAAGAGAGGAAACAATTTTTCTTAACCACTGTTTACCCCAATGAGGGTTCCTGACCGATTTCACAAAAATTCAAATAACTTACACAATACCTGATCAATCTACATGAAACAAGACGAATGTGGAAGGTGATTGAAGGATCTACTATTTACAACCAATTAAATATGCTTTTTAGTCTGTATTGGGCCGTACATGGCCTAAAAACAAATATTTTTTGTAGAAATATGCTAAAAATCAATATTTTCATTGATCTAAATATATTCAAGTCACTTGGATGTCTACACGCTACAACAACTTAGCTCCAAGTTTACTTTTTAAGTGGAGAAATTATTAAATATTGTAGATGAAACCATTATTCAACCTAACTACCATCATCTTGTCTACACAGATCTTGTTGACCCTATGATTATACACAATATCTTCAATTTGGAGACATGGGATAATTGAACCTTGCAATTTTTTCTAGATTTGTGATCGTGCTAGAATCCCCTCCAATCTTCCACTTCACTATCTGGTGCAGGAGCACCAAGCATATGAAGTTCACATCAAGAGGTCAATTTTCCAAAGTCTAGGTGTTAGGGTCTTTAGGCATTAGATGTAGTTTTTTTTCATTAAATAAGGTCTAATGAGACCATCTATGATGTAAATGGGGGTTTTAGAATCATTTGTCATAAGAGCCAAAGTTCTAGCAACAACAATAGGTCCTCATGAGCCACATGTTGCAAGCACAACATGGTCTGATGATGGATTGATGGAGAAGCAAGGTTTGGAATTTTGGGAGCATGGAATCAAAGGAGCTGATTTGGAAGGATTCTTAATCTCTAAACTTCCATCCCATCCAAAGCTTTACTGGGGCCAACTTCAAAATGGACTCCGCTATGTCATTCTCCTGAACAAAGTTCCTCCTAATAGGTAGTTACATTGGGAGGTATTATTTTGAGTAAACATGTAATATTGTATCATTTCGTGTAGATCAATGAAATTTTTTAAGCATTCTAATTTTTGGTTGAACTAGTTGTTGATTTGTGTCATCCCAATGGATTCTAGTAGTAGATAGAATAAAATAGGAACTTTTATTCCTCTTCAAGTTTAGTTTTTTTGTTCACATGAATATACCTAACAATTTCTTGTTTTCTTTTATAACTTATGCATGTAATTATCAACACTAGAATTGCAAAATCATTTAATCTGAGTCTTCCTGCACCAAGAAAATCCTTGAAAGTCTCTGTTCTTTTCCTCCATTCAAAACTTATGTTCAACTTAGGTTGCTCCATAGAGTATATAATTGATTGCTGAAGGACTCTATTGCTTAAATCCTAATCTGTTAGGTATTCAATATGCACTTTATAGGCAGAAAAGTTAGCCTTTGTGCATTTTGATTGCTTAAATCATTGAAACATATGAAATTCTCAACATACCAATGGGCAGGAGTTATCTTTTCAAATCTAATTGAACTAAGTGAACAATCTATATTTTCCCATTTGTTTGTGTATAGATGTGCATGTCCATGCCCTTGTTTAGCTGTCATAGACAATTTCTATTATAGTTATCAACTAGCTGACTAAATATATGGCCAACATTAGGTCTACAAGCAATCCACCCTCAAAACAAAAAACTAATTAACTTCAATTGAACAAAATGTAGATTACTCCATTTGGTTTGTGTATATATGTTCATATTTAGGATTACAATCAATTTTTGTGATACCTCTTAGCTCTAATACAAAGATTGTGCATAGTTCTTCTTAGTTTATTCAATTTGGTTCTATTATTTTTATCCTATGATTCAGGCTTCAAACCAACCCCTCCCATTAGTATTTGTCTTCTAGAACTATCTAGAAGAGGGTAATCAAAATCAGTATCGGAATATCTGAAAGTCAAAGATCCTTTCCTTGAAACTGAAGCTTTGTTCTCAACAAACTAGAGTTGAGACAAGCCAAGAACTAGTGGAAGGGAAGTTGAATGAAAACTGAGAGCAACTAAAGCCTTCCTAAGAAAAGTGCCCTTTCCACTATAACTATCGGTTCTAGTGTCTCCTTGTTCATTTTTTTTGGCATCTCCTCATTTTTCATTTCTTGATAGAGAGCTTCTAAAAGATATGCAAGATGTTCTTCAATCTCAACAATCAATGTTGAGATAAAATGGAAGCATTTCTCTTACAAATAAGGTGCTAAATCATTTATCCTTGAAGGAGATTTATATGCATGAAGAAAACTTAGGAGGTCTTCCAGAATATTCTCGGACCCCTTATCTATGGTATCTTTTATTTGACTAACCTCAATTCCAAAATAAGCTTGAAAGTGACCAAACTAGTCTTCATCATTTGTCATCATAAATCTAATACTCAACCTAGGTAAATTGACACTTTTGAGGTCCCCTCTCTTGACAAGCCAACCCTCACTAGTAGTTAATTTGTGCAAATGGGTTTCAACATCTTTGTAACTTTCTAGAGATGTAACTATGACTTCAAGGAATTTAACAACCTTAACTCTCTCATGCAGATCTACAAATCCATCAACTATTATTTGTTTCATCCTACTAACAAACAAGCTTTCAAAAGGTTCATCCCACAGACTCTTTGAGTGCTTCAAAACAATCTCACACATGCATTGCCATGGAAACTCAACATTTGAACCAAAATCCATTTTTAGCCACTCCAAGCTCCCTTCAAATGCATCTAGACTGTCCAATGTTTCTTTGATCAATGTCTCATTCTTTGCAAGTTCTTTGCCACTTTTCATAAGATCAAGCAAATACTTTCCCCCAAGCCTATTCATAGAGAGAATATCATTTGCACATGTATTAAGCCACACTAACCAAGACTATGATATAAGTTTTCTAAGAAAAATCATAATGGTACACAACTACACCTCATTGTCTAGGTTTGGAATCCCACCAAACAATTGTGATCCAAGTGGCACTGCCAACATAGTCTTATAAAAAAGAGGCAAATCATTTAGAACCTCCAAGAAGAGTTCCCCAACCTGACATAGTGTTACCTATATGACTTTTACCACATTACAAAAAATGGAACTAATTGCCCCCACCTTATTAGTCTATCGACCAAACCTGTCTTCTGGTTCTAGTGATGCGTCAACGGTTCTATTTTTTCATCGGTGTGAGGATCTATTGGTGGGATGAGGTCTCCTATTCCTGCGATGGTCCAATGGGGATGTCGTCGGTGGAGTTCGTGCCTATCATCGGGACTTGGGTGGTGTTTCCAATGACGGGCCGATGTTGTTGGCACTCATGATCTAGGTCAACACCAACAAAACCAAGGTTTTGGTCTTCTTGTGTTGAAAGGATAAGAATTAGATAAACTTCATATTTAGTTGAACCCACTTGAGATAGTCTTTGAAAAAAAAATTGTGGGGCTTGATTTCACTAACAAATGGAAATGAAGATGCTCATAGCTGAGTTGAGGACCAAATCACACCAACTGAGATGTGAGATGGGTGTTGAAAACCAATCTAATTGATCTTTTTGTGGCTCTATGTGTAGCCTTGTTAAAATTTCTAGATAATTCGACCAAGAATGATTCAATAGGATTTGGTTTGTTTGTGAGGAGTTCTAGAAACAAAATAATCTTCCAAAATCCTTTGTTTGTAATAATGTCAATAGAATGGTGCAATAGTTTGGAAAAATCAATGTAAACACTAACCCTAATGAAGCTTCTCTAAGCACCATCATACTGGGGATCGAATCTCACAAATTCAAATCGTACTGGGAGTTTCCCTTATAGAGTTGATTTGATGCATTTTATAGTTTTTCCCCCTTCGTTAACTCCTCTACAAGTTCAAAGAAAATAAATATGCTTATAAGTTTTAACATGTCTTCTTTGGAAGAAATTTGTTCAAACAAATTTGAGAAGATTGTTACAACAGATTCATTTTGTAAAAGAGAACATCAAAGCTTCTACAATAAATATTACTTTAATGGTATCTTTTGATGTTGCCAACAGATGCACACATTTTAATTTCCAAGTTAAGGTCATATGTTCTCTAATGGTTTATGGTTTTAAATTATACTGGAGTATGCTTATGCAATTGCTTTTAACTTTACAACAAGTTTATTCCTAATATTTTTATTATTGGACTTCAAAAATGTGTCAAAAATTAGAATTTGTTTGATGCTTATGTAAATATGTTTTGTTATTGCAGAGAACAGCTTTGTTTCCTAGTGATTTTATGACTGTTGTCAAGTATATTTTACTTATCATCCTCACTGTAGAGTTAGTTTCACTCTCATTATACCGTTTGAATATATGAGGCAATATAAAGATCATTTTTTTTATGTAAGCTTCACTTCAATAACTTTCATTGATTAGAAAGTATCTATTTGAGTTTATATTACTCAATTATAAATCATTTAGTTACCAAATATTGAGCATATTTTATAGAAAAATAAAATAAGATTAGAGTAGGTATATTTTTGATGTTGGAAACCATTTTCAATAGGTGAGCATATTGGAATGTGGGTTGACCTATCATCTATCTCAGTTTTAAGTAATTAGATTTACAAAACTTTATACCAGCAAATATTTTGAGAGCATCCTTGCAAAACCATTTTGTGCATATCCTACAATTATTGCATTCCATAAGATGACATCTCTTTGAGGCATTCCATCAAAGAGTTCACGTGCCTTGTGTACGTTTCCACATTTTGCATACATGTCTAACAGAGCATTTCCAACCATAATATCTGACAAAAATCCCCCATCTATTATGCTCAGATGGATGTTCATACCCTACTCCAAAGCTCCCATTTTGGCATAGGCAAGGAGGATGCTAGCATAGGTTGTGGAATTTGGATTCACACTTGCTAATTGCATTTGCTTGAAAGTTTCTAAAACCTTTTCAACAAATCCATTTTGTGCATATCTCACAATCATCATATTCGATGAGATGGCATCTCTTTTAGACATTCTATCAAACAGTTCACATGCCTTGTCTATGCTTCCACATTTTGCATACATGTCTTCTAGGCTAGTTGCAACTACAACATCTAACAAAATTCCTCTATTATTTATGCTTTGATGGATGTTCATACCCTGTTCCAAAGCCCCCATTTTGGCACAAGCGGGAAAGATGCTAGAAAAGGTTGTGGAATTTGGCTTTATACCTGCCAATTTCATTTTCTTGAAAGTTTCTAAAGCATTTTCAACAAATCCATTTTGTGCATATCCAACAATAATTGCAGTCCAAGAGATGACATCTCTTCGAGGCATTCTGTGGTGCAAGAGCACCCTGACAAAATCAAGCCTCCATGTGAAAAAAATTAAAATTTGATTCAAGTTTTGGTGTCTTGACCTTGTAACAAGGTTAAATAAGTGATTTTTTACATATTTAGGTCATTAAGAGGTCACTTTGTGTTTATTAGGTCCAAAAAGTGAAAAAATGCAAAAGGTTGTCATAAAAGTTGTAAAATTGCAAAATTAAGGCAAACTTAGGAAGATGAAAAGTCATTTGTTATATAGATAGTTAGAAATCAGTTAGAAACTAAAGAGATAGCTTGGAATTCCTTTAAAAATTCCATTTTTATGATGAAATAGGTGTAGGTGGTTGAATAAAGAAGTTAGTTCAATAAAAACATTGTTTTATAACATCTTTTCTTCAAAATTTTTGAGTTTCTAGGCTTTGTACAGAATTGTACGTGTATGGATGGATGTGTAAATCATTTCAGGAGTGAGGTATCTCAATCACCTACCCTATTCTTTTTGTTTCGTGCAAATACATGGAGTTTTGAATGAGATATTGCACATTTTGTTAAAACTGCTAAAACCCTCTGTTAGGGTATCCAGAGATTGTAAATAATTGTGTTCCTCCTCTATTTGTTTGTAGAATCATCTAAATCTTGGTAAGAAAAATATTCTTTGCATATTCCTTCATATTTCAGTGGTTTTCAAACAAGATAATAAATTGAAGGATATGTAAATGTGAATTTCTTGACTATACTCGTGTATCTCAGACTGATAAAGACAAAATTAGAGATATAACAGGCTAGGGTTACATGAATACTTAAGTTGATGTGCTAATAATTGATGTAAAGAGTCCACATGACATGCATACTCAGATTCTTGAAGGTTTGAGGCTACATGGTTAAGATAAATGTGTAAAAAAAAAAGCCAAAGTCATTGACTATAATTGTGTGCACAGGCAGAAAACAGGGTATTTAAGGAACCCAACCTAGGGTTTAGTAAATCATTTATGGAAATGGAATTCTAAGGATATTATAAGCTTTAGTAGGTCAATATTGATATGTTACAATCACTGTTTAATAAAAACGGATGGCAGAGTTACTATATGCAATAAGCCTTATTGTGGTTGTATACCTAATTAGGCCTATTTTGAAGCGTAGACAGACTGATTTGACCACATTTCTCAAAACAACCCATACTAAAATTTTGATATGTTTTAAGGCATGGGAAAGGGTGTCCTAATTTCTATTTACAGCCAAAGGTTCAATTGTAAATGAATAGATAACTCTGATAGTATGTTGAAGCAGATCTACAAGGAATATAAACAGTCTTTAAGGGTTTGTCTATTAGAACAAAGGCTCTGAGTTCTAGGGATTGGAAGGAGTTTATTCAAGTTGAGTTAACCCTAACCAAGATGTATCAAGTGATGGTTTAGTGGATTTTGCTTCATTGGTCAATTTTTGTGTTTGTAGCAATGGTGCCATGATTGCATAAGTGAGGACAATCATGATAGAATGATAATAATTGAAAAGGAAGACTTTTTGTTGTTTTAGGTTGAATCGAGGATGTTTAAGGTGTCTATGAGGTCTCTAAAGATATTTGGAACTCTTATTGTAGGTTGGAGTGCTTGAATTAAGTGATTATGAAGGGTAAGTTGGAGGATGTTTGAGTTTTGCTAATGAGATTGAGTTTGGTTGTGGTTCTTCCTCTTATATTGCATCATTTTGTCAAAAACTTTGCATGCTTTCTCTATGCTTCCACATTTTTCATACATGTCAACCAAAGCATTTCCAACTATAATATTAGATGAAAATTACCCCTTCTATTATGCTTTGATGGATGTCCATACCCTATTCCAAAGCTTCCATTTTGGAATATGCAGAGAGGATGTTGGAAAAGGTTGCAAAGTTTGGCTTTAAACCTGCAAATTGCATTTGCTTGAAAGTTTCTAAATTATTTTCAATAGATCTAATTTGTGTAAATCTTGCAATTATTGTAGTCCATGAGACCACATTTCTTTGAGGTATTTTTTCAAACAATTCACATTCCTTGTCTATGTTTCCACATTTTGCATACATGTCTACAAGGGTTGTTGCCACTACAACATCTGACAAAATTTCTCTATCCTTTATACTTTGATGGATGTCCATACCCTATTCCAAAGCTCCCATTTTGGCATAGATAGGGAGAATGTTGGCAAAGGTTGTGGAATTTGGCTTTACACCTACCAATTGCATTTGTTTGAAAGATTTTAAAGCCTTTGCAAAAAAATTGTTTTGTGCATATCCTGCAATCATTGTATTCCATGAGATGACATCTCTTTTAGGCATTCTATCAAACAATTCATGTGCCTTGTGTATGCTTTCACATTTTCCATACATGTCCACCAGAGAATTTCCTACTAAAATATCAGGCAAAAACCCCCCTTTCATTATGCTTTGATGCATATCCATACCATGTTTCAAAGTTCCCATTTTGGCGTAGGCAGGGAGGATGCTGACAAAGGTTGTAGATTCTAGTTTGATACCTGCCATTTTCATTTCCTTGAAAATTTTTAAAACCTTTTCAACAAATCCATTATATGCATATCCTATAGCCATTGCATTCCATGAGACAACAGTTCTTTGAGGCATTTTGTCAAATAGTTCGCGTGCCTTCTCTATGCTTCCACATTTTGCATACATGTCTACTAGGGCTATTGCAACTAAAACATCTAAAAAAGTTCCTCTCTCCTTTATGATTTGATGGAAATATAATATTCTATGTAGATGGATATGTAGTGTGGCAATCAGAACATACTTGAAGGTTCTTAACATCTCTAATAATTGTACTAGAGGCCATGTTTAACAAACCAAATGCAATTGTGGTGCAAGAGCACCAAGTGCAAGTCATGTAATGAGGGGTTTTCGTTTGAGTTTTGAAGGTTTTGAGTCTTTTAAGGTGTTTTTATGTAATAAGACTATGTTGAGGCCATACCTAGTGTTCTTGAGTCATTTTGTGTCATTTTGAGCAAAAATGTAAAAGTTGTCAAGAAATTGTAAAGTTGTCAATGTAAAGTTGCAAAAGTTGCAAACTATGAAGGTGAAAGCTCATTTTGTGTGTGGGAAGTTCAAAAGGTAGTAGTTAAGTTCAGTTTTGGGAGATGGAAAGGTGTTTAAAAAGGTCTTGTGTACACTAGAAAAGGTGGTTGGTGTAAGTTCTTCAAATTTTGAATAATAAACAAGGCAATTTTCTAGATTTTCACTATTTTTCCTGTGTAGCAAACTTTTGTATGACCTATATAGGTCCTTAAGTGCTATGGAATGAATTGGAATGTATAATACGTTGAATTTAATTTCATTTCAAAGTGGTTTGGTTGGAAAATTAACCTTGGCAAAGGTTGGGAAAGGGACTTTTGAGCATGTGCAGGCCTAAATAGTAGTGTCTGAGCAGGTGGTAGAGTTTGGAGAAGTTGGGAAGGTTGATTTCCAATAAGCACCCTTGGAAAACCTATTTTTGGTGGCATAAAGTGAGGGTTTAGTGGTTTGGAACCTTGGTGAGTGGTTGGAACCCTAGAAGTTGTGAAATCCTAAGTTTGGTAACCTAACAAAAAGTATTTCCATGAAGAATCAGAGGTTTGGAGGTGTCTAAAGGGGTGTATCTTTGTAAAAGAGGCCAAATTGGCCTAGTTGGTTGAATGATAAAGTGTTGGTTTGGGAATTTTCATCCAAAAGAGTCACCATTGGATTTGAGATATGTTTTAGAACATGGAAAGGGTATCTAAAACTATTTGTATAGTCTTGAAAAGTCACCCCGGTCAAAGGATATGTTTGACAGTTCCCTAGGGAAATGATACTAGTTTGTGGGCATGTTGGAGTGGTGTATTTACAATTTGTTGTCCTCAGGGGTTGGTGAGTGATCAAGTGGAGTTTGAGTAAGTATATTAATCTTGTTAGATGCCTAAATGGTCTATGTGAAGTTCTAAAACCCATAGTGCATGTTTGAGTCATTTGCAACCCATTCTACTGTTGAGTCTTTGTGAGTGATTGGGAAGTCAGTCAAGAACCAAGTTGTTGAATCCTTTGTGTAAACCAATTTTGCTTCCTCCTATATCTACATAAAATTGATAACTTTTCACTATGGTGGTAGATAAATGATTCTTTATACCCTACTACCTTCATTTTCCAAGCCAATTTCTCCTACTTTGCATAGCTCTTCCATGTTTGTGGATGTGATCTCTCTCCTACGGCCTTCAATCCAACTACATCTAGGTATCTTTTTAATTCCTCTATCTTTCATCAACCTCTTTACTATCTGAACCTCGTATAGATGCTTTAGATGAAGAACCCATTATTGTGAAATGCACCTCTAGTTGAGTAAAGTGAATCCATGCTCTGCATCATAATTTGAAGTTGTTTCCATTCTAATGTTCTGAGTTTAGTTTGTATGTATGGATTTGTATGAATACCACATTTTTCTATGTGTGGATTTGGTTTCAAATCTCTATTTCTTTTATTTTTAGTGGTGACATAACTCTAAAATTTGACTTTTGTGCATAACAGGTTGGTGGAAAATTGATAGCTATGAAGGGTTTAGAGGTTCGATTGAGAGAGATACATGGATATTTGGATCTTGTTGTTGATGGGAGGCTTCCACTTAACCATGAAATTTTGTACCATCTATAGGTATGGATAAAGACTATCTCACAAACCCCTTCTACTAGCACGTGCAACAATACAACACCTGTTGTGAACATTGAAATAATTAATCAGTCTGCATTCTCACATCACTGATAGGAGCCCGATCAAATGAATGAAAGGCTAAATAATGTAATATAGGAATATAAAAAATAGATTTCCTTTCTCTCCTATCGTCAGGCCATCGGCAGGATGAGGTCTCTTGTTCCTGCAATGGTCTGATGGGGATGTCATCGGGCCATTAGTGGGACGAGGTCTCCTTTTCCTATGATGGTCCAATGGGGATGTCGTCAATATTAGAATCTTGGTTGTAATTTTCATTTTAATTCAAGTTGTCCATTACATGTTCAATTCAGTAACCGGGGGTGAGGATAGGTCTCTCCATTTTAATTCTCGTTGACTGTGGGTGAGAGAAAGGCAAGCATAATTGGAGACTGAACGAATTTAATCTATTTTGTGATAATGAAGGTATAGTATTGATGTTTGATTGGTTTTGGATAAGTGTGGTTGTAATTTGATTCACTTGATTTGGGTTTTAGTAAAATGGATTTACAAATTGTTTAGAAAATGGTATCAAATTTGTGTCATATGTTGGTATGGTTTGTTGAGTGGAGATTGTGGGCATTGGTGGTTGTCGTATGGGTTTGATAACATGTTGAAATATTGACGTGATCTCTTGCATTGTGTTAGGTGTCATTACACATGTAAGGGCTTGTTCCCTAAGTGTTTCAATGTTAAAATCTATAAGTAACTTGGCACCAATTTGCGCAAGTCTAGAAAAGTAGGTGTTTGGATCCGAGACAATAAGTGCTTCAAGCACTTTAGCCTTGAGGGATCTTATATTTCTAAGAGTATTTCTTCAACACTCTTCTCACACAAAGCAACAAATATAATCTATTTTGTGATATGCGACTATTTAATGAATGATTAGTTGGGTATTATTTTTAATTAATACTTAACTAGCTCATCCATAGGTACACCAAAGAAGTGTGGAATCTCAAAAAAAAAAAATAGTCTATGTTATTTTTTCATACATTTGTGCAATATATATTCATAATATTATCTATATATTTATAATCTATTTTTTTAAAATAAAAGTTCTTTATTTAATATATAATATATATTATTAATAATATTATTATATGTATATAATATATAATAAAATAACTATAATTAATATATATTATTTTATAATATATTTAATACCAAATTATAAAAATTATAATTATGAATACATATAATATATATAAAATAATCATTGATAGAATATAATCATAATAAATAAATAATAAATATTATTAATAACTATAATATATAATAAATATTAATAATTTTATTAATAAAATATTGTTGTTCATAGATTTTAACTATCATTTTAAAGTGCATAAACTAATTTATTATCGTCAGAGTTTTACATTTCTCTAGACTGCCTTAATACACAATAGTAAATATCTAAATATAAACCTAGTTTAGTATTAGAAGGTAGTCAACATTAATTTCTTTTTTAATTCTAAATCGACCCTCCACACGCTACCTACTACAACTTGATACTTCCCATTTTTGACAGTATTAAATGTGCAGTACTATTTTGTATGAATACTATGATCAATTGGAAAATTCCTTTAAAAGAAACTCATAAAATGAGATTTTAAGATAAAAATGACATTCTTTAGAGCTTACTTATGTTGAATATGTTTAAAACTGTAAAGATTTATCTTATGTTGAATATGTTTGAAACTGTAAAGATTTATTTGAATCAGTCTTGATGCCATGCATGAGTTGTATATATGGTGAACTCTATTGGGAAGGACCATAATGAGGAGTAATTGAAAATTGATAATTGTAATGCAAGGATGCACATTTTACTTAAGATATAATTTTGTTGCGTTGCTGAATTTCATAGTTCAATAATTGGGATTCTCAATGATCTTGTATACCCAAAGTGTATGTGATAGAAAGAAATTAGGTAGTCATGTCGATTAGTTTGACAATTTGAATGATCTTGAGTTCATGAGTACATAGTGATAAGTTTTGACAAATAATATAATTTCTTGTTGCATTTATCACAGAAACAAAGGCGTTTTTTTATTGTAGCAAAGGATGTAGAGAGTGAAGAATTGGCTACTCTGATCTTTGAAATTGATAATGTTTGAAGTTTATTTTTATTTATTAGATGCTGAGTCTAATTAATAAGTTTAATGTTGTGTTGCAACTTGCAGGTGAGTATGTTGATATGATAAAGGCTAGCATTGTTGATCCTCTAAAAGTTATTAGAATTGCATCAGTTGATGCAGAAAGGTAAAACTATTTATCTTTATTATAATTAGTGGAACTTGCAACTACAATATATGATAAAAATCAACTTGCAAATATGATTTTGAAGGATGTTATATCTAATTCTGATACATTCACTATATCTAGCGCCTAAGTTTAGGGTGCCATAGTTGGAAAAGGAAAATAAAATATTTGAATTTTATCCTCCGTATTATTTGACTTTTTTGAGTTTTTGATGTGCAAATTTTGAAACCTTATTTTCAGGGTGCTTCTCCAAATTGGAGAAGTGAAAGGTGAATACTAGTGAGGAAGATTTTGGAGGAGCCGAAACCAATAGAGGTGGGAAAATTGTGGATTTGCAAGGGGATTAAATGGGTCAAGCCCCTATAGGAGGCCACTACCCTTCCAAAAGGACTGCAATTAAGGAAGGGGAAAATAGTATAAGTATATGAAAAATAGGACTATTCTATTTATATAGTGTCTGTAAGTTGTACAGTGTTAGTGAGACATTGAATGTAACCAATGAGGTTTTGATTTGTAACCAATGAAGTAAATTTTTAGAGTGGTTTTTTCTCCACTCATAAATACTGTGTTGTCACTGCTCTTGATTTGTAATCTGTTTGTGTTTGTGTCTGATCAATCATATGTGTTCAAGCATTTTAGTCTTCATTTCATGGTGTTCTATAACATTTGAATATCTATGATACTTTAAGTTTATATACATAAATTTGTGAGGATTAATTAAGTTAGATTTGATTTGTAATGATTAAATATATGAATAAAGTAATGACAATTAATAACTAAATACATGACTAAATTAATGACCAAATTAATGATAAAATATATGACTAAATAAATGACTAAATATATGACTAAAGTATGATTAAATATATATGATTAAAGTATGATTAAATATATAACTAAATAAATTACTACCATGACTAAATAAATGACCAGTTAACAACAATCAATGACTAAATTAATGACTAAATATATGAATAAATAAATCACTATCATGACTAAATAAATGACTAAATTAATGACTAAATCAATGACCAAATCAATGACTAAATAAATGACTAAAATAGTTTAGTCATAAATTTGGTGGTGTTATAAATGACTACAAATAAACCACTAAAATAGTCACATGACTAAAATTAATGACTAAATAAATGACCAAATCAATGACCAAATTAATGACTAAATAAATGACTAAAATTGTTTATTCATAAATTTAGTGGTGTTATAAATGACTATAAATAAACCACTAATAGTCATGTGACTAAAACTAGTCATTTATATGCAATTTTTATTAATTTATTTAGTCATATATTAATGTTTGTGTACTAGTGATCAATGACAAAGGGGGAGATTGTTACAAGTATGAATGGTATTGTGGTGTTGTCATTAATGTTATCATTGATGTCAACACATTACAGGTTGTTGTAGAGAAATGAATCAAGTGATTGCAGGTTGTGCATGTATAGTTGAGATACTGTAGAAATGTGGTGAGTACATGGAGATATCTTTATCATGCTGCAGGTGTGCTGACATTGAGAAATTGTGAGGTCAAAGTTGCGTGTGTGTTCAGAATGTGCCCTAGTTTGTGCTCTACATTTCTTTTGTGTTGATCCTATGCTTGTGTGGATTTGAAGAATTATTTATGGGCATCATTGGGTGATATATCTTGGATTGTAGCTTCTGGTTTGATGAAGAGTGAAAATTGTGTTCACTGATGTGTGAACTGGTTTGAAAAAGTTGTTTGTTTATGGACTAGGAGAAATGTATCTACTCCACAGTCCTTTGTTGGTTTGTTTTTGTTGGTGTAATTAAATGTTTTGTACCTTGTCCTAGGTCATGATTACACCTTAGTTAAGTTTAATTTTCCTTGTTGTCACATGTCATCAGATTACGACACTTGTCATAATCTTATGCCCTCCTATGTTCTCACCTTGGCTCTATAACCGAGGCCTCTCCTATGTACTATTGTACGAATCAATCATCTATATTATTGACATTGAATACAATTTATTCTTGTCATATTCTATTCTCTCTCTTTTGTGCTTTCTATTAGGCCTCTAGATCTTGGGTGGCTACCTTCATAGCCAATTCTTACATGGTATCAGAGCTATTGGAGTCCCTTTGGTTAGTCATTCAGAGAGATTCTTGGAGGATTCCATTTTTGGCCTTATGTTGCAGTATCATTTTGGAGCATCCTATGCCAAATCTGAGGCCACCATTGCATTCAAGAGGTCGTTTCTAGTTGGGATTGCCTTTCGTTTCATCCAAATCGGATATCAGGAGCTCCAAATCTGAAAATTTTGCCAATTTGGGTATTTTTCTAATTTTCTGAATTATTCTATAGTTTTGGGAAAAAATATTTTTCAGAAAATTTTCAATTTTTTCTTTAGCCAGAATATTTTTGAATTTTTTTTTAGAAAATTAAAAAACCCCCTCTTAAAATTTGCATTTGGGGTTTTGATCAATTGTAAAAAGAAAAAAAAATAATTCTTTTATATTTTGTGATTTTTTATAGAAAAATCAATTTCTTTTCATAGATTTATTAGATTTGTAAAAGTTTATCAAAAAAAAATCAAAAATTTGTATTTAAAAAAAAAAGTGACTGTAAGTCGCTGTACTCCGCAGAGTACCTGTGAGTAGCAAAAGTACCCGCGGTAGGGTACTATCCCTGCCACACGGGCCCCTCCATTTTCCATCCGGCAGGCGGCCGACAAGTCAACCACTAACAGTGGCCGGTTCTTCCACCGGCGGCCCTTTCATACTAGTCAGTTTATAAAATCCGGTGGTCAATAAAACAATCTGGTGACAAATTCTGTGGCAGCAACTTTCGAATATTCCAACACTAAAAGCATATTCCGGGTCCAATTAGCTGGTAGAGGTGACATGCAAACAACCGTCAAAATTAAGCTCGATAGCCTGGAGAATATTCCACTGTCGGGGGTATATACTTTTTTAACGGTCATCCAGATGTCAAGTTTAATCACATGAAATTATGACATCATCACAGCGTCAACGATGACTTCAATAGGCTAAAAAAATTTTGCCCCCCTCACCAATGAAGTTTTTGAATTTGCAGTCCAAGTTCGGAGGATCATATCTTGCTCATTTTGACTCCTTTTTTTGAGCAATTTTTTTTATTTGGGCTAATTTTTTGTGTACTTCACAGTGGTGTACTCGATTTTTGATTTTGATAACATATTTTCTAGAATTTTTAGTTTCTCAACACTGTACCTATCTTGTCACCGTTTTGCAACTTCTGAGGCTTCGTTCAGGCTCATACGAACTTTTTGGGTGCCATTTTTTTGAAAGTGCATGATTTTTCATCTACTTCTTGAATCTGCAATCAGTTTGAAGTGATCTTGAGTGGATTTTGTACTTTCAGCATATGGTCTTTTTTGGCCTATTTGGCACTTGTATTTCATAGATCTAAATTTAAGTCTTTGCTTATTTGTTCTAGTATGTTATCAACCTATTTTTGGCAAGTTGTAAATCATAAATCATAAGCCCACTTAGCCAAGTTGCAAGTGGCCTATTGTACACGCACTGCATTATAAAGTTCCAAAATCATCTATTTGTGGGGGGGTACTTTGATTGAGTGAATTTGGGGGGGTGTCTCTTGTGTGATTGTGCATATTTTCTCTCTTGTGCTCTTTCATTCCATCATGGGTTCATCTAAAGTTCCACTGTTAACTGCACATAATTATGGTACATGGAAAGTACGTGCATGGAGTAAACTAATGGAAAAAGGTTTAATTTACTACATTGATGGAACTATAACTGTACCTTCAGATTCTAAGGAAAATCCAATAGCATATATGGATTAGCTCACTAAAACTTCTATGGCATTGGGTACACTAAGAAAGTTCATTTCAGATGATCTCATTTTTTATGTTGATAAATGTACTACAGCTAAGGAAGCTTGGGATAAGCTTGCTGCTTTGTATGGCAAGGTTGATAAGGTTAAGGGATACAAACTTGAACATGATCTCTTAAGCCTTGATCCCAAGGATTTTGATACAATTCAAGAATATGTCACTAAGGAAAATGAACTAAGAGCACAACTAAAAGATTGTGGTATTGAAAAAGAGGATGATCAATTGGTCTTCAACTTGTTGGATAAACTTCCAGTTGAGTATGCAACCTTTGTTTCAAGTTTTCAGACTCAAATATTGACAATTAGCAACTTCACATCACCATCTTTTGAGGCTCTCATAGATCTTTTGATTCTTGAGCAAAATAAGTTGATGAAAATGGGAATTCTCAAGTCTTCAACTTCAAGAGCATTGGTGGTCAATCATGGAAACAATAAGCAAGGAAAAGGAAGGGACCAAAAGAAATCTTCACCAAAGCCACAAGGAGAGAACAAACAATCCAATCCTCCACAATAAAGCTCAACTTCATCTTCTTCCAAGAAGTACAACAATTCAAGCAAGAGGGAGCAACCAACATGTTCATATTGCAAAAGGATTGGCCATGAAGAGCATCATTTTCATGTTAAGAAAATTGATGAGTTGAAACACATCCTTAAGAAGAACAACATCAACTTGCCAGTTGCATATCAAGAGAAGGAATCATCCCCTTCCACTTCTTCTAAGGGAAAAGGTACAACTCTCATGGCAACAACATCAAGCTCATCTCCTTCTTCATCTCAACATGATAAACATAAGGGGAAAGCATTTCTTGCTTTTGCAGATTCCAATTCAGATAGGTGGATCCTTGATTCAAGAGCATCGCATCATATGACTTCGTCCAAGGATATGTTCTCTTCATTTGATTCTTGTTCATCACCACCCATTTTGATGGCCAACGACACTTCTTTGGTAGTTTGTGGGAAGGGGTCTATTGACATTGAAGTTGGAGCATTTAATGATGTTCTATGTGTGCCTACTTTGTCAAGGAACATCCTTTCCATCTATTAGATTACACATAGTGGTACAAGAAAGAGTGTAGAGTTCACACTAGATTTTGTCATTGTTTGGGATTTGCATAGCAAGCCCCTTGTTGTAGTTGGGGAGGTTGATAATCATTCTTGGTTCTACACCTTCTCATATTTTTTTCCTATTGATGATTCAGTTCACCCTAGTGTGGACACACTTGAGTAGATTGAGTATGGTCACTTGAATCTTGGAGTGCTCACTAGTCCTAAGGTTCTTGAACCCATTCTTGATACTCCATCTCCTACATTGACTGATGTACCTGATGATACTTGTGTTTCGATAGTTTCAATGCCTTGTGATTCAGTGCAATAGTGTATACCTTGTCTTCCAACAACAGCTTCATGGGATGACTACTTGTTAGACATTGGCATCTTTTTTGTGGAGTCCTACATTGCAGACTTGGGAGACACATATGATTCCTTACATCTTCTCTTTGATGAAGGTAATTCTTCTTCAGTTGTTGCAAGGGAACACTCTGACCCTCCTCTACATGATCAGTCTTTCGAGGTTGATGTGATTGTGGATGCATATGTACAACAGTTGGAGGTCACTTTCTCTTTTGAGGAGACATTGTCTTTGGAGTATGTTCTACCTTCATCCTTGCTAGATCCTGAGTTGTCTTTTTCAGCAGATGAGAGTGTTGTTGCAAAGGGGTTCTCACAAGTTCCAGGAAGTGACTACACCATTGCAGCTTCACATGGTTTGGGGAAGGCATCTTTCAGCATCAAGGAACTTTGAGCAGATTTCAGAGACTTCTTATAGTTTGAGGGTTCTTCCTTCTTCACTTGTGGATTGGGGAGACTTCATTCATGCACCTTTGGTATTGTTTCTTCCTAAGGGGAGGAACGTTGTTTGACAATTTTGGAGCAGCTTCTTCATTCCTTCTTGAGCATCTTCCATGGGTGATCATTGTACATTGAGGGGGGGCTACTTTGTCTCTCTTCTTCTTCTCTTGTATGGGGGGGACTTTTTCCTCACATGGGGTTTTATCCTTCTCATGCTATGTTCATAGGCTTTCGTATCTCATCTCTCTTTTGGGGGGTAGTTTTTTCCCACTGGGTTTTTCTATCTTTACTCCAGTTGTGGGAGATTTCATTGCATTTGTACATGGGTACCTAACATGGCCTAGTAGCCGGGACCCATCTTGCATTGTTTGCATTTGTGTACATTGTCCCTAAGTTGCATTTAAGAGGTGTTGGTAGTAATTAAATTTTTGTACCTTGTCCTAGGTCATGATTACACCTAGTTGTTACCAGGGACCCATAGGAGGTTGTTGGAGATTTTCCACTTTTGGTGGACTTGACATGTCATTACCTCATCACTTCCACCTTTTGTGGACACATCATGTGATTATCTCTCCACCTTTTGTGGGTGATCCACCTTTTGTGGTGATTATCACATTATCCCTTTCCACTTTAGGTGGAGTGATAACTTTTCCTTGTCACATTTCATAAGATTATGACACTTGTCATAATATTATGCCCTCCTATGTTCTCACCTTGGCTATATAACCAAGGGGTATCCTATGTACTATCATATGAATCAATCATCTCATATTATTGACAAATTGAATACAATTTATTCTTGTCATATTCTATTCTCTCTTTTGTGCTTTCTATTAGGCCTCTAGATCTTGGGTGGCTACCTTCATAGCCAATTCTTACAGTTTTTGATCTTACAAATCTAGTAGAAGGCTTGTAATGATGTTGTCTATGTTCTAGAAAAGGTGTTTATGGTTTGATGCTTCAAAAGACGAGTTCCAGAGTTCCTGTGTGTGTTTGTGTAGTCTAGATGGATTGATGGAGAGTATTCTGAGTATGAAGTTTGTTGTAATTGATGTAGATGAATTTGATGGTATCCAAGATGTGTTCTAGTGTATGGTGAAGAATTTTATGTCATATACATGTTATCTTCTTATTGTAGAAGCATGTATTTTAAAAGTTCATTTGTGTTTTTATTAGGTTTGGTCGACCTAGTGTCTACAAATCATGTAAAGAATAAGTATCAATTAAGAAAGCATGTGATTTATTTGAGACATTATTTTGGGTCTTGGTTAAGTGTTGGTTTGGTTTTCTTTTGTTCTCTTCCACCATGGGAATGTTGAGGTGCCAACCTAATTTGAATTTGTAAAATGAAGCATGTGCAGCTGACCTTGGAGAAAGTTTCTAAGGTTGAGGATGGTATATATAGAATTCGAGATGTTCTAGATTGAATCAAGTAATGAAGAATTCCACAAGTGTGAGAAGCAGGAGTGTGTGGAAGTGAATTGAGGTAGTAGTACTTTAATGTGTTGGATTCCAAAGTAGTGAGATGATGGTTTCTACAATCTTTTGATCAAGGCTATGGATGTGCATAATTTGTTGTGGTGGTTTTTTCTGTTATCTTTTATATATGTAAGTAGTGAGTCTCCCTTTTGGATAGTGAGTCCTATCTATAGGTAGTGAGCCTTATATTTAGATAGTGAGTCCTATTTGGGTAGTGAGCCCTTGGCAGTGAGCCTCTTTGTAATTGGTTGTAAAATTGCTTTATATTGTGAGTTAATCCTCACTGTGTTTTTTCCCTCATTGAGTTTTCCACGTAAATTTGGTGTTCATTGTGTTGATATTGCTTTCTATTATTTGCATTTCATGTTCATACTTAATAACAAAATAAAGTGGTAGTGAAGTTGATAAGTGTTTGAAGATTTGTGATTGAGTTTGAAGACAACTGATTCACCCCCCCTCTCAGTTGTCTTGTGCCTTTCAACACAAAACACCTCACAACACTAGATCAAGGTGACCTTAAGTTCATTTTAATATTAATCATTCCCAAATTAATTAAGAAAAAGGGATACTTTTTTTGTTGCCACATTTAGCCCCCACTTTAGCGAGAGGATGAATTTGCTTCAAACTCACACTAAAGTACACATTCAAGAGGGATCCAAGTGTACTGATGTGGATGGTCTAGGATGACAAAGATCGAGGAGGCAGTCAAGCCCCCCAAGGTCCAAGATCCTACGTCAAACTGACATAAGCACAAAAGGACATGCATAAGGTGTATGATTTACAACATCAAGATACACGATCATGTAGTGCCAATAAAAAGAGAGAAAAAAAAAACAAGTGAAGATTAGAAGAGGTGGATCAAGCCTCGACCCTTCGCCCAACGCGATGTAGATCAGATCTAGGCTATTTATCAAAAAAATGCACACTCACTCTGAGGCAACGAAACTTCAGGTTGTCCATTGGGTGAGTATCCAAAGGGTGGATTAGTGAGAAAGTCATGCATTTGTATCCAATTCTCACCATATAATGAGAAAGTCATGCCCATGTTTAGGCTTCTCATCATACGTTAACCATACCAAAGCTATACCTCCTGATAAATTTGATAAGGTGCCATATAATAATGATCTTCGAGCTTCATGAGACAAGAAAAAAATTGTATGATTGGAGCTCATGAACAAACAATGAACTTCGAGCTTCATGAGGCAAGCAAAACTTTGTATGCTTGCAACTCATGCATATGCAAGATGGAACCACAGGCAAGCAAAGTTTTTTGTGCAAGGTGGCCATTTAATCGATGTTGTAAATGTGAATAGTATAAGGTACATTCAAAGGGATTTTGCTTAGTTCATGTAAGGTCTCTTCTTAGGGAACATCATGCTTAATGTCTCCAAGAGAGGAAAAATCAAAGAAATATCATGCTCTCAGAGGAAATAAAGCCTACTGACTCCACCAAGAAAAGGACTCGTCACAAGAATAAATAAAATCTCACAATGAAACATGAGTGTCGATGTATGCCCCCACTTTAAAGCGGTTGCTAACACCATTTCTGTGAGCAATTTCTTTAAAGTAGAAGAAGACATGAGAGTTTATTTGGAAAGCCTTATGCTAAGTCATATGTTTCTAATAAGCTATGTCATGAAAAAGGGAAGGGGTTGAACCAAAAATGTATAACTCGGTACATCACATGCGTGCCAAGTTGAGGCATGTCATCCACATCCCAAGCTTGCTACTATATATACATGAAAGGAAGTCAACTAACTAACAAATATAATGAAAAGTGACATACAAGGACAAGGCTAAATAACCCCTTTCCCCCACTTAGTGCAGGACAAGGATGATCCGAATAGGATGAAAATAATTTTCAATTAGAAGAAATAGGTGCCCCAACACAAGGAAGAGCACTATATTCCTTAAGATGTTGAATTCTATTACACAAAGCCTTACATTCATTAGTAGCATGACCATGAAATCTATGATGTGCACAAAATGAACTCTTGTAGTAAAATTTATTTCATGTTCTTGGAGAGAGAGATATCAAATGATCTTGGAGGAGTCTTGACAAGATGCTCTCTTGATAAAATTAGGAGATGTTCCTTTATTTTGTGACAAAGATATCTCTTGCTTAGTCAAGGTGTCATACTTACACAAGACTCTTTAGATTGTGAGATTTTGTTCTTTCCTTGAAAGGAGGATGTAAAATCTAATGAATTCAAATCATTAGTGTTTTGTGAGATGACATTGACATTAAGTGAAGATTCCTTTGTTTGTTTCAGTTCCTACAAAGGACAACAATCAAGACCACTAGTGTCTATCAGTTCAAGATGTACTAATGTTAAAGTCATCTTAGAGGAATCTTTTGTAATAGTGTTGATATTAAGTGAAGGCTTTCATGTTTCTTTCGAAGGACAATAACCAAGACCGCTAGTATTTTCTTGCATGTGAGGCTCTATAGGGACACAAATACCTTGTTCTCTAGCACCACATCCTTTTCCACTATATCCAAGTTGTTTCATCATTTCATAACCTTTTCCATAAAGATTCTTCATCTCTTTTGGATTGGGTGGTTGCTCATAATTAATTTCATCAAGGTTTTTTGTGTAATTTTATTTTTCTTCTAAAGTGGTTGAGGTGGATGATTTCAAAGGGTCTTCCAAAATTTGTGTTGAAATTACCGCTTTTTCTTTTCCTTTTTTAGGGTCTTTGTTTATGATCTTGTATTCTCCCATGAATGGTTGTTCAAAATCTAAGGAACCCCAATCATCTTCTAATAGCTTTGTGACTGCCTCAATCTATTTTTCTTTGTCTTTCTGTTGCACGAGTTCTACTTGAGTAGTTGGTGTCAATGTTTTCAAAGGATTTTCCTTTCCTTTCTCAATGTTCAAACAACTATTTGGGTCAGGTTCAACTTCGAATGTGTACACTTTTTTGTTGTAGACATACTTCATTACATGATGAAGAGTAGAGGGCACCCCATTCATTGCGGAAATCCATGGTCTTCCTAAACAAAGGTTGTATGAAATATCATGAGGCATAACATGGATCGGTGTTTCTAATGTGGCCTTCCAACTGTAATAGGAAAAGTGATCACACCAAGCGGTTGTTTTCCTACATTGTCAAATCCCTTAATAGATAAAGAATCAGGTTGAATTTTTTATTTATCCACACCAAACCTATCCAAAAAGGTCACACTACACACATTAAGGACGAAGCCATTGTCAGCAAGGGTTTTCTTTATGCCTCTTCCTTTGTATTGAATGATTACCATGAAAGCATCATTTTGTTTTTTACTTCCAAATGGGGGAGTTCACTTGGGTGGTGTAGTAACAAAAAATTTAAGCCTTTTCCTTGCTTGATTTGATAATTGATATTAAAGGTGAACAAATGGTGTCTTGGAGTGCTGTTGTAATGTCTTGTACATATTCACACTATTCTAGGAACTGTATTTGACTAAAACATGCCTTAACTGATCCTTTACAAGGGTGTTGTAAAGTGTTGTAACAAACTTTTACACTTTTCTAGGACTTATTTTCTTAATTGAGCCTAATGGGCCCCTTTCTAAATAAAAATGTGCATAATTGGCACCTTGTTTAAGTGTTGTAAAGTTTTTTAAAGCACTTTCACATTTATCTAGGTGGTCCTAATTCATTGTGGTTAATTAGAGTTATTAACCTCCCTTTTAGGCCTTAGTTTTGACACCTCCCGAAGATATTTCTAGACAATCATAAATTAAATATCAAATTATTTCATTGGAAAAAATTTGGTCCTGGTAAGTTGATCTAGGACCCATTCACCCTTGATGGCAAATGGGTCCTCCCTTAACAAGACCCCCCTTTTCAGTTGATCTAGAATGGGTTCTTGGCCTTCTTTTAGCTCCCTGAAGCTTGGTCTTGGAAACTTAGCTAGGACCCATTCGCCTTTGGTGGCAAATGGGTCCTCCCTTAATGAGACCCTAATTTTTGAATTTCATTATGGTGGCATTTTAATTATTTCTTTCCAAATCTAGTGTTAGCCTTAGTTCTTTGAAATTCAAGGTTAATTTTGTCATGACCCTCTTTTTGTTAAAAATTTAGACATATTATAATTTTGTGTGGTAATATTATGTAAGTGGTTTTATTTAATTAATTTATGTGTGAAGAAGGTAGAGACTAAATAAAGAACAAAAAAAAATAAAAATTATTAAATACACACTCCTAAAAAGGAACACATAAAAGTTAACAATATTAATAAATAAGCGTTTCATTAATAATTTCAGCACATGGTATTGGAGAAATGGAAAAAATAAGGAATAAAATAATTGCGAATAAAAAAATTAAGTCATTATGTGACAAGTGTTCCCATCCTATCCTAAGCATTATTAATTAGCGCAATCTATCATTATACTTAATTAATAAAATTAGCCACTTTCCTAAGTCACATTAATTTAATATAATACATCATTTAATCTAATTAATTAGGATTAGGGAGATGTCACTATCCTCCATAATTCATTAATCAATTAATCCTAGATTAATTGATTAATTAATCTTCATTATCATTTTCTCAAATTTAAAAATTTATTCTAATCTCCCTCACACGTAACTTGCATGCACAAGTCACTATCACCTTACAACTCATCCCCACTCACCCTTGTGTGGGAGTTCACACCATGCATGCGACCTTTCCTCTTTGAGCCATTTGGCTTCCCCATGTGTGAGCACACATGGTCAAACCCCACCTCCCTCACATGTCATAGACATGTCATTATCTAGCCACCCTCTCTCTTACATGTCATAGACATGTTAACATCTCATCTACCCAAGGTGTTCTCACAAATCAAGATTTGTATTTTAAAATTAGAATTCTCTTATATAGGGTTATTTGGGCTTGTTTTATTGAATTTAGGGTAAAAATGAACCCCTAGGGTAAGTACCTATGGGGTGGAAGCTTATTGAAAACATAATATGACCTTTTGGGAAAAGTATGAACCCCTAAAAAGTCACTTAAAGAGGAGTTACTGGTTTTATGGTCTTGGTAAAGGTCTGGAGAATTGTCATATCCACCTCTCCCAAGGTGTGCTCACACATGTGTGAGCACCCTTGGATCCTCTCCCCATGCCATGTGGGCCTATTTTTAAAGCCTTCTTCTTGTGACACTTGTCACAAAGTGAGGCTATCAATCCAAACCCCACTTTCTCAAACAATCCTAACCGTTGAATCAATCTCCAATCTTGGCCCTCCATTTACCTCCCTTCAAGTCTATAAATTGAGGCCATTTCTTCTCCCATCAACAACACATGAATGGCATTTTTATGCTATCACTTTGAAGAATGATAGGATTGAAGGAAGGAGAATCAAGTTGAAGAAGGCACAAAAAGAAGATTTGGAAGAAGATTTGTTGCAACTCCATCAACATCCAGGTTTCCTTTATTTTGATTTGCTTTTAGAATAACTAATTAAATCTAGAAAATTTTCTAGAATCAAGCTATTACTCTCTTTCCTATCCTTGTTTGTGAAAATAAATTTTTTAGAATCAATCTATTATTATTGTCCTTACCATTTGTTGTTTTTCTAAACTAAATCTAGAATGAAATTAATTTTCCATTTTTTTTAATCTTTAAATCAATATATTTAAAAATAAATAAATAAATAAATTTATTCTCATCTATTTTTATTTATAAAGAAATATTCTTTCTTTAAATTAAATTATTATTTTATTATTGTTAAAATAAAATATATCTAAATACATATGTTTTATAATATGGGTTTTTATATTAAAGTTCTCTATAACATTTATTCTTTTAATTTAGCTAAGTCATAAATAAAATATATATTTTTAGTATAAATAAATTGATAGAATTTTCAAAAGGGGTATCAATTGGATAGATTAAATAATAAATTATTTGATCTAATTAACAATCAAAGGATGGGCTTATTCATTAAATGAATTCAAGTTATTAAAGAAATTCCATGAATTTCTTAATTTTAATAATGTTACCCTAATTTAGTAAGACAACAAATTAACTATCTATGATTGATGAAGATTTGGTCCAAACCATAGGTCTATGCGATAGTATTTAATTTCCTTTGAATAAAAGATGGAAATGATTACTAGCTACTGTTGAATATAATAAATGAACTTAGAATATACCTATCTTCTTCATAAAATGATGATAAATTATGAGTATGGACTTAGTTATAGAATATTTTAAAATAGAGGAATGACAACCTTTATATCTTATGACAACACTATAACTTTATGACAGTAATTACAATTCTATGATAACAATTATGACTATTAGACATTAAATTTTAAGCTTAAATTTATGTTTCATTAAATGAGAAGTTCATTGTTTTACCAAATGGTAAGTAGTAAAATTGAATTCATGCAAACAAAATACAACCTAACTTAAGGAATTAACAATATCTCTTTAATAAAAGTGCTTTCTTTTTATGCCATAAACTTAACTCTTAGATTTATTGTTATTCTTCAAATAAACTTTCTCTCCATGCAATAAATTTATTTCCTTGGGATTCAAAGTTTATAGCACAACATCATAGTTATGAATTAATAGATTTGTAATAAACTTAATTCTTCAACATCATGGTTATTCTTTAAATTAATTTTCTCCCTCAATATGCAAGTAGATTCAATTCTTTTTAAAACAAGGTTGATTCATTTAATTACAAGGTCATAGTGAATAAATCATTATGTAATCATTAGAATATTATCAAGAATAAACTTATGCAAATTAATGCAAACCTACCTTAGATAGATCATCAATCTTGAAGCATTAGTAATATAACTTATACAATTAAAATCAAGGCTCTTATTAAGACATTGCATTGGTTTATCTATCTAAGACATTAGTGAAATAACTTATGCAATTAAAATCAAATCTTCTTTAGTTGGATTATTTATTTATGTAATTCAATCAAAATTAATAAACCCTTTATCTTGAAATAATAGATTATGCCATGAAGTCTCCTTGAGTTAGAATTATTTATGCTATCTTAGATGGATATTTATCTTGAAAATATTACTGTTATGCAATTTAAATCAAAACTACTTATTCTATGACATAGATTATGCAAATAGATTCAAATTTATTTTCTAAGAAATACTAACATTGCAAAATAATTAGATTCATACCATCTCTGAATTAGATCACCCATCTTAAAGAATTTAACTTTATGTTTAAGTGTTTTTATTTCATAAATGGATTTGACTATTCAATTCATTGCTACAAAAAGTTTTACTTTCATAGGATGTAAGTAGATGCAATACTTCTTTCTAGCAAATGTACTTGAATAAATAGCTTTTTTTTTAGTAAGTTAATTTAATTTTACTTCCTTATCAAGAAGGTATAAAGTTTTTATATTACCATTTGGTTTATGTGCACAAGCTACTTTTCTTATTATTGATAATGCATTTAATTTCCTTCTTAGATAGAAAACTTAAATAAGAGGAGGAAAACATTAAAACCAACAATGTTTGGTATTAACGGTGTCTTTGACTCACATTTATGGGTAATGTTGTTGCGCTTGAGTTATTGCACTTATAGCCTAAAAAAGCTGCAACAACGACGTCTGTGGCATCGTCCCTATAAATCACCAAGGAGTAATAAGGATAATTTTGGAGTGAAAATCCAAGGGGTGGGAAATCCCTCTTGGATGGATAATATAAAAAGGATAATACTATAATAGACTTACATCCGCTAGTGAAAATCATAGAAAACCCCAATAGGGTTTGGGCATGTGAATTGACTTTTTAATTCTTTTATCTTTGATGATTTGTTATTTAACAGGAAAGGGTGACGTTACTTATAGGAATTTAGGACAAATGAATTAGGAAACAAGCAAAAGGTCACCATGAATCTTTATGCTTTATATGCTCCCTTATGTAAGTAGCAACCAAAGAGAAACTATCTAGGGAAATGGCCCTAGAAAGGGTCATGTACCCACAAAATAGTTTACATCCAACACTAGATTAGAAAATAGAACTACATATTATACACCTTGATCCCGTGCTAAAATGGTGTATGTAGGCAGTCTAGGGATGGAGTTGTCCCTAGTACACAGGCCCTCAGGGTGGGGATTTAAGATTGGTTAAGGGTGTTTACCTTATTGGTCTTGTTAAGATACCTTGAGTTAAAGGAAGATAAATAAATATTAAAATTGAAGTTGGAAATTACTAGTTATACTCAGAAGGAATCCCAGATGGATTCACTTGATTCCCTAAGGCTTTAGGCCAAATTCTGGGGTGAGACTCAAGCTTTTATTATTATCTCACATACTCCTAAGGATGTCGACCTCAGTGCACTCCTAGTAGGGGAGTGTAGTCTTTAGAGAGTGACTTAGGACCCGAAAGGTCCCGATGAGTCTAAGTCTCTAGCCAAAGCATTTTCTAACCCATGTGGTTAGATGTCTACCTTATTTGGATAGATAGATCTTGGTCCTGAATGGACATTAACCTAACCTGAATGGTTAGATGCCTATCCTGGATGGATAGATGAGTCTTGGTCTTGTATGGACATTAACCTAACCCATATGGTTAGATGCCTATCCTAGATGGATAGATGCCTATCCTGTATGGATAGAAGTTTCTGAGTATACAACTAATTGAGCAAGACATTAAGAGATTTACTTTTAAAAATAAATTAGTGAAATTTTGGATTAAGGAAGTGTGGTCTCTTACAAATCTCCTAATTTAGTAAAAATAAGGGGTTAATTCACTTAGTTTCATCCTAATACTTTCAAGCACTCAAGCATTCAAGTGATCACTTGCATTCTAAAGAATTTCAAGAGCATTCATAAGGAATTTCACAATATATTTCAAGTGTTTATTGCAACAATTCAAGATCATATCATCATTTCAAGGGTTTAATACATTCATGTTGTTGAGCTAAGAAGTGAATGTTGCATTGAGGATTCATTTACAAGCATCATCCTACATCCAAGATCTACATTCTTCATGGCCACTACATGTTAGTATGTAGATTTGATTCACAAGACATCATCCAAGGTGATATCATTTACTTTATTACACTTTCATGCTTCATTTCCTTCATTTCATCACTTGGTTTAATTACCTACAAGGGGTTTGACTTAGGAAAACCCCCATTCACTAAAAAATCAACAAGTTTTCTTGCCCTTGAGTGTGTGATTGCAAATTTATAGGTTGAAGATGAAGTTGAGCAAGATTTGGAGCAAAGTTGTCAAAGTTGCAAAGTTGCAAAAGTTGTCATTCAAAGTGCAAGATCATGGAAAGAGTTCTACAAAATTGAATATTGACTTCCAGAACTTGGTAATAGGGATTTCAAGAGTGCAGAAATAAAGGTACAAGATCTTGAATTCAGTTTTCCAAAACCTTGAAAGGACCCATTCGCCACTAAAGGCGAATGAGTCCTCCATATACCAAAAACAACAAATTTCTGGCTAGGTACACAACTTTTTATGCTCTAAAAACATCCCCATAATTTCTATAATAGTTAGGTTGCATGTTTGGTTGTTATTAGCATCTTATTTTACATAATTGAAGTGATTTTAGGCTTGGAAAAATAAGTGATCAATCACTTTGTCAACTCATTGTGGTTGATCCTAATTTACCACCAAATCATTTTTGGTGAATTGACTCATTCAACATTGCAATTTTTTGAATTTTGGAGTTTCTCATTGCATATTAAGTTAAAATCTTGCATTCATTGTATTTAGACTTGCATTGAATTAGGGTTTCTTCTTTTGCATTGAAATCTTGTATATCATATAGGGTTTAGATTTGCATTGTTTTGCATCTTCTTAAATCTAAAAAATTATGAAAATAAATATTTTGCATCTCATTTAGGTATCATTCAATTGCATGTGAAAATAAAAAAAAAATTGCATTTCAATAGAGGTCTTGCATTTCATCTTTCTATTGCATTTTTTCCTTAAATTTTTGGAAAATTTGAAGTTGCATTTCACTGTCTACAACCTGGAATTGAAAGATATCTCTGAAATCTTGCAAACCACTAAAAATAGTTAAAAAATACCTAACCAGGACCCATTCACGTGTACTAGCAAATAAGTCCTTGATCAGGCCTAAGCTAAAGCTTTTGGCATTTGAAAAGGCATTAAAATACAGTCTGAAATCCACAAAAAGATCCTAGAAAGACTTAACCAAGACCCATTTGCCCTTACAGGCAAATGAGTCCCTGCTAGTTATAGATTTGCAATTTTAGGACATTAAAAACTTAGTTTTTAGCTTTTGTTTGGTGTATTTATCCAATTGCTTCAATTTATTGATTTGTTGTTTCATCAATTTCATTGCATTTAGCTTAAATTGCTTCATTTCAATGCATTTTTAAAAGCTCAAAATTGAATCAAAGCATTTCATTTTCAGCTTATTGCATTGTTTAATCAGTAAATTACATTGCTTAGATTCTAAAAATTGCATTTCATTCTAGGTTATTGCATTGTACCTTTTCCATTCTAGAGTTTGCACACTAGGTTTGTAAGACTTGCATGAGCTTTACAAGTTGGTTTCCTATTCACAATAATATTATAAGATGTAGTTCGAGGCTCATGTGATTCAATGATCTGTCACTTGTAATGGATCTTGGGTGTTCTAACTCTCTTTCTGATAGAGTTGAGAATCAACCCTTCATGGCTCATAGTTTTCATACTTCATTACCTATGCCTTCACCTCCTACAACCAATGTCCTTAACATTACCAAAAATATCCCTACCATTACCACTTCTACTCAAGCTTTGGGGTCTACTCAAAGTGAAGGTGGAATTCCAATAAACTAGTACACAACCTACAACAAAATTCTAACCTATAAAAAAATTCCAACCTACAACAAAATTTCAACCTACCACAACATTCTAACCTACAAAAACATTTCATCCCACAACTAGCATTCAACCAAACACAACAATCATACCTACTAGTATCGTATACACTTCCATAGGTATTCCCATAGGAATTCCTTCCACCTTTGTGCCTTCAAATATAATAATTCCGCAACAATCCAACTCCACCAACCTACAATTCACTATCCCTCTACATACATACACTACACCACCTTATTCTCTTCAACCTTATAACCAAAATGACCCTCTCATTAATTCACTTTTGCAAACCATGGCATCCCTTCAACAACAAGTGACAACATTACAAAAAAATAATAAAAAGTTACAGTACATCAAGTGCACCCTGTTTTCACTTGACATATTAAGATCACAAATGCCACAAGGAATAGAGGTCCCTCAATTTGAGAAATATAGTGGGAGAGGAGATCCTATAAGCCATGTTTCCACCATCACAACCTTGTGTAGTGATTTCATCTTTGAGGATAAACTATTGGCTAAGTTATTCCCCAAATCTTTGAAGGATACTACTTTAGAGTGGTTTTTATCTTTACTGAACAATTCATTTGGTTCATTCAATGAACTAATTGATGTATTTTACAACCACTTCCATATTCACATGGGTCCCAAGATGACCCTTGTTTATTTAATGGCATGCAAGCAAAAGGAGGATGAGAAAGTGACCGATTTCATAGGAAGATATCAAACACTCTATTCGCAAGTGAACATTAATATTCTTTATGTTGAACTTCAAAGAATGTTCATTTCCAACTTACAAGATAAACTCCAAATAAAACTTGAGATGTTGAAGTTTCAATCCTTCACATAGTTATGTACCCTTTGTGACCATCAAAACTCAACTAGCAGTCATGATGTGAAAAATCCCTCTAGTCGACCTAAACAGTATGATTCCGCAACTCAAAACAATTATCAACCATTCAAGAAACAAAATAAGGGCTTCTTATAGTTAAATCCTTCTCAAACAAGCCAATAAAATAGTAACCAAGTGGCTGCTATAAAAGCAACAACTCCTTTTGGGGATAGAGAGAGAATTCACTCCTTTACCCAATACCCTTCACAATATCATGTTGCAACTCATTGACATAACCATGCTTACCTTACCTCCTGTTAGAGAACGTGACCCTACTTTACCATTACCTAAAGGCTTTCAAAAAAATTCTTATTGTCATTACCATCAAACAAATAGACAGTACAAAATACTGTAAGCGTCTTAAACATCTTGTGCAAGACCTTATTGATTCTAATCATTTACTAATCAGAGGTGTGAATGATCAAGACAATAAATTTTTAGCTCTTCCTAATCCAAATTTTAATTTTTTTACAAATCCCATGCCTAAGCACAACATTTCATTTGTCAAAGCTAGTGAAATGAAGACTGATGTGATGAATGTTGACGTGAATGATGACAATACAGATACCATTGAACAACATCCCATGGAAAACACGATAGCATTTATCAAAGCTAAATCTCATAAGGAATTGACTAGACAAGCTCTTGACATTTCCTTCTCACAAAATGACATATCTAAATGTGCACCTGATGGTCCTCTTTATATAGCAAACAGAATCAATAATAAGCCAACTAATGGGATATTGATTGATCCCGTTTGTGGAGAGAATGTGATCATATAAGAATTCTTATATGTTCATGAGCTATATCAAGATACATATGACAATCTAAAAGCATGGATCAAGACACATAATGAATTTTCTTTCCCTATGATAGGCTCGATAGATCTCCCTTTAAAACTAGGACCAAAAAAATTAACAATCTCATTCTCCATCATCCCACAATCATACCAATTTCATGTGAAGCTAGGCTATCCATGGATTCACTCCATGAATGTCATTCCTTCGGTTGTGCATAAATGCATAAATTTTCCATTTGGTAATAACAACTTCATTGTGCATCATAGCGGATTTCATCCAGCCTTGATAAAAGGGAATTTTTCACTAGATTATTTTTGGCCTGAGCCTATGGAACCTATCAAGCCTCGTGAAGATTTTTTTTTCAAATCATATAAAAAATTCAAGGCAAAGAAAATTGTAGAACTATCCCTTCAAAATATGCCTCAACCTATGGCCGAACCAACCATCATTAATGAGACAATGATTGAACCTAAAACACTTCCAACCATACAAGAATAATCTATAGAACAAACTCCTACAATTTCCCACAAGAGACCACGAGATAGTACAAGCAATCCTATTGTCCCTCCTAGAGTCAAATTTTTTTACAAAGTCAAAGGGAAAGCAGGTTAACAACCTCCTGTTGTTTCTTCTATTCATCCAAAGGAAGAGAAGGAACCTATGATTAACAAACCCACTCTTGCACAAAATTTTTTTGACAATAAACTAAAAATAAATTGAAGTGATAGAGAGTGTAGACATAGATGTGCTATTTCTCATAGATTGCAAACTCAAGAAACAATAATAAAATAGAAAATCAAAATCAAAACCTACCTAAAGCAATGCATGATGAATCTCAACCCTCACCACAACATAAACAAGAACATTGCATGGACATTGCTATTCGACCTCCTGTTGTGATTGATTTAGACGATGACATTGATATTGCAAAGATTGATGAACAAGTGCATGATGAGTTGAATAAATTGTTTTCTTCTTCTATGACCTTAAATGGAAAATCCCCTAAAAAGAGTGGTGAACTTGGTGTGTGTCCTAGTTCAACACTTGACGTTGTCCCTTTGGCTAGTTTCCCACCTTTTGTTTATACTGATTGAGATTGGGAGGAAAATGACCTGCTTTAGGTTGACTCACCTATTCCTTACTAGTCTTTTTATTTTTCATTTTTCTTTGTGATTTCATGTGCATAATGTGATCCCTTGTGACATTTCATTTTATGTTCCTCTCTATTTTGTGCATTCTTCTATGTGTACCTTCATTCTTCTCTATGTTGTAATCATTTTTCATTTGTCTTGTGTTTTCCTTTTGGGGATGACACAAGGCATTGAGACATTTATGTCTCTTCCATTGTGACCCAAAATATTTTTCTTTATCTTTTCATTTTTCTTGTGTTATCCTTTTAGGGATGACGCAAGGCATCGAGACATTCATGTTTCTTCCATGTTGACCTGAAAGGCTTTTCTTTGTTTTCTCTTTCTTTGTGTCATTCTTCTAGTTTTGTGAGTATTTGAGGAATGATGAAATTTCCATTCTTTATGACAACATTGTAGCATAGACATATCGACCCCAAATCCATAAAACCCTTATGTGTTTGTGGGGGAAACCCTTCCTTCCTATCTCATGACACAACTTGCTTTAGAAACATATGAATTGGCATAGGGTTTTCTGAGGAAAGCTCTCATGTCTTGGGATAAAAAACATTAGCTACTTTAAACCAATTGCTCATAGTGATGGTGTAGCAACCGCTTTAAAGTAGGGGCATACATGATTTTCCTTTTTTCTTGTGATGTGTCCTCTTCTTGGTGGTGTCATTGGGTTTGATGCCATCCAAGAGTGTACAATCTAATGTCATAGAATGATTCAAACAAGGCATCCCATGGGCGATGATCTAACACTTTTGACTTGGCCTCTCTTGGAGACATTAGGCACAATGCTCCTTAAAAAGAAGACTGTTACACGAACAAAGAAAAATCCCATTTTAGAAATTTTTTATTCAAAAGCATTTACAAAAGCATTTTCATTGTGGTGCCTTATTAAAGTTATCAAGAGGATAAATTTGTTATGGTTAGTATGATGGGAATTCAATACACTGGCATGACTTTATTATTATACAATGGGAATCCAACACAATGGCATGACTTTCTCACTAAACCACTTCATTGGGACAACTCACCTAGTGGACAGATTGAGGTTCCACTACCCCAAAGTGAGCACACATATTTTGAGACAACTCACCTAGTGGACAGACTGAGGTTCTACTACCCCATAGTGAGCAACATTTGTTATGGACAAACAACCACCACCTTGCATCATGTTGAATCATTTGTTCTTGATCCTTTGTTTTTGTTTATTCTTGGCCTTTGATAGGGTATGATCATGTATCTTTGTTATTACTGCATACTTAAGTGTCTTAGATGTCTACTTTAGTGTGAGTTTGATATGGGGTCATCTTCTCACTAAAGTGGGGGAAAAATGTAGTAACAAAAAAAGTAAGCCTTTTCCTTGCTTGATCTGATAATTTATATTAAAGATAAACAAATGGTGTCTTGGAGTGGTGTTGTAATGTCTTGTACACATTCACACTATTCTAGTACCTTTATTTGACTAAAACATGCCTTAATTGGTCCTTTGAAAGGGTGTTATAAAGTGTTGTAACACACTTTCACACTTTTCTAGGACTTATTTGCTTAATTGAGCCTAATGGGACCCTTTCTAAATAAAAATTTACATAATTGACACTTTGTTTAAGTGTTGTAAATTGTTTTAAAGCACTTTCAAATTCAATTAGGTGGTCATAATTCATTGTGGTTAATTGGAGTTATTAACCCCCCTTTTAGGCCTTAGTTTTGACCTCCCGAGGATCTTTTCCGACAATCATAAATTAAATATCAAATTATTTCATTGGTAAAAATTTGGTCCTGGTAAGTTGATCCAGGACCCATTCATCCTTGATGGAAAATGGGTCCTCCCTTAATAGGACCCCCCTTTTTCAGTTGATCTAGAATGGGTGTTTGGCCTTCTTTCAGCTCCTCGAAACTTGGTCCTAGAAACTTAGCTAGGACCCATTCGCCCATTCGCCACCAACTCCCTTAATGAGACCCTAATTTTTTAATTTTATTTTGGTGGGAATTTAATTATCTTTCTTTATAGATTTGATGTCGACCTTAGTTCTTTGAATTTTGAGGATAATCTCCTAATTTAGTAAAAATAAGGGGTTAATTCACCTAGTTTCATCCTAATACTTTCAAGCATTCAAGAATTCAAGCATTCAAGTGGTCAAGCATTCTAAATAATTTCAAGAGCATTCATAAGGAATTTCACAACAAATTTGAAGTGTTTATTGCAAAAATTCAAGATCATATCATCATTTCAAGGGTTTAATGCATTCATGTTGTTGATCTAAGAAGTGAATGTTGCATTGAGGATTCATTTACAAGCATCATCCTACATCCAAGATCTACATTCTTCATGGTCACTACATGTTAGTATGCCGATTTGATTCACAAGACATCATCCAAGTGATATTATTTACATTATTGCACTTTCATGCTTCATTTCCTTCATTTCATCACTTGGTTTAATTACCTACAAGAGGTTTGACTGAGGTAAACCCCCATTCACTAAAAAATCAACAAGTTTTCTTGCCCTTGAGTGTGTGATTGTAGATTTATAGGTTGAAGATGAAGTTGAGCAAGATTTGGAGCAAAGTTGTCAAAGTTGTAAAAGTTGTCCTTCAAAGTGCAAGATCATAGAAATATCCCTACATAATTGAATATTGACTTCCAGAACTTGGTAATAGGGATTTGAAGAGTGCAGGCATCAAGGTAAAGGATCCTGAAATCAATTTTCCAAAACCCTAAAAGGACCCATTTTCCACTAAAGGAAAATGAGTCCTCCATAGCCCAAAAACAACTTTTTGGCTAGGTACACAAATTTTTATGCTCTAAAAACATTCCAAATAGTTGTGATAACAGTTAGGTTGCATTTGGGGTTGTTATTAGCATTTTATTTTACATAATTGAAGTGATTTTAGTCTTGTAAAAATAAGTGATCAATCACTTTGTCAACTCATTGTGGTTGATCCTAATTTTCCACCAAATCAGGTGGAAAACAATGCCATCGTTTATTCCTTGTGTAGACACTTAAAAATGTCTCGATGAATCACATTGGTTAACTAACATCATCTCTTTCAATTTCATCCTAATTCCTCTATTTAATAGAATAATGTCAATTATTTGGTTAAATTCACCTAAATCTCCTATTAAATATTAAATAACTCACATTATTTGATTAATTCATTGTGTTAAAATTAATCCTCCTATTTAATTAAATTATATCCAAATTATTTAATTAAATTCATCTAGATGCATCCTTTATTCACTCTTTGATTAAATAATCCTAATTATTTAATTAAATCCTCAAATCCCCTTTTCATTAAATAAATCAATAATTTAATGAATATCCTCACATCTTGCACATTTACATTTAGTTCTAATTAACTAAATTTATAATTATCTAATCCTCCCACTTGCAAGGGAATATTTTAAGGGAATATTCCTCCTCTGCACATTCCTCCAAAAAGGGAATATTCCTTCCACTTTTGCACATCAAAACTTTGTTTTAATTTGCTAAATATCTATTTCCCTCACCCATGCAAATATTCCAAAGAATATTCTCTTTCTTCACTCATTTGAAAAAATGAATATTCTTCCTTATAACAAAATCACAAGACTTCATGTGGAAGTTAACTTACAAGACTTCATGTGCAAGTTAACTAAAAAGACTTGTGCATTTTAAAGGCATGTTTTTTTGAAAGAATATGAGCCCTTGATTCTTTCCTTGATCCATGTGATCATTGATTCTCATCTGTTGATGAGAATCCATGATCCATGTTTCACTTTCCTCCATCCTTGACCATTGATTAGATTTTTCAATATTAGCCCTTCATTTTTTATTTGCTTTCCTATAAATAGATCACTATTTGGAAACAAATGGATCCATCTTTAATATAAAACTTATGTTGTTAAAATCACTCACTTGCACTCACATTTAGCACAATTTTAGCTTATTTTAATCACACCATATTAGCTTAGCTTCCATTAATGGCTTCCATGATAACATAAATGCATCGATTTAGTATTTTGTAATTAGAGTTTCAATCTTTTTCGCTTAAAATCCATTTAGATTAGCTTTGCACTCACCCACATCTTGATCATCTTAGCATAAATCATGTTAAAATAGCTTGCATCTTGTTAGTTTAAGATTTGAATCATGTTTCATCGCACATCTCACAATGGTTTCATCAGGTTTCTTCAATAAAACTGATTGAAACAAGCTCATTATCCAAGGGATTGGGAAAGGGTCATCATTCCACATCAATGCAACACCACTCCCTAATAGGACAAGTTTCAATGTCTTAGATTAGAGGTTTGTGAGGATTTCATGATTTAGAATGTTAGTTTTAATGGCTTCTTTGTCTTTGTTTATAGTGAATAATCTTATTGGGATTGATGCTTAGTGGGTTAAATATGCCTTGAATTTGTATGGATCAGGTGTAGTTAACCTATACTATGTAATTGGTCACATTTTGGCACTAGGAGAGAAAAATTTAATGCTTTGTGTGTTTTTTGGAGAAATTTTGTAGGTTACACCCTAGAATTTTGCTTGAAACCCATCACTTTTTTTTAATTATAGAAAATTGTGTGAATTAAAGATTGAAAAATGACTATCTGGGTTTTTTAGATCTTGGTCTTACCTTTCCGTAGCTTTTTACAACACTCAATTTCATCAAGAATTGAAAAAGATATTGAATTTTTAATTTTACTATGTTTTTTTTTTTTTAAATTGGGTTTTCTTTGTTTTAATTTGAATAAATTTTTACCCCTCTTTTAGTTAATTTTTTTTTATGGGTTTAATCTCTTAAATGTATTTCCTTAATTTTTAATGAATTATATATGACTAATCTTGCAGAAAGGTTGCTAGGTTTTGAATATCTCATGTTTAGCTTTCCAAAACATTTTATAATTTCAAAATTCATCAAGATTTGAGGAAGTCGTTATCTAAAGTTGCTATTTTAATCATCCATCATTAATTTTGCTATGTTTTTTAAAAAAATTATGGGTTTAATCTCTTAAATGCATGATATTCCTTCATTTTTAATGAATTCTATATGATCAATCTTGTAGAAAGGTTGCTGGGTTTTGAAGATCTCATGTTTAGCTTTCCAAAACATTTTATAATTTCAAAATTGATAAAGATTTGAGAAAGTTTTTGTTATCTCAAGTTGTTATAATCTAATTTTCTAAAAATGTTTCTCAACACTTAGTGAAAGGATAAAATGAATTAACTATCAAAGTTGGCTAAAATTGAACTAGACCTTCACATTTGCTTTAAACTTTGACATGCTTTAAATTTTTGATTTTATCTGATCACTAACATGTCACTAAATTCTCATTTTTTCTTTTTAGACTAACTGGTTTTGCAAGTTGGAGCGATAAATTTTGAAGTGAAGAAGCATATTACCATTTGAATTATAATTGTAACAAGTGTTGCGATACTTTTGGGCCAATTAGAACCCATTTATCATGCTTTTTATTTCACACTTTAGGACCACACTAGCTTTCAATTGGGTTTTAAAATGAACGCTCAAATCGGTTAAAAATGAACCCTCACTCCATTATGCTACTTTGGGTTTAAAATTGAACAATACAATTAACACTTTGTTTGGTGCTTAAAATGAATTTACCTTTGCTTTGAGGGTTAAAATTCACAAGTGCTTCCTATGTCTTGTGATTTACATTTTTGTCATTGAATGCATATGTTCTTCTCTTGCGCCACTTGGAAATCTTGGGAATCAAGAGAATCACTTTGACATTTTGTATAATCACCTACATATTTCAATTTGGATTAAAATGAATCCCATGCTAGTGTGAGGAAAAGGTGTTGTGAATGCTCTATCCTTTCGTCACCTGACTTGGGAGATCGAACAACAAACGTATGTCCTTGATTTTGTATATCTTTAGAGGGCCTGCCACCCCACTTCAAAAAGTGGGAACGAACCAAGTGGTAATGAGCTAAACCCAAGCTCTTTCAAACTACTATATAAAAATAGTGTTTGTGACAAAAGTCATTAGCAATAGGTACAGATGTGTCATACCAACAAGTGCCACCCTTAGTGTCTGCGTGACACATCAAAATCCTTTCTTAAGAAGGGACCGAGAGGCCTCTTGATTGAAATAATCTTGAGCTAATCTCTCCATTTGTATGGCCACCTTGAACGAGATTCCTTACTGATAATCAATTGTTTAGAAGCCAAAGAACCTTCATGCTTGTTGGTGCAGGAATAGTTGTTCCAAAGCCACCCCAAATTTTACTATCTATTGTTGAAACAAAAAAATCCTTAGGATCTTCAAATCTTCAAGATTTGAGATTTGGTGGTCCCGAGAAGTGTGTGTCGTGAAAGGGGGAGCCAGTGTCATCAAATCTCTAGTTGTTCACATTGTCTTAGTGTTTGGCGAAATCCAAGTGGGGATTCAACAAGTAGTATCTTCTGAACCTAGGATGGTAAAACACTTGTGAGTCAATTTAATACTTTGCTTGGTTCCAAAATATTGCAAACAAATATTAACAAGTGTTTTCAAAATTTCAAACCCTTTGGTCTAAGTATGGATACTCTTTGACAAAACCTTGATATTAATGCTTGTCCTAAGGATTTATTCTTATAGACTTCTAAATATTTTGGTTTACATCTCAATCCATATTTTCCAAAGTTAACCTAGGTAACTATGCCCTTGAGTTCATACTTTTCATGAAATGGAATTTTTGGAATAGATGATGTTTTTGACATAGACATTTAGTTTGAAATTAATCAAGACAAGTGTTTTTGGTAAAAAGAAACTCGCTTAAGCAAGATAAATTGACAAATTGAACCACACATGACCATTTGGTGTGTGATCGCTCTGGTTGAACAACCTAACCTTATGATCTCTATTATACAAGGAAAATATTGCAAAAAATTGAGTCCAAGTTCTACTTTCAAAATCATTGAGTCTTATTTCCAAAAACATTTGAGTTCTATTTTACAAAAATTATTGAGTCCTTAGGGTTTGATCACTTTAGATGTATAGCATGTTTCTCACTACATTGGTCTCAAAAAAAAGGTTCACTCTAGTTCAACATTGGGTCAAACATTTCATCCACCCCTTCATCAAAACTCACCCTTCACTTCACCAAACTTTGCGAAAATGTCAAATACACCAACACTCTTTGACTTAGACATCAATCAAACCAAACCCTAACTTAGCTACTTTGTATGTGAAATGAATCCTTTTCCATGCACCTAGTTAAGTTAGTTATCATGCTTGGACTAGTTTATCTTGAAGGTCATGAGTCTACCCTAAAGATTCACAAGTTCATAAACATCCTTTATCTAAACATCAAAACATCAAAATTAAGTCAAAAGAATTGTCCCAAAATGTTTGCAAAGATAACTCCCCATATCATTCACCTTTTTATCTCTCATTATCACCTCAAGCTCCAAAATGACTTAGAATGTCCCTTCTACCTAAATTTGAGTCAACTAGAGAGTTCAAGCATTACAAATCTCAACAAAACTATCCCATAGTTAACCCAAAAGTTATGGTTAAAAAAAGATCACAACACAAGAGAATCATGGAGAAAACCAAAGTCTCATCTACCATTAGTGATACCAACCCTCAAGAATTCAATCCACAAGGTCATTTTACCCCCACACAACAAATCCAAGATCTGGTAGGACCTTATGAGATAGAATACATTACAAAAAACCCACTTCAACTTACTAAAGAGGAAATCCTTGAGTATGAACAAAATCATCCAACTTTTCTCACGTAAAATTTGACACTAGGGTTAACCCAATCCATGATTCAACCAACTCCATCCCTTGTGCCAAGTCAACCCTTAACATCTAGTCTTGCAACTAGGCTAGGAAACAACCTTGGTCTCACTTCATGTCTAGGAACAAACACAATTGTGGGTATTCACAACACGACCATTCCATTAACCACCAACCTTCCCCAAAACACAATTTGGACCCCAAAATTTGGCATACCACTTACATTCCATGGAACCACAAACACCTCAAAATTTTGGGTGTAGCCATCTTTATCCATCACCACAAATACCCCAAGTATGCCTAATGTTACACAAGGTAATGTGAACCAAGTACCTCAAGTAGGAAAACAAGGGAAAGTTAAAAATATCACACAAATTCAACCCTTGACAAGTGGTTCCAAAAAACCCATTGAAACATCAAAACAAGTGGTTACCCAAGCTACTCAAGTCAATCCATCATCCACATCAAACCCATCTATCATCGACCCAAATCAAAACAACCCCTTGGTCACAAACCCCATCAAATAAGATAATATCTTGATTACATCCCAAACAAAAGGAAATCCACAAAACATTGGTCAAGGAAACCTTTTCAATCAATGGACTGAAGGTACTCATATGTCATTACCATCACAATATCTAATGGAATCATCATCTTTCCCCATGGTCCCACTCACCATGAAAAATCAAATGGGACCTCAAAATTACATTCCTCCACCTCAACCCACTATCTTATAATGAATGTTAAACCAAGGGAACCCCAACCTCTCATCAACAACCTATAACCCACTCAAAACATAAACACCCAAAACCCATTATAGATGTCCCGACAACCAACTCGTCCTACATTGCAAGCACATTCCCTAGCTTTACAACAAGCACAACAGGCTTATCAGTAAGTAGTCCAACAACAACACCAATAAGAAACCTTAGTAGCACAACAAAAACAACAACAAGAAGCCTTAGTAGCACAACAACAAAAATAAGCACAAGTAGCCTTAGCAACATAACAATAAGAAGCCCAGTATCAAGCCCTAGTGGCCCAACAACAACAACAAGCACACCAGACAACCTTAGCAACACAATAAGCCACCTTAGTAGCCCAATGACAACAACAATCCAAATAATAAGCTCAACAATATGACCAAAAACAATAATTGCTTGCACAACAACAAAAATAACAGGGTTTGTACTATAACCCTCAACCAAACATTGCCAATACAAACACATTAGGAACATATATGCCTCCACCATCATCACGTTATCCTACACCACCATACACACCATACAACACCTCATCATATCAAAATACCACATACACTTCATCCAACATCCCACAATACACAACATATGTTCCTCCACCAAGTCCACATGATGATATGGCATCACAAATCAAGGCATTAACACAAGAAATGCAAGATATCCAGATGAGAAAAATGAACAAACCACATAATAGAACTTATGCCCATATCCATTCGATAGAAACATCGCAATGGTACCATTCCCTCCCAATTTTGAAATCCACAAATTTGATAAATATAGAGGGAGAGGAAGTCATGTGGAGCATATCAAAGATTTTAATGTCATGTGTATGGAGGTCACCTATAATGAGTCCTATTTGATGCTCCTCTTCCCATGAAGTTTAATAGGTCCTCCATGGATTAGTTTTCTCAATTGCCTCTAGGTATCAAAACTTTCCAAGAAATCATTGAAAAGTTCATAGATCACTTCTCCTTTAATCTTGACATGGACGTGAGCTTAGAAGAGTTGTATAATCTCAAACAAAACAAAGGAGAATCTTTTGCCAATTTCTTGCAAATATGGAGGCAAAAAGATAGTAAGAGCAAGTGGACCATTCCTGATGAACAACAAGTGGGAATCATCATATCAAATGTTGATCTAGATCTATCCTTCCACTTGAAGATGCAATGCATTACCTCTTATGAAAAGCTTGTCCCTAGAGACCTTAACATCGAGAGAGCCCTAATCTCATAGGGAAACACACAATTGTATAAAGACAACAGCCCATCCACTAGTTTTAACAACAAGCCCCGCTATTGGGCCAAGAACAAGAATGTTACTATTGATGGTGTTGTTGATGTAAAGGTGGTCGTAACTACTCCTAGGCAAGCAAAAACCCAAACCATGAATACAAAACAACCATACACGTCATCGTCAAAAAATCAAACAACCATCAATGTTGCAAACACTCAACATGGACAACAACGAACGAATAGTGCTCCTAAATGAAAATTCACTCACTTGGGGGAACCTAAGGAGGATGTGTTGAAAAGGTTGATATAGTCTAATCTTATCACACTCCCATATTTCTCAAATGATTAAGAGCCACAAGTCAAACCTCGTAGCTATAAAGATAATTATTTTTGTGAATTTCACTGATACAAAGGTCATAGCACAAAAATTCTTTTTAGACTCACACATCTAATAGAAGATCTTATTGAATGAGGAGACATTAATGTTGATAAAAAAAGTGGGAATGAAAATCTAAAAAATTTACACAAACCCTATGCCTGATCATACAAAAGAAAAATATTCAGGAAAGGCATCAACCTCAAAAAATGTAAACCATACATGTGATTCCATGGTGTGCCATATTTATTGATCAGAACAATGAGGAATCAGGTACGTATCAAGATACTATTTCAAAACAAAGTCCAAACCATCAATAGTGTTTACCAATATTTTATACCATAATGTCACCAAGTGGATATCAGATTGTGATATCTCTCCCACATATGACTCCATGTTTGGGCATGTTGAAGAAGTTTTGAAAGAGAAAGAAATATCCCTTATTGCACCCATACCTACCGACTGTTGTGCAGAGTATTTTACTGATGATATATCATCCAACCAATGGTCATGCCAAGAGGAGGCTTTTGAGGATAACAAAAGTTACTTTGAATTGAATCAGGATCAAGAATGCCTATCCCCAGAGTTTCACCAAGAGATGAGGGACATCTTCCAAACCATTTTATACTCCAACGATGTCCCTGATATCACCCCTGATATGTTTCTTTCTAACGGACATATAGACATTCTTCATTGAAAACATGAATCTCCCATTCTTGATATTCCTACACAAGAGCAAGCAACGGTCAAGATTCTTGATTCTTACAGTGATTGTACATCATCAACATCTTTTGAGTCAAAATCAACATCTTTTGAAGTAGTATCGACAAATAATGATGTCATAGAATCAAAGCAAATAGTTCATATCCCTGAACAACAAGAACCCATTACACTATCATGTGTTCACAACAACTCATATTTAGTGGCTATGGATCAGATGATACATTATGGGGGAAAATGATTAGGTATTGATAATACCTTCACAATGCCGAGGGAATACTTTCTACAAAAAACATCAACATATAGGGCATGAAGAATCCTTATGATGAAAATAGTGTCAACACTACAACTAGCTGTATCATGAGTTAGCATTCACCCATTATCTCATACAAAAACTGGGACCAACGTAAAAAGAATAATTCCTATCTAAGCAAGGCAAAGATCATCAAAGAAAATGAAGCAATAAATAAAAAAGGACACATCAAGTACAAATGGATACCAAAGAGAAATAAAGAAAATTATCCCTCCAAAAATCCTCTAGTTAAAGAAACAATGGGGAAAAATCAAAAAGGGAAAGGTATCCATCAAAAGAGACCTCAAATACAAAAGCATGCTTCTCAACCAAGGAACAAAGTATACCTAGTGGTTGATCCTAAGTCCATGAAAACCTTCGTTCCCACTCATCATTGCTCATCTGCCCAAGTTTGGAGAGTGAAAGGTTTCAAACTATCGACTAATCCATCTCATATTCCTTCATACATGTCACCATCCACTCCATTCACATTATCCAATTCTCGCATTGACCATGAGTTGGCAGCTACCCTTCATCATAAGGATCTTGAAGGCACTTTATTGTGATGTGCACACATAGACAAGGTTAATTCCAATACCAATAAGGAAAATAAAAGTTCTTCAGGGTTGCATTCAAGTGCTTGTAGCAAAGAAACTTCTTCAAGCAAGATATTGCTAGCACGTTATGACTTTAGGAAAGGCCATCATTGATGTGCCCCTAAGATACCCTCAGTCAGTCTTTAGGATTTTGTCATAATAAACTGAAAATCCATCAAACTGTTCATATCTCATCTTCAATAAGTCAAGTCAGTCACACATTGTGGTCTCTGCGTGTATAACGTAGGAAAGGATCAACTTTGATTAGCCCTTGAGGCCCCTAGGATAGATCTTTTAGGTTAAGTTCTTGGTCAAAACTCAAAAAATCCCTAAACATTTGAAAAACTCAAAATCCTAAATATTTAGAAAACTTAGAAAACACAAAAACATTGGAAATTTCGAAAAGTAAAAAACATTTGAAAATATTTTAAAGACCTAAACAACATAAAATATCTTAGAGAAAACCCTGAATAACCTCAAATAATTGAAAACCAAAACATTCACATAAACTTTCAAAAAGACCTAAACAACCTTGAAACATTTTCAAAATACCAAAAACATTGAAATATTTCAGAAAACCCAAAACCATCCATCCCATTTCACTTTCACCCGCAATAAACCTTCACCCATAATAAATCATTCATCACCCTCAACCTTTGACAAAACAAGTAGAAACACAAGTATAGCAAGTCATAAAGTGAGAACCTAAGTGTCAAAATCTAAAGTCTATGTCATAGGTAAATGAGTTAGTGAAGTTTGCATCAACAACTTATCAAAAACCGCATCCTAATCAAACCATATCATCAACATGTCCTAGGATGCATCCTTCATGTAATGGACACCAACATCAGAAATCAACTTAGCTAAAAATAAACTAGCAAGAGATGTAGGTAACACTTGACTGTTTGTCTTTGATCTTTTCTTCTGATTTATCTTAATGACTCATTCTAAGGACCTCTCGATGATGTCTATCAAAATGATTTAGAGAGAAAGGAATGGGGAATTGATCATTATATTTCATTTTCTATGCTTGTGGGTATTCTTGTAACATAATCTTGGTGAATACTTGCTTAGTTGGGTGTAGGGAGGCTGTTTGGAGTAGATTGTTGACTATTGTGTATTCTTTGGTCCAATATATTCTAAACTACTAAACTACATTCTGATGAGGTTTCCATATGTCAAGGTGTGAACAAGAACTATCCTATCTATTTGTAGCTTGTAAAAGTCCATTACACTAGATACAATGTCATCCTGGTTATTAATACCTTTATGCATTGTGTCTATGTGTTATATCAAAAATAAGGAATGATGGAAAATCCCATTCGCAAGATATGAGCAAATCATCATCATCATGCATCTCTCATCAACGTATCTAATAAAGTCTTAGTGGATCATGGACTTGTTGGAATTTTAAATCAATCTCAAAATCAATGGTCAAATCCATCTTATTCTTCTTATTCTTCTATATTTACTAACATTTCTATCCAAGTGTCGAATATATGTGATACATCAATATATTTGAGGCTACCCATAACTGATGATAGTCTATACATCATGAAATATGTCAACCTCAATATCTGAGCTAGCACAACAACAATCCCTCTTCTGCTAGGGCATAATGGTGCATCTATATCATCTTCAACTCAACAATATGAAAAGCTCTTTGATTCAAAAGCAGCCTAAAATCTCAAGAATCTCAAGCATAAGCCTGATTTTTCACCTATTGTGAGCCCGATCAGAACACTTTATTCTCCAATTGATCTCTCAAGGGGGAAACCAACCATCTTTCGAGCATATTGATATCAAATCATCTAACAAATTTTGTTCCTAACTTTTCTAGCAAATATTCATCAATTTATCAAAATAATCATCATTGGAATATATATTTCCCTACCAATCCTTGTTTTATTCAACACTATCCTTGCATTGTTGTGAATCCTCAACAATATTATCAAGCAATCAATCAATTCAATCAACTTTAGCTTGGCTATTAACATCCCAAAAAGATCATCGACATCCATTTCTACATCATCATCAACATCAAAATCAACATCGAAATCAACATCAGTCTTTGAACCAATACAACGAGTACATTGCTTCAAAGAGGGGTCAAATGTAGACACTTAAAAATGTCTTGATGGATCACATTGGCTAAATAACATCATCTCTTTCAATTTCATCCTAATTCCTCTATTTAATTGAATAATGTTAATTATTTGATTAAATTCACCTAAATCTCCTATTAATTAAATAACTCACTACATTGTGTGAATTGTGTAAAATGAGTAATTAGTAATAAAAATAGACAAAACAAATGAAATGTATTATATTAGAGAATTGAATCACATAATTATTTGAATTAAAAAAAAATTAGTTCCCTAAAATCATTCCATTGTTCTCTATTCTCAAGGATCCTCTAAATCATTAATGCTTTCAGATTTGTGTATGCACTAGAATCTTTGGATGACAACCTAAGAAATGAGATGTATTGAAATGCAAGAATCTATTTCCTACATGATGGATAAACTATGTGATTGATGCCATGATGCTATGATATTGATGTTGTTGTATATAGATGAATATTATGCTATGATAATGATACTAAATGCTATGGTGGAATTGTTGTAATGAAGCTACTATGATAATGAAAATGCAGCTATGAACTAAGACATGATTCTAAACTAAAATGCCTCTAAATTGCTACATGCTAAAATGCTCCAATGCTCTAAATCCTCAAATGCTCAAAGGTAATTTCTGCAAAGTAAGTTTTCTCAAAGATGGGATGATAAATGTTGGAGAATGAGCTGTATTTATAGGATTTCCAAGGCATAAAATGATGTGGCATCAACCAACGGTCAAGATTTCAGCTAGAGAGATGAAGGGTGGAGAACGAAGAAGTTTGAGGGAATCATGGAGATGGTTCCCTTTAAAATAACACCATGGCAAGTGTGAGAGAGAATGAAATGATGGAGAGAGCCAAGTGTCCAAGGTTGTTTCAAAATTGGATGAGGATAATTCCAATTTAAAAATTAAGAATAATTAAATTCATGAGACACTTGATGGCATGGCAAGAAGAAAAGTTGGAGACATGTGACCAAATTCAAATTTTAGAATTTAAATTTAGTAAGAAGATATTAATTAAATAAAACAAACTATTGGAATTTGTTTATTTAATTAAAATTAGAGGAATGTGATTTAAGATGGAAGAATTAGAAAGTGTGAACTACATAAATAAATTTATAATTTATTTATAAGTAGATGAAATAAGAGATTTATTAATGAAACACTTTGAATTTAATTAATTAAGTATCGTGACCAATTTTAGGTGTATACATTTTCCCCCTTTTTGAAGTGATGTGTTTACACATTGCTTCAAAGAAAATTTTGTTGGTGATGTCGACAATTTTTTTTTGATATGCCCTAGACGTTGATTTCCAAGTGATGATGGATATATGCCCCCTCGGGAGATTAATTGATGAAGTTTTGAATTTTTGAGATTTTTTGAATTTTTCAAAAATTTTATGATGCAAAGATGATTTATCTCCTAAAAAATGATGTTGAACCTGCCAGATGATGAATTGATTAATTGAGCCCCTTTGAAAAGTAAAATAAATCAACCCCATTAAAATGCCACTTAATCACCCCTTTAAAAGGTTAAAAGATGTGATTTTAAACTCATTTGTGCATTTACAATTTGAAAACTTGGAGTGATTGAGCAACCTAGTGCAAATTGAGCAAGATGGTGATTTTGATCCAGAACCATTGATTCGAGCGCATGCGACATCACAACCGCCTGGCCGCATATGGACCTCTGGTACGTACCCCAAAAAACTTCCTTGTAAATTTGAATTTCATTTTCTTGCATTTTTCCACATTTAAAATTCTGCTTTCCATGTTTTAGCGCATAGAAACCCCAATGTAGCACATTGATTTCTTGTTCTAGCACATCTAGTAGATTAGTGCATAGGGCTAGATTTTTAGTGCATAGGTTCATTTCTCTAGCGCATCTAGTAGATTAGCGCATAGGGCTAGATTTTTAGCGCATAGGTTCATTTCTCTAGTGCATAGAAGCTTTTAGCACATTGATTGCATGAAGTAGCACACTTGATAGATGTTTTAGTGCATATAGTGCATTTAGGGCATAATTTAGCGCATTCAATCAAAATTTTAGTGCATATGGCCATTTAGTGCATTGATAGAGGGAAACAATGCATTGATGAATTTTGATGGTGCATAAAGAGATTTAGCACTTTGGAACCCTATTTTGGTGCATTGATGAACTTTTTTAGCACATTAAAGCACTGTTCTAGTGCATTGAGGTTAGAATGATGAATTTTTGATTAAACTCCTTATTTTTGATGATTGATGACCATGTCAGTTGTTGATTTGATGATGCCTAATGATGTTGATAGATTAGATGATGATTGATCTAATGATAGGTGAGATTCAATGATAGGATGATGATAATTGGCCTTATGATAGGTGAGGATCAATGATAGGTTGATGATCAACCTCATGATAGGTGAGGATCAATGAAATATGCTCATGAGATGTAATCAAAATCTCATCAGAGCTGATTAGATTGATAGGATGATTAATTTTGATTGATTGATTTGCTGATTTGCGATATGTTATGATGATAGGAGTCTTCATCAGTCCTATAGATTCAAGAGTGCTTCCTGAGGACTTGGGATTTGATTCCACATTTGGTTCAGGCTGATCTGAATGTGATTGGACAATGCAGATTGAATTCGTTGCTTGACATGTCCCAGTATAGAATTAATAGGGGAATTTTGACCGCTTTGGAAGAGACTTGGTACAATGACAACAATACCTTCTAGTTACCCACTGGTGAGATGATAGTGACACAAAAGGATGTCTACCATATTTTGAGGATTCTAGTCATTAGAGAATTGGTTGTATATGATTCGACTGAGCAGAGAGGGACTGATACATTGTGGAGAGTGTTCAAGGATGAGCGAATTTGTGGTTATGAGAACCCATGGCAAGATATGGTGGATGCATATGTGACACTTCCATGTGTTCATGTTGGGTTTATTGGAGGTTTGCTATGTTCTAACCGCAGGTCAAAGGGAATTTCAATTGGATGGGGCTGGATACTAGAGAGCATGATTACACTAAGGACCAGATATGCATGGGGATCTTGCATGCTTGCTCATTTGTACCATGATCTACACTAGGTGGTCTATCTTAGAGGAGACAATTTGTTAGTTGGAGTTACATTGTTGCAGATATGGGTGTGGGAGCACATAGCTATTACTCATCTATTTACAGATAGACAGTGGCCAACCAATCATCCTTTTGTTCATGGATATACAGGCCCAGTTGTCGAGCCTAAGCTAGGAAAAATAAAGTATTGGCGAAGGGTTCTAGATGACCTGGAGATAGTTACCTAGAGGCCATATCTTGACTGTGAGTAGTGGCCAGAGGATGGCATAGAGATACCATATACATGTTCATCGAGATACCTGATTGGGAGGACCTAGTATGTTATTAAGAGATTCCTACTGAGGAGAGTCCTTCGACAATATGGCAAGGTATAGGGCATGACCTAGGGAGTGGCTTTGTATGCACAACGATGACATGATATTTTGGAATGGGGTTCTATGCTATCATATGATGTAATAGTTAAGGAGTACCAGGGATTACAGGCCATGCTCAGTATGCTCAATATTTTTGTGCACATCCCTTCCCATAGATATCTAGCCTAGATGAGCTAGTACCTTTGTTAGATGATGATCCAACATGAAGATGGAGGAGGGGTGGAGGAGATGAGGAGGAGGGAGAGAGTAGTGATGACGGGGATGATGGGGGAGATGGTGGTGGTGGAGGAGATGATGAGGGAAAAGATGGTGGTGAGGGCAGTGGTGGACCAATGCTGGATGTGTGAGACTTTAGAGTTCCTCATAAGAGGCAATCACTGGTGGCTGTAGCACAACATGTGCAGATTCAGTTTCCTTCTCAGTAGCAATAGACATAGATAGTTGCATTACAAGCATAGGTACAAACATTGCAGGGTCAGCTAGCATAGATACAGGGTTTTTTATAGACACAGGCGCAGGCGTAAGTGTAGGCACAGGCATAGATTTCCACCCTCATAGTGGAGAGACACCTTGAGACAACAGGTTGAGAAGGAAGAGGGTGTGGCCAAGAGATTGTAGAGAGCAGATGAGGGTACCACCGCAATAGATTACTTGAGAGAGGTGTGGTGCTCTGCCAGGGAGGCCGAGTACTACAGAGGCAGATATCATGAGGTAGTGCATTGGGTTAGTTATGAATAGTCTACTAGTGCACACACTCATTCTAGGAGCACCAGTAGGGGTGTTACAGGGCCACAATGCAGAGATCCATGGGCCGAGACATTAGGTGCAACAAGAGGTATAAAGCCAAGACCATTTGGGGGTAACACCACCTAGTTCTAATGTTGACATGCGATGTACTGATTTTTGATGATGTATACACTAATTTAGTTGAGACATTATGGTTTCTACCTTTTTTTGATATTATATCTATCCATGTATTTGGAAATCATTGTACACTTGACATTATTATTTTGATATTTATATGAGATGCAGTGATGATTAGCGATCTATATGTGTTTATTATTTCATGATGGATGCCTATGATGTATGCATTTAATTTCTACGTTATGATTATATGATTATGATATGATTATGATTATGTATGGATGCAATGATGATATGATGATGGTTTAATATGTTCTTATGCATGATTCTTTATGTTATGAGATGGATACAAATGAAATGTGATGCCCCTTATGTTTTTGTATTTTCTTGGTGCAAATATATGATACTTCTATACTATATGAGATGGATTTGATTATGGAAGTGAGATGCAATGCACTTCTTTTTTATGTTTTCTAATGCAAATATTATGATGTAATGCATGGATGGATGAATGATGTAATAATGTTTTCTAATGTATGTATGCTATGCAAATGATTATGCAACTACATGCGAATGATATTTTTTTGTTAATGTCAAGTGTACTTAATCCATTGATGATAGAAATAACATCATTTTGAAAATTGTGCCAGCCTTGGAAAATCCACAAATACAGATGCAAAACTAATATGGATGCAATCTAACTTGACCATGCAAATCTAATATGCAAATGTTGTCATCGTAGTAGTCGATTTGACATGATTTTTTATATTACAAGTTAACACAAGCATCTAGGTATAATTGAATTGTGATGACTTGAGCATTCCTCATGTAAACAAGCAACAGTTAATCATGTTCCTATGCAAATTCCAAATGTCATCAATGATACTTTGTAGAGCATGTCCCACAACAATTTGCACAGTAGTAATGATTAGCTCATAGACAACAGACAAAGAAAAAATCATTCTCCTTCCTAGCTCCTCTAGTCCATGGCATCATCGAGTTGCTCTAGAGAAATAATAATAGAAATTAAGATATAATAGTTGAACATTCATGCTAACATGATAAAGCGATGATTCATAAAGAAAATCATCCATTTAAATTTGTTTTGTTTTGATTTGATTTGTTTGTTTGATATGGATGGTTGATGTTTGTGATATGTTTGATGATTGATGTATGTTCAATGTTAAGGTGCACCATGATCGTTGTGTTTTTTGTGTTGTCTAACTATTGTTTTTCTGTTGGTTTAAGCTCAAAGTTTATTGCCCCTAGTGAGTTTAAGATTTTTCCCCGAGTCCAGGATGAGAGATGACCACAATGCTAGGATATGTACATGAGGTTTCTCAATGATAGGAAGAATGATGGTGAAAGTGAATGGCCAAATCATGCTCAAATAGATGGAAAAGCTAATCTATCACAAATAGTGCTTGTTGCCATGTTTTCACTACTTGTTTTTATTGCACTTTTTCAGATTTTATGATTTTTTTATTTTTTACTTTTTTTACTTTTTTTTTGTATTTTTCTCTTTTTTGTATTTTTTTGACTTTTTCCATTTTTCTTGTTGTTACCAAGATGCATATTTTCCAAGTTTTCATCAAGGTAACCATTTTTTTTAGGACATTTTCTAATTTTTTTGTATTTTTTAAGGACTTTTACCGATGCACTAGATGAACTAGGTATATAACTTCTTGAGATGCATACTGTTGATGGGATCTTCAAACAAATCACCTTTAAGAATAGACAACTGATATGCTCCAAATCCGTAGACTGATATGATGACAAAGGGACCTAGCCAGTTTGGTTCAAATTTACCCTTCTTTTCTCGATCTTGTTGATTTTGTGGATTCTCTTTCAAAACCAAGTCACCAACCTGAAATGCTCTTGGTTTTACTATGTGATTATAGCTTCTAGACATTCTTTGTTGATAGGATTTTAGGTGATCCACAACTTGTTGATGATGCTCATCCAATAGTTCCAACTTTTGTAGCCTACACACCGGATAATCTTCATCTGAGATGACCCCCTTTAGTGACACACACAATGATGGTAGCTCAACCTCAATAGGTAGAATGGCCTCTTATCCATATACAAGAGCATATGGTGTGGCTCCTATTGGGTTTTGAATACTAGATCTGTAAGCCCACAAAGCAGGTTTCAATTGAATGTGCCAATCTCAGTCAACATTGTTGACGATTTTCTTTAGGATTTTCAAAATGGTTTTGTTTGTGGCATCTACTTGGCCATTTCCTTGAGGATAGTATGATGTTGAAAATTGATGTTGGATATGAAACCTTTCACAAAGCTCTTAGACATCATGATTCTTGAAAGGTCTACCATTGTCAGTTACAATGGATTGAGGAATATCGTACCGACAAATGATGTAATTTAGGATAAAAGAGGTAATTTGTTATCATGTGATTGTGGTTAGGGGAAAAAATTCAATCCACTTTGTAAAATACTCTATGGTTGTGATGATGAATTTGTGTCCATTTGACGAAGATGGATGAATTTTACCTACAAGATCCAGTCCCCACTAACAGAAAGGCCATGTGATGCAAATGGTTGTAGTTCCTTTGCTAGTGCATGTATGAGGTTACCATGAATTTGACATTTCTGGCACTTCTTAACAAATTGAAAAGACTCCTTTTCCATATTTCGCCAGTAATACCCAAAATGTAGGATTTCTTTTTACTGAGAGTTAGTCCACTTGAATGTGTGACATAGATACCTTCATGAACCTCGCGTAAAGCAATTTCAGCTTCGTTACCTTCAAGACAGCGAAGGAGAGTACCATCCAGACCTTTTCGGTAAAGTACATCGGCTATCAGGGTATGTCAAGCTGCTTGTCGAATAAAATTTTGTTTATTGGGGATAGATTTGGTGGTAGAGTATTGTCTTTTAGATAGGTGTAGATCTTCCCATATATAGAAGCCTCAACTTTGACTAGATGGTATATGAATTGGGATTTAGGGTTATCATAGGCGGGGTTAAATAGTTGTTCCACCATGAACTCATAAGGAGCTTGCTTTTCAGGTATCTGTAGGAGAGAAGCAATGGTATTCATATCATCAACACCTTTGTTGTCCCCTCTTGGAATATGCTCAAATTTGATCTCCACAAAGTACTTATTAAAATCATCCACCATTCTTTTAAATGGAATCAATTTGTCATCTTTTGTTTGGTAGTCATCATTCACCCGATTTATGATCAATTGAGAATCTCCGTAGACTTGTAACTCTGTGATTTTCCACTCTACAGATACCTTGATACCACTAATCAATGCTTCATACTCAGCTGTGTTGTTAGTACAAGGAAACATTAGCCTGTAGGACTTTGGAATGGTGTGTCCTTGGGGCATGATAAATAAGATTCCTATACCTGATCCATTTTGTGTGTAATATCCATCAAAGTATAACATCCACTATTGTGTTGACACTGTAAGGACATGTATGTTTGGAAACTCAATGTTCATGGGATGATCATCTTGTAGTGGTGCTTCAGCTAGTTGATCCACTATGGCTTGGCCTTTGATTTATTTCTTGTCCACATATTGGATGTCAAACTCACTCAATATCATTACCCATTTGGCTAGTCTTCCTGTCAAGGTAGCTTTGTTGAGTAGATACTTCAATGGATCAATTTTTTCTATGAGTCTGATGGTGTGGGTTAACATGTAGTGTCTTAGTTTTTGAGTAGCAAATACTACTGGCAAACAAATTTTTTCAATAAATGTGTAGTTGATTCATGGCCATTCAAGGTCCTACTGATGTAATAAATAACCCTTTCTTTTCCCACAGAATCTTCCTATGCCAATAGAGCGCCCAAAGATACCTCTATTGTTGCTATGTAGAGTAATAATGGTTTTCCTTCTGTTGGTGGTACCAGTATGGGTGGTGACATCAAATAGTTTTTTAGTTGGTTAAAAGATGCTTCACATTTTTCATCCCATTTTAAAGAAACATTCTTGTGTAGTAAGTGATTAAAAGGATGAGTTTTATTTTCCAATTGTATAATGAACCTCCTGAGAGACTGGAATCATCCTTGTAAAGATCTGAGTTGGCTGATGTTTTTGGGAGGAGGCATCTCCATGATGGCTTTGAATTTCATAGGATCCACTTCAATGCCTTTAGCTGATACAATATATCCCAAAAGTTTAGCTGACGTCACATCAAATACACATTTCTTGGGGTTTAACCTCACATTGAATTTCTCCAACTTGGTGAAGATTTTGTCTAGGATTTCCAGATGTCCTTCTCTAGTGTATGATTTTTCCAACAAGTTATCTACATAATCCTCCATGAAGGTGTGTATCATATCATGAAATATGGTTGTGATCACACGTTGATAAGTGGCCCCAACATTCTTCAACCCAAAAGGCATGAAATTCCAACAAAAAGTACCCCATGGACATGTGAAAATAGTTTTCTTTTGGTCTTCTAGTGCTATTTTTACCTGATTATAACCCAAAAATGCATCCATGAGTGATAACATTTCATGTCTAGCTATCAAGTCTAAAATGATGTCAATGTTAGGAAAAGGAAATTCATCTTTAGGAAAATCCATATTAAGATCTCTAAAATCTGTACATATCCTGATGTTGTTATCTGGTTTTGAAACTGGTAAAATGTTTGATATCCATTCAGCATAATCAATAGGTTAGATAAATCCTTTATCCAATAGTTTCTTCAATTCAAATTTCACCAATAAGGCAATGTGTGGATGCATTTTTCTCAACTTTTTCTTCACTAGTTTCACTCCAGGTGGTAGTGATAAATGATGCATTATAAGAACTAGATCTATCCTTGGCATATCAATTTATGACCAAGAAAAGTTGATTTTTCTCTCTTCAAAGAACTTAGTGAAGCTTGGTTTTTCTTCCTCTATCATGGATGTTACTAGATGTAGAGTCTTGACTGTTTCAACTATACCAATGTTGATAGACTGTGTGGGCTCAACCAACACTAAAGATCTCTCATGATAGTGCTCAGGAAGAGTGTCAAATATCCCATCCTTTAGTGCCTTAGAGATGTTTTCGCCATTAGATGCACTTTTTATTTTTATTTTTTCTTTATCTAATACTACCATTAAATGGTTTTCAACATTAGACCAATTTTTTATATTCATTTTGTAGCTGAGAGATTTGGCACTCCCGTTGTCTAAAGCTTTGTTATGAGATTCATTGGTGGAACATGTTTCGGGATTGTTAGAACAAAGGAAGTTTACAATGGCATCATCATTTGGAAAAAATAGGTATGTCAAGCAACTCAATTTGGTCCCAACCAATTAGTTCAGGGTGTACCAATGTCAAGGAATTGTTAGATTGGCTAAGGTCAAAATGGGTGAGTGTCCTGATGGAAAAGACGTCAAAGTGCTTGATAGAAATGTCAAGGTCTATGATGTTACTCTCTTCCGAGGGGTCTATCTCACTTGAGTGTGATCATCTTTGGTAGAGTCATCAATATGTTATGATCCAAATTCAAGAGGTCTAGAACTTGACCTTTGTCCCTCCATACATGTTGGTGCATACCTTTCTATCACATCAATTTCTTTGTCATGAAAAGACTCTTCAGAGAGGGAATCCCATTCATACTTGTTGAAATCTGTTTCAGAACTATCTCACAATTGAAGGATTTGTTTAACAATCTATTGCCTGGTTTCTTCCTTTGACTCTTCCTTGTATCCTAGCCCTATCTTGTCTTTTGGATTAGTTATGATAGGCTGTATTAGTTCTACAATGCCTTCTTGTCATTTACAAACAAGACCATTTCCTTTATACCCCATGTTCTCTAAGATTGTGAATCATTTACCATATTGTTTTGTTTGTATGCTAGTAGTTGCAGCTATTTGAGATTGTTCTTCATCCTTGTAAAGCTAGTTTAAAATATCCTTGTCTTCAGATTCATCAATTACAATGCCTGCTTTTACAAACCTACCATCAAATAGTGTGATGGGTTGGGAGGATTGTTGTCTTGATGTGGATGGCTGTCCATATGACTTAGGAGAAGACAACAACTATGCAAGACATAATGATTGTTTAATAGAATATTCCCCGATGCCTTTATCTTTCAATTGGACCTTTTCAAATTGTTTTGATGAATATTTTAGTTGCCTTTCATTGTTTGAGGATGTGGAATCACTGATTCCCTTATCTTTTGACAAAATCTTTTCCTCAAGCTGATTTGATGAAGAACTTATTTGACCTTCCTTGTTTGATGAACTAGGAGTGATGGCCTCCCTGTTATGTGGTACAAAAGAATCTTGGACTGATTTAAGTGTGTTGCAATATTGAGGATTGTTGGACTAAGCTAAAATAGAGATTTCTTGTCCATTGAAATGAAATTTCAAACATTGGTGATACATTGAGGACACTGCCTGCATCTTATGTATCCAAGGACATCCCAAAAGTATATTGTATGTCAACTCTTTGTCTAACACTTGGAAGATTATATCTTTTACAATCAGTCCCACTTGAATTGGTAGCACAATTAGTCCTTGGGAGGATCTCTCTTCATCATCATAGGCTTTTATTGTGATTTTTCTTCTAGCATCAATGGCATTTTTTGAATATTCAAGTGCACAAATAAGTTTCAAAGTACATATATTTAGGCCAGCTCTGCCATCTATTAGAACACGTTTGACCTAGTGTTTGTGAATCAAAACCTCAATGTGGAGAGCAACATTATGTGGATGGTTCAGTGATACATCATCATGTTTTGAAAATGATAGGCAATGAAGTGTGGTCAAATGTCCCACCATAGCTTGGAATTGACAAACTTCCAAATTATTTGGTACTATGGTGGTTACTAGAGCTTGTTCTAGAATTTCCTTGTGAGCTGGTGAGATTTTAAGGACTTCCAATATTGATATTTGAGCTAGGATTTTCTGCAATTGATCCACAATATTGTATTGATTTGAAGGAACAACAAATTTCTTAGAAGTACTTCCGTTTAAGACATAATTTGACTGAGCTCTTGTGGTTGCGTTGACTGGCATGTTTTCTTGTTTATCTCAGATTTTAATGACATTAACTTGATTATCATTCGCAAGCATGTTTGTGATAAGATTTATTGGTAGAATTTCATTCATTTGGTTTGGTTTGATGTTGATGTCATTGAATTGAGTTTCAGTTGTAACAATATCTTTGTTTTGATTTCTAGCTGCAACAAGTCCTTATTCATGCTATATTGTGATGTCATTAATTGAATTATCATCTACAATAAAGTCTTGCTTATCATGGGTTTGATCATCAACAACCTCAATATGGAAAACAATAGAAGCATAGACATAGTTCACATTTTTTCCTTTGGTATTTGATGGAGAGGATTCCCATTTTTTGTAGTTTGGCAAAGGATTCTTGAATGCTCCATGACCAACAGTAGTTTGGGGTCCTTCTATTGATATCTCCTTTCTATCAATAAAATATTGTATCCGATGTTTCAGCTGCATGCAATCATTTGTTTTGTGTCCCTTATTATAGTGAAAATCATAATAGTGTGCATCATTCAACCAAGAGTGTTTAACTCTTGGTTCCCAATCTCTTTCCTTTGGTAGTGTTATAACCTTGGTTGAAAGAAGCTCCTTTAATGCTGATTCCAATGACTATCCCAAAGGTGTGAGACTTCTTTGATTTGAGGATGTTCAATATGGTGGTGGTTTGGTTTCAGCATTTATTTGATTGTTGTTTTGGTTGGAATTTTGATTGGTGTTTTGGCTAGTGTTTTGATTGGTCTTGGTGGCAGTTTCTATCAAGTTAAATACTAGTTTCGTATTTTGGGTTTCAGTTGCACCATCATTGTTACCAGCATTCTTTTTTCTTTGCCAAAAATTTGGTTTATCATTGTTGTTATAATGATTGGAGGAGTTTTTTGAGTTGTTTCCTTCATTGTAAATTTTCAAGACTACTCTCTTGACCAAGGCTTGTTCAAATTTGATTCCATTTTCAATCATTTTCTCAAAGGTGGGTGGGCATTACAATTCAAGTCTATAGCTCATCTCATCATTTAGTTTGTCAATAAATATTTCCATCTTTTCTTTTTCAGGTATGGGACATGAAACAACCTTCTCCATCTTTGTAAAAATATGAGGAATCATTCACCCTTTTTTGTTTTGTATTACAAAGGTCTTTCATGGTTATCTCGTGTTGGATGTTATAGGAGTATTGGGTGTTGAATTTTTTAACGAACTCTTCAAAGGTCTTAATACTCGGTGCAAGTTTGGAGAACCATTCCATGCATTTTCCACCCAAGCTTCATGGGAACAACCTCATCAAATCAGTCCCTTCGTGTGCAAATTCAAGGCTCATGGTTCAAAATTATCTTACATGGTCTATAGGATTTGTTTTAGCATTGTATTTATCATACTATGGGAATTCACAATATTTTGGAAAAGGAATCATGTTAACAATTTGATCAAAATGATATGGGTAGATGTCTTGTATTTGATTATCTTTTTGTGGTTCCTCTTTGTTTGTCTTGAATATGTTGTTGGAGATTTTTCTTTTGATGAGTTAATGCACCCACTAGATCTGTATTTGGAGGATCAGTTTCAGTATTTTTAGGAGGTGATTTCAATTGATTAACATCAAAGTCATGTGGAAGTTTGATACCTTGATTATCCAACATTAGAAAGTATTTTTTCCCATATTTTTCAAAAATATTTTCTAGGAACTTGTGAAAAATTGGATCTTGTTGAGCATGTTGGATGCCTTCCTCAGTTATCTCATCACCTTTAGATTGGTGGAGCTTGTGGAAAGGATTTTCTTCAACTTCAGCCATGGTTTTCTAAGTTTCAAGTTCTTTTCCATGGTTTTCTAAGTTTCAAGTTCTTTTTCTTTGAGTTTCTACTTTTGTGATCTTGTTTGAACAATAATACAAGTGTTATAATTTGACTAAACTTTGATCTTTGTTTTAGAAGTACCAAAGATAATAACTAAGTCAAATAGAATGAAAATTTCTATTGATAAGACTAAGTTGAATCTGATTACACAACTTTTTTTTATGATGAAGGATGACAGATCCTGACGAGGAAACTTAGCTTAACAATTAGATGTATGATGGATGTTTAGGCACTCTAATCTATTAGATCTTGGATTAGTTTAAATAATTTCACTTGTAAATGTTAGTTTCAATAAGTTCAAGACTCTATTGTACTTGAGGAATGATTTTATGCTGACAGTGATCCTTAATTTTGGTTCAAACTAATGAACAGGGTATGAGTTTAACTCTCTAGTTTTTATGTTAACTATATGTGCTAAAAAAGGGTATGGATGCACTAAAAGATTGCATAGATGTGCTAGTAATCAACCTATATGTGCTAGACTATACCCAAGATGGGCCAATAAATGGACTCAATGCCCTAAACAAAGGACCAAATGCCCTGGAAAATGCGATGTATGTGCTAAAAGATAGACTCAATGCATTGGAAAAAGGACCATATGCACCAAAAAATGGGTTAAATGTGCCAGAAAATGCCAGTGATGTGCTAGACTACCCCTCCTAGATGTGATTTCAACTGGGTATTTTGTAGGTGAATGCACTAAAAGGATTTGAAAATGCGCTAAAAGATGGAACAAATGCTCTAGAAGATGACCTATATGTGCTAGAAAATGGACAAGATACACTAGAAAAAGCTAGTGATGTGCTAGACTGTACCCTAAATGTGCTAGAAAATTCCCTAGATGCACTACAAGACATACCAAATGCACTGTAAAATGACTCAAATACGCCGGTAAAAGTAGTGGATGTGCCAGAATAGGGAATACATGTGCTAAACTAGAAGTGTTCAATGTTTTTGACAGTTTTTCTAGTTATTTTGTTGTTTATCAGTGAAATGGATGTTTCCAGTGTATGCTTCTAAACAATGAATTTTTCTTGGTTTCCTTGTTTGTGAATTATGTGAGTTAAGTGCTTTAAATGGATGATTTCTTGCATAATGACTTCAAACACAAGAAGTTTGTAAAACAAAATTTTCCACCTAGGAACTAAACATTGAGTGTGTATTCAAGAATTTGGTTTGATTCCTTCAATTTCCACAAGTATAGCACAAGAGAAGATAGATCAAACACTTTTCTAATGTTAAGAGTCACTTAAAATACCACAACCCACATCTTAGAACCATGTCAGCTCACACAACCCTATCACCCCCTAGAGGGCACTTGTGTTTTTTCCTTTCTCTGGTCTTAACCAAAGTTGAATCCTCTGCTTTTGGCCAGTAATCCCTGATGGTTATATTGTGAGTATCTTAGGGGCAGATTCTTCCCCCCCCTTGCACTGTGATATTAGAAGTGTTCAAAGACTAACTCAACTTGCTTCTACACTAAGGTTCATAATAAGGGTTTCCATTCAGTGTGGAAAAAGATAAACTCCCTCAGGAGACCTCCCAATCTTTAGAACAAAGGATTTGGGGATGGTTATCTTGCACACTACCATTGAATTAGTGGGTTTCCCCGAATTCACTTTTATTTATTGTGGGTAAGAAAACCTAGCTTTGGTTGTTCCCACTTAGGTCGTTCCCGTAGGGTGAGTAATTTTTTGCACTACGACAGGCCTTCTAAAGGTGCTAACAAAGCATAAAATAGTGTCTGGCATTCTAGTCAACCAATTAAGGGGAGAGCATAGGCCTATCACCTTACAAGCGCAATAGACAAGGGGTTTTTTAACCTTCTAATTAAACTAGGTTCCTAATTTAATTAAATGAAGACAATAAAAGCTCAACCACTGCAAAAATCATCAGTAGTTTGATATTATTGTCTTTAACCAGTGTATTAAGTACTTGAAAAATAGAAATTATTGATTAGTTTCCAAAATTTTGAATTTCTATAAAATTAACCAGATGTGCTAAAACAAACATTAGATGCACTAAAAGATCACTCCTATTCGCTAAAAGAACTACTAAATGCGCTATAAAAACTACTAGATGTGTTAAATTATCAACCAAAGGTGCTAAAAGACCCCTTGTATGTGCCGAAAGATGAACTGAATACACTAAAAGATGTTCTCGATGTGCCATAACAGGAATCAGAAGCGCTAAAAGGTGTTTCGTATGTGCTGAAAAAATCACAAAAGCACTCGATAAGTTTTCACGTCCAGATCTACAAAACAACTTTCTAGAAAACGTCAATAAAAAGAGGCTAGGCCCCACGGTGGGTGCCAAAATGTGTTGTGTGAATTGTGTAAAATGAGTAATTAGTAATAAAAACACACAAAACCAATGAAACGTATTACATTAGAGAATTGAATCACATAATTAATTCAATTAAAACAAAACTAGTTCCCTAAAATCGTTCCATTGTTCTCTATTCTCAAGGATCCTCTAAATCATTAGTGCTCTCAGATTTGTGTATGCACTAGACTCTTTGGATGACAACCTAAGAAACAAGATGTTGTGAAATGCAAGAATCTATTTCCTACATGATGGATAAACTATGTGATTGATGCCATGATGCTATGATATTGATGTTGTTTTATATAGATGAAGATTATGCTATGATAATGATGCTAAATGCTATGGTGGAAATGTTGTAATGAAGCTACTATGACAATGAAAGTGTAGCTATGAACTAAGACATGATTCTAAACTAAAATTCCTCTAAATTTCTATATGCTAAAATTCCCTAATGCTCTTAATGCTCAAATGCTCAAAGGTAATTTCTGCAGAATAAGTTTTCTAAAAGATGGGATGGTAAATGTTGGAGAATGAGTTGTATTTATAGGATTTCCAAGGCATACAATGATTTGGTAGCAACCAATGGTCAAGATTTTAGTTGGAGAGATGAAGAGTGGAGAATGAAGAAGTTAGAGGGAATCATGGAGATGGTTCCCTTTAAAAGAACACCATGCCAAGTGTGAGAGAGAATGAAATGATGGAGAGAGCCAAGTGTCCAAGGTTGTTTCAAAATTGGTTGAGGATAATTCCAATTTAAAAATTAAGAATAATTAAATTCATGAGGCACTTGATGATGTGGCAAGGGGAAAAGTTGGAGACACGTGACCAAATTCAAATTTTAGAATTTAAATTTAGTAAGAAGATATTAATTAAATAAAACAAACTATTGAATTTTTTTATTTAATTAAAATTAGAGGAATTTGATTTAAGATGGAAGAATTAGAAAGTGTGAACTACATAAATAAATTTATAATTTATTTATGAATAGACAAAATAAGAGATTTATTAATTAAACACTTTGTATTTAATTAATTAAGCATCCTGGCCGATTTTAGGTGTATACACTCACATTATTTGATTAATTCATCATGTTAACATTAATCCTCCTATTTAATTAAATAATATCCAAATTATTTAATTAAATTCATCTAGATTCATCCTTTATTCACTCATTGATTAAATAATCCTAATTATTTAATTAAATCCTCAAGTCCCCTTTTCATTAAATAAATCAATAATTTAATGAATATCAAGTCACATCTTGCACATTTAAATTTAGTTCTAATTAACGAAATTGCTAATTATCTAATCCTCCAACTTGCAAGGGAATATTCCTCCTTTGCACATTCCTCCAAAAAAGGAATATTCCTTCCCCTTTTGCACATTAAAACTTTGTTTTAATTTTCTAAATATCTATTTCTCTCACCCATGAGAATATTCCAAAGAATATTCTCTTTCTTAACTCATTTGAAAAAATGAATATTCTTCCTTATAACAAACTCACAAGACTTCATGTGCAAGTTAACTTACAAGACTTCATGTGCATGTTAACTAACAAGACTTGTTGTGCAAGTTAAATGTGTGTTTGTTTGAAAGAATATGAGCCCTTGATTCTTTCCTTGATCCATGCGATCATTGATTCTCATCCATTGATGACAATCCATGATCCATGCTGCATCTTTCCTCCATCCTTGACCATTGATAAGCTTTTTCAATCTTAGCCCTTCATTTTTCATTTGATTTCCTATAAATAGGCCACTATTTGGAGACAAATGAATCCATCTTTAACATCAAGATTATGTTGTTAAAATCAATCTCACTTGCACTCACATTTAGCATAATTTTATCTTATTTTAATTGCATCATATTCTCTTAGCTTCCATGATAACATAAATGCATCCATTTAGTATTGTGCAATTAGGGTTTCAATATTTTTAGCTTAAAATCCATTTAGATTAACTTTGCACTCACCCACATCTTGATCATCTTAGCATAAATCATGTTAAAATAGATTGCATCTTGTTAGTTTAGCATTTAAATCATGTTTCAGCACACATATCACAATGGCTTCATCAATTTTCTTCAATAAAATTGATTGAAACAAGCTCATTATCCAAGGGATTGGGAAAGGATCACCATTCCACATTAATGTGACACCACTCCCCCAATAGGATAAGCTTTAATATCTTAGATTAGAGGTTTGTCAAGATTTCATGATTTAAAAGGTTAGTTTTACTGGTTTCTTTGTCTTTGTTTACAGTAAATGATCTTATTGGGATTGATTCTTAGTGGGTTAAATATGCCTCGAATTCATATGGATCGGGTCTAGTTAACCTATACTATGTCATTGGTCACACCTTGAATCATGGTTGTTATGTCATTCATGTTTGTACTAGAGGGGATCACAACTTGTTGCAAGGAACTTTGAATCATGTTATGATTGTGAGGGGATGCTTGAATAAGGTCCCACAATGATATCTTAGTGGGAGTATTCTTTAGTTGTTCAACAAGATTGCACTCCTTTTCATTATGTACAGGAAAATGAGGAGGACCAGGTAGGATGGGGTTAGGCAATGGTAGGTATGTTGAAGGTGTTTGTCTTGGTTGTAGATTGTTTCTAGTGTTATATGTATGAGCAGCAATATTAGGACTCGACTGTTGTGAAACATTATTCTTAGGTGGGTGGAGGATAAGTTCAGGTTTGCTTTGAGGTTGTTATTTGTGTGATGGTGGGAAAAGAATTAGAGGATTCTTAGGATGTCCCATAGGGTATGTAGAAGGTCCAATATGTTGGAAACACAAGGGTAGGCAACTGAGAGGGGGGGGTGAGTCAGTTGTCACAAAAATTATATCTTTTAAACTTATTCTTAGATGTGATATATGAACATGAAAGCATAAAAAATCACAACATCAGAAACACACATAACACCAAAATTTTTTATGTGGAAACCCTGTTAGGGGAAAAACCATGGTGGAGGTTAGTCCACAAGATTATACCCTGTTAAAAGTATAAAGGAATTATAAATGGGAATGCACATGCATTTAGGAACACTGCTTAGAGCTCACTACTCAAATACAAAAGGCTTACTACCCAAAGGAAGACACAACATCATACAAAAACATTCGAATTACATCTAGATTTTGAGTTGAGAAAATAGCATCTGCTAATTCCTAATTACAGTTCCAGTTAAGCACAAAAGCTCTACTCACTCTTCTTCACACTTTACTTCTGCCTTTGAAAGATTAGAACATTATTCACACATAAGACTTCACATACCACTCACACAACTACCTTCAAATGATATAAACAATCGCTTATATATATCTGCAACTAAGAATAACATCATCTCCATGTTGGCTTGAATAAAATATAAAATTTGTACAAACTATCGGCCCAAATCAATAAATAATTATCAATGCGAATCAACCAATGTTAGACACAACAAAGTAAGGACCCAAAAAAACATCCTCGAACATGAAACACCTTAAGCAATTATTCCTCAAAGGTCCACAACACGCTACAATCACCCTGTCAGCCAAGAACATGAAAAACATGAACTCACAAAAATAAAATCACCAATCGCGAGCTCACAATGATCAATGTGGAGCAACAACATATATAGAGAATGATCTAGACAAATCCACAAGAATCATGAATCACCATAGAAGCATCCACAACAACTCAAGTTACTAGAATCACATCATCTTCTTTCAGGAACACCAACTAGAACAATTGAACAATGACCAAAACACAGATACTCATAACTCAATCAAATCTTCATGCAGATCTCTGAAACTTCATGTGGATAAACTAGATGTACTAAAAAAAAAACCTTTAATCCACAACCTCTTATCACCAATATACTGAGCTAGCCAGCAACATGATGGCTAAACTGAACTTCATTGCATCGTTGACAACCTGCAACTTGCTTTATTACAATTTTCTCAATATCATCGACATATACAACCTTAACGACATTAATTCCAATAGTGTTGACATCAAGACAGCCACATATCAGCAACATCCAACATAATAGTCAAGGGGGATCTAATGGAAATTTGCTCATTCATAACCTCATTGGTCTTGGTTTGATGTATTTCTAATAAAGGGAAATCTAGTATCATCTTTTCACCATTATCCAAGGAAGTCACATCACTATTATTGTCATTTTCTTGCGCCATGATATCCTCCCTAGGAGGAGATTTTTTAGGAGAACTACAAACCAAATGTTCTTGACATTCAAGGATTAGTTCTTTTAAAATGACTTCATTGCAAGTAGGGGAATGATCAATGGTTAAATTGTCTTGTTTATCAATGATGGCATTCTCTTGTTCAATGATATTTTTCCTAGGGGAAGAGAGACACATAAGATTATCATGACTCTCATTGGTTGTATTTTCTAACATCAAGGAATCTTCCTCACAACTAGGAGAGATACTAGGAGAAGAAGAAATGTAATTATCATGATTGTCGATAATTTCATTCCTTTGTCCCATAATGTCTTCCAAAATAGGATAGGTAGGGGAAGGAAAATAAAGAGGGTTGTTATAGACCTTAAAGATTTGATTATCTAGTCACCAACATATCCTCATTATTTTCAACATTATCACAAGAGGGGAAGATGTTGGGAGATGATTGTAGACTAGTTGAAGTGTTATGTAGGTAGGTTTCAATGGTCTCTTGTTGCATTATATTATCATCATTATTACCTATGGTTGTTTCTTCTTGTTCATCAATGTCTTGCCGAATAAGAGAGGTACAAGGAGAGAAACAACTAGAATTCTCAAAAATCTCATTGATTGGTTCTTCTAACACCAAAATATCTTCTTCACCAATAGGAGAGATATTAGGAGAAGAATGAATATGATCGTTAGGATTGTCCAAGGTTGTATTCTCTTTCACTAAAACACTCTCATAGGAAGGGGATATGATCTTTTTCTTAGCATGCCTAGAAAGGTAAGGTACTAACATTGTTTGAACAAAAATAGAAAGCATTTCTAACCATCTCATGCAATGCTTTAATAATGTAAACAATGTATATCCAAAGATGAACAGTACTTTTATCTAATGTATGAAAAAAATTAAGAATGCAAGCAATGTGTATCCAAGAATGAAAAGAACTTTTATAAACTTATGCAAAGATTTATGAATATAAATAGTGTGTATGCAAAAGTGAAAAGTACTTTTATCCATATTATCTAGTGTTTCAGAAATGTAAACATTTTTAGATCCAATGATGTTTGCTATTGAAATGATTTCAAAAATGACTAACCTAAATTGATGTTTTTGACCTAGATACATAAAATAGATGTTCCTAAAACTTTCTAGACTTATAGTATATGTTACCAGCAAGCTTAGGAAACATAGAAATGAGGTTTTTAATATTGTAAAAGGTAGTTTAAAAGCTGGACTGGGACTAAATCACCCAGAGGGGTGTATGCGTTCCATTTAGGGGGTTTTTTAAAAAATTTAGGAAAATTTAAGTGTTTTCTATGTTTTCTAGTTTGGATGATGTCTAACTAAATGAAAATTTAGATTTCAGATGATTTTTAGTGATGCAAGATGCAAAAATGTAGCCTATATTCACTTTCACTAATGCAATATTTTGAAACCCTAGATGCAAATTAACTAGTGAAAACACTAATGCAATGTTAATGCAAGCAAGATCTAGGATGATGATTCAATCCAAATAAAAATTATGATTTTCTAAATGTAGGTTCACCAAAATGAAACAATGGAAAATGGGATTATGCTTTTGTATGGTTTAGGACATAGAGCAAACCCACTTCACAATTATTTCATTAAAGGGAAACCCTAGAGTTCTCAATCTAAAGTATGCAAAGGAGAAAGAGATCTTGCAATAGGGATGTCCTAGGGTCTGATTATAAACTAATGAGAGGTACACCACCAAGCTAGGGCTTGGAAAGACTAATGAAATGCAATATCTAATGACAAAACCTAGTGATGCATGAAACTTGAATGAATGACCTAGAAATGCATATAAATCATAATAGAAGGTTGTAAAATTAGAAGTGTGCACATGGAAATCTATGGAGGCTTGAATGAGGACTAAAAATGCTAGAAATGTTGATTTTAAGGCTAAGTGGGACTCATATGATAGTTTGGACGATTTAGTCCCAGATTGGTTTTTCTGTGCCAAAACTAGAATATGACAGTACTAATCCTAAATCTCTTGATACCTTGAAAAATTGGTTGTATTGGAAATCATACGCCCAAGGTGGAATATCAATCCTAGTGTACTTTTTTTGAAGGTTAATGTTTGATTTTTCTCTCCAATCTCTTCTCTTTTTGCCACACTTTGTTTCGAGATTTGAAACCCTAATTTTAGACCTATAAATGACTTTTTATGAAGAAAACAACCTTGCAAATGAGGGGAAAACTCCAAAATTTTCCAAGCTTGTAACCTAATCTTCAAGGGATCTTCGATCTCCAAGACACCTAGATCTGCAATCACATATGTAGAGAGAGAAATGTGTTGATTGTTAGTGAATAGGGGTTTGCCTTGGTCAAACCCCTTTGAGGTAATTAAACCAAATGATGAGATAATGAAATAAGGACATGAAACATGAAACATGAAACATGGACAATGATACCTTGAATAATTTCTTGTAGATTTGCAATTTAACATGAAGTGGCCATGAAGGATTTAGATCTAGACCTCAAAATAAGTGTAGAACAATGCTTAATCTTGGATCTTCAATGCTACATCACAACACTAGCTCAACAACATGCTTGATGCTTGATAATATTGACATGATGATGGATCTTGAATTGATGCAACAATTGATGGAGAAATCTTCTCTTGAATTCTCTCTTGATGATCTTGTAAAGTCTTGGAATGCTTAACTCTTGAGTGCTTGACTTGATATCATGAATGCTTAGTGTTGCTTAGGTGAAATAATGATTTAGGACCTTGTTTATATAGGTATTGCATCCAAATGACCATTTATTAGATCCAAAAGGCTGACATTGAATAAATTTGAATTTAAAACCTTGATTTCCCACTCAAAACTCAAAAAAGGAGCCAAATGGGACTCTTACGCCATTTGTGGCATATGGGTCCCATAGGGCCTTTTTAAAGAAATAAAATGTTGGGGAGTGAAGAAATTAAGTTTATTTGAGGTCTATGTTGGGATTGTGATTAAAATATACCTTGGGATGCAAAATAAAGGGTCCTAAAGGCCTATTAATGATGATATAAAGGTTATGAATGCAAGAGGGCCCAAAATTCAATGTAAAAGTGTAAATAAATTCACTTTACAACATTAAATTAAAGAAAAATTAGGTCTATTTAGCCTAGAAGGGCCCAAAATCCCATGTGAATGTGTACAACACATTACAACACTAGATTAGGTCCATTTAGTTTACAAGCCTCTTAAATTTAATGTGAAGGTGTAAATAAATACACTTTGCAACACTACATTAAGGAAAAGTTAGGTTTATTTAGATTAAAAAGGGCCCAAGACTTAATGTGGATGTGTATAACACCTCACAACACTAGATCAAGGCGACCTTAAGATCATTTTAATATTAATCATTCACAAATTAAGCAAGAAAAAGGTATACTTTTTCTGTTTCCACAATAGAAAAAAGCGACATAGAAAAATGAATAGACAATCGTGCGTAGATAGTCAATAATTGAAGGAGAAGCTTTCAAAGGGTCCCTCAAGAACCCTTCAAAAGAAAAGGGGATGACTCAAGGGACACTTTGTTTGAAAAGTGATAATAGTTTTGAAAAGAGAGAATTTTTTGCCAATGATTCTATCACCAAGGAATTCTTCTGAAAGATTCCTTTCATCAAGGAATTCAAAGAAAAAATACTCCCTCACAAGGGAAAGTTTTTAGACTTCATAAAAAAAGTACTTCCTTCTCGAAGGAAAGTTTTTAGATTCTATCTTACGAATCCATGATGAAAGAAAGATTCGGCTAGGAATCCATGTTGAAGATTGCAATTTTTGAAAAATAAAAGGATTTTCAAGGAGGGATTTGTTGGCCATCGAATACACCTTTTGAAAATTGAAGCAATATGATAGCCACCCTTAGGATGGTGCGTGCTAAACTCAGAGGCACGTGACATCTTAAGGAGAGAAAAGAAAGAATGAAAGTGATGTTGTGGCCTGCGGAATATGATGAGATGTAATTGTGGTAATTTACTCGCACACGCAAGGCACAACACATAAGCACAACATCACAAAGCACATTAAGAAAATATGAAGTGAAAATAAAAACAATGACATAATGAACAAGAGATAGGGGGATCTAATATTTCAGGGTCAGAGCTACTCATAAATATAAGTAGATATAATATAGTAATATATAAATGAACTGTCATCAACCCCCTTCTATATCAGACCATGTGAAGAAGAGAATGTGAAAATAAAATAAAAATAAAAAATTGGGTCAACATGGAAGAGAGGCCTAAATGATCCCAACACTTTGTATCGTCCCCAATTTTCGAAAATCAAGGCACAACAAAGAGAAGAATGATGTGAAAAATAGAAGAAGTTCATGACACAAAAAAATCCTATATCCAAGCACCTACGAGGGTGACAAGGGTCCTCCAGGAACACATAAAACAAGCATGGGGGAAACACAACACACACACACAATTTAATCTACAGATAAGGAGAAGCACCTCCTAGTCCTCATCTACCAAGAGGTCATCTTTCTCCCAATCTAGATCATTGTAAGGGGACAACAGGTGAGCTTGCAAGGGAAAGATAGCAAGGGGGGTACCCTCTGACTCTCTTGTGACAAGAGCCAAGGAATAAGGCCCCTTGAGGTCTTCTTCACTCAATTCTTGTGAGGTAAACATCTATAGAGTTGAAATTTCACTTTATGGGAGTGCAATGTGTTTATTGAGTAGGCGATGAGGGAGACACTCAAGATCCACTATCAACCTCACTGAAGGACTCGAGGGCAGTGACAAACTCTGTTGAAGTTAAGGCTACCTATTAGATAATATTATATTATAATATATTAAATATAATATTAAATTTATTATATTATATGATTATATAATAATATAATATAACAATAAATAAATTATATTATATTATATTATAATATAATATATAATATATAATATATTATATAATATAATTTTTTATTATACATTTCAAAAAAGCACCACCATTAAATATAATATACAAAATGCTATACATTTCAAAAAAACATCACCAATAAATATATGGTTGGGTCCCGAACCCGACCAAATATTAAAAAAAGTATAAAACAAGAGACATATATTTGTTTTAAAAAAGATATCCGTTGTGAAACAACTATCCATTTTGAAATAAATATCCATTTCTTGTTTTATAAAATAAAAAAACTAAAACCTGAGAACTCATTTTTAGCTGACTGCACACAGGTTTCTCTACTTCCCAACTCGGATATTCATTCCTAGGTGAATCATTTTGCTCAAATCAATCGAATTTGAAAGGTATGTTTGGATTTTTATGTTTTTATTCAATTTATATTGTTTTTGCATTGTTTTTTTTTTTAATTTTAGTAAAAAATAGGGTATTTGATAAGTTTTTGATTGCATTAAAATCATTGTTAATTTTGAAATTTTTTATCAATTAACAGGCTTAAAATGGCTCAACATGAAAACCCTAACCCCACACAAGATGAAAACCCTTCAAATCCCCCTTCATTGTGACTGTTGTTTCCAAACCAAAACATGACAACAATACATGAATCTATTCATAGAAATTTAGATCAATTGAGAAATGTATGTCAATTCTATGAGACACTCACTGAGCAATTAGACACAAAAAGCAATTTGGAAACAATCATTTCAAATGTTGTAACTTTGGCAACTCAACACAATAGATTTGCACAGTGGCAAGAGGAATAAAGGAAATTTTATGCCGATGGGTTATCATATGATGAGGTGAGGGCACTTGATATTCACAAAGCCCAATTAGCTCAATTTTTCATTGATCACAAAACATGATTGGCCGTTAATGTGAAAGAAAAAAATTCAATTAAATGGTGCACCCATAGAGGCATATTAGATAATTTTTGGAGGCGTTGGTGGATGGTTTTTGATAAACCCCCAACAACAATCTTGATGTCCCTCTGTATTTTCTCTAAAAAATATATGTTGAGTTTGTCCTAGGGAGGCATGTAATTACTTTGACATGTGAGATTTCTAGGGTGTTGGTAGAGGGATGCCACATGATAGACCTAGAGCACACTGAGTCACCCCAGTTCATCCTCCTTCTCCAATTATTTCCCTGACTCCAATACCTTACCTTGAGATTTCTTTAGATGCAGGGACTTAGAGCATTTATGGCTTACATTGATTGATTGATCATTTCGTCATGTAGAGCCATCATGTTGCACATCCATTTGACGTGCATCCCATCATGATGGTGATGCACCTAATAATTCCCAACATGATGGTGGTGCACCTACTGCATCAACTTTGGTACTGGTACACTATCCTCTTCGTGACATATTTGTGTGCCTCATTACTACATTACATGCAACAATTTATGTTTGGGTCCTCTCTGATGGTCCACTGAGGCTCCCATAGACACATCTGACTATGAGGTTCATGATACGTTGGATGTAGGATTTGATAAAGAATGGAGTGCACCATTTGCAGGAGACATCAACTACCAGGGACAATATGGGAGCACCAATAAGACTTAAAGTAATTTCATAGTGTGTTTTATATAAATTATTTCATATTTTATGAGAGATTTTTGTACTGATATATGTTTATGTGCTAGAATCTTTAACATGTGCTAACAGAGGAGCAGATTTCGCAAGTGCGGGAGGCTATGTAAATAGCCATTTCATTTTCCCTAGAGAATGAATATACAATATTATTTAAATTGTTATTTTAGATGTTAATATTTGAAATCTATTATGTTTAAATACATGTACTACATATATTGATAGTCTAATGTAATTTTGTCTTTTGATGCAACAACCTGGGTCTTATACAACCTTGTTGACTGGGTCTGACCCATTGGATGAAGTTGCACAATAGGTATATATATATATTTATTCTCGACATTATGATTATATGTGCATGTGCATTTAAATTGTGTTAAATCATTTTTTATATAGGAAACCATCTTAGCTGCTTCATCTAGAACTATTAACCCATCTAGTGTCATAGCATCACAACAGGCATGTGTTTATTTTATATTGCAAATATTTAAGTTTAGATAGGAGTAGATATATGTTTAGTAAATATGATTATTTGTCAACAATTATATGTTAATTTGTATCATTTTTATTTCACCTGCTATAATCCTCTATCTGAATCATCACTATGATCAGTGTGGGACCATTTCTTTATATGAGGACTCCCGATCATCCCAATGGACAATCATATGTAGACCATCTTGCAAAAAAGGGAGCAAGACTTGAGGTAAACAAAAATTGTATTATTGATATAATATAGTACATGTATAGTGATTTTGATGTTAAATTCATAATTTATATATGATAGTATATAAGTTTCTATTTACTAGTCTATCTTGTCAACCATTCACATAACTAATCTAATTTGTGGTTTGAATTTTTATTATGCAGGAAGCTTCTGAGCAATTAATTTCTTCGAGGAGGCTCAATTTTGGTGGTCTAGCACATGATTAGGATATGATATAGATTGATATGTACTTAGGGTTTGATAGATTTTGAGATGGAATATATGCCACAATTTGTAAAACTTGTTTTGAGCAAGCATATATATGCCAAATTTGTATACGGGTAAGTGCACCAAGATGGTTCCCAAAAAGGGGGCTTAAGTGGCCACTTTTTTTTCTAAAATCAGGAAATGTTGACCTTGGATGTGAAATTGAGGATAGTTACACTCAAAATTTTGAGATGGAACAAAAACAAGGATCAAAGTGCTCCGAGTCTACTTTCTAAACTACTAATTTATTTTGAAAATGGTTGAGATTAAGGGGTTTAAAAGAGGGATGTACAAAAATTGGTGTTGTTTTGTCTAAAACATAACATAGCAACTCTTGTGGACTGAGCACGCGGAACTTTTTGTAGTATTTTTAAAATCACTATAGTCAGAAGTTAGCTAACAACATCTAGTTGATGCACAATTTTTGATAATTTTTTAACAATATTTGATTTTTTACTAATTTTCTAAGTGGGCACTTCCTAAAAGAGAATTTTGGCCGTGCTTCCCCTACAAATTTTAGAAAATAATTGATTTTTTTCTTTTTTTAAATTTGTAGAATGGAGTCTAGTTTCTAAAAATGTAATTTATTTGAAATTTTGATGAACGGTTAATTTATAACAAAAAAAATACCAAACACTACTTTTTGCAAAAGTAGACATACAAACAAAAGAAATTATGGATGAAAGGCTTAACATTGTCAAAAAGTGAAAAAATTACATCGTTGGATAGCTAAGAGAGAACCTAACATTACCCATGTTTTTTATTTTGTCAATATTGAACTATATGCAATCTTGATGGTGAGCACGAACCTGATTATGTGAAAAATTGTAGAATTTGCAAAAACACGTCTTTGGCCTTGTTGGGAATGCCCTCCAAGCCTTTGGGTTGGTATTCCAAGGCAAATAATTTCACCTTTTTCTTTGTTTTTAACACGAAATAATGTGAGCGTGTTATAACACGAGCGCGTTTTTAAAAAATAAATTGAAAAGTGGCCAAAAAATTGGTACCCAACTTCATGCACCCGCCCTTATGCACAAACACAATTATTCTACATTTTTTATATATAAGAATTGATATTTGACCTAATTTTTTCCTCGTGTGCATGTCTTTCTACTTTGAATTTTCAAATTGGAATGTATGATTATCTTAGAATGGTTTAAAGTTATGATCGATAATTTATGTTATAGATTAATGAAATTGCATTTTAATAGAAGTTATGAATTACAATTGGTAATCCATCTATGTTAGAGTTCATTCATATTAAGGTTCACATACATTACATTCCATGAGACCACATTTCTTTGAGGAGTTCTTTTAAACAATTCACTACCTTTTCTATTGTAAAACATTTTTTATACATGTCTACCAAAACATTTTTATCAAACACTCAATTTGAGAATACACATGATTTCAAGCTCTATTGAATGAATTTACATTTGACATTATTTTGTTTTTCAACTCCTATAATAAAGTGGGCATCTGATTTTTATTTCAAAAAAATTAATTAATGAAAAATGGTATGAGAAGCACTGTATAATATTTGTGGAGAAGAATTGTTTGAAAATATTCCTCAAAGAATTGTGGTCTCATAGAGAAGGAAAAAAAGATGAAAAGAGCAGCTTGCGATAGTCTCATGGCATTGATTCTTTGATTGATTAAAAACTTCAAACAAATGGATACAACTTAATGTAATATATGTCATGTTACAGTGTTCATTCAAAAGTAATATAATCATCTTGATAAAAATCAATGTCACTCAATGCACATTCAAGCTTAGTAACATGTAAAAGGTATAAAATCATCTTGAATAAGAATCACTATCTTTCAACCATAGGGGTTTGATGCGACCTTCAAACAGATTCTTTACAACTAAACAAGATACATGTTCATTAGATTGTTCATGTGAAATCTATACAATAATCATGATAAAAAGTTAAGACATCACTCAATCATGATGCAACCATTAAACCAACCAAATGAGTTTGATACTACCATTAAACAAACCGAATACAACTACATTACATGCATGTTATTTGACCTTTGACATGCAATTTGTATTATATTAATGCACAACAATGAATGTTGCTAACCATAATGCATCAATAAGTAAACTAGGCATACTATATGGGCTTGATGCACACTAGTCATAATGCACACTTCATATAAAAGCAATAACACTGATATGATATTGTCATATATGTCAATCAACCTTGACCCAAACCAAACTTGCTATATAACAATTTTTGTCATAAATGCCATTCAACCTAACACAATTGAGGTTTTATATTTGGTAAGAATTTGTTCAGAAAAAGAAAGTGAGAGATGATGGTTAAGGTGGATTTGAAAACATAAAGTTGTTGTCCTAAGTGTTGAAAACTCTATAAAACAAAGGGATCTTGTTTTCCTAAGCATTGAAATTGAAGCAAAACAACTGAAGACTAAAATTAACCACTTACAAAAGGAATGAAAAGATAATAAGATTTTATCATCAATGAAAAGGAGGTTATTCCACTCAAAAAATATTTCCAATGTGTGTGGATGGGTACGTTTAGGCTAGGCACAGTCATGTTTCAAACCCAAACATGCCAAAATAGTTAGATCCACATTGGACCGACGATATCCCTTAAGAGTCCAAAGTGCAAAAAGGAAGCTATCTTTGATGGGATATTACTCAGAGACTATGAAACTTAAAAGATCTTTGTATAAGGCTATAGGATTGTGTTGGGACCCTCTTCAATAACCTCTCTCAGTTTTTGCTATCTTAGAGGTATTTTTCCATGGTAATGAGTTTTCAGTTGAGGAAAAAGTTGTCAGATGCAAGGAGTGTAAAGTTACAGAGTGGTGCAACTTTCATTCTACAACTTGTACAACAAAATAAACTATTCCAACACATCTAGATGCGTACATTTACACTAGGTATGGTCCCCTTTTGAACCCAAACAAGTTGAATCACTCCAAGCTACATTGGACTGACGATTTCCCTTAAGAGTCCAAAGTGCTAAAAGGAAACAATCTTTGATGGCCTATTACTCAAAAACTATGATGCTTACTGACTCTTTGTATGAGGTTACATGATCATGTTAGGAATCCCTTCAATAAAATCTCTCTATTTTTACTATCTCGGAAGTATTTTCCTATGGTGATGAGTTTTCAATTAAGGAAAAAGTTGTTAGATGCAAACAGTGTAAAGTTGCAAAGTGGTGCAACTTTCATTCTGCAACTCGTACGACCAAAAAAATTATTCCAAAATGTAGAGATGGGTACATTTACGCTAGGCACGGTCTTATTTTGGACCCAAACATGTCAAATCACTCTAAGCTACATTGGACCTACGATTTCCCTTAAAAGTCCAAAGTGCTAAAAGGTAACAATCTTTGATGGGATATTTCTCAAAAACTGCGGTGCTTACAGACTCTTGTTCTAAGGCTATGGGATCGTGTTGGGACCCTCTACAATAAACTCTCTTAGTTTTTTCTATCTTAGAGGCATTTTCCCACGGTGATGAGTTTTTCGGTTGAGGAAAAAGTTGTTAAATGCAAGCAATGTAAAGTTGCAAAGTGGTGCAACTTTCGTTCTACAATTCATACAACTAAAAAAACTATTCCAACATGTCCGTATGGGTAAATTTACACTAGGAATGGTCCTCTTTTGCACTCAAACATGTTGATCACTCTGAGATACATTGGACTGGTGATTTTCATTAAGAGTCCAAAGTGCTAAAAGGCAACAATCTCTAACAGGATATTTCTCATAAACTATGATGCTTAAAGACTCTTTGTCTAAGGCTATGGGATTGTGTTGGGACCCTATTCAATAATCTCTTTCATTTTTTTCTATCTCAGAAGCATTTTCCCATGGTGATGGGTTTTTAGTTGAGGAAAAAGTTGTCAAATGCAAGCAATGCAAAGTTACAAAGTGGTGCAAATTTTTTTTTGCAACTCATGCGACCAAACGTACTATTCCAACACATTCAGATAGGTATGTTTACACTAGGCATCATCCTCTTTTGCACCCAAACACACCGAACCAATCTAAGCTACATTGGACCAAATATTTCCCTTTAGAGTCCAAAGTGCTAAAAGAAAACAATCTTTGATGAGCTATTACTCAAAAAATATGATGCTTAAAAACTCTTCGTCTGAAGCTACGGGATTGTGTTGGGACCCTCTTCAATAACATCTCTCATTTTTTTCTATCTTGCAGGTGTTTTCTCGTGGTGAAAATTTTTTAGTTGAGGAAAAATTTGTTAGATGGAAGCAATGTAAAGTTGCAAAGTGTTGCAAATTTCATTCTATAAATCATATGACCAAACAGACTGTTTGAACACATCTGAATGGGTATGTTTATAATAGGAATAGTCATTTTTTGCACCCAAACACGTTGAATCACTCCAAGCTACATTAGATTGACAATTTCCCTTAAGAGTCCAAAGTGCTAAAAGGAAGCAATCTTTGAAAAGCTATTACTTAGAAATCATGTCACCTAGAAACACTCTGTTTGAGTCTATAGGATCAGTAGGACCCCTCTACAATAACCTCTCCCATTTTTTGATATCTCTAAGGTTTTTTCCCATGGTGTCGAGTCTTCAGTTGATGGAAAAAGGGTCAGATAGATGCAGTATAAAGGTGCAAAGGGGTTTAGGGTTCGTTCTACTCCTCGTGAGTAAGTGAGTCATTTACTCAAATACACTTAAGTCATGAACTGCACACATGAATACAAAGTGTATGCATGAAAACATGTAGGTTGTAAAGTATACATTGGAATACTCATAAGCAAAGTATACACATAAGTTTTAAAGTATAGACTTGAATACAAGTAAAGTATACACAATACACATGATATTATCATTCAAGAATTTCTATCAAATATAGGATTTAAAAATTCCATGTAGACATACAACAAAGAGCCCTAATACATAGTCATTTCCCCATAGGGGAAGGAAATAGATCACGCATTTCCTTCTCGATTGGAACACTCTTCCACAATAGTAGCACGTTGAAATTCTAGAGTGACGAGCACCTGTACAAACCATTAAGGTAGCAGTTAAACTACATATAATAGAAAGATGCTTAGAATAGCAAATCTATATTATTCTAAACAACCTAAGTGATGATGAAATGGTAATGCAAACTAGAAAATATACTAAGAATAACAAATATATATTGTTCTAAACAACCTAATTGATGATGAAATGGTAATTCAAACTAGAAAAGATGCTTAGAATAACAAATCTATATATAATTCTAATCTTTCGCATACCTCTTTCAAAGGATTAGAGCTGGCTATTATTGCAGAAAGCTCATGATCAATCATCCCAGGAACATCACAATATACTTCGAATGACAAATCTATATGGTCACAATAGAATAGATGCTTAGACGAGAAAATCTATATTATTCTAAAGAACCTAAATGATGATGAAATGGTCATGCAAACTAAAAAAGATGCTTAGAATAACAAATCTATATTATTCTAATCAACCTAAATGATGATGAAATGGTAATGCAAACTAGAAAAGATGCTTAGAATAACAAATCTATATTATTCTAATCTATTGCATACTTATTCCAAAAGATCAGAACTGGGTATTGTTGTAGCAGCCCCATGATCAATCATGTCAGGAACATCACAATATACTTTGAATGACAAATATATATGTTCACAATAGAAAAGATGCTTATACTAACAAATCTATATTATTCTAAACACCCTAAATGATGATGAATTGGTAATGAAAACTAGAAAATATGCTTAGAATAACAAATCTATATTATTTTAAACAACCTAAATAATGAACCTTAGCAGATAAATAATATAAAAATTTGATGAACAATCATACATGTCCCATACAAAAAATGATATGCTACTCAAGTGTGTCTGATGGGTCATCTCTTAGCTTTAGAGTTTCTAGTAATGCTTCATGATCAACACTACTAATTGTCCATAGTTCCTTTGTTTTTTGTCTAGCATGATGTCTCAATAACTTAACATTTGTTGTGATAACAAGGTGGGAATACATAAGAATGGTTTTGTGTTTCTCATGGTCTTCAAATGTAGGTATTTTTTTCTTTCTAATCATATATGTTTGCAACCAAGTTCTGAAGACAAAAACTGAACCTGTATGATCATAAGTTTATTATCAACATCTAAATATAATTAGAAAAACAAATCTATATTTCATCTAAACAACCTAAATGATGATTAAATGGTAATGAAAACTAGAAAAGACACTTAGAATAACAAATATATATTATTCTAAACAACTTAAACGATGATGAAATGGTAAAGCAACCAAGTTTGAGAAACATCAACTGAACCTATAAGATACATGAACCCATCATCATCTGTCATTGGTTGTGTTACATTTTTCTTCCCCTGTACACGTCATACCAACCAATAGTCTAATCCCTCTTCATTGCCTTGTGGTGCTACAACTGCATGGACATGTCTTGGTTGTACAAGATCTGAAGGATGGTCATAGTCAGGTGAACTTTCCATTACATCTTCTAACGAGGATTGTGCTACAGATAAAGGGGTTAGGTACCATGGAATCCATGTATCTACCCACTCACTTGATTTTCATTGATCCTAATCACACTAAATACAATTTTGTCAAAAAATCCATCTCTCGTGTCCATATGGTCCATGCACCCACATTTGAGCTTCAAAATGAATGCATCTATGATGAATCTCTAATTGTTTGACATTCCATTTTTTCTCCCACTGTGCCCTCCTCAACCAACCAAAAGAACCTACACACTTGTGAATCAAGTGTCCCTCCTCGTGATAGTGCATAAGTACACCAATCAACAATAGAACATGCATCATTGAATTTTGCACCACCTTTGTTCTTCAGTTGTTCATTAACCAAAGTTCTCTTCACACATGCACTTGCGCCATCATGCTCACCTTTTCCATGCCCAACTTTGAAAAAACTCCAAATATGTGGTACATCCCTCTCTATATGCATCCTACTCAACCAATAAAACATGTGAGCATTCTTGAATTGCCATGTGCAGTTGTCTGATCAAATCAAATGTTGACCCATTGTAATTCCTTTTTCCTACAAGAACTCAAAAAAGTTTTCAAAACAATGTTGTAAAAACTCAGATGAATGAGATCTATCATCACTCATGTAAAAATTGTACTCCTTGATTATCTTTCTGTCCTCTTCTGTACTATCAGTGACATGTCTATATGTTATGTGGATAAAAATAGCAATTTGAATAGAATTATAATATTGTGATTGAACTTCATTTTGTGGTTGCAATGTGTAATTTTTAGAAAAATCAACTATAGATACAATAGTTCCAATGGGGAAAGAGTCCTTACACATCCTGAATTGCCGATCCAACCACTATGACCTGTGGCTATGCTTTGCATACTTATAGAATTTTTTTTTCTTAAAATGAGAAATAAAATGAAAAATACTTACCTCTATTGCAACCAACTTGCATCTAGAACCCTCACCTTCACTCTTCAATGCATATTTGACTATCTCAAACCTTTTTTTCTCAACAATCTTGTTACCAAAATCATGATCATTTCCGTCATAAAAGAATGTTACAAACTTCGATAAACCACTACATTGCAAACATGTTTCATTTAAACAATCATTTCTATAAAATAAGCAACCATCACCTCTAATGCATAAAAATGAATCTAACAACTCCCTGGATGACTTGGGAAGTTGCACTACATGACAATCCTATAACATTTCATTAGTATGCATAGTAGAAGAAATATGGCATAATAATTCATGATATATTGAAAACTCAACACGGTATTTACAACATGTATTATGAACATTAAAAGGCACACAATAAAATGGCTTGCAAGACTCAAAATCCCTTTGTGAGATTTGCAAATTTGGATGTTCTTAACAAAATTGTATGGCTACATTCGAAAAAACATTTAGGATGCAGTGTATGATCACAATTACCGATTCATAACTTTAAAACATCTTTTATATTCAATGATACTCTAGAGTGAGAGTTACAAAAATTTTCTATTTGCATCTTTACATTATTGGTTAGCTTCTTATCAACACATGGAAGCCTCCCACTAAAAGCCTATGTATCATTTTGAAGAGGAGTATTGAGTCTTCCTCTTCTTGAGAGTACTCTATTCAATGTTTTATGATTTAAGTTTAAATCAATACAAGTTTGTCTCATTAAATGAGCCTTTTCTCAAATGATGGCTTACTAGTGAGGTTGTGATCACTCTACGAGCAACCCTTTTATCTTTTTCCTTACTAGTATTTAAAATAGAGGTTAGAGCATTAAAAATATTTTTTACAATAATACTATTTAAAAAAAAAAAATTGTGACACAAATATTCAATTTTTTTAATAATGGTCTCATTTTGTCAATCTTAGGCAATTGCACCAAAATTTGACATTGTTCAATTAATGTCTGATTGGAAAAGTATTCATTGAACATTTTGGTAGCCCACAAATGAATTGTTCATTGTGACCTTTTTCCTTCAAGATTATCAATTATGTTCTCATCGATTTCAACCAACCATTTAGGGGTTCTCTTGTAATTAGGTTATACATAAGGTTCATTTTCAACATTTTCGATGTTATCAACATTTTCATTTTCAAGTTCAATGTTATTAACATTTTTATTCTCACTATTTCAATATTTTCAACATTTTCAATAACATTTTCATTTTCAAGAACATTTTCAACAACATTTTCATTATCAATGGTGTTCACATTTTCATTTTCAATTTCAATATGATGTTTAATATTTTCAATTTCTATTTCATCTTCACTTGAATTAACATGTAACGGTGCAAAAGAAGCTTCAATTTGAATATTTTTCATACCTTGTCTTCTTTTCCTATGACTTTCTCTATCTTTTTCTCTATATGCTTCAATTTCATTTGTAGTTAGTTTCCTTTTACCTTTTCTCTTACGAGGACTATTGCTCCCCATTGCACAAACAAAAAAACACACACGAATTATTGTAATTGTAAAAAAAGTGTAAGAGAATCTTTCAAAAGCATAATTTTGTCTGATGTAGATAGAAAGAATGAGAATTTCACAACAGAAAGAATGTAGGGACCGTTGAAATACTCAAAATGGTCCCATTTTTGTTTTTTATATAACTTACAAAATGGATATCCGTTTACTTTAGTGTTATGAATTGTTATATGTCATAATAAATATATTTATTATATATTAATATACTATATTGATTTATTATATATATTTATATATTATATACTATATATTAATATTATATTAATATATAATATATATTAATATATAATATATATTAATATATAATATATATTAATTTATATTATATATTAATATATATTGCTGCTTGTGCAAGTGTATAACCTATAACAAAAAAAAATGGATATCCATTATGTGGATTAAAAACCCCTTGAGCTCTCTTCAGGTTGATAATATTGTTTTGCTTAGCCTCATCCCTTGCCTCATGTGTTTGGATATATCCGAGCCCTTTTTGAAGAGTTTTACTCGCTTGCTCCACATGTCCGTCATGCACTCTTTGGAGGGATTTCCTCCCTTGCTTCTTTATCGAGCCCCGCCATGTCTCCATGTGTCAGCAACTCGGGCCTTTGTGAGCCTACTCCCCTTTGCTTCTCTACCAAGCTCCACCTGTGTTCCACATAGCATCATTCTATGGGAACCTTTTGACAGACCCCATAGTCAACACTCGAGACAAAGACTCCTCCATGTGTCTTCTCTATCAGGAATTTCATTGCAAGGAAGGGAAGAATGAATGAAAAGGCTTGTCCATCACCACATGTCCTATCCAACTCTATGGGTGAGCGACACATGTTTGCATGAGAATTTTGTTGCTCCTTCCTGGGACCAAAGTAATCATTTGTAGAAGGATGCTTCTCATTTAAAGGTGACTGCATTCTATGTTTCAAATTTTTTTCTATTGTAACAGCCTTGGGAAATCATTGTGGCATACATCATTGCTCGTGCCTTGGAATATTTTCAGTTATTGGCTCTTAGGCAGTGGGATGATCCTCTATATATACTGCTTCAACTTTTTGAAAATAAGTTTGAAGAATACACAAAATAATTATTGAAAGACACCAGGCCTTTGTATTATTTTTAATTATTGTATTAAGACTCACAAACTGTGCCATTTTTGTTTGGCCTTTCTATTTCTTAGTTAGATGACAAAACATTATACTGTGTTGTTATTGTACTGAGTAGTTTACTTGCAAAAAATCTATAATTTCAATATAAGTTTGTTGATTCAGACCATGTCTTGGACTCTTATTTTCAGTGAATGTGTATGGAAGTTATTTTATGTTATTTAATAGACTGCTTGGGTTTTTCATCTATACTTTATGTTATTTTCAGACATGTAGATTGTTGAACGAGCCCTTAAATCTCATCTGAAAGAAAGATTTATCGTTCCTATACTTAACTCTTAGCGCATCGCCTTAGATTAAACTTTATTTTTTATATCTACTTTATTTTCCCATTCCAAACCCCCAAATACAAAAGGAGCCAACTTCTTTAAAAAACATGGAGGTCACTCAGTTTAGCACAATTGGTGCCCCCATTAACTAAGTTTTCCATAAGGGTGTTGATTGGCATTTTTAGGCATCAACAATTCCTTTTACAGCATGCTCGGTGGGACTTTCTTTAAATGTATATTATTTGAAAGTGGGTATATGAGCCATAGGCTTGTTACTAGATATCAAACAACAAACAACCCTAGCCTGCTAGTGCCATCGTTGGTAACAGTACATACACGAACCCGTCCAGTAAACATCCCACCCCCTCCACCAGCCATGTTGTCGATTGCTAATAGAAATTTTGTGGCATGGGACGTTAGAAGTCCTCTTATAACACTAGTAGCACCCACTGTTTGGGCCCCTATCCCAACCTCTGCTTTAAAAGTTGTACCAAAATTCATGAAGGAAGGCTCAAAAACACCATCTGAACACCTGCAAGATGTGGCATACGTGTGTTTGGTGCATGGTGTTACCGACCAAAATGTCACACTAAGGTTGCTCATAGCCTCTTTCAAAGGAAGAGCGCTAGATTGGTATCACACTCTGGAGGCTAACATTATCGATACTTGGGATCATCTCAAAGATCCTTTCTATGAGATATTTTTAAATAATGAAGATTGGTCTTCGCTATATCAGTAGTTGGTAACCATAAAGCAGGTCCCATATCAGGCCATGACCGACTTCAATGCCCGATTCCATACAACTTGGGAGAGGATCCAAATTGCAATTCGTCTGCCAGCTGATTTGGAATTCATGTTTTACCTAAAATACCTCAATGTCGGTATCTCAGTGATGATCTGGTCTCTTGGTTGAACCACTCTACTAGATGCATACAATATCATCATCAAGGAAAAGAATAATCTAATTGACAATGAAAAGTTGCTACCTCAGCCCGCTATGCCTATATTTGCCAAGATATCAAGTCTGGCCTAGGAGATAGCATCTACCAGTGTGTCTACTCCCCAATCTATGAACACATATCTGAGTGTGCCACAAAGTGCTACTTCTATGTCTAATTCTTCAAAATATGAGATGAGTGATGCCAAGGAGTTGTAGAGCATCTCAAATGAAATAACTACCATCAAGTGAAACCAGTCCATACCTTCGAAGCCAACCTACCAAAATTATCAAGGTGGAAGATCTTCCTACTAGAAAAATCAGTTCCAAGGAGGTGCGTGCATGAATCCTCAAGCTCAAACAAATAGTCAGATAGTGTCGGTGTCTCCTCCGCTATAGAATGCTCACCCAAGCTCGAGTAGAGAGCTGAAAATGGGGAAAAATAATCTTGTTGATGACATCAATTCCTGGTGCTTCCCCTACAATGAGGAAAATATGCCCCAAAATTGTTTGCTCGATAATCTACAAAAAAGAGTGGTGGAATAGCACTGTCAATGCATTGCATCATACTCTAAAGGTTATGTATATACCTCTTCGCAAATGGAAAATGTGGTACTCACCACACAAATGCAAGGAATGTCCCTAGAGAGAGAAAAAAATATAGTTCAATATCACATGCTCTTCTCATGGATGGAAGAACAAGAGGTTGGTATTTGCAAATGAGTCATCCACATCCAAGGCCCAACAAGTCTAGTTAGGTTATAACACTCACTCTAAGAGGAGATTTATGGGAAAACCGGTCATCCCACAGCCCAAAAGTGTCCCCAACCAAATTCCTATTACCTCTACAATTTCACAAAAAATTCAGCCACTAAAGGAGATTGTTATAACAAGGGCTGAGGAATAGAAGCATTTGAACCTGTTGATGCAAAAAAATGTAGGCAACAACCTTATGGGAAACTTAGCTATTGGGGGGACTTGTGCATGTATCAAAGTGACCTATGGGATTTTATCGAAGCTGACTCTTCATTTTTTGTGGGGGGGAGAAAATGGAACGAAGATAAACATAAACTAAATAAATCTAAGCTAAGGCGATGCGCCAAATCAGTAATGAGATAAGTAAGCACATTACAAAAACAAAGGCTCAGGTAGTAATCAACGTATATCAAATAGAGAATTCCCAGCACTACAAACATAAGAACATCAAACCATTTTGCATAATATAACCCATACAACGTAAGCTACAACAAAAGAGTAACAAGATGATTTTTATTACGCTAAGCTATATAAAGACTACAAAAGCTTGAAATTGATGTTCGTATATTTTAGAAAATGCAAGAACAATCTAATGTCCTATCAAATGCTTGAAAATAGAGAAGCTGAATAGAATGGCATAGTCTGCAAGTTCATATTTAATAACAAACACTATAGAGGCTAATTCTTAGCACTAGGAAATTTTTTCCATCTAACAACCATAAAATGAAGAAAGGGTTGCTTAAATAAGCCAGCCCATTACCTGAGGCTCCAATAAGAAAGATGCTCCAATGAAGGCACCAAAAAAAGGATTCCTAAATGCAAGTACCAATAGAAAGATTGGAAGGTAGCATGCCAAAAGGGACATTTCGAGGAGTAATGGCCACACAGCAGCAAAAGGAAATGACACACGACAAAAAAATAAAAATGGTTGCAACAACCAATGAGAAAAAATAATAGATGCCTAAACAATCACCACGCGGAAAGCTCCCAGAAAGGTAACTATGATGTGGGCCCCATCCGAATAGAAAGTATGTGGAGGTGACGTTTCAAGCAACCGAAGCCTAGAAAAAGAAAGAGAAGCATTTTGAAGGGAAGCTCCGAAAGGATGCCACGTGGCGACAGCTGGAAAGCTTTGAGCGGCACCAAAACAAAAGGAAAAGCTAGGCAAGAAAAAAGGACAGCAAAGGAAAAGAGTGGTGCATGAATAAATATTCACAGCTTGGTGACTCACAGGGACATTTCACCTGTGGAAAGAGAAACTCCAAATCATGGCCTCATAGACTAGTCCAACCTCTCAGACTAATCACTCATAGCTTGGAGAGGGAAGCTTGAAGGGATGTCCAAACCTCATCCAAGGGTGCAAAGAGTGTGTGCAAGTTTTCATGTGCCATGTTTAAATCAATAATGGAATTAAAAGGAAATATACCAGATATTTTCACCTTAGACTCAAGCTGGAAGAAGAGCTGCACCAACTGATGCACCATGTTCTCGATATTGGTGGCAGTCGGAGGTTGATCGAAAGACTAGAATACAGATAAATCTTTTTTTTCTCCTCAATCCTCTCAATGATGCGTTCTATGCTTGCCACTATTTTGTCAGCCAAGAAGGGAAATGGAAGCCCTCACTGAGTTAGTCGGGAAAATTTAGCCCGCATATCATAGGTAATTTGAGTAAAATTTTCTTTGCACTCACCGACATGCTAGATGACTTCATGTGTAGAAATGAGAACATTCACACTCATGGTTGTTGTTGTTCGATCTTCGACCCCCACACTACTCAATGCCTCATCGGAAGTGGTATGCAATTTTCTCAACAATTTTCTGGCCTCCTGAACTCTATCAGAAGTAATTTCCTACACCCGTTGCATTGTTTCACTAACCACCCTACATAAGTTGGTAGCATATGCCATAAATTTGAGAGTGGGCTGCAAGGTAAGGAATGGTGATTTAACCTTATCCTAATATGATGCATGTAGTTCTTTGGCTATTTATAGCATGTTTATTTAGGATGCAGGAGGCTGGGATCTCAAAAGGTCCACCTCCATAGCCTTGCTGCTCAATTTTGATTTCAACTTCATAATGCTTCCCTCCAGGATTGAAATTTGGTTCCTTAGAGCAATATTTTCTTCTTCCTTCTCCTCTAAGGCTAACTCAGTTTGTTTTTTCTTTTCTATTTCCTACTCCAATGCAGTATTCATTTCATTTACCTCATCATTGGTACTCTTCTAGAGCTATTTCAAACCATCACTTGCCTACTTCAATTTGTCGCAGAGGGCCACCTCAGTCGCTTGGGATTGCTCAATTTCTCTCTACAGGGTAGGAATAACCTCCACACTCAAAGCTTGAAGTTTAGTGACCTTTCTCTCAAAGGCATTCCTTTCATCCTATAGTCGATTGAGTTCAACCTCCTGAGCCTTATGCTTATTTGACCAAATCTCCACCTTTCCTTTCAGGTCCTTCATTTGTTCATCTTTCTTCTTCATTTGGTGACTGAGCTTGAGGAAATTAGTTGTCACCACCATTTGGGTTTCCTCCATTAATTATACTTTGTCCTGCGGATGATCCTATTGAAAATCAAGTCCTACGACATTCACAGAATAATCATTTGGGTGCATTTCTCTGAACTACTTGATGAAATTGGGTGTCAAATTCGCAAACATCAACAAGTTTTGACTTTCGTTGAACACAGTCTACATAAGGGGCTCTAGAGGTTTGTTTTCATTGTTCACCCTTCTTTTTTTTATTTGGCTAGCCTTGACACTTTTGGAAACATCCACTTGCAAGAAATACTCTTGGGGTGAAATACCTAATCCACCAACAAAAGGAAACTCTTGGGGAACTTCTAATGGGAATGACAGTGTGCTTAATGTATCAGTGGATTTGCTAGGTCTCATAATAGTTGTCAAGGAAAAAGGTGGGATAAACTGACTGCTCTGAGATGGTGAAAACATAGCGGGGAAAAAGGATGAGGAAGTAGCCACTTGACGCTGAGGCATCGAAGATACAAACTGCTGACTTAGTAGGCTAGGATTTGTTGCCATTACTTGCACCTCAGGGGTAGTAGACTTAGGAGGAGGTGAATGTGGACCCCTCTGGGAACCAATATTCACCTACCTCGGGTCACCAGTGAGAGGAACAACTAAGACAAGTGACATGGTAGAAGCAAACACGATAGAAACTAAAGACATAGAAGAGAGAAAAGAAGGGGAGAAATGTACCTGAGTTTCCTGAGGATTTGTAGCAGATACAACTACCTCATTACATTGTTCTTCTCCTCCTCTTCCTTCCTTCTTAGTTTGAGGTCTCTTCTCTTCTAGGGAATCATCTAGGTCCAAAATAACCCTTTGATGGCACCTAATAGATCTCAACCTCTTCTTCCCTGATCTAGAGGAGCTAGTTAGCTCTGACAACTATGTATTTGAAGAGCTCTCATATTGCAACTGCATTGACCATCTCTCCTTGCAAGGGACCCTCCTCAATCATTGGAGCCTTTTGAGCTACTTATTCTTCATGCTCTAGGGCTGCACTTTCTACCTCACCGCACCAATCAGAATCTGAAGTATTAGGAGAATCATCACTATCTGGATGCTCATGGTACTAAGCATCATCAAACTGGTTGTCTGATTCCACTTCCTGAAAAAGCTCATTAGTTTTTTTTATCTCGTCTATAAATCCATAAATATTTAATCTTTTCAGGCTTCCAACTGAACCTTCCTAATTGGCTATAGAGGAATTGATTTATTATATGGTTCAGGTTAGGCTTGGCCATTATATGATAAAAATTCAACCAAGGTGGTCGACCTGAGCTAGAAGGAATGTGCTCAAGGCCGACATATAACTTCTCTTTTCCCTCATCTTCATTTCTCCAAGGGTCCCAAAATGACCAAGGTTGGTGAGGAATTTTAATACCTACCTCTATCAGATTACCTACTGGATTATAGTGCCATGTATCACAGATAATCACCAATCCATGGTGGCCTAACTTGGAAAACAAAACTTCAAAACTATTCACCCTCAAACTCTTCTTCTTGGCCAATGCTACAGAGCCAAACATGATTGGTAGCATCAAATAGGAAGTCAAATTCTTTCCTCCCCAGTAATCATTTTCAATATTACACAACTTCCTAAAAAAATCCAAGGCCAACATCCTGTCTGAAACAAAAAACGGGAGCCAGAAAGGCTCTTAGACAAAACCCTGCATGCGAAGCATTATAAAATCTGAACCAAAGAACCAATCGTAAGGGAGTACAAGGCCTCTCATCCATGGTATTTGACTTCATGTCAAGCGCCCGGACCTATCACCTCCCATTTGATCGAGAGATTTTAAAGTTAGAGCTAGGAATGCATCTAAAAATGCATAATAATCAAAAGTTTTTGAGAGGACAAGAATCCAGGTCGAAACTGGCCTTCTAGCGCCATTTTTTTCAAATACTGCCAGGGGCATAAATTGCTAGAAATAATCTGGGTTCTGATGTAAAGTCATGTCGGCCAAGAAAGAAGAATATCTAAACTTGTAACCAGGATCAAACCCCTTCAACTGTTAGCACATCCTTTCCATAATGACTTTCGAAAAGTCCATCAATAGAGGCTCTTTATTCTTTTTCAGCATAAATCCTATGCTCATCTAGAAATTTGAGACTTCCTTATCTATATCCAACCCACAGACCAATGCCAACATAGAGAAGACTAAAGCTATGCCTGCTTTAAAATCACCTAGACTAAGAGTAAAGCTACGAGGGACAAAACTATCTGATGGCTTACCCATTTCGACATTGAAAAATTGTTGCGCTACTCTCAGCATCCTCCAGTAATTTCATAGCCTAGAAAAATTGAAATCCTCAACACCCTCAAGAGCATTAAGATGGATGCATAGCATATCCTAGAGAGCCTGGTGACTAATAATCACCCTAAAATTATGGCCACTTATAACTCCTGAATCAACGTCAAAACTTTTAACACAGGAAACCATAATCTCTAGACAGTAGTGCACCAAAGGAACCATGTACTGAGGGAGACCACAATTCCATAGTTGACTAGGAAAAGGATCACTGATGTTTTTCATATTTTTGCATGCAACCTCTCTTAAAATTTTGGGGTTCTAACACAACTCCAGATCTTGGACATTATCCCAATCCTCTAAAACCAAAACTTGGTTTCGAGGAGAAACTATTTTTAACATTTTTTGGTATGCCAGCTTAGTGCAAGGGCATGGAGGTTTAGCTGGAATGCTCGGGGTTGCATAAAAAACCTAGGCATAGATATTCACGCAAGGCACTTGCATCCTTTGTTCACCAATGATGTTAGTGGTGATGACTTGAGTTGAGCTTTTTGTAATTTTAGCCATTTTTCTTGTGTTTTGAAGGGCTCTGCTGCTTAGTTTTTTGAAATCCTTTCTCTGTCTCTACAAATGATTAAGGTAGTTACATGCTTTTCCAACCTCACATAATTAATTTCTTTCACACAATGCTCCTATCTGTCTCTTTGATTTTTGAAAATATCATATTAGCAAGGGTACACGTTATATTTCACATTGATTATGCCATGCACCACTAACCCTTTCATGCATGCGAAGTGGCTGCCAACTTTCCAAAGGATTCCACACATAAAGAGATGTGACCTCACATATGGTAGCTCTAAATTTTCTTGGAAAAGGTACCAAAACAGTAGTGCCAAATCTTTTTGTGAGCTTTTGCATTTAATGATTACTTGATTGTAACAAGGGACACCAACCAATGACTTCATCTTTAGAGATTTTATTTGATTTTCCAAGACAAAAACATTCCTTATGGCGACAGTTGGCTCCTCCACCTTTTAAAAAGGCTTAATTCGAACAAATTGAAACTGCATTTGATTATCTTCATTTTTTCGCATGTCACAACACAGCTTGTCAGGACTTTTTTTGTACCATTTTCCTCTAACGTAAACATACCTTGCTCAATTAGGGAAGCCTCTCCCCATCTATAAAAGGACTCCTTGGAATTTTTGTAATCCATATTTTCACTTAGCATTTCTTAGCAACTAGCCCTAGGATATTGTTGGTAGCTTCATTACTTAGCAAGAGTAGCAGTAGTCATGGAAACACCAATTAGGCTTACATTCAAGAAGACCCAAGCTACCTTCTTAGGAAAAATTAGGTGTAGGTGACTAAAACACATAACTGGCATGAAGAACCTTCTATATGTGAAAGCCATAAAGTGGGTTCTAGGCAAAAACTGTGTAGAATATGAGGACCCTTACAAAGTGAACACCAGTATTAGTTCCCACTTTGTAGCTTCTCTGTTAGACATTGGTATTTATAAGAGGAAGATTTTGAGGCTGACAAAGCGGGTATTTCCCAAACGCTACTTGGGGGGGTTGTAGAATATCATGAGAGCTGCTGAGATCGACCACAAAATCCCATCTGTTTGCAACATGCACCGACTTATTGAGGGAGGAGGACCTGTGCCGACTAGGCCCTTTCTGTGTGGCTTTGAGCTTGAAACTTATGAGGAACATCACCAAAAATTCTATGTCACCTGCCATTTCTTGATGAAGATGCACAACATCAAACCCTTTCATGAGGTGCAGTGGCATGAGAATTTTGAGAGGATGGTGTTTCCTCATCGTGCACCACCTACTACCATTGTTGGACCCTCAAATGCCTAAAGAAACATCTAGAAGATATCTCTTCCTTTTTGTATTTGAAATATTCTTTGTAACACTTGTCAGTGACAATATATGTTATTTTTGGAACATGGCTATGGGCCTCATTACATCAATATGTATACAGATGTAAATATCTCTATAATCAATAAAATACATATATTTCATATAGTCTGGTTCCTTTCTTCATTTTATCTCATTTCCATGGATCAATGTGGTTGTTTATTTTAAGAAAGCACTGAGAATGACACAAAACTAACAAAGCAGGGAAAATATATACATATTTACACACTTACTACAAAATCTGAATTAGTTGAGTTCTTGAGGTGTATTCCATTAACTAGAATACCCAAGGCCTCACCCTCCATTGTTTCCAACTTGAATGAGTTGTGTTGCTTGCAATGTGTGATTTTGAATGGTCCTTCCCAAAGACTATTGAACTTTCCATGTTGACTGGGCTTTGCTTCGCGCTCATTAAATTTGAGCACCAAGTCTCCACATTACAGACCCTGGTTAGACGTTTTCTTGTCAAACCATTTGTTGACCACCTGCTGGTGGTTAGTCATTTCCTTGAGAGCGTGCTCTAATTTCTCTTGAACCTCAAGTAATTTTTCCAACCGCACCTCCATCACTCCATTTTTCTCAATTTCAAGAGACTTGAGTAACTAGATTGTAGGGATTTCCATAGAGATTGGTAACAATTCCTCCATCCCGTATACCATCTCATAAGGGGATGTTTTCAATATTTTCTTTGGAGTGATATGATCTGCCCATAGTGTTGTTCAGAGGTGTTTATGCCACTCCCTTTGATGCTATGAACCTATTCTCTTGATCAGTCAGAGAAGATTCGACAAGGCCATTTCCTTGTGGATATTAGTTGGAGGATGTATTTAGGAAGACTCCATATTTTAGTGAAAATTGGCTAATTTTGAAGGCAAGAAAAGCTCTTGCATTATCCGAGATAATTGTCTTTGGTGGGAAAAACTTGGCTACCAGTTCCTCGAGGAAGTTCACAATTTCTGCCTCAGTTGCATTTTTCAAAGGTACAACTTTAGTCCACATGGTGAAATAGTTAGTTTCCATTAGGATCCATTTGTGTTTGGTTGATGAAACTGGGTTGATCATGCCAATGAATTCGAGACCCCATTGAGCAAATGGCTCTTCCACTACAATTAGTTTCAGTGGTATGGAAACATTTTTCCTTTTCCCAACAAAACTGAATGTGAGTCCTTAAATAACGTAGGCCAAAAATAACCAACATGCATATCTTGATTGCAGTAGTTTTTGCTAAAACATGTCCTCTGGTTGGGCCACTATGGTACTACTCCAATATATTTTTTTCTTGCTCTTGTGTCAAACATCTTAACAAGACGTCATCAAAGTTTCTCTTGAAAAGAACTCCCTCCAACAGTACATAGCCATTATTCTATAGTCGTTAAAAATTCCTTTCAAATGAGGGGAGGTCGGTTGGGTACCTTCTTGTTTGCATGAAATTGATTCTATCATCCAACCAATCGTCTCTAAAACTTTCTTCATTCAACAACACAAGTTCTGGGATTTCAACCTTTGTAATTTCTTCGTTGTTTCTAGCCAAATATTTTCACAGTCTTGACTAGCTTGATCTCGATCTCATACTCTAGAATATTGGTTATCCAGTTAGCCCACTTCTTAGTGATTTCATCTTCCGTAATATATTCACGCATGCTAGGGTGCGACACACAAACAATCACCTTGTTGCATGATATGAGGTGTCAGAACTTCTTCAACCCATTTACAATAGCGAAAGCTTGTTTCTCCACAAAGTTGTACTTTACCTCATAATATTTTATCTTCATCATCTTTCTACATTAGGATAGTAGCAATACTCGTGCTACCACCAAAGATGTACATGAGGAAGTCTTTCGACAAATCCAGATTAACCAACACGGGAGCTGAAGAGATGGCTTCTACTATCCATTTGAAAACTTGGTCCTTTTTCAACATCAATGTGATGGGTCAAACAATCCCTGTGAAGTTTGGTATGAACCGGCTGATTAAGTTAACCTTGCCCAAAAATGATTGAACATTTTTGTTGACGGGTAGAGGGAGTTCCTTGATCGCTTTAACCCTTTTTGGGTCGACAGAAATACCTTCCTTCAAGATGACATAACCCAATAGCTTCCCTTGTGGGACTCCAAACACACATTTCTTCGGGTTTAGAGAAATCTCAAACTCTTGGCACTTTTGGAAGACAAGCTCAAGATGATCAAAATGATCTTCAACAAATTTTGAGAAAACTATCAAGTCATCTAGATAAATAAGAATGATCTCTTATGTATCAAATCCTTGAAAGCAATGTCCATAGCTCATTGGAAAGTGGCTCTGATATTTGAAAGTCTGAAGGGAATTTTAGCATAAGCGTATGTTCCCCACTTGGTGGTAAAAGTCATTTTGTGTTGGTCCTCCTTTTTCACCCGAATCTGATTATAGCCAAAGAAACCATCTAGCATTGAAAACATCTCAGAACCAACAACTATTTTTAGAATTGCCTCCATGGAAGGTAGAGGGTAGTGGTCCTTTGGAGACACTCTATTTAGGTCTCAGAAGTCAACGCACATCCATATATCACCATTCTTCTTCTGGACCAACACCAGGTTAGACACCCAAGTACTGTGTTTGATCGGGAACACTATATGAGATTCAATCAACTTTTGTAATTCTTGAGCCATTAACGACTTGATCTTTGGATTTACTGGCCTTTGCTTTTGATGCATGGGTTTTGCTCCCTCTAGTAGCTCAATGGTGTGTTGGATAATCCTAGGATCATATCCCTTAAGATCATCATATGACCATGCTACCACATTAAAATACTTCTCACAAAAATATTTCAACCTTTCTTTGTTCTTCTGCAAGACTCCTTTCCTAACCTTAAGCTTTTTATCTTCTCTAATGTGAAAATTGGCGTAATCGCCTTTATCAGCTACAAGATTTCTCTTGTCTTTTCTCACATCATCAGAATCAAACAGATTCTCGAGAGTAACCAAACCTCTAGGGAGCTTGTTTAACTTAAGCTGTACCACTTGATCTTTATAGACCTTAGTGATCTTTGGCTTTAATTGGTCATAAAATTCTCTAGGCAATTGGAGAAATGATGTGATATGAGCATCACTATCAAACACTTGCTAGTTTTGATCATTATTTGGTACAGCAGGCCGCACAATCACCTGCACAAAATATTTGTTATCAATTAACTCGATAGCTAACTCAAACTGAGATCCGACAGTTGCCATTCGGTCTACTTCAGAGTTTTACTCTCTAGGTACGGCTTGGATGTTGAATGCCTCAAAGCTTTCAATCAGGTCATAGACCCTGTGTTAGTATGATCACATATAGACATTCTTGGTAGTTGATAGCCCTCAAATTTGGTTAACCACCAATTATGAATATTTGAACACATGTATTTTCTTGGAACCCATTTATTCTACCAAACTCAAGCCGTGGACAAGGCCCTCATACTCTGCTTCGTTGTTTGAGCATGCGAATTGGAAATGGTATGACCTTAAGGTCTTTTCTTTTGATGGAGATACCAAACATATTTTGGCGCTGGTGGATCTTTCTCTATCAAAATTCAAGGTCCATAACTCTAAGATCCCTTCACTTCCAGACTCTTTAGTCACTCTGGGCATAATCTGATCCTCCTCATGTATGATGTATGTTCCTAGCCTAGTTGCATGATAGTTGCCAAAAGGGTCTGCATTTATAAATTCATTCAAGAGAGATTTTTCATTCTCAGTCCTAGAACTGCTTACTTCTTCATCCTCAAGAAGTTTGGCATTGGGCATGTCTTCCGGGATAATTGAGGTATGTGCTACCTCAAAATTTATCTTGGCTTCATTAGCCACATGCTCAAAATGTAAAGGTTCCAACAATATCTTTATCTTAGCTCCATGTTTGGTTCTTAGGATCAAGTGCAACCAGTCCAAAGAGAGGTAACCTCCGACATTTGTAGTGAATTCTCGGGATAGACATATCTCGAACATAGGAGGAATGTCAATGAGCACAGTATTTTGATTCACAGTAATGTTGGGGCAAGCAAACAATGTCATAGGCAATCCTTTGATTACTTTGACGATTTCAAGCTTGTTCCCATCGAGTTGCATAACTCCCTTCTTAAGAGGCTCGTATTCGAGTCGCAAAGCTTCAACTACTTGCTTAGGCATGAGGGTGGTGCTAGCACCAGAGTCAACCATACAATTATGCAGTATCTTTTTACTGATGATAAGTGTTAGAAAGAAAGGCTTGGGTTTAGGCTTACCCTTTTCTCTGACCTAATTTTTTGCTGATTGATTTTCCAAAACTTTATTTGGGCCTATATTGGCATTTTTATCTTTTGAGGGTTGCTCAAGCATCTTCATGCCCTCTTCTCCTGATAATTCCTTCTGTAATAGCAACTTTGGCTCCGGGATGGCCAGGATATTCCATAAGGAAACATTAGTAGAATATTTATTTAGTTGTTCCACCATGTTGAATGGCATACATGATTGATGAGCTATGGTAGTTGGCTCCTTTTTCCTCACAGCTAGTACATCTGGTTGTTTGGCAACTGTCAGGGTGGTCATGGGAGCTTTTGCTTTCAGAGGAGGTGAATTCTTGGATCCAAGAACAACAACCCTAGACTGCTACAAAACTAATGAAATAGTTGTTGATGGACTGGGTGTTGGGATAGGTATTGTAGTTCGACTGTACTTGTGGCACCTGGGTCACCAGAATGTCATTCGGGTATGTCGATTCCTCTTCCTCCATCCAAGAAAAGAGTGCCTGGTCCATAGCTATATCTAACTCCTACTCTATAGACATTCCTTGCATTTGAGCAATGAGAACTGCATTCTCCATTTGTTGAGAGGCATATGCATGACCTCTAGAATCAAGCATGATGCCTTGACTATGTTTCTTTGCTATCTTCTATTGTAAATTCCCTCGCAGGAAATTTTGGGGCATGTGGGCATCATTGCAAGGGAAGCACCATGGATTAATCTCTTCGGCAAGATTATTCTATCCTGCTACCAACTCTTTACTCAAACTAGGATAGACAATCTGCATCAGCATAGTCATCGACACGACTTGATTGCTCTGTTGAGCTTGGGTATTACTACGTGATCTATCCTGCCATTGATTCTACTGAAAAGGAGGTTTCCTGCCTTGGTAGTTTTGGTAAGCAGGATTCGAGTAGGCATAATATTACCACTTCATACTAGTCAACTCATTTTTTACGGTTCATAGCTACTCCCTCATTCCATTCACCTTAGTTGCTAGGGGGTTAGGCACTGGAGCCACACTCGGCATCGTTTCTTGGTACACATACATAGACTAGGGGGTGCAGGATAGTTGGTTGAAGCTTCCTCTAGTTCTACTGTGGTTGATTCTAGGCACAATGGAATCATAGTTCACAGTGCCAACTTTCCAAAAGTAATAAGATTGTTCTCTGCAGTGACAAGAAGGCTATATGCATTGGGTAAGGTATTTTTGTCGAGAGATTGCAACATCATAGAAATATCAACATTTATAGACTTGAGATAGAACATGAATGCTAGATCTAGAGGTGGTTGACTATCGACAAGGAGCCTCTTCCAAGTCAAATGAAACTGAGTGTTGAAATCAGCCAAAGCTTCATGAGGAGCCCGCTCTCTATTAGGCAGTTGGTGATATAGTGAAGATCTGCCACCATTATTTGAGAAGTGCTCGTAGAAAGGATTTTTGAGCTGATCCCAATTACCAATTGTATTAACTAGAAGAGTATGATACAATCCAATTCCTTCCCTTTGAAAGAGGCTACGAGCAATCATAAAGCCACATTCTAGTTATTAATGCCATTAACCAAACATACATCAGCTGCATCTTGCAAGTGCTTTGCTGGAGTTTTTGAATCATCCCCAATAAACTTTGGGACAACCTTTAAAGCGAAAGTCAGGATTGAAGCCCACACTATGGGTGGTACAGGGGATATCAAAGGACTACCAGCATCCCAGGCTACAAAATTGCTAGCCATCTATGCAAGGGGTGGAGGAAAAGTCAGAGGTGGAGTGTTAGCCTATTGACTTCTTGCCTTGATTGAAACTAGTGGTGGTACAAGCAAGCTAGTGATTCTTACAGTTTGAGACCTAGTGATGGGCCTATGGCTCATACACTCTTTTGGATTGTAAATTTTTTAGTTTGTCCCATCAGGCGTGCCAGAAAAAGAACTGTTGATGCAAAAAAATGCAGGCAACAACCTTATGGGAAACTTAGCTATTGGGGGGACTTGTGCACGTAGCTAAGTGACCTCCGAGATTTTATCGAAGCTGACTCTTCATTTTTATATGGGGGGGAGAAAAGGAAACAAAGATAAACATAAAATAAAAAAATCTAAGCTAAGGTGATACGCCAAATCAGTAATGAGATAAGTAAGCACATTACAGAAACAAAGGCTTAGGTAGTAATCAGCGTATATCAAATAGAAAATTCCCAGCACTGCAAACATAAGAACATCAAACCATTTGCATAATATAACCCATACAACATAAGCTAACACAAAAGAGTAGCAACATGATTTGTATTATGCTAAGCTATATAAAGTTTACAAAAGCTTGAAACAAATGTTCGTATATTTTAGAAAATTCAAGCACAATCTAATGTCCTATCAAATGGCTGAAAATAGAGAAGCAAAACAGAATGGAAGAGTCTGCAAGTTCAAATTTAATAAAAAAAAACTATAGATGCTAATTCTTAGCACTAGGAAATTTTGTCCATCTAACAACAACCATAAAATGAAGGGTCACTTAAATAAGCCAGCCCACCACCTAGAGGCTCCAACAAGAAAGATGCTCCAGTGAAGGCACCAACATAAAGATTCATTAGTGTAGGCACAACCAAAAAGATTGGAAGGAAGCATGCCAATAGGGACATTCTGAGGAGTGATGGGCCACACAACAGTAGAAGGAAAGGAAATGTGGAAGCAAAATGAAAATGGTTGCAACAACCAATGAGCAAAAACAATGGATTCCTAAAAAAATTCCACGTGGAAAGCTCTCGACAAAGGTAACTTTGGTGTGGGCCCCATATGAACAGAAAGCAGGCGGAGGCGATGTGTCAAGCAACCGAATCTTGACAAAAAGAAAGAGAAGCATCTCGAAGGGAAGCTCTGAAAGGACACCACGTGGTGGCTATTAGAAACCAAGATCAAACATACAAACCAAAAAACCGTCCACAAAAGAGAAAAACAAAAAAGCAAAGCTATTAATATTATTTAGGAATTCATAATTACATGAGATGATTTTCTTTATAAAAGAAAAGTATGCATAACCCTAATCTTATCTTGAACAAAAAGATAGCTCAACAAGATAAGGATGACAATAATTAACCTAGGAATTAAAATATTACCTAAGTAAAGTTATACAAGTGTAATTAAATAATTAAAATTACATCAACACCCCCCATAAGTGCAACTTAGGGAGACTAAAAAAGCATGCACCTAAAACTAAGATGAATGCAAGAAAGCATGAATGGGTCCCAACAACAAGGCTTGATTAGGTACCCATGTACAAATGCAATAATGAGGTAGAGAAGGAAAACCTAGTGGGAAAAAACCTCCCTACAATGAGATGATTGATGCAAAGAAGCACTGGAAGAACACTATGGAGTAACATTGGAACCACAAATTGACAAGCAAGGAAAAACACTTTTGTTTACAAGAAACCAAAGCAGATTCATAATAATGTAATGACAGACCCGATGCCATAGAACACAAGAAAACTCACAAACTAGAACAACCCTAGAATCTATGAAGCAATAGTAGATGAAATGATGACATAATCTAGAAACTGTGTATCTTGATGTCGATGCCAAATTGAGACTAAAACTCTTCCATGGGAAGAAGTACCATAAAGAATCTAGAACATTAACCATAAAACATGGCCCTCAAACTGAGATGGATCTGAACCAATGTGGATCAATAACCATAGGCTCTCAATCTAAAGTGTGAACTGATATGAATCTAATATGTGTTAAGCTAAGACAAGATGTGACCAAAAGAAACTAAGAAACTAGATACAACCCATGTGAGTTGTCATCAAATCAAGATGAGATCAAAGTTCATGCACACTCTAATCAAATTATTATGCAAGAAACCCCCCTGATGGAACTTTATATTAGTTCATTTATTACAATACCCAATGATTGTGAAAGGAGAGAATGCTAAACATGCATAAACGAGAGAGAAAAAGTAAACCTAGTGCAAGAAAATAAGAATGAGTTCATGCACAAACCAAAGTTCACAACTTCCTCCCTAATAAAAAAAGGACCTCAAATCTATGTAGAGGACTGAACCAGCTTTCCAATGCCGCAAGAATGGCAAAAAAAGCTTCAGCGAGTCAAAAGATATGACCTCCAGAGTGAAAACAACATCTGAGTTCAAGCACCTGAAAAATAAAAAGAAGCTACCTTCACCACTGGATTGGTGTCAAAATCAGCTTTCCAATGATATCTTGTTTGTAAAAAAAGGACACTGTACGCAAAAGTTAAGCCCAATTTTGTAAAAGTGCTCTAGAAAGACCAATCTGGCCTACAAGCGTTCTGAGGGTTTATTAATTACACCAACAGTGGTGGCCAGAAAGCTATGAGCAGCACCAAAACAAAAGGTGAAGCCATGCAAGAAAAAGGGACCGTGAAGGAAAAGAGTGGTGTGTGAATAAATATTCAAAAAACCCATTGCCATTCAATGTGGTGGAACAATTGAAGAAATCCTCTACTAATGTATCTCTTTGGGATATTTTAGCCATTCCAGAGAAAAAGTCGTTGCTGCAGAAGGCCCTACTAGAAGATACAAGCACTGAGCCAACAAAGCAATCAATTAAGGGAAAGGCCACCGATTCTCCAACTTAGGCTAAATTTCTCACAAACAGTATAGAGGAAGCCTCTACCGAAGTTAGAGGTAAGCCTAAATCGAAACCCTTCTTCTTGAATCTCATTGTCGGTAAGAAGTTGTTGCACAATTCTATGATTGACTCTAGTGCTAGTACCACCATCATGCCCAAGTAGATAGCTGAAGCCTTAGGACTTAGCTATGAGCCTTTAAATAGAGGGTTATGTAGCTGGATGGGAACAAGGTTGAAACCATAGGTGTCATTAAGAACCTCCCCTTGACTCTATTCTCCTTCCCTAGTATCATAGTTCCACAAGATACCATGATCATAGACATTCCCCCCATGTTCGGTCTTTGCTTATCCTATGAGTTCACTTCCAAAATTGGTGGATATCTTTCCTTGGATTGGTCACACTTGATCCTTAGGAACAAACATGAAGCTAAAATGAAGATAGTGTCTAAACCTTTACATTCAAAACATGTATTAGATGAATCCATGATCAATTTTGAGGCTGCTTATACCTCTATCACCAAAGAGGAAATGTATTGTACTGAGCTACTAGAGGATGCAAAAGTGACTGGAGACTAGACTGATCAAGACGAGGTCCTCTTGAGCGAATATATAGAGACTGATCCTTTCCAAAATTATCATGCCACTGGATTGGGAACCTATGTCATCTATGATGAAGATCAAGTGATTCTGAATGTCATGAAGGAATATAATTAGGGTGGTCAACCCTTAGAACTATGGATGTTGCATTTTGATGGAACAAGATGTAAAGTTGACGTAAGAGTCAGGATATGTTTGACATCCCCATCCAATGAAAATACCCTCAAGTATTTTCACTTTCAATTTGCCTATTCGAAATACGAAGTAAATATGAAGGCCTAGTGCAAGTTTTGAGTCTTGCAAAATGGATGAGTGTTAAACAAATAATGGTGTTCGCAGACTTTGAGCTAGTAGTCAATCAAGTATGAGGGCTCTCTATAGCCAAGAATGTCTACATGAGTTCTTATAGGAATAGAGTTTGGGATTTTATTGAGAGTTTTGAAGCCTTCAATATCCAGACAGTGCCTAGAGAGAAAAATACAGCTATGGATTGCATGGCATCAATTAGATCTCAATTTGACCCTATTTCTAATGTAATTG
>VDFB02105785.1:528225152-528257375 GCA_007258455.2 Sequoia sempervirens | reverse complement strand
GATTGTTGCATGCATAATTAGAGTTTCCCTTAATGCACTCAGTGCAAAAACAAGAGTAATCCCTTGTGTCTAATGTCCATCCATGGTGACTATTTGAACTCCTAAAACAATGAAAAGATCTTATTTTTTCTACCCTCTTGCATCCATGCATTGATCTTCTGTCCACACCTAAATACATGTACAACAACAAACTTATGTGAACAAATATGTATATATATAAATTTTAAATTTAAATAAATTCAAATTTTTGATTTAATGTAATTTATACATACCCGATATCTCCCAAAACACTCTATGTGGAATGTTTTAGTTTGTTCTTGAAGATGTGTCGACCACATTTGATGCAAAGTGTTTCTTGCACCATTCAACAACATCATGTGCATTGTCTATATGACCTTCTGGATAACTCATTTGATGCTTTCTTAAAGCTCGTTTGATGCAAGCTCATGCTCCATCATGATCACCCTTTCCATGCCCACTCTCAAAAAATCTCCAAACATGTAGTATTTTGTAGATTTTATGATATCTACAAAGTGCATAGAATGGGCATGAAGATTTGAATTGTGTCGCATATCCATCTGACTATACAAAATTATTTTCAAATTTTACACCCCTGCTTCTCAAATTCTCAAAAAATATTGTAAAGCAATGTTGGACAAAAAGCGTGTCATGCTCTTTATCATCACTAATATAAAAGTGATATTCTTTCTTAATGGCTCATTTTTCATCTATACTCTCAACACCATCCAATTTTGATTGTGCATGTCGATAACACATATGAACCATAATAGTGATCTACTTTGAAAAGTAATACTCTGATTGAATCTCCTTTTGATGTGCAAAGAAGTAATTTTCTGCAAAGTCAACTACTGATAGAACTGTTCCACATGGGAAAGTATCTCTCAATGTTTGGAATTGTTGTGCTTGCCACTTAGCAAAAAATAAATGTTGTATGTATGGTCGTATCAATTTTCGAAAATATTCCATAAATTTTCCAATGGGAATCTCCTCTTCTACATAGTTCAACCTTGTGGATTCTTTCCCAAAATTTTTTTGCAACTTTACATACTTGTACCTATGTGAGTGAAATATGTGAATAAGTAATAAACCACACAATCAATGAAACATTACATTAAAGAGAATTCAAATAACAATCTAATCAAATTGAAACAAATAAACTCTCTAAAAATAGTACTTACCTCTTGCAATTTACAGTCTTTGTTAGGTCAGTATCCTCAATTTTTGAAGGAAATTTATCCAAATTTCCACGTCTCACAAATTACTTTTATGCAGTTTATTTGAGGTCCATTTTCATGATCACATAATATAGACTTTATGAACAAACTTTCCTGTTTAGGAGGTGCATTTTGAAACCCACATCTTTCTTCTCTCATCTTTCAAAAGACCTGATAGTAGAGATCAAATTCAATATGATAATGGCAACAACAAGTTTCAAAAAACTTGTTTATCTTCACATAATATGGCTTTAACTTTTGAAACATTGTTTTCCCAATCTTTATATGAGGACATGCATTAAAAAATTTCATATACATCTCAAATTGTGTTATGTCTAGCCAATGTTTGATATGATTTTCATAAATACCAGGTCCAATCCTGTGTCTCATAACATCTATAGTATTTGATGGTGGATGCGTCTGTTCATGCCAAAAACCTGAGACCAAGTTCCTAACAACATCTTAAATCTTGTCAAAACAGGGAGCTTTACAAATAATTTCCCAATTTCCTTCTAAACTCTCATCCAAAAAAAAACTCTTTTTCTCATATTTTATTAATGTGGTTCTACTATAACCAATTTCAGTTGAAAGTATAGGCATTTTTCTTTTTCTTGCTATATCTTTTTCTTTTTCTCCAACAAGCATTGTTTGAACTTGGGTTTCCTCCCTAACTTCAATGTCCATGTGTTCTTCAATGGATTTGTTTGATCCAATATCTAGATTTGGCTTGACTCCAACTTGAGAAATTATTGCTTGTTTTTTGAATTTACATGCAAGCAAAGAAAGTGAGAGACTATGAGTTATCTAAGAGGAGTTGAAACAAATAAAATCAAAGATTCTTGAACTTAAGAATTCTATGGAACAAAAGCAATTAGAAATAGATGATAAAGAATTTAGGGAATGTCTATGCAAGATGACTATTGGAAATATATTTATAAGAAAAAAAAAAGGTGTTAATAAAAGTCCTAAACACAGACTTGAGAGAGAGAGAGAAGAAACAAGCATGTACCTTGTTTATTTCTATGATAATTTTCCAAGTTTTGTTCACGCCTCTTTTGTTCTTCTTCTTTTGACAATTTTCATTGAGACACATTTTTTCTTTTACTTTGTTGTCCCATTTTCTTCTTCAACTTAAAGATGACTCAAAACAAGTCCTCTACCAACTTAGTTAAATTCTCCTCCAAATTTTTCTTTGATTGATAAAAATGAAAAGTTGTCTCTCCAATATTTTCCTTCTTGATAAATATACAAAAACCTCTTCTCCAAAATCTGCACTCCAAGTGATATAAATGTGAATTAATCTTGCAATTTGATATCCATAATAATGAAAAATAAGCTTCTATTTATATGCATATGGGATGGGAAAAAAATTATTCTAGTGTACATGGAATAACTAGATCCTAGTTTAAATGAATCAAGTGGTAAACAAACAAGTTATTTCATTGTGGAGTTTGTTATTTAATGCATAGGTATGCACAACATATCTAGTAATTTTAGAATTTTTTTACTTGTCAAAAATGTATAATAGAGGTATAATTTGAATTGAATTTTATTAATTATATTTGAATTGAATTTCAAGTTACTTGTCAAAAATGTATAATAGAGGTCTAATTTGAATTGAATTTTATTAATTATATTTGAATTGAATTTCAAGTTACTTGTCAAAAATGTATAATAGAGGTATAATTTGAATTGAATTTTCTTAATTATATTTGAATTTAATTTCAAGTTACTTGTCAAAAAGATTATATTTTGTTCTCAACTCAATGGTTCATGTTGCTTAAGTCATTTTTAAAAAATATTTATTGTTGTAACGCCTGTCATGCAAACCCCAGATAATCAACATTGCACAACAATTTTTTTTTAAATAATACATAAAGTAAACATGCATTTGAACATTAATTACATTTACATATTAATTACATTTACATTGCACATTAACAACTTAACGTTACATTCTCTAGGGCACACGAGGTTACTTCGCAAAATAACTAATAACAAAATTAAAAGATAATTATTATTAATAAAACAACTTAACCAAATATATTGCAATAATCAATAATAATAGTATATCCCATATTACATCCATATAGAATCTCACCTGATAAAGTTACATAAAATCCTAACTATTACATCATTGTTTAAACATAAGATTACAAGTTCTCAATAATGAGTTACAATACACTTCCCATACATGTGGGATGATACAAAGTACAATGATAATTGAATTTAAAAATGATCCACTAAAAGAAAACTCCAACCAAAGGAATGTTGCGAACAAAGGATGTTGATGGGGAACCCAACGGGTGCAGAGCACATTCCACCCAACCATGTGAATTATAAATAACTCACCCCCTGTGCTCAGAGGTGACAATGAAGTTAACTTGACCATGATTGTCAAACCGACTTCATGAACAACATAGTACAAAAAAAAACTCAAGGTATACAATGAAATAACCATCAACATTCACGAAACAACCATAACAAGATAAAGCTATGAAATCATCACAATTAAACAAACATCATCAATTAAACAAGTGACTAAATAACAACCATAAATCAAATTCACAAGAATCAGAAACAACATTAAGAATACAATATCCAATAGAACTAATACAACATCCAAAATACATCTCCAAAAGAACTGATACAACATTCAAAAATATAATTCCAAATAAATCTGAAACAATGAAAAGAACATGATTCCATATAAATCTAAAACAACAATTCAGTACACAATTCCAGAGGAAACAAGAAACAAGACAAACGAGTGTCAAGTGGAGAGTGTCATTGCATAGCTCTCATGGGATCCCCTGGCCCTTCCTCCAATTGAGGCACCGACACCCATCTATGGATCCCCTAGCCCTTCCTCATACTTGAGGCACCGACACCACAGGGTAGCTCATGCGGAGTTGATAACCTCTCATGAAGACGAGATTATGAATTTTCCGACCACGGCCTTCTCAGTCTATCATTAGTCTATGATAGCCCTAATGCATAAACGAGAAATCCAATGTTTATTATCTTGTGTGTTTTACTACCCATCCCCCTAAATTCTATTTTTAGGTTATCACTTGTTTAACTACCCTTACGTGGTTTCCCCTGAGCTCTTCCTCCTTTCGAGGCATCGGCGCCCACGAAGAGCCACTCTCCCTATGACCCCTAACATAAATTATCAAAGCAGGCAAGGGTTGAACTAACACATATAAAGAATAAAACCAAAACTAGACACACAAGGCATTAACCCTCTCACAATTACTCATAACCAAGAGTCTTAACAAAACCATTCAACCCTTCCAAGCATAAAACCAATAACTCCAAAAGCATAACCAAGAGGACAATAACACTCTAAAATAACAAGCCTCTGGAACAAGGTTTCACAAACAACGGTTCCCACATCGACAACACTAAACAAAAAAAAAAAAAACATAACATAAAAGAAAAACTCATGTTATATTTGAAAGGTTGCACCATTAAGTTTGATTCCATTACCAATTAAATAACTAAATTATTTCACTCCAAAAAAAAACTGATCAATATGAGATTCCAAACTTTAATTATAACCAAAAACATTTGTCTCGATATAGTCCGCAACAATGAATTAAGGCTTATTTTCTGTTTTTAAAAAATATATATATTTGTTCAATCAAATCAAATAATAAAATAATGTCCTCAAAAATATTCTCACCTATATATAAACATTATTTAATATTTTGAAAGAAATACCGAAAATTACATTTTTTAAAATGTAATAAAATATTATTAAATCACATAATTATAATTACATTTAAAAAAATAAAAATTAAAATAATATTAATTAAAATTAAAAAAAACATACCAAAAAATATATATATAAATATAAATAAATATATATATAAATATAAATAAATATATATATATAAATATAAATATATATATTTATAATGAAAAAAATAAAATAAAAATAAAATGAAATAACATCGTCTTTCCCAAAAAATAAGGGAGAGGGCCGATGGCCTTCCTTGCATTGCATACAGCAGTCATTCTGACTATTGTGCGTAACAGTCATTATGACTGTTATGCGCAGTACATAGTGGGGGGACTGGGGGGTACGGCCCAGCACCATCCATCCCAACTCCTCCCAAAAACTTTCATTTAATTTTTTTTTTTTTTTAATTTTTTATTAAAATAAAATTTTGTTTCACATATTTTCATAACATTTATTTAAATGAAAATAAATAAATTCCAATGCAATACGGCCGACCTTGTACTGGTTTGGCTTGAACCCCAAAATAATAAATAAATTAAAATTTCTTTCTGGTTTGACGGTAAAAACAATAAAATTAATAAATCAATATATATAGACATAGATTTATATTTCGTACTATATATATATATATATATATATTTCACAAAACTAATTCAGTCAGAGGACAAGTTCCCATTCAAATTTAAGCACAGAATAATTTAAATATATTTATATAAATATGAGTATGAAGTCAAACTTTATTTGTTTTCAAAGGATCAACCATAGACAAATTGGGGATCTCCATCAGATGAAATTTGTTAAATATTTCTTCAAAGAGTTTTCTCACAGATATTCTATTTATCTAATTTTCAGAAAAATATTCTTTTACAAGCAAGATTGATTCTAACACACATTTCTATTCGTTTCCTTACAGATTTAAAACAAACAAAGAAGAGAGAGGGTGGAACTTGGAGTCCTGTGCTCTCGAAAATCTGATGTTGACTGCCTAATCTGATGGCCTCTATGCAGAGCTTCTCCGGCTTCAAAATCTCCTCTACAAAATTTTGTGCTCGAACTCGAATCCGATCCTTTGTTGAGAAGACTCTCCAGAATAACCAGTAACAGATTTGAAAACCCTTTCTATAACTCTCCTCAAAATATAGCAAAAGATTGAAAAATATTTTTCCAAGATTCAAAAATACATAACCAATAACTTGTGCAACTTCTGTATCACTAATCCTCTGTGTGTGAAAAACTTACAAAATTCTTAATTAAATAAAAGATATTCTCAATTTCTTCCAAAAGCTCACAAAAATCCACAATAAAAGAAATTAATTCTTTAAAAGCAAGCTTTTCAGTCAGATCTGAGTTATCATTCGTTCTCACAACTTTTTCATTCTTTTAATTATTTATTTTTCTATTTTCAATACTTTTTATTTTAATTTCCGTTTTTTACAACTTTACTTGCAAAGCACATTATCTAATTAATTTAAATAATTTATTCTAACAATTATCCTCAACAAGATAATTAATTAAAATAATAATACCCAATTTAATATTTTAATTATCATTTAATAAAACTCATGACTTTTAAAAATAAATAAAACATTTAAAAATTTAAATACAATTTAATCTAACATTAAAATAAACAATCATTTCCATCATTTAAATAAAATAAATCACAACTTATAAAATACCCACATTAATAAAATACGACATAACACAACCACAAACCACAATAACGACAACTACAAAAATGTACAATACCAATCAAACAAGATGGTTTGACATCATGGGATGAGATGACTTCATCGTCACCTTTGTTTCAACATTTAACCGTTGGGCTATTGGTGCTCACCCTCTCTTGCCGAAGCAGGTGGAATCGAGACTCTGTACCTGCAAATCTTGCATACAAATGAAGTTGTGTACATGTGCATATATATATATAAAATCAAAGCATTGCATTGTGAGAAGGAATCGCAGTGTAACAGAGCACTCGCAAACAAGTGATGCTACACTGTCCTTCATCACATCTACCCTAACAATTATAATATAACTGATAAAATAACATTTCTAAGCTAACAATTCATCTCATGACATAATTTATCAAATCATTGCATCATAATATAATTCTAAAAATCAACTAACATCACCAACCAAAATGTCATATGAAATAATCATGTCCTCAAGTGTATAAGCATAATCACCAACAGTCTACTAATCAAACCACCAAACCAAACAATAATAGTATCATCACAGTGTCAAACCAAAGCATAGAAAATAATAAGTCTAAACAGTATGAGGGGTATTACAATTGTGGTCAATATGAATAAACTTAATTATAAAGTGGCATTGATTTCCTAAAATTCTACTAGAGATCAAATGTATATCATATAAGGAAATGTAAGTTGTAAGAGATCATCAAATAAGAAAACATGTATGTCTATTGAATATTTAAAGAAAATGCATACATATATCATGTAAACATGTAACCATAAGAAACTACATACATGTAAAGAGATTCAATGTATAAACATAACACATGTTATAAGCAAAGAGGCAAATGTATGTATATATCATATAAGAAAATGTATGTACATATCATATAAGCAAATGTAAATTAGAGATCATCAAATGTCGAATACTAAAGATCAACAAATAATCAAATGTATGCATATCATATAAGCAAATCTAAGTTAGAGATCATCAAATCTTGAATACTAAAGATCATCATATAAGCAAATACATGTAGTAAAGATCATATATCTAGTGTGCAAGGCCTAATATGAATGTTGAATCCTAGTTGAACGACCATCTAAATGAGAACAGTCCCGCTTGGATGGATGTGCTGAGCCCTGCAAATAAAATTGTGTACAAAATGTGTTAAATACATATAATTTATATTAAATAAATTTTATGAAAGTTATTTTTAAATGAACTTGTATTTTTAAATATCTATCTAGATATATGCATACATGTTGCATGTGCATATACACGTGTATATATAAAAATTTAAAACTCACATGTCCACTAGCAGTAGATTCATCCACAGAGCCACGTTGATCATGTACACGATCTGGACCAAGGCTAGGAGTGACATGAGGTATGTCCACCTGTAACAATATATATACATATATATCAACTTACATGAATATCTAGTTAAAACAAAAATTTAAAAGTAATTAAAAAAGAATTGAAACATGCACATGCACATCATCTGATATTAGATGACCTATGTCCTTTGAAATGGTCGCCTCCACCATATCCACCAAATGGTCAAGCGATGAATCAACATCTGCATCCATTTAATCTATCCCATGTCATGCCATAAATGATGAATGTAGAGGACTATGAAGGTGAGATGGCATCGGCGATGATGAACCAGAACCAATCAACATATCAGTAAAACCCATAGTCTGTGCAGCTACCGAATCAACTGTAGGTGGATCCTGATGTGCATTAGTGCTCGGCTGAGAGTGATGGGATCCTAGAGTTGAATGGAATCCATGTGCCAAACGATCTTTGACATGCTCTATAATGATCCCATAGTCTGATGCAATGTGGGCATATGCCTCCAATAGGTCCTCAGCTAAACAATGCAGAGTCTTGTGTGCCATATCTCCTATAAGTGCATCACGTTGTGTGGGAGTAGGGATGCCAACCACTATAAAAGGATCCATGGTGGTCCACTATGTTGAAAATGGTGTGGATCGGGAACATCTGGACATAAAATACTGACCTACATGATCATCAAATATCCTAGTGGTGGCAACCACAATGTCACCTATAGTGTCAATTGCTTCCTTTTGGGAAGCAACGACAACCTCATCTGCTAATGGGGCTAGAGTTGGGGTGAAAGCAAGAGACCTCTCACCAACCAATTCCCTAAACACTGGGGCTAGTCTATCTACTCAACGATAGGTGGGCCTATTGGCAATCCTACCATGCCCCTAACCAACATATGGTGGAATGTCTAGGTAGTTGAATTTGAGGCCCAAATGGACCTCAACATACAACTTATGAACAAAATATAATGGAATCTGGTCATTGTTTGGGTATTCACCATGTGCTGCGAGAAATTGTGGGTAGATCAATTCATCCATAGCACGATTGACACATCTAGTGACCTGGTATCCCCTAACCTTACATACATTTTGATAAAAAGGAAAACAATTTTTTTTATCATTTCTTTGGTCACACTATCATGTATTTGTTTAAGGGGAACATCACCATGTACTTCTTCCCGCATGCGGGAAAGAATAACAGCTACTCTATCTGGGGAAAATGCACTTCCTCTCAAGTTCATCTCTTAGTTTTTCTAAATTATATAATATTGACATGCATGGTTCAAAATATATCCCTGGATTTGCACCCTGTGCTAATGAGTCTCTCAATTTTTTAATCTCATTAGTAGTATTTGCAAACAAAGAATCTGGAGGTGGAACATGATCTGCATTTTCCATGTTATATATATGTATGTACACCTAAAAGAGCAATGAGACCTTGGTAAATAATATATCTAGATAAAGGGAATACAAATCTAAAATAGTTGTAATAATTCATCTACTCATCAATAATATTTCCATACCATTAACAAAAAAAAATTCAACATCAATCATAGTTTTTAATAATTTCAAAACATTCAAATTACTAGATTGCACACAAAACATAATGTAAAACAATTCTAAAATTTAAATTTAAAACATAATCTAAAATAGTCTAAAATTTAAATTACTAGATTGCACACAAAGCAACATTACTTAACATTGGTGGTCATGTAAAATCAATCTAGTCATTATTGAAGGCACAAATAAGAGAAGAAAATGAGATAGATGATAAGCTTGTAAATATAATTTCTAATGAGTCTATTGATTATATTATTTTACAAGAAGTAAAATTGACCACATGTAACCATAATTGAACACTTTAATTTATTTAGAAGGATGCTTTTATTTGGAATCTATTCATTAGAATAATAGACATGATCTATGAAATTTGATTGATAAGTATATGATAGATTATGCGATTGACTCTATTGTTTACCCATGTTATACATTATTTTAAGTTATTTATAAAATTAACCTGGCTATTGTTTGACATTATTTTTCTTTATGCATTAGATGATTACCAATGAAGATGTCCCTTATAAGGTTCAATGTAATGATGGAAGATAAAGATGAAAAGTATTGAGGACCTATATTTTATTTTAATGGCATAATAAGATAGTTCCCTCTACTAGCAAATGAAAAATCATATGTGCTTCATTGTGTAATTATTGAAATTGGCACCCTATGATTTGATAGAAATTAGGATATATGGATTGATCTAAATGGAGCTATATCAACTAATTGTAGATCTATTATAAGTGACATAAAGCCTCAATGTCTCATTTGTATTAAAATATGGGGATGATGTGGCTATTTTAAGGCCCAAAATTTCATGTGTTAATAGCATAAACATATAACATTAATTTCAAAATTTTATATGCTCTCAAGTATAGGTTACAAGTTCATTCTTTACATTTGTTCTCTTTCTTTTGTACTATTTTGTATGGGTGTCTTATATGCATTGCCTCAAACATATAATTTTGATTTCAATTTAGCTTTCTTGCAAGATTTAAACTTAAGCTTGTACTTAAAAAATATCATGTTATCCTTGCTAAAAATAATTCAAGCTTTTAGAAAATTAAATTTTATGTAGCTAGATTCAAAAATGCAAGTGCCTTGACCTAGTTCAAATTCGTAGGTGAGGATTTTCCCAAATTTTGAGTTCCAACTTGTCTTTACCCATCAAGTTCTATGCCAAAACTTTCAAATTATCCCCTAGGACATGTGTAAAAGTACATCACCCTAGGTCATCTATATCCTCAATATATCTATAAATTTGATCCATTTTTAAGAAAACCCAACTTTGTCTTTCTTTAAAAAATAATTATTCAATTATCACTACACAATTTCTTGCATTAGTCACAACAACTACACCAACCCTTGTATCAAAAAAATCTTAAAGTTACCCTAACTTTCTTACACTAGGTCTCTTTAACATGGAAAATGCATCACATTCCATTACATAAAATCTTAAATTTCAAACACTAAGCATAATTACATACATATAATCCCAATCACATTTTCTAATTGTTGTCTTCTAAATGTTATCAAAATCAAGGAATTGATCAATGAGGCTTGACTATGCACAAGAAGGGATCAAGTCAAATTTCCTTATAACATTGCAAGTTTCAATGATTTTCTTCAATGTTACCAAGTTTCCTATTGTATGTACAAACATTATGAAAATTTTATTACAAGAATAAAATATTTGAATTTTACAAGTTCAAAGATACATCAAAATTTTAGAATTCTACAATGTAATAAACATCAATGGTTACTAATATCTTAATTTCATTATATTTTATCAAACATGGTGATGAAAACAACTCTATGCAGCAAATGGGTTTGTTGAAAAGGCTTTAGAAACTTTCAAGCAAATGCAATTGGCAGTTGTAAAGTCAAATTCCACAACCTTCCCTCTGCTTGTGCAAAAATGGGAGCTTTGGACAGGGTATGGACACCAATCAAATCATCAAGGGGGAATTTTACCAAATGTTGTAGTTGCAATTGCAAGTGACCTAGTAGACATGTATGCAAAATGTGGAAGGCACATGAACTGTTTGATATAATGCCTCAAATAAATCTATTAACAAGTAAGGCTTTATAAAAATTCAAGCAAATTCAATTGGCAGGTGCCCTGGTAGAAATGTATGAAAAATGTGGAAGCATAGACAAGGAACGTTAATTGTTTGAATTTTTTTTAAAATGGGTTTGTAAAATCTTTCAAGCAAATGGAATTACCAACTAAGCCAAATTCAACGCTCCCTACCCGTGCCAAAATTGGAGATTTGAAACAGGGTATGAACATTCATCAAAACATAATAGAAATTAAATTTGTTGAAAAGGCTTTAGAAACTTTCAAGCAAATGCAATTTCAATTTCAACAAACTTAATTTCAAATCTACTGTAAATTTCAAAAATTTCACATTTCACATTTTACATTTAGGGTTTAATTTTTTTTCAAAAAAATGCAATTTGAAACACAATTTCAAGTTTACCAACCTATTGCTCGCTATGAAGGTCAAGGTTGAAGGTTGATGAACTATGGCTTCCAAGCTCGTGTACGTTTTTCACCTGGGTTCGTCGTCCTTGTTCGTTGTTCACATTCGCCATTCACCGCAACAGAAAAAGAATGTGACTAGTGCATGCGACAATGACAAGTTTTTTTTTTTAATGCCCTAATTCAATGGGTTTGGTCAAACCCCCATTCGATCGAACCCAATAAATTTTATTTTTTTTAATGTCTATTGAGGGGTTCGGTCGAACAGGGGGTTCGACCGAACCTCTAAGAGGGTTCATTTGAACCTCTTAGTTCAAACGAACCCCTTGATATAGTGAAAAATAAATAAATAAACTCCTTCCTCCTTATAATTGTAAACCACTTTTGTGGCTTAACGCAATTGTAAAAAAAGGTGTTCAATTAGTTAATGAATAGACTATTATTGGATATAAAAGAACCTATGTACCTAAAATTTTGGAAGATTCAAGAATGAAATGAGGAAATTAATGTCAGAGTTAAGACATCGGAACAACAAAGGGAATTGTCAGATGAAGATCCACTATAACCTGAGAAGAGATAGAGTAAGAGGCTACAAGGAATGTGGCAGGATATTGCCTAGTATGCCAGGAAATGAATATAGGATGTCAGCATCTATAGGACATGTATAATCTCTTGAGATTCTAGAGGGAAAGTGGTAGAACACAAGACAAATCAAACTGTCTATGTCAGTAAAACTGACATAATGTTCTAAGTGGAAAAATTCATCAAAGTAACCAACACTATTTGGAAACTTGATTTATAGGATTTTGGTCCTAAATAGTATATTGTAGGAAGTAGTTGCTTAGTATTCCTGAGAAGGTTATTTCAGTTTTGAACAAGCAAATAATGATAGGGTTGTGTAAACCATGATCATACTATGAAACATTCAATTGAGTGAATGTGCAATATATTATTATAGCCCAAATTGGCAAAATGGTAGACTAAATTTTTAATGATTTATAAACATCTAACATTAAGGTTGGACCATAAATGGAAAGGAAGGTTGGAAACTCTATTAAGCTAAAATAGGATTAGAAATAGGGTTAACCATAGACTTGATAGATTGTCAAGGAGTGATAAATTGAAGAGATCAATGAAACTTTGTCAATACAAAGCTTAGGCATGAAGCAATATTGGAATATGACAAGTGTCCAAGAGCAATGTTATGCTTAGAATGGAAAAGTAATCAAAGAATAAGTACTTTATGGTAAGGAAAATGGATGTGTAAGTGACAGATAGACTCGGTTTATGAGTAGTCTAAAAGTGTAATTACCAAAGGGGAAGGATGAGACCCACGGTGTAGTGCGCAATACATCGCTATTCCTTTTCTATTTGGATTATACTAAGGATAAATTCATGGGCCAACGATTTCCGATCACTATATTTTAGGTGACATGTATAGCTACTATTGTATCTAGAATGTGTATATATGATAATGTATGAAAACTCTTTGGGAGAGTAAGTATGTGTGAGGCATAAAAGATTTCCCTATGCGATAGCAAGGACCATCAATACAAGGTCTAGGGAGGATAAGGTTGCAAGGTGGGATGCTACATAGGATGGATTTTTTATAAATCTTACGTATTTTGAGAATGCTAAGTAAAACCTTATTGACTTTAACTATATGTTAAAGATCTATATATCATCAGGGACGATGATTCACAAGGGGGGAAGTATGTTACACCCCAGTTGTGTAGTTACTATTTATTGTTACTGCATAGGGTAAATATGGAAATAATGTGAATTCTAAAAATGAATAAAAGATTATTGTACCATGTTATCAATATGAATGTTATCTCATTTGATGTTATCTCAGTTGATACTGTTCATGGTGAAATACTACATATATGTGAATAGATGGTTATTGAATTATTATAATTCTAACTTTGGAGATGTTTATATATAATGCATATGTTGTGAACAGTTGAATGTCGTAGGCATGTGTTAATGGTTGTAGGTAAATTTTCATTTCTCTAGGGGGAGGGGAAGTATCACTCAAGAGAAGATCTTGGTTGAGAAATTGGTAACGTAAACTATCTATGCATACACACACCACAGTAGTTTGGTTGAGTCTAGACATAGAAGTGAGAAGTTGGTAAGTCATCCCTAGTTTGAAGCATCTACATTAGTAAAGTTCTTGTTTACTATCGAGTGCATTATTGGGTGATGTTTATTTGTTTGATCTTTTGAGACCTTCCTAATTTTATTGTGCTTGTTTGTGTGGTGAGTTGAGTATAAGAATATATACATTTATGTATATATCGACATACATGTATGATGGATATAATGGGATGTCCATACGAGTATGACAACATATGTATGGACATGCATATATGCACATATATATATATATACATACATACATACATACATATATATATATACATACATATATATATATATATACATACATATATATACACACACACACACACACACACACACACACATATATATATGCATATATAAATGAATATATTTATAACCATATGATGATATTATGTGTTTGAGGTTTATGTATCTTGAGCTTTCTATCAATACGTATCTATGTCAAAGGTATGCATGTATATAATTATATACATACAGTGATCCATGTGAAAGCATGATCATATGCATATATGTGCAAGTAGAATACTAACAAGCGTACTCATGTGAGAATCAATTATATATATATATATATGTGTGTGTGTGTGTGCACTTAAACAAATGTATGTATCGGCGAGGATATGATATGAATGGGTAACCTGATATATATATATATACGTCCATGTGTATGTGAATAATAATAAGTGGATAAGCATTCAAATTATCGAATATATTTATCCAATAAGTTAAAATATGTAAATACATATATATATAAATATGATGGTCCATATACTATATATAAATATGTATATATATATAAATATATATTATATTTTATTGTAAGGAAAATAAAGATATATATATATATTCAAGCTATGCAAACTATATGGAGGTGGGTGTATATACATGCTTATATAATGTAGAATGTCAAACTTAGAGGTCACTGCCATAATATGTTTCCAACGCCTTATGTTTGGTCAATGCTTAAGGTAATAGGGTGCACTTTATAATGCATGGATTCTCCTTTTTAAAACAACAATCATATACCTAGCACATGAGTTGACAATCTTAGACTTCAATATGTGGCATGTGTGAGTTGAGGGAGGCCGATAGAACAACCTTTGACTATTCATAGAAGTCGATTCTTAAGGCTAACTTGATGAGGGCACAACCCGAGACACAGAAAATAACCCACAAACAAGAGAATAATTTTATTATTCAGAGAATGGAGCTTCTTACATGCAGAGGATCTCAAATCCTCAAGTTCTACAACACATGCAAGCTACAGAAAGCTACAGAATAACCCTTTCACAATATGCGAGCTTGTCCCCAAAAAGTTACCCAAAAATTAGGAAACCCACCCATAAATAGAGCTCCTCATTAGTTTGGAGCCAAAACAACATTCAAATTGAGTTTAGGTGGTTTGGCGCCAAAAATTTACAACATGAAGTTCAAATTTCAAAAGAGCATTTGCAATGGTATCTTCTAGAAAGTGCACCAACTTCCCGGGGCCATAACTTTTGATCCGGGACTCTGATTCGCGAACCGTTTGAACCGTTGGAAAGGTCTCGAAGTCAAGAACGCGCTCAAAATTTGCAATGCCAATTTCAGCAAGTTCCAGGCCAATCCGAGAGCTCTAAGTGCCTCAAATCCCACTCAAAAAATTTTCAGGTGCAAATCCAGGAAACTAAAATTGCAATATCTTTCAACCCAGGAACAAAAAATAAAAACCATAAATTGGGAATTTCATTATGACAAAAAGGGTATCCAAAAATGTAAAAACATCTAAAAACTAAGAAACTTGAAATTTAACTATTTTTGGGTGATGCAAGATTGCCCTTACACCACTGGATGCTCCTGCATCATAACTTATAGTCAATATAGACTATGGATTGAAGGTTGATGATGACCAAGTCTATGGAAGTCAATTTAATAGCTTTAGACTGCAAGTTGAAACCAATTATCATTGTGATTAACATGCAATATATGACGTGGTTTTGCATTTGATATCTGCTACCTGAAGAATCCTTGACTTGGTCGACTTATTAAATGAGACCATGCTTGACTATGTCTCATGTATTAAGTTGCTATGTCGATTCATACACCATTTGGAATGTTTGAAACCTGTTGTCATGTTATGGATATTGACTGAGTTTTATGGTGCCAAATGTGAAGGAAGAAGAACAGGAGATGGCGCCACCTTTGAGTTTGTTTTCTTGTAGATGTCTTTCATTGAAACAATTTGAATTCTTCCATGTGCATTTGGAATAAGTCTTGGATTGTTGTCAAAGAAACTAGTCGATCTATAGGAGGTTTTGCTAAGTCTAAACTTAGTTTATCGCCACCTTAATACTTAGTTGATTTGCATGAAGCTTGTTGTCTTTATACATGCCTAAACTATAGTATGGTTGCTTGGTTGCTCTATAAATAGCTTAACCATTTCTTTGAGATGGACACATTATTTTCCAAGGTATTATACATCTTTTGCAATTCATTATTTCTGAGTCATTACCAGCCATACTTGCCTTATTTTATGAGTGAGATATAGAGAGTGTTCTATTGTGAGTAAGAGGTAACATTGTTGTTTGAGAGAAGTAAGCTATAAGCAAGTGAGATAGAGTTATTTGTGAGAAGCTAATTACCAAGCTAATTGTTGTTGGAGAAGGCTGCATTGTTGTCTTTAGTTTGGATAAGTGATAACAGGCATGTGGGGATCTCGTCTTCTTTGATTATTTTACTTTTGAAAGACATGCCTTGTATGCATGGTTGAGAGCTCTTTCCCAATATATGCATTAGAGAAATTAGAAAAGGAAATTGAAGCTATTATGTTGTTTTCATAATGTGTTTATAAGTACTTCATGATAGGAGAGATTGCTTGAAATAGGTATTTAAATATACTAGATTTGTTGATGATATAGGTATTTAATTATACTAGATATGTTTGAACATGGGTTACTCGTAGCTAGTTATTTGATTATAGATAACTAGTGGGTTAGATCTGCTACTTGAATTGTGTCAATATACACTCAAATATAAAGATATTGTATTGACAAGAGTAGGCTCATAGTGTAAACCCTTTTAGCCAAAGAGGTGATACTCTCGAGTGGAATCATATTTTGGATATGACAATTCTTCGATTGAGACCATGCAATGTGTTTGTATTTACTCCATAGTAGGAGATGGGTGTTTATCATAAGTATTATTTACTAGGTATGATTGAACAAAAAAGGCACACATGGTACACTTAGCTAAGTTATTGATTTAACTAGGAAATCTTGTGTTTACTCCTAGGAGTGATAATCCCGTATGGGAGGGAGTTTATGTACTTACGAGTAAGTAGGGTAATCCAAGTATATAGGATATGGGATGATGGACTATCCATTGAAGGAAATACCTATGCGTAGCTTAAGATAGGCTTAAGTCAAATCAGCCATGAGTAGTGTATGTGACAAATGACCCTCAATAGAACATATTTAATGAAACACTTTGATCAAAGTAGTGTGATAACCTTTGGCTCCACTGTTAGTTCACCGTGATCTAGTATTACATGCTAGACAAAGATTGTGGGATTACAAGTTCTAGTTATGTAGGACACAACACTATGCTCAGTTGGTTGTCATTATCGGTTACTCTACCAATCTCTTCGTCAAAGGGAAGGGCCATCTATCTAATGATAGATGTGTGGAGGACCGCAAATTATGAGTTCATGGTTGGCAGAAAAGTGTCTGAGTGATGCTTCTCCTCCATAGTAGGTGACAATTTAACCAAGATTTGAAAGGAAGGATCCTGCTTAAAGCTATTTGTTTTAAAGCTCATTGGAGCTATGTATGTATTCTTGTATTGTTGTATCTTGTGAAGTTATTATAATGAAATGGAATCTTTATTGAATATGATATGGCAACTTGTTTGTATATTCTCAATAAAAGAAATAATTTTTTTTATTGCAATGGTTTGTTACTCAGTTTATTTACTCGTAAAGTGTAAATAAATTTTTGTTGTGTTGAAGGGTTGGCATGTTACAATGTTCCCAAAGCTAATTCCGACTAGGTACTCATTGTTTGTTGTGCTATGAAATCCCATGCTAAAATTTCTAGATGCAGAGCGCCACAACTCATCAGGAGGTCACAGGGTTGACCCTGACTTAATCTCCTCTACAAACACCGTGCTTGTAAACATGAGAAGAAAGTATAACAAACCCATTTTTGAGAAATGAAATCCTAGTTCTCTACCTCGCTAAGTATGAGGTTAGTTGATTTGGTTTCTTATAGCTTTACTAGGCTAGTGAAGTCAGGCATCTTTCACACATAGGAGGATCGAACCAGCAACATATGGCATCTGGGTAGAGAAAATTTAAACAAAACTTTACAGTCATGCATTAAATTTGTATGTGCATTACACAATGATCATCTATGTACTCAAGAGGATCATCTCACAACATTCAAATACACGTGCCTCAAATAAAATAAAATTTCCATCCTACACTCAAATTTTTCTCTATATATACACCAAATGTGTATACAATGAAATTGAGGGGTTTTCTCTCTATTAATTAGCCATTTGAGCTACTCAAAATCATTGACCTCATAGAGAAGTGAAAGGGGTCCCATTTGATCACCCAAATTCCTTCTTTGCCTCCACCAGTAGCTTCGTAACAAAGGGATGGGAGAAATATAGTATTGGAATCACATAATGTTGTTGCTTGTGCCCTACTTGGATGGCCATGCAACCCGTTCAAGTAAAAATATTGAAAGGAAGCTCTTGTCTCTTGCACCCTTAAGAATATACTCACTTCTACAGGTAAATTACTTTTCAGGAAACTCTATTACAATTGACATTACAAATCCCTTCATCATCAATAGCATTGTTTTGTATGCTTCACTTGACTGAATACTTCATCGCATATTTTTCATTTATACACTAAAGTAGCGGCTGTAGGGAGATTGGTTTTGGTTCTTATAATTTAAAATAAAATTCTACTGTGATAGGGCTTCTTCAAATTTTCTTGAAAAATATGCCCATCTTTCCTCATCAACATCATTGCAGATGACACAAATTGAGCAAAATCTTGAGGTAAGTCACTTTCCATGGTGTTCTTAAATTTTTCTGTCAACGTAATCCTTGCACCCCTTCTCATGAAAGTGGTAGTATTTATAGACTCTTCTTTGTAACTACATCATAACCAACTCGAAACTACCCTAGTAACTACCTCCACAAAAAGTGGGAAGTAAAACTAAGTTTTATTAAAGTTAGAAAATTCTTAAGTTTGAGCAATATAATTTATTTTCCAACTTATTACAAAATTGATAAAGTCACCAAAACAAAAAAGATAAAATAAAATATAACCAAGTGACTTTGACTTAAAAATAGGTAGAAAAATACATAAATCTACTCCAATGTCATTTCTCTAAAGTTCTTGTAGTGTCCTCAAGAAGCTCTTTGAACTGCATCTTGCCTTGGTTGAAGGGAGACTGTTGTCTTGAATTTTTTGAATGACTTAACAAACAACACCAGGAATTTGTTCCTGGGAACAATTATATTTACCATCCTCATCTTCCAAATGGAATGCTCTTCCTGAATATCTTCTATATTTTGACGATAACTGATCAAATGATTTCCACAAGCCTTAATTGCAATAGAAATATCACTCAACTTATCCATCACATCTACACTACAATTTTTCTTATTAAACAAATCTATGTCAATCATCTTCTTGAAACTACTTTGTATGGCTTGAACAACCATACTTTGAATCTCATCCGCTGTTAATATATTTGGAATGATTGACAAGAGATCATCTGAAACTTTCATTTTTAATTGCTCACAAGAAGTCAATGGTTTTTCTTGTTCCATTACAATTCAACTAATATTGATAAGTTTCCAATCTATGCTTGGAAGCCACATTTTAATTTGGTTTTCTTCTACACTTGAGAAAACCTTATGAGAAAGAAAAATATCAATATCCATTTTGATCATTTCTTGAAGAGCTTTTGCAATCTCATGTGCCAAACTGTTTCTTCCTCTTTAATGTTCTTCAATTCCTTTGCAATCTCTTATCGCATGGCATCAACCTTCCTATGAACTTCCTTAGCCTCACTAATAGAACTTAAAGCATTTTCTTTCGTTTTCTCCACTCAATTTGCAATCATTTTCCCATATGATTGATACTTTTGCACATTTTTTATGACCTCCCTTTGAAGGAATCTCCATGACTGGGCATTATTGAAATATGAGCAGCATCCAAGGGTGAAGTAGAAGTGTTTACTATATATGGGTATGTGCAGGATCATCATGGAAAAAATAGGCCCTTAAGTGGCAAAAAAATTAGAAAAATCAGAGTTAGGCAACTTGATGTAAAAATTTGAATAAGTTATCTATATTATTTCAAAAATATGTAAGAATATAATTTGTAGCAAATTGAATTTATTTCTAAATTACTAGGGCTTATTTTTAAAAATAAAAATCTAGTTAGGTGAAAATTTGAAATTTCAATGAGTATTCTAAATTCCGTGGAAAAATACGTGAGGTGTTTGTCCCACTCACCCTAACCACAATAAAATGATAATATTTTTATAAGATTTTAGATATAAGTAGAGGACTCATGTCCTCGATGCATGCATATTTTTTGTAATTGTTTTCCAAGTAAATAATTAATTATGATTTTTATTAGAAATTTTAAAATAAAAACATGTAAGGTCTAACTAATCTTTAACTTCAAGGTCAAACTTCATGAAATTACTGTTTTTTTAATCCCATAGTATGAAGTATAGAATGTGGGATGCATGTTTTGATTCAAAAAACGTGTGATACCATTTAAAAGTTATAATTTTTTTTCAATCAACCTATCAATCAGGACTTTAGTTGTAATTCAAGTAGAAAACAAATAATAATTATTTATTAAATTCAAAGTAAAGCATAATTTATATTGGTGAAAAGCTGAGAAACTCATTTAAAAACCCTTTCCGTTTCATCAATTTTGGGTAAAAAAAAAGTCGTCAGCCACATACCTACAAAAAGCCATCATATCGCCACTTTTTGGCCCATCATGATCCTGCACATACCCAAATTTTAGATATGATGTCAATGTTTTTACCTGCTACTTCAACTGATCTTTAGAAAATTTCTCCTTGTTTTTCCTTTGTATTAATTTAGTTGCAGATACCTAAAAATTGTGGATATCATTGTCATGTGTTGAGGCATTGAGGTCAACCTTCATGATGTCGAAATCACTTTCATCCACCTCATCTACATTTTTCTCTAAATTAGGTTGAGCCACTTCAACACATAAATTCCCAGATAAAGGATCCATTATCAATCTAGATGTAACATTTTCCTTCTTTGGTTTTGTGATACCTTGAATCAAGTTTGCCACTATGTCAAACTCAGGAGTGATTAGCTGAACCATTCTCTTTTTCTTTAACAAACTTTGTTGCAGCCATGATGAGGAAGGTACTTGGGAAGATTTTGGAACATCCATCAATGGTGGTTCTGATGATATTGGAACATTAGGTGCCATAGGTAAAAAAGTCTCATCTAGAGGATCATTGTTGACAAGTATTTCAGAGCACGACGAATGGGATTTTCCTGAGAAGGAGATAAGAGAAGAACAAAAGGTGAGATAGAAGGAACTAATTCTTCCTTAATATGATCACGCTCAGAATCTAAGTATCCTCTTTCTTTTGTGACTTCTTGAATTGGGTCCAACTCCTTTTCTTTCAATTTTGACCTTTTTTCTTTTTACCTTCATATCATTCTCACTTGAGCTTGCAAGATTACCTCATTTATTTGGATCCTCGTCATCCCCAACACCTTGAACATTATGTTGAGAATCAAAAGTTGAAATTGAAGCCTATGAAATGGTTGAAAAAGAAGAGCATTCTTGAGAGTTGCTTCCTTTCTTTGACGAACTATTATTATTCCTTGGTCATGTTGTTGCGACCTCAAGCATTTTCTTCCTTAACCATTCTTCTGATCTCTTGATGATGTGGTTTTCCCTCTCACCTAATTCCCTTAATTCTTGACTTGCCTAAGTGATAGGCAGCAAGGGTAACACTTGAATTTTCTCAAAATAAATAGGATCAATTAAATCGGATTTGTCATCCTCAATGCTAGTCACATCCCATCCTAGTCTGAGCTTTGTGATCTACTCAATAGTAAACCTCATCCAATCCCTCCTCCAGACTTCAAAATCATCTTCACAATCCTCCCAGAATTCCTCAATTTCTAGAAAATGACAATAACCTACACCAATGTGTAAATTATATCTGACATACCACTTTCCATCAAAAGGGAACCTCATCTTATATACACCCATAGTCAATTTAGCAATTGTTCTTTCAATGTTCTGAGCATCTAATGAGGACTTGCAACTGTAGTAACCAAGGCCTATAGGAAAAGGAATGTCATTTTTCCTTTTATCCCTGCAAGTTTTGTTAACATGACCAATTTTTCTGCATACTTCCATTAAAAATAGCTTATCATCTACATATCTTGGCAACATATAAGGGTATAAATCAAACCCCCCAATTTGTATATATATGTAAATCTTGGAAATTGGATAAAGTAACTCCCATACTATTTGATCAAAACCGATGCCTCAGGAGAAATGTTAAGCCCAGCATTCCCTTGGAGTTCTCTTACTATCAACATTGTGAAAGCATCATTAACCATGCGAAAATGTTTGTAGCTTTCTTCCAATTTCAACTGATAGTATAAATCATAGATTTGAGTTGTGTTATTATATATCCCATGACTATTAAGCTCAGGCCAAATCTTTGTACTTGAAATGGCATACATGAGATAAGAAGACATGTAAAAATATTGATTCTCTTCAAATTGGGTTATTTGATTATGCAAGTTGTCACTTATGATACCTCCCCAATCAATGAATTGGTTACCTGCACATATGATAGTAATGAACAAGTACATCTACCTTTCAAAGTTGTCTGAATCTTTATTTCCAATTAACTTGTTCAAAAGGACCACCAAATTGGAAATATCTTTGATGAATAGGGACTTGTGAAGAATTCTTGGCAATTGAGATCTTCCCTTTTTGGGTGCCAACAACCAGTGTCTTGCAATAGTATTGCAACATTTATCCTTATTCTCAGCAAAATACATTTATCCTTATTCTCAGCAAAATACTGCTCTACCATCTCCATGTTTATCAGTGAATTGATCTCTAACTAGTCTAAAAATGATTCCAATGGAAATTGAGTCTAGCCTTCCACCAATCTACCATCCGAGGTTTTAATCTCTCTTGTTTCAGGATCAAAAGCCTTCATACATTCTAACACAAGTTCGGGACACTGGACAGCTACTGGATATCCTGCTGTGTTCACCAACCCACTTTCATATACCTTTTGTGCAAACTGAGATCTTTTGTCTTCATGCTTTGCCGAAAATTATGAATACTGATATACCCCAATCTGGTATCTGTTATTTTGGGAAGCGTACTAATTCAAGCGCTGAGGTGTACTCATAGCCTTGTATTTATATTTCATTTTTGCATAAAAACTCACTGCTGCGAGATTCGCTATGCTGAAAGAGAACCTCGCTTTGGCTATACTGCTGATGATTTTGTTTTTAACAACTAAGTGACTACATTCATTCAACGCACCTTGTTGATTTAATCAGCACAAAAGCTTTGTGTTTTCAAAACCTCAATCTATGCCAATATTCTGTTAAGAATTCTGATTTTGCCAACAGCAAATAAGAAATTGACAATGATTTGAAAACTCTGCCTTCACACCTGTAAGTGTGTTTACTTCAAAACTTGAAAAGCCTTTTCAACAAACCATTGTATGTATATTTTGCAATCATGAGTTTGATGGAATCACATAAAATAGTTTACATACTTCCTTTGTCTGCCAACATAGCTGCAACTACATTCACTTTCAATTACTCTCTGATGAAACTCGATACCCTATTTCAGCTCTCCCAAGGTCTGCACAGGAAAGCGTTGAGGAATTTGAAATTACACCAGCTAAATGCACTTGCAAATACATTAATTAGAAAGTTTCTGATGCTTCTACAATGAATCCATTTTGATCATAGCCGATTTTGTGAATACCCTGTCAACAATTCGCTTGCCTTGCCTTTACTTCTAAATTTGCATATATATCTGCCAGCGCAGTAGCAACTACAACATCTGATATTATATCTTCCCCCATGTTCTAGCACGCCAATTTAAGATTTTAATGCTCTGCACAAATATCAATACCTATTTACATAGCCAGCTCTCACATTAGCACAGGCAAGGAAAATTTTAGCAAAGTTTTGAGGAATCTGGCTTACACCTGTCAAATGCAAATTCTTGAAGATCTCTAAAACTTTTTTTTGATAATTTCATTTGCTCCAATCATTGCATTCCATGAACTGTTATTTCTTTGGGTGCCTTGTCTATTCTCCAATGTTCTACATGTATGACTTTCAGAGTGTTTCCAGCTACAACATCTGCAAAGAATTCACTTTCTTTACGCTTTGATGGTTGTTTATACCTATTTCGGCGTAGCCAGGAGAATGCTGGAAAAAGGCTGTGTAATTTGACTTTCCACCTGCTAATTACATTTTCCTGAAACCTTCTAAGGCCTTTTCAATGTATCCATTTTGTGTACATTGTGTAATATTGCAAATGAGACCACACTTATTTGACGCATTCAGTCAAACAGTTCAAAACTTTGCCTGTGCTTCTACTGTTGCGTGCAAAGGCCGCTGCATTTAACTTCATATCTTGTCACTGCAATACATGTCAGCTAGGGCACTTGTAACTACATCATCTGAAAAAATTCCTCTCTCTTTATGCTTTCATGGATGTCCATATTTTTTTTGAAAATGCTTATTATGGCGCAGTGGAATACAGATTTACACCTGCAATTGCATTTGCTTTTAAGTTTCTAAAGCCTTTTCAACTAATCCAATCAATGCACAACTTGAAATTGTCACGCTCTAAGAGATGAGAACTCTGCGCCCTCCTCAAACTGCATTTTCTTAGTCTTTTTAACAGCTTTTATAACAATTCATTCAATGTATATTCTTGCGCGGCCTGCCTATTCTCCATTCGTTGAGGTATTAAGTCAAACAACTCACACACCCAGCATATGCTTCCTTTCATGGATTACATATATATATAATTGCGGCACTATCTTCCATGCAGCCAATTTCATATATTTCAAAGTTTTAAAATCCATAATTAATACAAATGCTTGAATGTACCATTGAAGAGTTATTATGTGTATAGCCTAAAATTATAACATTGCGCATTTCTTCGAGGCATTCTTTCAAACAGTTCACACTACTTGTATCCTTTTGTGCCTTCTGTCATGCCATGCCTATGTTTTTGGCTGCGCCAAGTCTTCAAATGATCTCCCATATTGCTATGGACAATGACAATGCTGATAAAGGCTGTGAAATTAGGCTTTATACTTGCCAATTGTAGTTACTTTCTCAAGAAATGCGTTGTGCTTAGCCTTCTTCTATAGCTCTGATTTTTCCACGGGCAGAGAGGACGCTGGTAATGGTTGTGGAAGGCAGCTTTACACCTACCAATATATTTGTAAGAAAGTTTCAAAAGCCTTTCGAAGAAACCTGTTGCTGCGCTTCAAAACCTGTCAATTGTGTTTGCTTTAAAGTTTCTACCTTTAAAACAAAACCATTTTGTGAATATCCTGCAATCATGGTGTGCCTACAGATAACATTTATTTAAGGCATTCTGTCAAACAACTCACGAGCTTTGTGTCTGCTAGAACACTTGCAAATGTAGCAGCTGAGACATATCCATTTTGTGCACAATCCTGTAGTACTGCAGTCCATGAAATCACATTTTCTTGAAGGCATTTAATCAAACATTTCACAAAACTTGTCCATGTTCTGTTGTCTACCGCTCCATTTTCACAACCTTGGGCTGCCCTTTGTCTACGCTTCTAGCCTTGCATGCGTGTCCACCAGAGCAGTAGTAACTACAACATTTGTTGCATGTGCTTAAAAGTTTCCAAAACCTTTTTCAAAGCGCATTTCTTTAATGGTTTATGTCAGACAATTCTTGAGCTTTTTCCATGCTACCACTTTTGCATGCATATCAAATAGGGCAGCTGCAACTAAGACATTTGACAAAAATCCCTTATCCTTCATTTTGACGAACATTTCTCTCTCAAATTGGTACACACAAGAGAGACAATGCAGGTTGTCGGTTTTTGGTTTTGCACTTGCAGCTCACATCTGCTTCTAAGCATTGAAAACCTGCTCAACAAATCTGTCTTATGCATATGTTTCAAACATGAAATGCCATTGTCATCCAGTACTTATATCAAACTCACGACATTATGTAGAGAGGAGCATCTGCGCATTTTCATTGTCCACAATTTGTTTGAAAATGATTAACTTCTATTTTCTTTTCCTTTAAATGCTCTTAGGTTAGAAATTTATAAAATTTGAGCGAGGTTCAAATTCATCAAAATGCAAGCAAATACGGTTAAAATTTGTTGAAATGCGAGCAATGTAGGTTAGGATTTTTAAAAATTTGAGCATTAAGGTTAAAATGCAGCGAAATGTGAGCAAAATGAGGTTCAAATTTATTCAAATGTGAGCACATAAGTTATAAATTTGAAAAAGTTGAGCATGGAGGTTAGAATTTGCAAAAAGTTGAGCAAAGGGGTTAAAATGCAGCCAAATGCAAGCAAATTAAGTTAGAATTTGGTGAAATGTAAGCAAATGGAGGTTAGGATTTGGGAAAAGTTGAGCAATGAGGTTAGAAAATGAGAAAAGTTGAGCAATAAGCCTAAGCCCACTCAATCTGCCTCAAATTAAACATTTAAAAGCTGGAAAACCCTCATTTAATAATTATTTAAAACCATCAGAAAAGTTTTAAAATAATTATTTATATTTTCCAATAACCTTTTGACAATTCTTTATCACTGCAACTCTAAAACCCACATAACTTTCAACTAAAAAAATCCTTTTGCCTTGAAATTTTTCCAAGAGAATCAAATCATAATGAGCAAAAACCATAAAAATAATTTCAATTAGAGCAACCAATTTTTAAATTTTGATTATTTTTAACATTTTGTCAAAAATATTAGAACTTTAATTTCTCTCATTTGACTGGAAACTAGGTTGTTGCACAAACTTGTCATATTGCTCGGAAAACCCCCGAAAATACCCCTTTAAGATAAATCCTTCTAGAAACACTTGGTTCTCAAGATTTAATTGTTTCCACTTTTCTGCCCATGCATGAGACCAATTTTGAGTGCAAATGGAACCACTTCATAGAAAACCTCCAAGTTCGACATTTGAAATTTGAATTGATATTGCCAATCAAAATCTACCAATGAGACTTGAGAATTACAATTGCATATGATGAATTGTAAAAATAGGGCATGACATGACTAACTGGTAATAGAGTTTTGCAAAACGATAACCTTGAATCACTTCTGGCCTACCCCTATCGGCCTGCTCCCTCCTAGGATGGACCTATTGTATCGAACTTATGTAAAATACAAGAATGGAGGCATAGCATCGAAAGTGACCTACCCTCCTTCCTATGCCATTTCAATTAAAGCTTCCATCATAGCGCAACATAAGGCTGCCTCTGCCACTCGAAGAAAGGAGGAGGAGAAGTTGCTCAGGGTCTTTCTTCTTCTTCGTCTGCAATTCCACCTGCCTTTGCCTCGTGCCCTATTGCGATGCCATCGACTTTCATCCCTATGCATCTTTAGGGGAGCCCAATGGCACCTGCTTGGCGGAAGGCCAAGCATCAGGTATTTGACCTTCCTATCTTTCCCATGGAGCCTCAGCTCATTGTATATAGTAAGGGGAAGGGTCCCTATGGAGCTACCTCTACATCTCGGCCTCTGCGGCCTCCTACTACTCCTACCTCTAAGGTAGTGAATGGGAAGAGGCTCGCCGCTAAGGTGCTCGAGTTTGATCCCCCATCTATTGTTGAATCTGCTCATCCATCCCTTCCTCATGTTGTTGTCTAGGAGACACTCCCTCTGTTGAAAATGGCTGTGATGGATACCCCGATGGGAGAACAGGAGCCTCCTACTCCTTCCCAAGACACAACCCCTAGTTCTCAGAGCCAAAGAAGCTACCTTGCACATGAGCGTAAGCATCGGAGGAAGGCTCCAGTCATTGATTAGGCTGCCTTGCAGAAGGAGGAAGGACGACTAGCATCTTCTGCTTCAGTGTCTTATGTTGTGTCATCCTCTTCCGCCCCTTCTGATTTAGTTCCATCCACTTCAATCTTGCTTCTGACTCCCCTTACGCGTGTGGATGATCCTCACCATAAAAGGGTGCAAGTAGTCATTGCTCCTTTGGTTGATCCTCCTCCTCTAATGTGGGTCAATGTAGGATCATAGGGGTCTAAACTAGGCCTCTGCGTGGCAATGAAAATTCAGAAAATCAGAGTTAGGCAAATTGACATAAAAATTTGAATAGGTTATTAACATAATTTGAAAAATATGTATGAACAAAAGCTGTAGCAAATTGAATGTAGTTTCTAGGATACTAGTCCTTTTTTGGAAAAAAGTAAATCTGTAAATTGCAAAAATTTGAAATCTCAATGCAGTGGTACTAAATTTTTAGGAAAAAGATAAGAAGCAGGTGTATGTTTGACCTTAAGTACAAGAAAGAATCTTTGAATATGAGTGGACACGTGCCCGGATGTGCCAGATTTTTTTTGGTAATTTTTTCCATGTAAATAATTAATTATGATTTTTTTTATTAGAACTTATTAGAATTACTAAAATGTTTATGTCTAACCACCATAACTTGGTCAAAAATTGATGAAATTCATTTTTTTATCCTATAGTATGCAAAGCATAGAATGTGACACATCTTGTAGGTTCGAAAAATGTTAAATCTAAGTTTGAAAGTTATAAAAGTTTTTCAATTAGCCTATCAATCAAGAATTTAGTCGTAATGTATGTAGAAAATCAATAATAATTATTTATTAAATTCAAAATAAGGCATAACTTATATTGGTGGAAAGCTAACAATTTTTTTCAATAAACCCTTTTTGTTTCATGAAATTTGGATAAAAAAAAGTCGTCAGCCACAAGGGCGAACTTCCGAAAACTAAGAAAATTTTCTAAACACATTTTTTGGGTTGACTTTCTAGGTTAGGCAATCCCAAACCAAATCCTGAGCCTACTGATTTTTTCAGAAAAAATGGATATCCATTTAGAACGAATATCCATTTATAAACGTATAACCATTACTTGTATTTTTTATAATACATAATATTTAATATTATGTATTATATAATATGTATTATATTATATAGTATGTATTATTATATTATTATATTAAATATACTATATACTACATATATTTTGTATAGTATATACTATATTATATATAGTATATATATTAAATATCATATATTATATTAATATTATATAATATATTTTATACATATAGTATATATTATATATTTATTGATGTGCAACCAATTCACAAGAGAGAGAGAGGGAGTGGGAGGGACTTGAGAGAGAGAGGGAGAGAGGGAGAGAGAGTCTTGAGAGAGAGAGAGAGAGAAAGAGACTTGAGGGGGAGGGAGAGAGATACTTGAGGGGGAGGGGGAGAGAGAGAGACTTAAGAGGGAGAGAGGGAGGGAGAGAGGAAGCTCTGAGAGACTTGAGAGAGAGAGTGGGAGGGACCTGAGAGTGAGGGAGAGAGAGAGAGAGTTGAGACGAAGAGAGGGAGGCAGAGACAGAGAGAGAGGGAGAGAGGGAGAGACTTGAGAGAGAGGGAGAGAGAGGGAGTTGAGAGGAAGAGTGTTTTCCTGTGTTGGGACCCTCTAGAATAAGAAGTGATGCAATCATCAAACAAAACCATTACAAAACAATTCAACATTCATGTCATTAAAAGCTTCAAGCTTAATAACATGTCATTAGATCCTTCATGTAAAAGGTATAAAATCATCATGAATAAGAATCATTATCTTTCAACTATGATACATAAACAAGAACATTATGTACACCATAGGGGTTTGATGCAACCTTCAAGCAAAATCCTTACAAGACAACAAGATACATGTTCATTAGATTGTTCATGTGAAAGCTATACAATAATCATGATCAACAAATAAGAAATATCTCAACCATGATGCATGAATAAACACTATATATGCACACTATATATGAACAAACACTAAATTAATAGATTATTTAATATTTATTACTAAATTTTTGTCTCATCATTATACTATTATATTCATAAATTCAACACTAAAAATATTAATCCAACCAAATTCTTTATAAATATCCATCCAACAAAATTCTTTATAAAATATCCATCCAAGGTCAAATTCTTTATAAAAATAAGATCATTATCAACGTGAACTACAAAATTTAATAAAATTCAATAACATCATTGTCTTAATAAAGTTTTTTGGCTCTTTGTTGCATCTCTTCATTTATTTGTGTTTTCCTTTTCAGAATGGGATTGTCTCCTCTCCTCTAGCCATCATTGATTCTCATCTAACTCCACATCAATGGACCTAACAACATCAACAATATTTTACATTGTAGATGAAAAAGGCCTCAAATATGGTGGAATACATTCTTCATTTTGAATAGCATTAACTTGATCCTGAATGGGTCTAACATTCACATAGTTTTTTTCTCGAAAGCAATCACCATTGAATGCAGGTGGTGGAGTTGGGGGATTATGAGGTGGAGTGGGTGGAATTAGAGGGTGTGGATCCATGATTTAGATATAAGTGAGCGTGCATTAAATATGTAATTTCAAAATGTAAGATACATGTTTAAAAATCCCCTTAAACCATTCAATATAAATGACTTAATTGAATACAAATGGAAAAATGTGTAAAGCTCATTTATGTCTATGGCATGTAAATGAAAAACAAATAATTGTTAAAGTGATATGAAATCTCATTTTTCAAAATACATTAAATTTTTACCTCATTGCAATGTGGAAGTGTTAAGCTCCAAATTGATTCAACAAAGGTGGAAGTGTTAAGCTCCAAATTGCCAATACTTAGTGAATCTGGATACACGGTCAGTAATGGTTAAACAAAACTTGTCCCAACAGGCATAGGGAAATGGGAGAAGTTAATGGATAACAACCAATGAGCTATGTAGGAGGCTATCATATTGTATGATAGCCTCCTACATAGCTCATCGATTGTTATCCATTAACTTCTCCCATTACCCTATGCTTGCTAGGACAAGTTTTGTTTGGTTAGTACTAACTATGGATTCAAATTCACTAAGTATTGCCAGTTTATAGCACAATACTTCCAACAAGGGTCCCTTCTATTTTGAGAGCCGAGGAGAGTTAAAAGAATTTAAAAATTAAAAAACAAATTATTTAGCAACAAAGAAAGAATTTAAGAAACATGAGAATAAGTGACAAAGAAGAAGGAAAAATAGACAAGAATGTAAAACAATTTAAATAAATGCAAAAAGGGGGTAATGAAGTTTCAATTAATGTTTTTTTCTTTTTCTAGTAATGAAGGTTCAATTTTTTTGTTTGATGTTTTTTTTTGTTTTCCACTAACTAAGGTTTTAAATTTTTTTGTAGGTTTAGATTGAAATGAGAAAAAACAACAAAACTAGAAAGAATGCAGGAAAAACCTAAATTAATCACTAATTAGCAAAAAAATAGAAAAAAATGCAAAGAACACATACCTGAAACATGTCAGAGGTCATTGTGCATGATGGAGGTCATTGCTCAACTGATAGCATCATGAAAATGAGGTAGGGTTCGGGTTATAATTTCCTTAGCAAATTAGATATCCATTTATAACGGATGTCTGTTTTGTTCTAGTTATAAATGGATATCTGTTTGCTATGTATTCTAAATATATAATAAATTTATTATATATAAATATATACTATATTATATTATATTATTATATAATATATATTATAAATAAATATATACTATATATTATATTATTATATAATATATATTATATATTAAAATATTATAGTATATATTATATATAATATATACTATAATATATATAATTTATATTTGATATATTGTATATATTAAATATATTATATA
>VDFB02105785.1:528196409-528225052 GCA_007258455.2 Sequoia sempervirens | reverse complement strand
ACTTAAATTTGGAAGATGTGTGTCCTAGGTAAGTGACCTAGGACCCATTCTCCATAGGGTGAATGGCTCCTCACTTAGACCTAAGACCGTATTTTTACATAATGTTTAACATTGTCTAATGTGTGTCCTAGGTAAGTGGGCTAGGATCCATTCACCCTATGGCGAGTGGGTCCTCACTTGGAATTAGGACCCCTCTTTGAAATATGTTTTCAGTGGTATTTTAATGATTTCAAATCCATAATTCAATGTCGGCTTGTGATAATTAAATTTTGAGAATTAATCTTAAGATATGTATAAATACAAGGCTATTTCACCTAGTTTCACCTAAGATATCATAGCAATCTCAAGTCTTCAAGCATCCTAGAAAATTTATGATCAAGTGAGATCAAGATAAATTCAAGAGAATTTTCAAGGAATTCAAGGGCGGATTTATAGAAGATTATTGCAGCAATCAAGATTCATTTCATCATGTCAAAGGTGTATTGCATCATGCATGTTGTTTGAATTAATATGTTGATGTAGAGTTCAATATCTAATCAAGCATTCAAGGACATTGTTTCAAATCAAGTTTCATGATCAAGATCTACATTCATTGAGGCCACTTCATGCTACTTTGCAGATTTTTTATCCAAGGTTCAAACAAGGATTAGTGAGTTGTGAAATTATTGTTCATTCATCATTCCTTCTTTCATGTTTCATTTCATTTCAAGGTTTAATTACCAAAATGGGGTTTGACCAAGGCAAACCCCCATTCCCTAACAAACAACATTTTTCTCTCTAAATGATGTGTGATTGAAAATATTAGGTTGAATATATATTGAAGAGAAAAAATGGAGAAAGTTGCAAAGTTGTCAAAGTTGCAAGAAAAGTTGTCAAAACACAGAAAGTGATCTACAAGATTTATTTTCAGCTTTCTGATAGTGAACACCTAGAATCTAGGAGTGCAGACTGAGCATAACATAACCCAAAAAGCAATTTTTGAAAACGCTAGCTAGGACCCATTTTCCATAGGGAAAATGAGTCCTTAGTGAGCTCAAAAAGGTGACTTTTAGTGAAAGGTACACAACATTTTACCCTTTCCACATCTGCCTTTTGACTGTTAAATTTTGGGTTAGATTTGTTTATTGTTCTTCATTTGCATATAATAACACACATTTTGAATGAAACTAGAGAAATAGGTCCATTGTTCATCACTTCATTGTGGTGAACTTATTTTTATATGTTTCATTATGGTGAACTCAACCTTTTGAATCTAAGCTTGATCATTGATTTTCTAATTTTGGGAGTCCTCTTTCATCCTAGATTTAGATCTTGCATTTGCATCTCTTTGCATTGAATTTGGTCTTATTTAGGGTGTCTAGTTTGCATTTCATTTAAGGGTTTTGGGATTGCATATTTTCATTCTTTAAATTTGAAAAATATAAAAAATCAGTCATCTTTCATATCATTCATTCACATTTGAAAATTGAAACAAAATTGTATATCAAATTAGGTGTTCTAGGTTATCATTTTGTCACATTTTGCATTTGCATTTCACATTGAATTTCATAGAAAAATAAAACTAAAACTTGTTGTAAACAACCATAATCTGGAACCTATTGAAAATCACTTAAAAATCTATAAAAACTTTTTTCATAATCCTTACTTAGGACCCATTTTCCCTAGGGAGAATGAGTCCTTGATCAGGGTCACATTTTAATTTTTTGGGCATTCAAACATTCATTTTTGCAATCTTGTTTGTTGTTTTCAGATTCATGTTTTTGTTTGCAGAATTTTAGTTTCATCAATTTGATCATATCTAGCTTAATTTGGTAAATTTAGTGCATTGTGTGATTTCAAAATTGCATTTACAAGGCTTCATTTTCAGGCTTTTACATAACGTAATAAAAAAATTACCTTGTTTAGAATCTAAAAATTGTATTTACACATTGTATTCTAGGACATTGCATTGCATCTTCCCCTACTTTCCTTTTTGGGTTGGCATTGATTTTGTGAAACTTGTATGAGCTTTAAAAATTGGTGTCCTAGTAGCAATAATGTTGTGAGATTTAGTTTGAGACTCATGTCATCCCGCAATACACCATTCACCTGGATCTTGGGTTTTCTAACTTTCTTTCTAATAGTGTTGATAATCAACCCCCTATGGATCATAGTATGCGTACTTCATTTCCCATGACTTCCTTACCTACAACCAACGTGCATGATGTTAACAATACCATCCCTACCATGACTAGTTGTACTCAAGCTTTGGGATATACCCAAAGCCAAGGTGGAACTTCAATTCCTCCTTCTACAATAGCCATCTCTATTCCAACATACACTAGTACTCATGTTACCACAACCATTTAGCCTACTAGCTCAATGCCAACACTTCCTTAGGTATTTCCATACAAAATCCTTCTAGCTTTGTGCATTAAAATACCATATCTCCTCAATCATCCTCCCTGAAAAATTTATAATTCATTTTCCCTTCGCATACATACACCAATCCACCTTATTCCTCTTCATCTTACAATACCAACAATGACCCCATCATTAACACACTTTTACAAAACATGTCAGTCCTTCAACAACAAATCACCATCCTAAGTCAAAACAATAATGGTCAACCTTCACAATACATCAAAACCAACCTGTTATCCCTGGAGATATTGAGAACACAAATGCCACAAGGTATAGAAGTTCCTAGATTTGATAAATATGGGGGAAAGGAGGCCCTGTTAGCCATGTTTTCACTTACAAAACCCTATGTAGTCATTTCATCTTTGAAGATAAAATCTTGGCAAAACTATTCCCTAAATCCTTGAAGGATACTACTTTAGAGTGGTTTTTCTCCTTACCAAAAAATTCAATTGGTTCATTCAATGAGCTTATTGATTCCTTTTACAACCACTTCCACATTCACATGGGTCCAAAGATGACCCTAGTTGATTTAATGACATGTAAATAAAAGGATGATGAGAAAGTCACTAATTTCATAGCACACTATTGAATGCTTTATTCACAAATAAATATTAATATTCCTAATGTTGACCTTCAATGAATGTTTATTGCCAATTTACAAAACAAAATCCAAACCAAACTTGAGATGTTGAAATTCCCATCCTTCATATAGTTATGTACTGTAGACACCTAAATTTGGACACTTAATTTATCCAAATTTATCCCCTTTCGTCTAAGCATCCCCTTTATTTGCATTAATTAAGTAATATCGCTATTATTTAATTAATATCCTTAATTATGCCAAACCCATAAGGTATCTAGTTAAATAATTAAATAAATTAAGTTTATTTAATTCCTCATATGTCACATCCTCCATCATTTTTATCTAATCTTAATTATTCTCCTAATCTCACCATTAGGGATGTGCACATGCCTAATTCTTGATTAGGATGTGTCACATCCTCCAACTTTTGCAAGTTGGCCTCTAACCTCTCTTAGCCACCTAACCCTCCTCTAATCCTTCATTAACTAGCCTAATCAATCTCTCAAGGAATTTTTAATTCCTTTTATCCTTCCAAGGAATATTAAATTCATTTTACTCTTCCCCACGTGAATTTTTAATTCACATTTAATCTCCCAATGCACCCCTTGGAATTTAAAATTCCTTCTCTCATCCCCATGATAATATTTGAGGAATTTTTAATTCCCCACATGTCCTCTCACCCACATGGGGATAAGGACCTCATAAAGCGCTCCATTCCCCATGTGAATCTTTAATTCACATTTAATCCCCCAATGCATTTAAAGGAATTTTAAATTCCTTCTCTCATCCCCATGAGAATATTTGAGGAATTTTTAATTCCCCACATGACCTCTCACTCACATGGGGATAAGGACCTCATAAAGCACTCCATTCCCCATGTGAATCTTTAATTCACATTTAATCCCCCAATGCATTTAAAGGAATTTTAAATTCCTTCTCTCATCCCCATGAGAATATTTGAGGAATTTTTAATTCCCCACATATCCTCTCACCCACATGGGGATAAGGAGGAATCCCAAGGTACTATCCTTCCACCTCATAAACACATCACCCTTTTTAAGCCATATCATATGCCACATGTCAAGATGTGAGGGCTTGTGGGTTCTCAACTCACCTTAGCCCTACATCTTGATCTTGGTGGCTCAATCTTGACCATCTATTTCCCTAGAGAATTCGAAATTTTCTATAAATAGCCCCTCTTTTCTCTCATTTTAGGGGGAGATCATGCATTGTAGCCAAACTCTTGCAAATTTTTCCTAAAATCCATACATAGCCATTTTCATGCTTGCACCCACTTGCATCCATCTTCATATCATCATCTAGCTTGCATCTCTTGCCATCCAAGGAGCATACACATCAAAGATCGAAGGGCCAACCAAAGGATCGGTTCGATGCAAGGTAAAAAGTTCCATTTGTTGCCTTTATTTTATATTGAATCTAACTAGGCTAATCTTGAGGTGTAGGTTGTTTTTTTAGTGTTATTTCACATTCTCTTTCATTTGCTACTCGTATCCCAGCACTTAGATTCGACCTATCACATGTACAACCCTTCATAATTATGAGAATTTGGTTAGCGGTTGTGACATGCAAAATCCTCCTAGTCATCCTAAAAAGTTTGAATCCACACCTCAAAATAGTTACCAACCTTTCAAAAAATAGAATAGGGGCTTTTTACAACTTAATTTACCTCAACCAAATCAATAAACTGATAACAAAGTGGTTATTATAATGACAAAAAATCCTTTTTCCTTTGGGGAAAGGAATAGAAAATTTACCCCTCTAACCAATACCATTCATAATATCATGCTACAAATCATGAACAAGAATATGGTTTCCTTACCCCCTGTTAGAGCTCCTGATCCTAATAAACCATTACCATCAAACTATAGATCAAATGCTTCTTGACATTACCACTAACAAAATGAACATGATACAAAATATTGTAAGTGTCTTAAACATCTTGTGCAAGACCTCATTGATTCTAATCAACTTCTAATTAGAGGTGTGAATGATCAAGGTAATAAGTCTGTAGCTCCTAACCAAAAATTATAAATCTTTATAGATCCCATCCTGAAACACACTATTTCATTTGTAAAATTTAGTGAAACAAATAATGATGTGATCAATGTCGACATGAATGATGAAAACACAAAAGATAACAATGAGGAAGAAATAATTAGAATGGTTTCATTTATTGAAGCTAAACCTTGTACGGGCCAAACCAAAATGCCCCTTGATATTTCTTTCTCACAAAATGATGTAATCAAACATGCACCTAATGGTCCTCTTTACATAGTTGGAAGAATCAATGAAAAGCCTACCAATGGGATATTAATTCATCATGTATGTGTCGAGAACGCGATCACTGAAGAATTCCTATTTGTGCATGAACTCTATTAGGATACATATGAAAAACTGAAAGCATGGATTAAAATGCATAATGATTTTGCTTGCCCTACAATTGGCTTGATAAATCTCCTTCTAAAGTTGGACATAAAAAATTAAATGTCTCATTCACCATTATCCTGTCATTAGACCAATTTTGTGTGAAGTTAGGTTATCCATGGCTTTGCTCCATGAATTTCATCCCGTTAGTTGTGCATAAATGTTTGAAGTTTCCCTTTGGAAATGAAATTTTTATTGTACATCATAGTGGATTTAATCCTATGTCTTCCCATGGGAACTTTTCATTGGATTTCTTTTGGCCCAAGCCTATTGAGCCTATTATACCTCATGAGGAATACTTTTTCAAAGCATATCAAAAGTTTAAGGTGAAGCACATTGCAGAATTATCCCTTAGAAATATGCCTCAACCAGTGATTGAGCCACCTATCCTTGATGAACCAATGATTGAACAAAAAACCCTTCTAATATTATCAAAGAGAAACCTATGACAAATCCTCCTACCATTTCCTATAAGAGACCATGAGATAATCAAAGCGATCTTGTTATGCCTCCTAAAATCAAACATGTTTACAAAGCCAAAGAGAAAGTGGTTGAACAACCTTCCATGGTTTCTTCCATTCCTTCCCTAAGGGAAGAAAAGAAACCTATGGTTGACAAACCTGCTCCTACACAATCACAAATTGATAATAGATTGAAACAAAATTGAAATGCTAGAGAGCGTAGGCATAAACATCATGCTATTGCTTGTATGTTACAAACTAAAGAAGGAAAGAAAAACACAGAAAATAAAAATCCAAACTCACCTAAAGGAATGCATGATGACTCTATACCCTCACCACAACGTAAACAAGAACATTCCATGGACTTTATTATTCAACCTATGCTTGTGATTAATTTAGACAATGATATTGATATTGCAAAGATTAATGAACAAGTGCATAATGAGTTGAATTCATTGTTCTCTTCTTCCATGAACTTAAATGATGATACAAGTGTTGAACTTGGTGCATGTCTTAGTTCAACACTTGTTGTTTTCCCTTTGGCTAGTTGTCCTCCTTTTGTATATACTGAATAAGATTGGAATGTAGATGAACTGCTATAGGTTGGCTCACATGTGCCTTACTATTCTTTTGCATTTTTTTCTCTTTCATGTTTCATTATGTGATTGCATGTGCGTAATGTGATCCCTTGTATTATTTTGTTTGGTGTATCTCTCTTTATGCATTCCTCTATATGTATCTACCATTTTATCTTTTTTTGTCTTGTGTTTTCCTTTTGGGGATGACACAAGGAGTCAAGACATTTAAGTCTCTTTCATGTTAACCCAAAAGGATTTTTTTTTTTCACTCTTTTTATGTCATTCTTCCAATTATATGAGTATTTGGGGAATGATGACATTTCTGAGCTCTATAACAACATTTTAGCAAAGATATACTAACCCCAAATCCATAGATCCCTTATGTTTTTTTTGGGGGAAACCCTCCCTCCTTTTTCATGATGTAATTTTATTTCAAAAACATATGACTTGGAATAGGGATTTTCAAGAAAGCTCTCATGTCTTAGGATTAAAAATTGACTACTTTAAAGCAATTTCTCATATTAATGGTGTTAGTAACCGCTTTAAAGTGGGGGCATACATTGATAATATCTTTCAACATCTCTCATGTTTCATGGTGTGATTTTCTTTTTTCTTGTGATGCATCATTTTCTTGGTGGATTCATTGAGTTTGATGTCCTCCAAGAGTGTGATATTTCTTAGCATGCAACTTTCCACTTAGTGGTGATGTGAAAAACTGCATTCCCTAAGTTTTGAATCTTTTACTCTTGACTTGTCCTCTCTTGGAGAAGTTAGGCATGATGTTCCCTAAGAGGAAGACCTTACACGAATGAAGCAATATCCATTTGAACAAAAATCATATATATAATGTTCATAAGTGTTTGGCATAATGTAGCTTTCTAACCTTATGAAGCTCAAACCCTATATTTAAGGCCACCTAGCAGAACACACCTTCCTTGCCTATGGAGCCTTTCCATGTAGCGCCTTATTGAAGTTATTAGAGGGATAACTTTTATATGGTTAGTATGATGAGAAGACGACACAAAGGCATGAATTTATCAATGTATGATGAGAGCCTGTAGACCTGGCAAGACTTTTCCACTAAGCCACTTTATGGAAGACTCACCTAGTGGATAGTTTGAAGTTCCACTACCTTGGAGTGAGCGTAAATTGATAGCTTAGATGTGTTCCACATCACATTGGATAGTCTAGTCTTGATATTCCTAGTCTTTGATGTTGTATGATTGTGTATCTTTGTCATTAATACATACATAAGTGTCATGAGTGTCTACTTTAGTGTGAGTTTGACATAGGGTCATGCTCTAACTAAAGTGGGGGGAAAATGTAGTGTAGGAAAAAGTATCTCTTTTTCACATTTAATTTGGGAATAATTAATAATAAAATGAGTCTAATGTTGCCTTAATTTAGTGTTGTAATATGATTTTCATATTCACATTAAGTTTAGGGACATTTTAGATTAAATGGAATTAATTGTGCCTTAGTTAGGGTGTTGTAAGGTGTACCTTTACATTTTCACACTAATCTAGGGCTTTATTAATTGATTGAGGTTAATTTTCCTTAATTGGACCCTTTAATTCAAATACAATCCTAATTAAATATGAATTCTAAGGGATAAAATACAACATTCATAAATTCAATTACACAACACTTAACTTTGGAAGATGTGTGTCTTAGGTAAGTGACCTAGGACCCATTCACCATAGGGGGAACGGGTCCTCACTTAGACCTAGGACCCTAATTTTACATAATGTTTAATATTTTTAGGTGTGTTTCCTAGGTAAGTGGCCTAGGATCCATTCACCCTATGGTGAATGGGTCCTCACTTAGACCTAGGACCCTTCTTTGAAATATGTTTTGGGTTATTTTAATGATTTCAAATCCATAATTCAATGTCAACTTGCAATATTTTAATTTCGAGAATTAATCTTAAGATATGTATAAATACAAGGCTATTTCACTTAGTTTTACCTAAGATATCCTAGCAATCTCAAGTCTTCAAGCATCCTATAAAATGTATGAACAAGTGAGATCAAGAGCAATTCAAGAGCATTTTCAAGGCATTCAAGGGAATATTTGTAGAAGATTATTACAACAATCAAGATTAATTTCATCATGTTAAAGGTGTATTGCATCATGCATGGTGTTTGAGCTAATATGTTGATGTAGTGTTCAAGATATAATCAAGCATTCAAGGACATTATTTCAAATCAAGTTTCATGATCAAGATCTTCATTCATTGAGGTCACTTCATGCTAGTTTGCAATTTTTTTATCCAAGGTTCAAACAAAGATTAGTGAGTTGTGACATTGTTGTTCATTCATCATTCCTTATTTCATGTTTCATTTTATTTCAAGGTTTAATTACCAAAATGGGGTTTGACCAAGGAAAACCCTCATTCCCTAACAAACAACATTTTTCTCTCTTTGATGTGTGATTGTAGATTTTAGGTTGAAGATCTATAGAAGAGCAAAATTGGAGAAAGTTGCAAAGTTGTCAAAGTTGCAAGAAAAGTTGTCAAATCATGGAAATTGATCTATAGGATTTATTTATAGGTTTGTGATAGTGAACACCTGAAATCTTGGAGTGTAAATTGAGCATAACAAAACCCAGAAAGTAATTTCTAGAAACCCTAGCCAGGACCCATTTTCCATTGGGCGAATGAGTCCTCAATGAGCTTTAAAAGGTGAATTTTGGTGAAAGGTACACAACATTTCACCCTTTCCTTATCTGCCTTTTGATTGATGTTTGGGTTATATTTGTTTAATGTTATTCATTTACATATAATAACACACATTTTGAATGAAACTAGAGAAATAGGTGCAATGCTATCAATTCATTTTGGTGAACCTATATTTTTCTATGTTTCACATTCAATTTGCTACAAATTATATTCTTACATATTTTTCAAATTAAGTTAATAACCTATTCAATTTTTTATGTCAAGTTGTCTAACTTTGTTTTTCTAAATTTTCATTGCCACTTAAGAGCCTATTTTGGACCCCCATGATCCTACACTGACCCATTTATGGGCTCATACGTACACCAAAAACACCAGGGAGTTAATCTACATGGGCTATTATTATTGATCATGTTGTAGGAGTTATTTTTTCTAATATTGGTCATGACACTATGTGTATTGTATCCAATATTGATAGTCCCCACACTTTGGACTTGACTTTGGGAGATCCATGGAGACCATCATATCTCTCCATTCACAGAGGATTTGTTGTAGTCACAGGTGGAGGGTTTAGAAAGACTAGTCCAAACCGTACAACTTAGAGTCAACACAATAGAAATAAAAGAAAGAAAGTATTCTACAAATATGAATCTTTATTGAATTGGCTATATATTACATGCAACATGTGCCTCATGGGAAAATAACTAGGGCTCACAGGCCTGCCGCAAGGGAATTCAACATCACAATTTGCCAAAGGCCTTATTACAAACCCTCGAAGGGTTGATGCAAAATTATAACTATCTAGCTAACCCTAACTGAATGACTTCTTTCTAAATTATTATAAATGATTATAAATATGATTCTCTAGGTCCAAAAAATATTTTCATCAACCACATGGGTTTACAAACTTGATGAATGATCACATATGAAGGTCGGCCTCAAAAACTAAGAAGATAATCCTTTGCAAAATGAAATGACTTGTGAATCTACAAGATAGATCACATTGGACCCAAACTTCCTGTATGATGTCCCATTAGGCTCTACATGTTCTAGAATATGTCCACACTAAGAAATCTACACCAAGTTAGCCCCAAATGCTTTGATTATGAATTATCATGAAATTTTGAGAGTGATAACTTTCTAAAAACAAATACAAATTATCTAAAATATAGATATGTTGTACATGACCACATGTAGATGTTATATCCTACTCTACAAGCTAAGAAATGACAATACAATGAAATGCAAAATGAAAATTTGAAATTGCTACTAAATGAAATGCAAGAAAAGAAATGTGTTTGATTGATACATGATTGCTTTACAACTACAGATGCTCCCACATCAAACACCTAGGGTTGGAAGAAAAGTGAGTCCCTCACTTTCTAGGGCTAAGAGGAAAAATAAAGTGGTCCACCTCAGCCTAAGAAATCCATGATGAATCGTCCATTGGTCTACTTTTCCACTTCACAAGATATTCTTTGTACTGCTTGTTCTTATTGCTCCTTTCGGTTTTGGTATCCAAAATATGTTCAACCTCCTCTGGTGCTAGATGTGGTAATTTCCCCTTCAATTATACTTCATTTCTATTGCCACTTGATCATCCTTCATGATACTCATAGATGTTTTCAATATTAAAAATAGGGGATAATACCCAATGTCTCTAGTAACTCCACTTCATATGCATTTCTAAAATCAAACTTCCTTAGAATATCATAGTCCAAACTTCCTCATCTTCAACTTATTATATGTTCCTTCTAGAAATCTCTCCTTCCTCAGATATACCATAACTTAATTTCCAATAGAAAAATATTTGTCTCTTTTTCTCATTTTCCTTCTCCTTATACTTATTGTTCAAATCCTCCAAGTGCTTCCAGACTTGATTTTGTAATGTTTCCATGAAGTCTGTGAATTCTTCTACCTCTGCACTCCTCTTTTTATCTAGATTGATGTCTCTTAGTTCTGTAACTCCTCTAGGATGTACTCCCATCACAATCTCAAATGGTGTCTTCCCTGTCCTCTAGTTTACTAAATTATTGTATGTACTCTACTTGTGGTAGAACTATATCCCAATTTCTTTCCTTATCTCCAATTGAACATCTCAATAGGTTACCCAAAATTTTGTTCACTACCCCTATTTTTCCATCTATCTGTGGATGATATGTTGAACTGAACTTCAGGTCTGTCTTCATCTTCTTTCACAATATCCTCCAAAAGTATCCAAGAAACTTGATGTATTTGTCTAAAACTATACTCTTAGGGGTTAATCCACAATAGTGGTTTACAATTTTGAGGAAGGAAATTTGATTTTTTTTTTGTGTTTCCAAAATGTTAAGGGGTTCTATCAAACTATCTGGTTCGCCTGAACCATCTTGGGTGCTCGTTCAAACCTATTGGTTCAGTTGAACCCCCTGTTTGACTGAACCCCCAATCAGATGAATAAAAAACTAATATTTTATGGGGTTCGGTCAAATGGGTGCTCGACCAAACCCATTGAAATAGGGCATAAAAAAAAGAAAATTGTCACTGTCAGAACATTCCTTTTCTCTGTTTTGTACATGTGGCGAACAACAAACGAAAAACGTGAACAACGAACTGAACAACAAACAAAAATCCCAGGGGAAAAGCATGCACCAGCTCAAGCCACAGTTCATCAACCTGATCTCCATAGCTCAGCAGGTTGGTGAACTTCAAATTTCATAGATTTGAAACTGCATTTGTTTGAGAAATTTTTAAACCCTAAATGTGAAATGTTTCAAATTTGTAGATTTGAAATTGTATTTTCTTGAAAGTTTCTAAAGCCTTTTCAACAAACTTAATTTCTATTATGCTTTGATGAATGTTCATACCCTATTCCAAAACTCCAATTTTGGCACGGCCAGGGAGTATTGAATAAATGGCTTTGCAGTTGCTAATTCCATTTGCTTGAAATTTTTTACAAACCCATTTCTAAACTTTGTCAAATATTAACGTGCCTTGTCTATGCTTCCATGTTTTGCATATATTTCTACCAGGGCACCTACCAATTGCATTTGCTTTAATGTTTCTAAAACCTTACTCAATGATTTGTTTGATGTCCATACCCTATCCAAAGCTCCCACTTTGGCACAAGCAGAGGGAAGGTTGTGGAATTTGAATTTACAGCTGCCAATTTTGCATTTGCTTGAAAGTTTCTAAAGCCTTTTCAACAAACCCATTTGCTGCATAGAGTTGTTTTTATCACCATGTTTGATCAAATATATATGTTTGAGGAAATGCATATAAGACACCCATATACAAAATAGTACAAAAGAAAGAGAAAAAATGTAAAGAATGCACTTGTAACCTATACTTGAGAGCATTAAAATTTTGAAATTAAACATAAAGAATAATAGGATTTATAAATTAAATACATGAAGCTATTATATAATATCAAAAAAGACTATTTTAAAGTTTAAATTTATATTTTAATTTTAGGGTAAATACTTTTGGTTGAATTTATGAATTAGAAATAGAAATTTTGAAAGGGTCCACACCATTTACAAAGACCAATAAAGAGACAAAAAATGATCAATCATATTGGCATGGAAAAATAACAAGAAAAATATAGTTTTAAGTTAGAAAAATAACATTCAATTAGAAATACTCCACCAATAGTGGCAATGTATCTAATAAAGAGGGTCGTTTTCCCAAAAACATGAGTAGATCTATCATTTCACAACTTGAATCCAAAATTCTTCAAGGAACTATATCTTATTGTCAACCTTATCCTTTTCCATGAATGAACCTAGTTCCTTTGTAATGGAGTTTCCATCTTTAGTTTCCAAACTTGAGACCAAAGGGAATAAAGGGTTCCTATAATCTTCTGAACTTGAACCTTCTTCATATTTTTAAATTATTAGAAGGAATACCAAGAGGTGAATGTTGCAATTCAAGAGAATGGTAGAGGCAATGGACTCCAACTAATCCATCTCTAACATGATTCTTGTCTCTACAAATTTCCTCTAAATTTCTCTTGACAAGACCTTCTAAATTAGTCATGTCTACAAGAGGACCAACCACCCCTCGATTATTCCCAAAGGGAGCCTCAATCAAATCCTAAGGTAAACAAGGCTCCATCTCATCCTTATGCATTTTGTTCAACCTTGTCTTCCTCTAAAATTCCTACACATATAAAATACATAGCTATCTACACCTGACAACATGGTGAAAACACAAGAAAATCCTATAGCATAACATGTTGAACCCAAATAACCAAATTCAAAAATAATTTAATCTATAAGTATAAATAGTTTGATGGTAGAAACTTTATACATATAAAAATATGATAAATGTGTGATTATTTTTCTTTCCAATCTATAAATTTTTGATGTGCTTGGCTATATAATTGAGATGATCCACTCATAATGTAATGATACAAATTTAGTATGTATGCAAGAAATATTTCCAAGACATCAAGCGACCATTCTACATAACTCTCATGTAAATAAGAATATTATTTTATTTTAACTAAAGAAAATGTGTGTACTCTATCTTGAATTACTAATTAATTTTGAATTATATACTTATAATTTAAAATAAGAACATCCTTTGTAACATGGAATAGATAGGTTAATTAATGAAATAAAATATGTTTTTATATTAAGAAAAAATTACAAATATATGGAACTCATACATTGAGAAATTGACTAAGACAACTCTACATATGAGAATTAAGATGCCTGAATAATTTATATACCTTCTTTCAATAATTAACATTAGAAATTAATACTTGGCTCATATTGTATAATCACACTAGAAACCAACAATGGAAGATTGAGAGTCTCAACTAAGAATTCCACCTTATAGATAACATTCATACTAGAAGCCAACAACTAAAGACCAAATTTCATAAATAAAGTTCATGTGTTATATATCATTCCTTTGAGGGGTCCACAAGTACCATGAGCCTTTTGAAATCCTTCTCCATCTAAATGCATCCATTCCAAGACCATTGGGAGGTGGGTATCCCAAGTTCCTTAATTTCTTGTAGGAATTTAATCAAGAGTAGGACATTGTGACTTTGACATGTAAATTTAAATCTAAATGCACATCCAAAAATAACAAATTCAATAACTAAATTTAATTCAAAAAGTGGCCCGCCATCTATGGCCTTCTATAAACTTCTCGAAGATGTCATTCCCATAAATGATAAATTAAAAGTTAAGTTATGACTTCACCAAAATGACATGAAATTATCTTTCTAAGATGTCATATTTGCATAAATCCCTCAAAGAATTTTTTAACTAATTTTAAACACTCAAACAAATACATATATATGAATATATACTTCATTTATAAATTCTTGGAATATATCTTGATCCATCAAATTAAATTCTTAGACATCATGCATAATATTTTTGATGTATTCACAAAGCCACCTAGGGTCTCATAAAACTTGAGTAGGTGAATACCAATATGCATATCTAATGGTGGGGTAAATGGACGGGAATTAGGAATAAGTTCATATATATCTATTACTTATTTTGCAATCCAATATATTGGTTGGAGAGGTTGCATTTGAATAGGAGTGAAGATAAGGTCTATTAAAATATGACTCACCATCTTCTCTATTCTTAGGATTTTGGAGTTTATCAAAACATCCTTTGTCGATCTCAACCAATCTTTGCTTCAACTTTCAAATCATCCACACAATCCTCCCTGAAATATTCAATATGTGAAACATAATTATGAGGAAGATACAAATAATCCTTGACATAGCTTTTTGTATCAAGGATAATATGGTTCTATAATTTTAAACTATTCCCAATTTTGAAATCTAAATACAATCAATAATCTATTTAATCGAACAATAATCGTAATTTTAAGGCAAACATAAATTACTTGAATCTTTTTAGGGTCTCTCATTAGATTCTACTTACTCTAACTTAAATTTAAAAAACAACATTAAAATCCACAAAACAAATTTCAAAGACATAATAAATTATTACAATATTATTTAAAAATCTAATTGTAATGAACATGGTATAGTAATAAATATTCAAATTTTAAATCTATGAAAATATATAACCAAATGATCCTTAGTTTTCATATATCATTTGTGATGAGAATGTTGAATATTATAATTTTTTAGGCCAATCTTTAGGCACTAATTCACCATTGTTAAAATGATCCTTAGTTTATTCATTGTTTTTTTCATGATTATAAATTTTTAGAATTTCTATTAAACCAAACTCAAATTAATGGTATAGATTAAGATTCTTGTCTTTATCCTACATTTGAGTCATGTTTGATTCTAGATTTATTATCATAATTAGAAGTTGTATAAATTTTTATTATATATTTTTTAACATATATAAAATGTATGGTTGGATTAGTGAGATATTTATAACAAGTATGCAATATGAAGTCAAACTTTATTAGATTTGATTCTTAATAAAAAAATTTAGCGATTCAATTTATAGCTTTATGCAATCTATAAGTTTTAAATAGTTTGATGGTATCTAAACTTTATACATATAAAAATATGATAAATGTGTGATTGTTTTCTTTCCAATCTATAATTTTTTGATGTTCTTGGCTATATAATTGAGATGATTCACTCATATTGTAATGATAAATTTCATCATCATATGAAGGATTTTATATTATCTTCCATTAAATTCATCATCTTTATGAGATTCTTATGGAATATTGATATTCTAGTGCGAATTCTTAATTTTAGACATATCTTAACTAGATAAATTTATGTTCAATGAAGGCAATAGAACTTTTTTTTCACTTACATAATCCTATCTTGAAGCTCATTTATGTTAACAACTATTAAATTAGATATTTTTATCCCCAATTATTTTCAAATAATTTTACACTAATCTTTGTTTTCTTATTCTTTCTTACATTGTTTCATTTAAAATTTGAACCATTTAAGGATGCTATGTTATAGATTATAGTTTTCTTCCAATTCTTTTTAAATTGTTCAACCCTCTCATGGTCTAAATAATTTTGCATTCAACAACCATGTCTAAAGTACATTATATACCCAATCTATTCCCCTATTTAACACACTCATAAACCTTGTTACTAATCTCATTCGAAGAGGTGGACCAACCAATCTTAGAGGGATCCTCATCCATAGGAGAGAGAAGGGAGCCATCAATCTAGGCTCTAGTACTATTCTAGAAATAGTAGAACTAGAAGCTAAAATCCTAACAATGATATCGAAATGGATAATACACAAGTTTTCATTTTTCAAGGTTGGGAACATACTTATTGGATGGGTATTATTTCCCCTTCCACCACATTTTTGATTAGGATTTAAGAATTGAAATAATAAAATTCTCAGAATTGGTATAAGAAAGATAAAAAGCCCTTGAGTGGAGGGGCTCATTTTCTTTTCCCATATTACATCTAATAATAGATTTCTTAAAATTACACATGAGTAAATGAAAGGAAGCTAACAAGTCACATGCATCTAGATTATTTATAAGATAAAAGTTATAGGATAAACAACATTTATAGTTTCCTTCTAGGATGAAATAAATAATCAAGTAGAAACATTTATATACTTGTGAAATCATCATATTTTTCCTTCCTCTTGTGTTTACTTTCTTTATGAGACTTCAAGCCCTTCATGGATTAACCACTTGTAGTAGCTCAATACCTTCCTCTGATAAGTTTAAAGGTTAACCTTCTTACTTTTTAACCAAAATTTTAATAACATTCAATTTTTGTGTAATTTATCATCACTATTATTATTTTAATTCAAAATAATGTAAAGGGGTATATATTCATTTAAAAATAAAAATCTTAAAATAATAAGTTTTAGAATTAATTGAAAACATGGTTGGACCCTCTAATTTTGTGGAACTATTTCTTAAAAGCTATTTTAGTTGAATTTACATATAATAGGCAAAGGAAATACATATGGCATTAAGACCTTCCTTGATGGTCTTTAAGTTAGGAAATTTTAATTTCATTCATGGAGTCTTGAGGAATTTTAAATAAAGTTGTGTTTTGGAAAAGGTATTTGGTACAAACTCCCAAAAAATTAATGTTATATGTTTATGCTATTAACACATGAAATTTTGGGCCTTAAAATAGCCACATCATCCCCATATTTTAATACAAATGAGACATTGAGGCTTTATGTCACTTATAATAGATCTACAATTAGTTGATATAGCTCCATTTAGATCAATCCATATATCCTAATTTCTATCAAATCATAGGGTGCCAATTTCAATAATTACACAATGAAGCACATATGATTTTTCATTTGCTAGTAGAGGGAACTATCTTATTATGCCATTAAAATAAAATATAGGTCCTCAATACTTTTCATCTTTATCTTCCATCATTACATTGAACCTTATAAGGGACATCTTCATTGGTAATCATCTAATGCATAAAGAAAAATAATGTCAAACAATAGCCAGGTTAATTTTATAAATAACTTAAAATAATGTATAACATGGGTAAACAATAGAGTCAATCGCATAATCTATCATATACTTATCAATCAAATTTCATAGATCATGTCTATTATTCTAATGAATAGATTCCAAATAAAAGCATCCTTCTAAATAAATTAAAGTGTTCAATTATGGTTACATGTGGTCAATTTTACTTCTTGTAAAATAATATAATCAATAGACTCATTAGAAATTATATTTACAAGCTTATCATCTATCTCATTTTCTTCTCTTATTTGTGCCTTCAATAATGACTAGATTGATTTTACATGACCACCAATGTTAAGTAATGTTGCTTTGTGTGCAATCTAGTAATTTAAATTTTAGACTATTTTAGATTATGTTTTAAATTTAAATTTTAGAATTGTTTTACATTATGTTTTGTGTGCAATCTAGTAATTTGAATGTTTTGAAATTATTAAAAACTATGATTGATGTTGAATTTTTTTTTGTTAATGGTATGGAAATATTATTGATGAGTAGATGAATTATTACAACTATTTTAGATTTGTATTCCCTTTATCTAGATATATTATTTACCAAGGTCTCATTGCTCTTTTAGGTGTACATACATATATATAACATGGAAAATGCAGATCATGTTCCACCTCCAGATTCTTTGTTTGCAAATACTACTAATGAGATTAAAAAATTGAGAGACTCATTAGCACAGGGTGCAAATCCAGGGATATATTTTGAACCATGCATGTCAATATTATATAATTTAGAAAAACTAAGAGATGAACTTGAGAGGAAGTGCATTTTCCCCAGATAGAGTAGCTGTTATTCTTTCCCGCATGCGGGAAGAAGTACATGGTGATGTTCCCCTTAAACAAATACATGATAGTGTGACCAAAGAAATGATAAAAAAAATTGTTTTCCTTTTTATCAAAATGTATGTAAGGTTAGGGGATACCAGGTCACTAGATGTGTCAATCGTGCTATGGATGAATTGATCTACCCACAATTTCTCGCAGCACATGGTGAATACCCAAACAATGACCAGATTCCATTATATTTTGTTCATAAGTTGTATGTTGAGGTCCATTTGGGCCTCAAATTCAACTACCTAGACATTCCACCATATGTTGGTTAGGGGCATGGTAGGATTGCCAATAGGCCCACCTATCGTTGAGTAGATAGACTAGCCCCAGTGTTTAGGGAATTGGTTGGTGAGAGGTCTCTTGCTTTCACCCCAACTCTAGCCCCATTAGCAGATGAGGTTGTCGTTGCTTCCCAAAAGGAAGCAATTGACACTATAGGTGACATTGTGGTTGCCACCACTAGGATATTTGATGATCATGTAGGTCAGTATTTTATGTCCAGATGTTCCCGATCCACACCATTTTCAACATAGTGGACCACCATGGATCCTTTTATAGTGGTTGGCATCCCTACTCCCACACAACGTGATGCACTTATAGGAGATATGGCACACAAGACTCTGCATTGTTTAGCTGAGGACCTATTGGAGGCATATGCCCACATTGCATCAGACTATGGGATCATTATAGAGCATGTCAAAGATCGTTTGGCACATGGATTCCATTCAACTCTAGGATCCCATCACTCTCAGCCGAGCACTAATGCACATCAGGATCCACCTACAGTTGATTCGGTAGCTGCACAGACTATGGGTTTTACTGATATGTTGATTGGTTCTGGTTCATCATCGCCGATGCCATCTCACCTTCATAGTCCTCTACATTCATCATTTATGGCATGACATGGGATAGATTAAATGGATGCAGATGTTGATTCATCGCTTGACCATTTGGTGGATATGGTGGAGGCGACCATTTCAAAGGACATAGGTCATCTAATATCAGATGATGTGCATGTGCATGTTTCAATTCTTTTTTAATTACTTTTAAATTTTTGTTTTAACTAGATATTCATGTAAGTTGATATATATGTATATATATTGTTACAGGTGGACATACCTCATGTCACTCCTAGCCTTGGTCCAGATCGTGTACATGATCAACGTGGCTCTGTGGATGAATCTACTGCTAGTGGACATGTGAGTTTTAAATTTTTATATATACACGTGTATATGCACATGCAACATGTATGCATATATCTAGATAGATATTTAAAAATACAAGTTCATTTAAAAATAACTTTCATAAAATTTATTTAATATAAATTATATGTATTTAACACATTTTGTACACAATTTTATTTGCAGGGCTCAGCACATCCATCCAAGCGGGACTGTTCTCATTTAGATGGTCGTTCAACTAGGATTCAACATTCATATTAGGCCTTGCACACTAGATATATGATCTTTACTACATGTATTTGCTTATATGATGATCTTTAGTATTCAAGATTTGATGATCTCTAACTTAGATTTGCTTATATGATATGCATACATTTGATTATTTGTTGATCTTTAGTATTCGACATTTGATGATCTCTAATTTACATTTGCTTATATGATATGTACATACATTTTCTTATATGATATATACATACATTTGCCTCTTTGCTTATAACATGTGTTATGTTTATACATTGAATCTCTTTACATGTATGTAGTTTCTTATGGTTACATGTTTACATGATATATGTATGCATTTTCTTTAAATATTCAATAGACATACATGTTTTCTTATTTGATGATCTCTTACAACTTACATTTCCTTATATGATATACATTTGATCTCTAGTAGAATTTTAGGAAATCAATGCCACTTTATAATTAAGTTTATTCATATTGACCACAATTGTAATACCCCTCATACTGTTTAGACTTATTATTTTCTATGCTTTGGTTTGACACTGTGATGATACTATTATTGTTTGGTTTGGTGGTTTGATTAGTAGACTGTTGGTGATTATGCTTATACACTTGAGGACATGATTATTTCATATGACATTTTGGTTGGTGATGTTAGTTGATTTTTAGAATTATATTATGATGCAATGATTTGATAAATTATGTCATGAGATGAATTGTTAGCTTAGAAATGTTATTTTATCAGTTATATTATAATTGTTAGGGTAGATGTGATGAAGGACAGTGTAGCATCACTTGTTTGCGAGTGCTCTGTTACACTGCGATTCCTTCTCACAATGCAATGCTTTGATTTTATATATATATATGCACATGTACACAACTTCATTTGTATGCAAGATTTGCAGGTACAGAGTCTCGATTCCACCTGCTTCGGCAAGAGAGGGTGAGCACCAATAGCCCAACGGTTAAATGTTGAAACAAAGGTGACGATGAAGTCATCTCATCCCATGATGTCAAACCATCTTGTTTGATTGGTATTGTACATTTTTGTAGTTGTCGTTATTGTGGTTTGTGGTTGTGTTATGTCGTATTTTATTAATGTGGGTATTTTATAAGTTGTGATTTATTTTATTTAAATGATGGAAATGATTGTTTATTTTAATGTTAGATTAAATTGTATTTAAATTTTTAAATGTTTTATTTATTTTTAAAAGTCATGAGTTTTATTAAATGATAATTAAAATATTAAATTGGGTATTATTATTTTAATTAATTATCTTGTTGAGGATAATTGTTAGAATAAATTATTTAAATTAATTAGATAATGTGCTTTGCAAGTAAAGTTGTAAAAAACGGAAATTAAAATAAAAAGTATTGAAAATAGAAAAATAAATAATTAAAAGAATGAAAAAGTTGTGAGAACGAATGATAACTCAGATCTGACTGAAAAGCTTGCTTTTAAAGAATTAATTTCTTTTATTGTGGATTTTTGTGAGCTTTTGGAAGAAATTGAGAATATCTTTTATTTAATTAAGAATTTTGTAAGTTTTTCACACACAGAGGATTAGTGATACAGAAGTTGCACAAGTTATTGGTTATGTATTTTTGAATCTTGGAAAAATATTTTTCAATCTTTTGCTATATTTTGAGGAGAGTTATAGAAAGGGTTTTCAAATCTGTTACTGGTTATTCTGGAGAGTCTTCTCAACAAAGGATCGGATTCGAGTTCGAGCACAAAATTTTGTAGAGGAGATTTTGAAGCCGGAGAAGCTCTGCATAGAGGCCATCAGATTAGGCAGTCAACATCAGATTTTCGAGAGCACAGGACTCCAAGTTCCACCCTCTCTCTTCTTTGTTTGTTTTAAATCTGTAAGGAAACGAATAGAAATGTGTGTTAGAATCAATCTTGCTTGTAAAAGAATATTTTTCTGAAAATTAGATAAATAGAATATCTGTGAGAAAACTCTTTGAAGAAATATTTAACAAATTTCATCTGATGGAGATCCCCAATTTGTCTATGGTTGATCCTTTGAAAACAAATAAAGTTTGACTTCATACTCATATTTATATAAATATATTTAAATTATTCTGTGCTTAAATTTGAATGGGAACTTGTCCTCTGACTGAATTAGTTTTGTGAAATATATATATATATATATATAGTACGAAATATAAATCTATGTCTATATATATTGATTTATTAATTTTATTGTTTTTACCGTCAAACCAGAAAGAAATTTTAATTTATTTATTATTTTGGGGTTCAAGCCAAACCAGTACAAGGTCGGCCGTATTGCATTGGAATTTATTTATTTTCATTTAAATAAATGTTGAAAATATATTGAATAAAATTTTATTTTAATAAAAATTAAAAAAAAATTAAATGAAAGTTTTGGGAGGGATTGCAGGATGGATGGTGTGAGGCGTTACCCCCAGTCCCCACTATGCTACTTGCCGAGTCCTTGTGGGCTGCAGCACAATATTCGAGAATAGCTTCTTTGTATGCTGTCACAAAGAAGGAGGCCATGACCCCTCTCCCTTATTTTTTGGGAGGCGATGTTATTTCATTTTATTTTATTTTATTTTTTCATTATAAATATATATATTTATATTTATATATATATATTTATTTATATTTATATATATATTTATTGCTGTATATATATATTTTTGGTATGTTTTTAATTTTAATTAATATTATTTTTAATTTTATTTTTAAATGTAATTATAATTATGTGATTTAATAATATTTTATTACATTTTAAAATATAATTTCAATTATTTCTTTCAAAATATTAAATAATATTTATATATAGGTGAGAATATTTTTGAGGGACATTATTTTATTATTTGATTTGATTGAACAAATACCTATATTTTTAAAGCAGAAAATAAGCCTTAATTCATTGTTACTTGGACTATGTCGAGACAAATGTTTTTTGGTTATAATTAAAGTTTGGAATCTCATATTGATCAGTTTTTTTTTGGAGTGAAATAATTTAGTTATTTAATTGGTAATGGAATCAAACTTAATGGTGCAACCTTTCAAATATAACATGAGTTTTTCTTTTATGTTATGTTTTTTTTTTTTTTGTTTAGTGTTGTCGATGTGGGAACCGTTGTTTGTGAAACCTTGTTCCAGAGGCTTGTTATTTTAGAGTGTTATTGTCCTCTTGGTTATGCTTTTGGAGTTATTGGTTTTATGCTTGGAAGGGTTGAATGGTTTTGTTAAGACTCTTGGTTATGAGTAATTGTGAGAGGGTTAATGCCTTGTGTGTCTAGTTTTGGTTTTATTCTTTATATGTGTTAGTTCAACCCTTGCCTGCTTTGATAATTTATGTTAGGGGTCATAGGGAGAGTGGCTCTTCGTGGGCGCCGATGCCTCGAAAGGAGGAAGAGCTCAGGGGAAACCACGTAAGGGTAGTTAAACAAGTGATAACCTAAAAATAGAATTTAGGGGGATGGGTAGTAAAACACACAAGATAATAAACATTGGATTTCTCGTTTATGCATTAGGGCTATCATAGACTAATGATAGACTGAGAAGGCCGTGGTCGGAAAATTCATAATCTCGTCTTCATGAGAGGTTATCAACTCCGCATGAGCTACCCTGTGGTGTCGGTGCCTCAAGTATGAGGAAGGGCTAGGGGATCCATAGATGGGTGTCGGTGCCTCAATTGGAGGAAGGGCCAGGGGATCCCATGAGAGCTATGCAATGACACTCTCCACTTGACACTCGTTTGTCTTGTTTCTTGTTTCCTCTGGAATTGTGTACTGAATTGTTGTTTTAGATTTATATGGAATCATGTTCTTTTCATTGTTTCAGATTTATTTGGAATTATATTTTTGAATGTTGTATCAGTTCTTTTGGAGATGTATTTTGGATGTTGTATTAGTTCTATTGGATATTGTATTCTTAATGTTGTTTCTGATTCTTGTGAATTTGATTTATGGTTGTTATTTAGTCACTTGTTTAATTGATGATGTTTGTTTAATTGTGATGATTTCATAGCTTTATCTTGTTATGGTTGTTTCGTGAATGTTGATGGTTATTTCATTGTATACCTTGAGTTTTTTTTTGTACTATGTTGTTCATGAAGTCGGTTTGACAATCATGGTCAAGTTAACTTCATTGTCACCTCTGAGCACAGGGGGTGAGTTATTTATAATTCACATGGTTGGGTGGAATGTGCTCTGCACCCGTTGGGTTCCCCATCAACATCCTTTGTTCGCAACATTCCTTTGGTTGGAGTTTTCTTTTAGTGGATCATTTTTAAATTCAATTATCATTGTACTTTGTATCATCCCACATGTATGGGAAGTGTATTGTAACTCATTATTGAGAACTTGTAATCTTATGTTTAAACAATGATGTAATAGTTAGGATTTTATGTAACTTTATCAGGTGAGATTCTATATGGATGTAATATGGGATATACTATTATTATTGATTATTGCAATATATTTGGTTAAGTTGTTTTATTAATAATAATTATCTTTTAATTTTGTTATTAGTTATTTTGCGAAGTAACCTCGTGTGCCCTAGAGAATGTAACGTTAAGTTGTTAATGTGCAATGTAAATGTAATTAATATGTAAATGTAATTAATGTTCAAATGCATGTTTACTTTATGTATTATTTAAAAAAAAATTGTTGTGCAATGTTGATTATCTGGGGTTTGCATGACAGGCGTTACAACAATAAATATTTTTTAAAAATGACTTAAGCAACATGAACCATTGAGTTGAGAACAAAATATAATCTTTTTGACAAGTAACTTGAAATTAAATTCAAATATAATTAAGAAAATTCAATTCAAATTATACCTCTATTATACATTTTTGACAAGTAACTTGAAATTCAATTCAAATATAATTAATAAAATTCAATTCAAATTAGACCTCTATTATACATTTTTGACAAGTAACTTGAAATTCAATTCAAATATAATTAATAAAATTCAATTCAAATTATACCTCTATTATACATTTTTGACAAGTAAAAAAATTCTAAAATTACTAGATATGTTGTGCATACCTATGCATTAAATAACAAACTCCACAATGAAATAACTTGTTTGTTTACCACTTGATTCATTTAAACTAGGATCTAGTTATTCCATGTACACTAGAATAATTTTTTTCCCATCCCATATGCATATAAATAGAAGCTTATTTTTCATTATTATGGATATCAAATTGCAAGATTAATTCACATTTATATCACTTGGAGTGCAGATTTTGGAGAAGAGGTTTTTGTATATTTATCAAGAAGGAAAATATTGGAGAGACAACTTTTCATTTTTATCAATCAAAGAAAAATTTGGAGGAGAATTTAACTAAGTTGGTAGAGGACTTGTTTTGAGTCATCTTTAAGTTGAAGAAGAAAATGGGACAACAAAGTAAAAGAAAAAATGTGTCTCAATGAAAATTGTCAAAAGAAGAAGAACAAAAGAGGCGTGAACAAAACTTGGAAAATTATCATAGAAATAAACAAGGTACATGCTTGTTTCTTCTCTCTCTCTCTCAAGTCTGTGTTTAGGACTTTTATTAACACCTTTTTTTTTTCTTATAAATATATTTCCAATAGTCATCTTGCATAGACATTCCCTAAATTCTTTATCATCTATTTCTAATTGCTTTTGTTCCATAGAATTCTTAAGTTCAAGAATCTTTGATTTTATTTGTTTCAACTCCTCTTAGATAACTCATAGTCTCTCACTTTCTTTGCTTGCATGTAAATTCAAAAAACAAGCAATAATTTCTCAAGTTGGAGTCAAGCCAAATCTAGATATTGGATCAAACAAATCCATTGAAGAACACATGGACATTGAAGTTAGGGAGGAAACCCAAGTTCAAACAATGCTTGTTGGAGAAAAAGAAAAAGATATAGCAAGAAAAAGAAAAATGCCTATACTTTCAACTGAAATTGGTTATAGTAGAACCACATTAATAAAATATGAGAAAAAGAGTTTTTTTTTGGATGAGAGTTTAGAAGGAAATTGGGAAATTATTTGTAAAGCTCCCTGTTTTGACAAGATTTAAGATGTTGTTAGGAACTTGGTCTCAGGTTTTTGGCATGAACAGACGCATCCACCATCAAATACTATAGATGTTATGAGACACAGGATTGGACCTGGTATTTATGAAAATCATATCAAACATTGGCTAGACATAACACAATTTGAGATGTATATGAAATTTTTTAATGCATGTCCTCATATAAAGATTGGGAAAACAATGTTTCAAAAGTTAAAGCCATATTATGTGAAGATAAACAAGTTTTTTGAAACTTGTTGTTGCCATTATCATATTGAATTTGATCTCTACTATCAGGTCTTTTGAAAGATGAGAGAAGAAAGATGTGGGTTTCAAAATGCACCTCCTAAACAGGAAAGTTTGTTCATAAAGTCTATATTATGTGATCATGAAAATGGACCTCAAATAAACTGCATAAAAGTAATTTGTGAGACGTGGAAATTTGGATAAATTTCCTTCAAAAATTGAGGATACTGACCTAACAAAGACTGTAAATTGCAAGAGGTAAGTACTATTTTTAGAGAGTTTATTTGTTTCAATTTGATTAGATTGTTATTTGAATTCTCTTTAATGTAATGTTTCATTGATTGTGTGGTTTATTACTTATTCACATATTTCACTCACATAGGTACAAGTATGTAAAGTTGCAAAAAAATTTTGGGAAAGAATCCACAAGGTTGAACTATGTAGAAGAGGAGATTCCCATTGGAAAATTTATGGAATATTTTCGAAAATTGATACGACCATACATACAACATTTATTTTTTGCTAAGTGGCAAGCACAACAATTCCAAACATTGAGAGATACTTTCCCATGTGGAACAGTTCTATCAGTAGTTGACTTTGCAGAAAATTACTTCTTTGCACATCAAAAGGAGATTCAATCAGAGTATTACTTTTCAAAGTAGATCACTATTATGGTTCATATGTGTTATCGACATGCACAATCAAAATTGGATGGTGTTGAGAGTATAGATGAAAAATGAGCCATTAAGAAAGAATATCACTTTTATATTAGTGATGATAAAGAGCATGACACGCTTTTTGTCCAACATTGCTTTACAATATTTTTTGAGAATTTGAGAAGCAGGGGTGTAAAATTTGAAAATAATTTTGTATAGTCAGATGGATATGCGACACAATTCAAATCTTCATGCCCATTCTATGCACTTTGTAGATATCATAAAATCTACAAAATACTACATGTTTGGAGATTTTTTGAGAGTGGGCATGGAAAGGGTGATCATGATGGAGCATGAGCTTGCATCAAACGAGCTTTAAGAAAGCATCAAATGAGTTATCCAGAAGGTCATATAGACAATGCACATGATGTTGTTGAATGGTGCAAGAAACACTTTGCATCAAATGTGGTCGACACATCTTCAAGAACAAACTAAAACATTCCACATAGAGTGTTTTGGGAGATATCGGGTATGTATAAATTACATTAAATCAAAAATTTGAATTTATTTAAATTTAAAATTTATATATATACATATTTGTTCACATAAGTTTGTTGTTGTACATGTATTTAGGTGTGGACAGAAGATCAATGCATGGATGCAAGAGGGTAGAAAAAATAAGATCTTTTCATTGTTTTAGGAGTTCAAATAGTCACCATGGATGGACATTAGACACAAGGGATTACTCTTGTTTTTGCACTGAGTGCATTAAGGGAAACTCTAATTATGCATGCAACAATCAAGAACTTGGATATGTTGGTAAATGGGATACTGTGCCACTAGTTGTTTTATAAACATATGATGAAAACGAGGAAGAAAGATTTGAAGACATTCCTTTGATTTCAATTGATTATGGCCATATTTAAGGATTGATTAGAAAAGGTACATGTTTAAGTTTTCAATAATTTAAATATTATATATATCTAGTTAATGATCTTTAGAGACATTTCTAATTTTTTTAGATTTTTTTTTGTGTAAATTTGGTGTATAGTAGATGTTTTTATAGTCATAGCAGAGCCTGGAAACATCAAAGGTGTTAGCTATAATTTATTGTGTTGCATAGAAGAGAGGAATAAGCTAACACAACTTGAAACAAGTGATGGAATGTCATTTCCCATAGGTGAGTTTGAATTTAAAATTTTATATACATTGTATTCAAATGTGCACATTACATTATAAGCATTAAATATATATTGTACAAACCTTGAGCATGAAAATGTTGCACATGTTCATATGTCTTACCTTAGGTTCATGTTTACCATATAGGTTTTTTTGTAGTGCAAGGTACATATCTAAAACAAGTCAAAATTGTTCAACATGGGATTCATTTTGTTGACTATCAACCTGATAACAAGGTATATCAATATAGTGAGTTAATAATCGCTACCACCTTACATCTTCATGCAGTTCCACATGCACGTGGCCAAAGAAAATGGAGACTAGATAGTGATGATCATCAAAAATTCTACATGTTATTGAAGAGCGGGCTGAACCAAAATCTTTGACTTAGATTATATCCATGGTTTTCAAGTTCACTTGTAACCCTAGACATGTTCAAGTGAGAACTTATAGTAACTTGTACATAGTTGTAAATCATTTTGTTTAAATTACAATTATATGTACATATTTGTTCCATGGAAAATTCTTAAGTTCAAGAATCATTGATAGCATCATCTCTCACTTTTTTTGGTTTCATGTAAACCCATATATATGCTTTCAATCCTTATTTAAAACCTAATCAAGTTTTTTAGAATCATTGATCCTAAATTACAATTATATACAACTTATATTTGTTTCATGGAAT
>VDFB02105785.1:528168295-528194489 GCA_007258455.2 Sequoia sempervirens | reverse complement strand
AAATAGTTCAATTCTCAATGGATGACAAGTATTGAATTGTTTAGTGAAAAAAGGGCATACACTTCCATGTCTTGAATCTGCTGAGGAGTATGCATGTGATAGCGCTTCTTTTTGGGATGGTTATCTTCTTGCTCATCACCAGATTCATTCCCTTCCATGTTTTCATTGCCTTTGGACCTGCTCTCATGCTCTTCATCTCTATGTAGATCCCAAGCTAAGACTCTCCACCGTTGCTGCCAAACATGACTCCTCTTCCTTCCAAGCTACTTTTTGTCTAACAATGCCCATCATAAACAAAAAATATATATTTACTTATATCTATAAACAAAAAAAATGCCCCTAAGAAAATGAAATTAATACGCATTTCCACATCAATACCCATGTTTTTTATGATTTCCAATTGAAGACAACACCTACCAACATCAATGAGAGCTTGGGTACGAAGCTGTAGATGTTCATTCATATTAGACTTTGGCTGAGGGACAATGAAACAAGGTTGTGCCATTCCAATATTGTTAGATGAGATCTCAGAAAAAACCTTTTGTTTGAATCATTCCTGCACTCAAGTAAACTACCCAACCCAAAACTCATCTCAAAATGCTTTTCAACCATTTCTAATATATATAGTTTTTAATTATATACTTTTAATATTATAATAATAATTATATATTATAATATATTATAATAATAATATAATTATTAAAATACATTGTAAAAATAAGTATATTATATATTATAATAATAATATATAATTATTATAACACATTGTAATAATAAGTATATTATATATTATAATTTAAAAATAATATAATTTGCATTTATATTAATATTAAATATTATAAAATACAATGGGAAAAACAAAGAAATATATATTTAATAGAAGGGTTTCGACCGAACACCTTTAGCATGTTCGACCGAACCCCCTTTAAATCTATTTTTTATTATATTTTAAATGGGTTTGGTCGAATCTTAGTTTGGTCGAACCCCCATTCGACTGAACATTTTATTTTTGTTCGACCAAACATAAGTTCGACTGAACCCCCTTATTTTCACCTCCACCCTCTCAGGCACCAAAATTGCTCAGAATTTTGCACATCGAAGCTCAATTTGAGAATTAAAATGGAGGAGATTTCAAAAACCCAACTAGTATCAGGTTTCCCTCAAAACGAGCTATCCAACGAATATAATTTTAATATGTTTTTATTTTATTATCTTTTTTTTCTTAAGTTTTATTAAATATAGGTTTTTCACCGAAAATGAAACTTTTTGTTCTACACATGGGGAAAAATAGAAGATTAACAATTTATTTTTTTGAAAAATATGAGTGCACCAAATATTGGAGTCCTTGATCCAACAAAAAAAAGAAGAATAATTTCGATACATATAGTAAAATTTATGCATTATATGGTTGCATTATGTCTGAATTGTAATTGGTTTGACTTTGAAACTTGATTAAAGAAAAAATATTCAATAAAAAACTATCTAACCAAGTGGAAGCACTAGATATCAGAGTTACAAATCTAAATTTGAAAGAATTAGAATTTTATCCTTCAATGAAAAAAAATTATGCGTTATATGGTGTGCGTCACTTTTTCAAAATGTTGTTTTATGAAAAAAACCATTTTTTGTGGGAGATGGAAAAACAAGTGCATTCTGATTCCAAAAATTTTGAAAAAAACATTTTTAGAATCTACAGAAAAAATGTGACGAGAATCTAGTTTGCATCATCTTCAAATTCCTCATGGTTTAACTGCTATAAGTGCCCGAATGTGAAGATTTAGTTAAAAAAAAAATTAGTGTCCAGTTTGGCCAAAAATTGTAAACCACTATTGTGGGATCACCTGATCTCACGCCTCCTTTAGTTCCTAAGTAATAATGGTTATAATTTTTTCTGGAGATAAATCCCATTTATCTTAGGGCATCCATACTATGGATTTCTTCTGTCCTCAGATTATTTTCAAGATGTAATCCATCTTTCAACTCAATCTAATTTTCTTGATAAAAATTGGTACTAATTTTGAGTATTAATCCTCATTCAATCATGTTGGTCCAGGTAGAATATATCAAATTAAATTGCATACCTAATTACCAAGCACAATTTTTTCTTTTTAACTCCATGGATTCACTTAATCATATAGGAGAATCCCAACTTCGATATATCCTAGTTGAGCACATGAGCAACCTTGACATTCTACTTAGTAAAATTTCCAACATTTCATGCTAAGTGAAAATTCTATGATGTCCCGACATAACAATGGATGCTTCCTTTTGAGAGTGTATCCCTTTTATAAAAGAGCCAATAAAAGTAGGGTCTTGTCAACAATATGACTTCCTTCAAGAGTATAAAGTAATTAACCAAGTAGCTACTTTAACTCACTAGGTATCCTACTTTTTTTTTTCTCTCATATAGAATTTCCTAAGCTCAAGTGATTTACACGTTCACATGGGAAAATATTAATCTCAATATTCCCTTCCAATTCTTAGGATAGTGTCATCAATCAATGACCAGTTTGATGTTATAGGTTACTCTTCCCCTATATGTTCCTATCAAGACCAAATGTACAACTCAACCAAGTAAGTTATTCCCAACTTAAAGGTGTTTCTGAGTAGTCTAGTACATATTCCAACCTAGTAGGTAACTTAACCTAATGTTTCTCTCTTTAAACAAATGATTTTTTTTTGTCCCAAATAGGTTATTCTAAACCTAGGGTTCCATTCGAATATAAGGTATGATCAAATAATCATACCCATAAAGAGATTTTTGATGTGGTTCACATAACGCCACATCCTACCTTATCTTTTATATCATCTCTATGGCTTAATTGCTAAACCTTATCATCCCCAGGTCTCTTAGCATAGTAAGCTATAGTGTCAAGTTGCTTCATGACATGGATATACTTCATAATATGTAGAATACTACCTATGTATAGAAATAACATAGTTATTTAAATCCCCCATATAAGATATATAGGAGTGTAGAGACACTTCCTTCCAATTCATGAGTAATCTAGATACTCCCTTTCCAATCCCATAGGCAATAATATTCCCTTGTCTATCCCTTAGAAAATAATCTTCCTGATCATGATAAAATTATCCAACTATCCTTTTCTAAGGCATTGACATTAATATCGTTTTATCTTCCAATAAAATAAATATAAGGTATGGGATGATAGTAGGTCATAATCCTTGACCTTTCCATTTACCTTTCTCCAAAAATCCCAATACTTTTTTCCTTGTGATCATAATATGTATGACTTAATTGACATCATGAATTGTGAAGAAGTCATTAGTTCTTCCAAATCAAAACATATCCACATTTTTCGTTGGGTGGGGTACTTAACCTGAGTCAATCCACTCTCTTCCTTCCCACCTTAGTGTTTCCAAAAAATTCTATCTACTCAAAGTTGAACTCCTAGGAAACACTTGCTTTGAAAGGATTTTCCATTCCTTGTTGTTGGCTTTCTTTTACCATTACCTGCCTCAATGGTATACTTTGAATATACTTTTCCCAAATTTAGATTCTTCATTGATTTCTATTCCGTAGATTCAATATTTTGGATTGTTTTAACAAGAGATCTAATGAATAATCAACAACTTAGAAGTTAAGAGGTACACTAATATTCTCATTTTCTTCCAATATCCTTTTTGGTGGAGGAATATCCATGCTCACAAGCCTATTTTGTTGATGTATCTTTCAACTTAGAATGTTATTTTCCTTACAACTTCTATTAATCTGACGCATAGTGCCTTATTGCATTCCATTTCCTTTTGGAACCTCTAAACGAATGTTTCTTTTCATAGACATGTTGGTGAGTTCATCTTATACTCTAACTATTAGAAACCAAGATCTGAAATGCAAACCAGAAAATGCCTTCCACAAGAGAAAAACATAAAAAGCAGAGCAATTTGCATGAAGATGTGAAAATGAATAATATTCAGGAATTAAGAATTTAATATAAGAGATGAATTGCTTTATAAAAGCAAAGTATGCATAACCCTAAAGGTAAAACCTAATGTTGACCTAAAATCAACTCAACAAAATAAAACTTACTTATTAATTAAGTAAACTAATTATTACCTAAGTAAACTTAATAAAGTGTAATTAAATAATTAATTACACCAACACCCCCCCTTAAGTACAACTTAGGGAGACTAAAAATGCAAGCACCTAATGCTAGGATGAATGCATGAAAGCATGAATGGGTCCCGACTACAAGGCCATGTTAGGTACCCATGTACAAATGCAATGAATGGGAAAGAGGAGAAAACCCAATGGGACAAAACCCCCCCCTCAATGAGATGACCTGCTTCAAAGAAGCACTGGAAGAACACTGGTAGAGTAAAACTGGAATCTTGAATCTGGAAAGCAAGGAAAGATACCTCTGTTTACAACAAACCATATGAAAGTCACTGAAGAACTTAGGCGTAATCATGATAATGCAACAATAGACCTGATGCCAAGGAACACTGGAAAAATCACAAACTGGAACAACCCTAGAATCTATGAAGCAACAATAGATGTATAAATGATGCCCCCCATAAGAGGGAATGATTTGATGAAAGAATTTGGAAATTATGTGTATCTTGATGCCGATGCCAAACTATGACTAAAACTAATTCATAGGAGCAAGTACCAAGAAGATTTTGGAACATTAACCATAAAATGAATGGCCCTCAAACTGAGATGTGACCCGATGTGATTCAGGATCATTAACCATAGGCTCTCAATCTGAGATGTGAACTGATGCGAACCAAAATGTGTCAAGCTATGAGCAAGATGTGGCCAAAAGAAACTATAGAATCCAAATACAGCTCATGTGAGTTGTCATCAATATGAAGATGAAATCAAAGTGCATGCAATGAAACTACACTCTAATCAAATTATTATGCAAGAATTCCCCTTGATGGAACTTTATAGAAGTTCATTTATTACAATACCCCATGATTGTAAAAGGAGAACATGCAAAACATGTATAAATTAAAGAGAAAATGCAAACCTAGTGCATGAAAACAAAAAAGAGTGCATGCACAAACCAATGTTCACATCTACCTCCATGATTAAAATTAACCTCATATTTGTGTATAGGACTAAATTATCTTTTTGGTGCCGATTGCATCGTGAAAAATGGATAATCGAGGTAAAAGATATGCCCTCCAAAATGAAAACTACTTCACCTGACTTCAGAGACTTGAAAAATAAATTGGATAAAAATATGGAAAATACTCCTACACCACTGGGTTGGTGTTGGAATTATCTTTCCAATGGTATCTTATTTGTGAAAAAATGACACCGTATGAAAAAAGTTACGCCCATTTTAGTGAAAGTGCTCCAATTTTGCCAATAAGGCCTACATGCAACCCTGGGGGAAAAAAAATGGGCCCCTGGTCTTGTGCGTGACCAGGGGGTTGCTGGGTAGGGGGATGGGGCGAAGCCCTTGGTCACCCATGTGATTGGTGGGTGGTAGCTGAAGGTGGTCAGGGGCTGGGCGCATAGCGCCCAGTCCCCAATGTTACCATGACTGGCTGTGAATGGAGCTTGCAGGGGTTGACGCACGTCGACAGGGGATGGGTGGGGCGTCACCTGGTGGCTGCCACTCCTAGTGGCCACTGAGTGGGGTGGCGGTGGCATTGGAATTTTGAACTAGAGGCACTGGTAAAAACCCTGTATTTTTTTTTTGAATTTTCTACCTCGTAAAGCATGTTGGGGAGGCCGTATGGCCTCCTTGGCAATTTTTTTTTTCCTCCCAGATCAAATGCTTCAAAATTGACCAAATGACATGTTTTCTTAAGGTTTTTGGGTATTGTGAATGCAATGGTGAGCTCCATTTTGCCAAAAAATTCCCAGAAAAAAAAGCTACCCCTAGATCTTGCAAAAAGATGTCTGGCTTGAAACCCTTGCTGATTTGGGAAATGATGATGAAAATCAATGAAACAAAAGCCAATCTTGACTTTTTCCATCACTCTGAATCCAATGGAGATGCCCAATCTGATCCAAAATTCTTCATAAATAATCTCAAGGCATGAAACCCTCGAGGAACCCTGAACATGCTCTGCAATGAATTTCTCCAAAAAAATAAGAAGGGGCTACAAATCAAGGCTCTGATACCATGTTAGAAACCATGATTTGAAATGGAAACTAGAAAATTCCTTCCACAAGAGAAAAATAGAAAAAATAGAGCCATTTGCATGAAGATTTGCAAATGAATAATATTCAAGAATTAAGAAAATACAAGAGATGAATTGCTTTATAAAAGCAATGTATGCATAACCCTAAAGGTAAAACCTAATGTTGACCTAAAATCAACTCAACAAAATAAAGCTTACTTATTAACTAAGTAAACTAATTATTACCTACGTAAACTTTATAAAATGTAATTAGATAATTAATTATGCCAACACCAACGAATCTATGTACTATTCAATCCTTTGGTCAAACTGACCTACTTTACCACTTTAGGTTTCTTTCTCATATTCACCTTTTCAAGTGACTTTTCCCACTTCTTGGTAATTTATTCTCTTATAACCTTTTAGAGATACCAAATTTGTTTGGTCTCTTTTCTCATTTTAATCAAAACTCCAAATTGACCTCATCAATTTTGGTTGGTGGATTCATGCTCATGTTTTTACATCCCAATTGTGTAGTTACTATTTACTATTACTACATAGGGTAAATATGAATGTAATGTGAATTTTGGAGATGAATAAATAATGTTGGTATATTTTTCTCAATATGAATGTTATCTCATTTGATATTACCTCAGTTGATGTTATTCATGATGAAATACTACATAAATGTGAATGGAAAGATTATTGAATTATTATTACTCTAACTTTGGAGATGTTTATGTATATTGCATATGTTGTGAATAATTTACTGTCATGTGCAGCTGTTAGTGGATGCATGTATGTGTTCCATTCCTCTAGGCAAAGGGCAAGTATCACTTAGGAGAAGATCTTGGTCAAGTAACTGGTAAAAGTAAGTATTTGAGCATAAACACACACCACATTAGAAATATTGAGTTGAGTCAGTTTGTGGGTAATATGTAAGCCATCCCTAGTCATATGTATGCATTTGAGAGTCTTGTTTAATTCTGCATGCACTAGGCGATGTTTATCTATTTGAGCTTTTGAGATCTTTCTTGTGCTATTACAATCATATGGACAAATGGGATGTACATGGAAGTATGTTTATAAATATGTACATACATGTCAGTGAGATCTAACGACATGAATATGCATACATATAAATATGCCACACGAACACACTTATCAATATGATGGTAACATGAATGGCTATTTGTGAAACAAATGTGAACATATATATATATGTGTATAGTATATACACATATCTATATGTATATGTGTATCAATACATGCATATGTTGTTGAATAGACACACTCATACAGATGCATCGATATAGATATGACTACACATACGTGTACATAGAGGCATATACATTTGTGTGTGTATATATATATATGCTTACATTTAGTATAATGTGTTTATTATATACTATATTGCATGTACTCTTATTTGAATATATATATATATCTATATATATATATAGGTTAAGTATTTAAGTATATATATATATGTATATAATATATATTACATATATATTTATATATAATAATAATATATAATATATATATTAAACATATTATTTATGTCGATTGAGATCGACTATCTCTTATTTATTAAGTTGATTCATAAGGCTGACTTATAGTCAATATAAACTATGGATTAAAGGTCGATGTTGACCATGTCTTTGAAAGTTGATTTAATAGCTATTGACTACTAATGAAAACCGATTATCCTTGTGAATAGCACATGATATTTGGCATGGCTTTGCATATGATATCTACTAGTTGAAGAATCCTTGACTTGTTCGATGTATTAAATGAGACCATGCTTAACTATGTCTCATGTATTAAGCTTCTATGTTGATTCATACACCATTTGGAATGTTTGAAACCTGGTTTCATGTTATGGATATTGACTCAATTTTGTGAAGCTAAATTTGAAGGAAGAAGAATAGTAGATGTAGCCGCCTTTGAGTTTTATTTCCTATAGATGTCTTTCATTAAAACAATTCAAATTATTTCATGTGCATTTGGAATAAGTCTTGGATTGCTGTCAAAAAAACTAGTCAATCTGTAGGAGGTTTTGTTGAGTCTGAACTTAGTTTATTGCCACCTTAATGCTGAGTTGCTTTGCATGAAGCTTTTTGTCTTTATGCATACCTAAACTATAGGATTTTTGGTTTCTTGGTTTCTCTATAAATAGCTGAACCATTTCTTGGAGAGGGATGCATTCTTTCCCAAGAGATTATACATCTTTTATAGTTCATTATTTATGAGTCATTACCAACCATACTTTCCTTATTTTATGAGTGAGATATAGAGAGTGTTCTATTGTAAGAGATAACATTGTTGTTTGAGAGAAGTAAGCTATCAACAAGTAAGATAGAGTTGTTTGTGAGAAGTTGATTATCAAGCCACTTGTTGTTGGAGAGGGATACAATGTTGTCTTTAGTTTGGATAAGCGATAACAGGCATGGGGATCTCTTCTTCTTTGATTATTTTACTTTTGAAAGATATGTCTTGTATGCATGGTTGAGAGGTCTTTTCCAGTATATGCATTAGAGAAATTAGAAAAGGAAATTGAAGCTATTATGTTGTTTTCATAATGTGTTTTTAAGTACTCCATGATAGGAGAGATTGCTTGACATAGGTATTTAAATATACTAGATATGTTCACAACATAGGTATTTAATTATACTAGATATGTTTGAACATGGGTTGCTCGTAGCTAGTTATTTGATCTTATAGATAACTAGTGGGTTAGAGCTGCTACTTGAATTGTGTCAATATACACTCAAAGACAAAGATATTGTATTGATAAGGGTAGGCTCATAATGTAAACCCTTTTAGCCAAAGAGGTGATACTCTCGAATGGAATCATCTTTTGGATATGACAATTCTTTGATTGAGATGATGCAATGTGTTTATATTTACTCCATAATAGGAGATGGGTGTTTATCATAAGTATTATATACTAGGTATGATTGAACATAAAAGGCACATATGGTACACTTATCTATGTTATTGATTTAATTAGGAAAGCTTGTGTTTACTCCTAATAGAGATAATCCAGTGTGGGAGGGAGTTTGTGTACTTACAAGCAAGTAGGGTAATCCAAGTATATAGGTTATCCAGGATGATGGACTATCCATTGAAGGAAATACTTCACTTGTGTACTTACTAGTTAAGTATTTTATTCCAAGTAGATTAATATGGTTGTAGGTTATCTGGGATGATGGACTATCCATTGAATGAAATACCTATGAGTAGCTTAAGATAGCCTCAAATTGTCCTTGAGTAGTGTATGTGAAAAATGACCCTCAATAGAACATACTGAATGAAACATTTTGATCAAAGTAGTGTGATGACCTTTGGCTCCACTGTTAGTTCACTGTGATCTAGTATTACATGCTAGATAGATATTGTGGGATTACAAGTTCTAGTTATGTAGGACACAACACTATGCTCAGTTGGTTGTCATTATCGGTTACTCTACCAATCTCTTCGTTGAAGGGAAGGGCCATCTATTGAATGATAGGTGTGTAGGGGACCACATTATGAGTCTGTGATTGGCAGAAAAGAGCCTAAGTAATGCTTCTCCTCCATAGTAGGTGATAGAAGAACTAATATTTGAAAGGAAGGATCCTAGACCGTCTTATAGTTATTTTTTCTAAAGCTCATTGGAGGTATGTATGTATTCTTGTATTGTTGTAACTTGTGAAGTTATTGTAATGAAATGGAATATTTATCGAATATGATATGGAAACTTTCTTGTATATTCTCAATAAAAGAAAGAAAGAATTTATTACAATGGTTTTTTATTCAGTTTATTTACTCGTAAAGTGTAAATTTAGAAATGTTTACTATGTTGAAGGGTTGGCACGTTACATGTGGTATCAGATTTGTGCTATAGAAAAAAGGACCCTTTTCTTGACATGGGATTAATTCATGATAAAATGGAATCAATGAGGTCTTAATCTAGTGTTTTGAGGTATTTTATGCATCCACACTAGGTCTTGGACCCTTTTATATTGAATAACATGCTTTTAATGATGGCTTGGAAAGGTGTTGTAAAGTCTTGTAAAGGACTTTCATGCTTTTCTAGACTTAATTAACATATTTCTCCCTAATTCAACATTTTGATAACATCATGACATTAATTTAGAAGGTTCTTGACTTAAACTTAATGTTAAACTAGTGTTGTAACGTGTCTTGGACGTTCACATTGGTTTTTGTGCCTTCCTAGGCTATGCAGACCTCATTTTAGTGTTGTAAAGTGTACTTAATCACACTTTCACATTGATTTCTATGTCCCAATCCCTATTTGACATTTACATCATCACTAATTGTCCTATATTAACCCATATTGTGCATCCTATGGCTTGAATTGATCAAATACCCAACAAAGTTACAATTTAAACCTTATTTCCTTATTCCCTTGCTTCTTAGCTATCAAAATGGCCCCTATGGGACCCATTCACCATGCGTGGTGAATCAGTCCCCTCCAGGTGGGACCCATTCACCATGTGTGGTGAATGAGTCCTATCTGGCCCTATTTTGACCTTTGAGCAGGAAAAAGTGAAATTTAAAGTTTAATTTCACTACATGTTAGCCTGTGATGAGGTATTATTGGGTACTAAGGAACAATTGTCTATAAATAATTTTTTTTATCCTAATTTTACATCTAACAACTCATTTTTACATCTCTCATCATTAATTCATCATATATCTTCTCATCCAATTCAAGCAAGCTAGGGTTTCTTCATTAGAAGTCATCAAGTTAGCTTTCTAAAGCATTCAAGGGTTGGATCTTCCTCCATTGCTACAAAATTTCAAGATCAAATCATCATGAAAAGATTTATTAAATAAAAAGGTGAGGAAAGGTGTACATATCTCATCAAATTCATTCAAGGTGTTTAAAGCCCTATTTCAAGCTTGGAGAGAGTCTACAAGTTAAGTTTTGTAGATTCAGATCCAGGGAATCTTTAGAAACAGAATTGCAGATCGTAAGCCTCAGAATCTTGTCTAGATTTCTCCATTTTCCAAAAGAGGACTCATTCACCATTTATGGAGAATCAATTCCATTTCTAGGCTTGAACAGTGATTTCTATTGATTTGGATACCCAATTCCCCGAAATTGGTTCCAACACTTTCTGGTAAAAATAGGACCCATTCGCCATGCATGGAGAATTAGTCCCAATGAGAATTTTTGGTGTCTTCTAAAATTATTCAAAGCCTCATTCTAGCCTCTTCCAGCTTCTAGGTTCATATCTTCAATTGGGTGACTTTCTATTACAGTTTGTTTGCATTTCTAGTTAAATAGTTTGAATACACATTGTGTTTTCCAAAAATTTTGCATAAGGTTATAATACATTCCTTTATGTGAATTTTCATTATTTTTTCAACACCTAGAAACATCCACACACACACACTTCATACCCCTCTTTCTATTTCTTATAATGAGAACATAAGCATTTTTGGCCCACCTTTCTCCTTCTAGGTGAAAAACCCTAGGAGTGATAGAAAGCAAGTAGGTTCCAAAAATCTATGTTACATTTTGGTGAACCTGAATTTTAGAATACTTTATTGTCTAATTTTGGAGTCCTTCATCATACATCTATATTGCATTTATCTTTCATTAGAATTTGCATGAATTCAATTGCATACTAGGTTTCAAATTTTGCATTCATAAAAAGTGCATTTAGGTTGCATTTTTGGCATCTAATTTCATGTAAATTTTCTGAACTTCTGCTTTTTTCATTTAGTTCTGCATTATAGCACTCAAAAACCATAAATATCACTCAAAATTTTCTAAAAAGTCTGAAAAAAGTCCATACTGGGATTCATTCACCACCTTGGGCGAATTAGTCCCTTTTGACCCCTAAAACAAAATTTTACAGAATTCAGAAATTTGTTTTTAGGCTTTTGTTTGGTGCCTTAACCTATATATATTATTTAGTTGCATTTCTGTAGCATGAATTTCACTAGATTTCACTTGAAATAGCTCATTTCATGCATGGTTAAAATTCACATTTGCATTTCCAATCTTTGATTGCATAGTTTCATCAGTACATTACTTTGTTTGAAATCTGAAAAGTTGCATTGCATCCTATGTCTTTACATTGCATTTTACACAGATTCTCATACATTTAAATCATTATAAATAAGCATTGTTTACATTCATGGCATTTAGACTCTTACAAGTTCCATTCTCAACTCTATTTCATAGTCCTTTTAGATTAGCTTACATTGAGGAAACATTAGCACATATAAACAATCAATCAAAAAACACATGAAATGATCCAATCCAACAAATGATCAAATTTCGAACAACCCTCTCATCTAAGCCTCTTAGTAGTGGTGATGTAGAAAAGTTAGATGAAGTTCTTTAGGACTTTATCTTGTTCACTTCATCCTCTAATGCTTTTCATGAGAAACCTAACAAAATTAATAACTTATCCCCCAAACCGTTTAGTAGCGATGACTGGGCCATGTTCGATGAAGCCCTTAATGACTTCATCTCTCCTCAATCATCCACTAAAGGTTTGACACAAGAAGATGAAAGCATCGATACTCATGATAATCATAGCTCTTCTCCCAATATCTCTCCTACATGTGATGAAGGTATTTTGGTGCTAGAAGATACACTAATTGAGAATCATGAAAATGTTGAAAGCTCCTCTTCTATAACCTCTCCCACTCAAGAAGACATCATAGATCATGTGACTGTAAATGTTGCTAATCATGATAATCAACCCCTTTCTTCTCCTAATATCTTCTCTACATATGGAGAAGATCATTTAGTGTTAGAAGATATCATTAGTGAAACTCATGAAAATCTTATTCCTCCCTTTCTTGATGCCCCTACCATTTTGGAAGACCTATTTGCATATAAGAGTCGAATCACTAGTAACCATGAGCCTCCTAACTATCTTTCTCTTGATTCCTCCCCTATGATCGATGAAGGTATCTTGCCAAATTCCATTATGACATGTGATGAACATATTAGCTCTCCTCCTAGGGTCAATCTTATGGAACATAAGAATGATATCTTAGTGACACCCAACAACCAAATAGAGCCTCCTATCCTCACTTTTGATACTCAAACAAATTCAACCCTTAATCATCACCCTATGCCAACTTACACTATACCTAACCTTATTCTTCCAACTCATAGCCTTCGTGATTTTTCTTTCATAGCCATCAACCCATCCAACAACCCTTCGCTCAACATCCATACTATTACCAACCATTTTACCAAGAAACCTTTACTCTTGTTACATCATAAATCAATACATAAATAACATTAGTTGCTGCTCCTTGCCATGTAATAGTTGTAGGATCATAGCATTCTCACTATTACATGTTTCACATCCCTTGCAAGGGGTAGCATACCATCATCCACTTTAGGTTCACCCTTGTCTCTTTCGACTACTCGTTAACTTTTCATGAACATATAAGAGCAAGATTGAGATGTGAACGGCGTGTCTTAAGATTGACTCACATGTGACATACTCCCTTTCTTTGATTCTCATTTTCCTTGACATGATGTAGCCTAACTTTGAAACATATGACTTGGCATAGGGATTTCCAAGTTGGCTCTCATGTCTTGTTTTCTTTTTGCATTTTCTTTTTCTTCTTTACTTTAAAGAAATTGCTGTGTAGCAATTCCTTTATAGTGGTGGGAATACATCACCATAATTCATTTTAATTCTTGGTTCCTAGTGTAGCCTTGTTATTTATGTGATGTGTTTGTCACTTTGTGGATGACATTGGGCTTGATGTCTTTCATAATTGTGATCTATCTCAGCATATTACATTCCTCTTGGTGGCTTGATGTGACACACTGCATCCACTAAGTTGTGAATATACTATTCTTTGATTGGTCCTCTTTTTGATACATTAGACGCAATGTCCCCTAGGTGAATGACCTTGCATAAAACTGAACAAGAATCCTTTGAACATCTTTTACATTTTACATTTTTCTTACATTTTTACATTTTTAATTTTTACATTTTTGTGCCTTTTTCCACCTTGCATAACACAACTTGCGTGGCTGTGGTACCTTTCTTTTTTTTCATAGAATTTTTTTCTTTGTGGCACCTTGTTAAAGTTATTAGTAGGTATAACTTTGACATGGTTGAGCGGGAAGCCCAACTAGTGGCATGAATTTTCCACATAGCCACTTTTCTGTTTGTTTGTGAGTGCATACCAATGAGTGTATGTATCTTACCTTTTTGGGCTTTCTCACCCCATGGACAACTAGTTCTATGGCCCAAGAGTGAGTACATTTGGGCCTTCTCACTTAGCAGACCTTTTTGTGTTTTGTCACCCTATAGTGAGTACACACTCTCTTTTTCAAACAATTATCCTAGATCTAATCCACAACTAGTTGAATTGATGATCGAAGCTTGATCCATCCTTTTCACCCCTTCTTCCTTTCCATTGCATTATTTTGTATCTTGGGGGCTTGGCCACCTCCTTTGATCTTTGTCATTCTTAGTCATCTACATCTGTGTATGAGGACCTCTCTTGAATGTTTACTTTAGTGTGAGTTTGAAGCAAGTTCATCCTATCACTAAAGTGGGGGCTAAATGTCATAGAAAAAAGGACCCTTTGCTTGACATGGGATTAATTCATGATAAAATGGACTCAATGGGGTCTTAATCTAGTGTTGTGAGGTATTTTATGAATCCATACTAGGTCTTGGACCCTTGCAAATCGAATAACATGCTTTTAACAATGTCTTGGAAAGGTGTTGTAAAGTCTTGTAAAGGACTTTCACACTTTTCTAGACTTAATTAACCTATTTCTCCCTAATTCAACATTATAAAATGTGTTTAATAACATCATTACATCAATTTAGAAGGTTCTTTACTTAAACTTAATGTTAAATTAGTGTTGTAATGTGTCTTGCATGTTCACATTGGTTTTTGTGCCTTCCTAGGCTATGCAAACCTCATTTTAGTGTTGTAAAGTGTACTTAATCACACTTTCACGTTGATTTTTGTGTCCCATGCCCTATTTGAAATTTAAATCATCACTAATAGTCCTATATTAACCCATATTGTGCATCTTGAGGCTTGAATTGATCAAATACTCGATGAAGTTGCAATTTAAACCTTATTTCCTTATTCCTTGGATTCTTAGTTGTTGGAATGGCCCCTATGGGACCCATTCACCATGCGTGGTGAATCAGTTCCCTCCAGGTGGGACCCATTCACCATGTGTGGTGAATGAGTCCTATCTAGCCCCATTTTGAACTTTGAGTAGGAAAAAGTGAAATTTAAAGTTTAATTTCACTACATGTCAGCATGTGATGAGGTATTATTGGGTACTAAGGCACAATTGTCTACAAATAAGTCTTTTTATCCTCATTTTACATCTAAAAACTCATTTTTACATCTCTCATCATTAATTCATCATCTATCTTCTCATCCAAGTCAAGCAAGCTAGGGTTTCTTCATTAGAAGTCATCAAGTTAGCTTTCTAAAGCATTCAATTGCTAAATTTTCCTCCATTGCCGCAGACTTTCAAGATCAAATCATCATGACAAGATTTATCAAATTAAAATGTGAGGAAAGGTGTACATATCTCATCAAAGTCATTCAAGGTGTTTCAATCCCTATTTCAAGCTTGAAGAGAGTCTATAGGTTGAGTTTTGCAGATTCAGATCCGGGGAATCTTTAGAAACAGAATTGCGGATCCTAAGCCTCAGAATCTTGTCCATATTTCTCCATTTTCCAGAAAAGGAATCATTCACCATTGATGTCGAATCAGTCCCATTTCTAGGCTTGAACAATGATTTCTTTTGATTTGGATACCCAATTCCCCGAAACTGGTTTTGACACTTTCTGGTAAAAATAGGACCCATTTACCATGTATGGAAAATTAGTCCCAGTGATAATTTTTGGTGTCTTCTACAAGTATTCAAAGCCTCATTCCATCCTCTTCCATTTTCTAGGTTCATATCTTTAATTGGGTGACTTTCTGTTACAGTTTGTTTGCATTTCTAGTTAAATAGTTTGAATACACATTGTGTTTTCCAACACTTTTGCATAAGGTTAGAATACATTCCTTTATCTGCATTTTCATGAAGTTTTCAACACCTAAACACATACACACAAATATTTCATTACCCTCTTTCCATTTCTTCTAATGAGAACATAAGCATTTTTGGCCCACCTTTCTCCTTCTAGGTGAAAAACCCTAGGAATGATAGAAAGCAAGTAGGTGCCAAGAATCTATGTTACAAGAGCTACCAGGTTTTGCACTAAAATCTATTACCTCATTACACAAAAATGTATAAACCTTATCAAAAGATAATGGTTGAAAATTTCTTGTGCCACAACGGCAAGAGAAAAGAACATAGGGAAGTAAAAAGGAAGATGGGAATTTTTGAGAATTTGAGAAATTGGGGACTAGTTAAGAGTCATCCCTAGAGTTAGGAAATCCTAAACCAACAACTTATGATATTACCTAGGATTGTGAAATATTACACAATCGGATTATTTAGGAAGGTTAGGAAGAATGACCAATATATACCTTTATCCTATGAAATAGATATATGACTCTAAAGGGATGAGAAGAAATGAGATAACCCCTTCTCTAGTAGCACTCTATAGTTGTAAAGAGTCAAGAATTATTGGATTTAGTGAAAACACTGAACATCTATGTGTATGCAATGTTAGCATAAATTGCATCAAAATAGAAAGTCAACAAAGGAGGTATCCACAAGGTTGGAGAACTCTTGACATAAATCTAATTCTTGTATAAAGGATAAGATCTTGCAAGAATAGAGTTAGTACCTAGGAAAAGAGAAAATTTTGGAATGGTCAGAATGAAGTAATCAATGATGGGGACATGGTACCACCAACCAAAATTAATGAGATCAATTTGGAGTTTTGATTAATATGAGAAAAAGAGACCAAACAAATTTTTTATCTAAAAAAGGTTATGAGAGAATAAATTACCAAGAAGTGAGAAAAGTCACTTAGAAATATGATTATGAGAAGGAAACTTAGGGTGGTAAACCAGGTTGGCTTGACCAAAGGTTTGGATAGAACATAGATTGTTTGAACTTGTATAAGATGAACTCACCAACATGTCTACAAAAATCAACAATCATTTAGAAGTTCCAAAAGGAAGTGGAATACAATAAGGCACAATGTGTTAGATCAATAGAAGTTGGAAGGAAAACAATGTTCTAAGCTGAAAATTACATAAACAATAGACGATTATGAGTATGGATATTCCTCCACCCAAAATGATATTGGAAAAAAGAATTGGATTAATAGAATGTCTCGTAGCTAGTAAGTTGTCGATTATTCATTAGATCTCCTATTAGATGATCCAAAATATTGAATCTACAGGATTAGAAATCAATGATGAATCTAACTTTGGGAAAGTATATTCAAAGTATGCAATTGAGGCAAGAAAAAGGCAATGGAAATCCGACAAGGATTGACAAATCCTTTCAAAGAAGCAAGTATTGATAGGAGTTCAACTTTGAGTAGATGGAAAGTTGTGGAAACACTAAGGGGGGGAAGGAAGAGAATGGATTGACTCAGGTTAAGTACCCCACCCAATGAAAAATGTAGATATGTTTTCAATTCAAAAGAACTAATGACTTCTTTGCAAGTCATGATGTCAATTAAATCATACATTTTATGAACACAAGGAAAGAGGTATTGGGCTTTTTCAGAGAAAGATAAATGGAAAGGCCAAGGATTATGACCTATTATCATCCCATATGTAACGCCCCACCACGTAACCCTAGAGGATGACGCAAACACAATAAAAGCCTAACAATATTTTTTTTAAAGTGTAATTAATAACAAGTAAATTGAACTACACTTAACACATACATCCACTAAGGTATGCGAAAATGCTTACATTTGAATCCCATAACTTACAAAATTAACCTAGTCCATAGCATATAATAATACTCATGCAATAAATAACATACATCTAAAGCATTAATCTCATCTCAATAGATACCAAGTACATTAAAGAATCATTCATAGATTGCATTTATTCAATATAGTAGTTACAAAGCTAATTTCCAAAATGAGGAAGATCATACAATAATGTTACAATTACAATGATACAAAAATCCTCCTTGAATACAAATGAGGAGTAGTACATATACAAAGTATCCATCTGATACAAAAGAACATAAGAAATAGTACAAAGCAATTGGTACACACGAGCTCTCCAATCTGGAAGATCCCCCCATCACGAACATGAGGTGGAAACCCAACGGTGTAAGGTGCATGTTCCACCCAACCAAGCGGTACCCAAAATCCCACCCCCCATGCTAGGAGATAGTAAAAGGGCTTCCTAGGAAAAACCAATAACCTCTAGACACAGGTAACACACAATACTATACCATACCAAAACAATACATACATAAAGGTTAAATTGCTTCTAGAGTAAAATAATCAAGTATATCAACTACACAATACATACTGACTATTGTCATAGGAGGACTGTCATCACAAAGCTGCATGGGTTACCTTGGCTGATCTTCCTAGGCCCCGACCCCCATCTTGGGTTACCCTAGTAGCCTCTCACGATCCCCGGCCCCACATGCAAACCAATGCATAATCAATTATCTTTCAAAGGGATAAGATAATGATCTTTCCATTCTAAGCCTTCTCATCTCATCCCAAGTCTAAACAATCCCTTGAGCCCATGAGCAAGGCACAATTAACAAGTTATATGATTTAAGCTACCCTTTCCCCTAATACAATTATCTAATTTCCACTGAATTAACTAACTCTCACATGAGTTAACCTGGCACCACTTTGTGCGTCGGCCCCTAGTGAGAGCCACTCCCCTACTGATAACACAAGGATCTAATCCAAAACCAAGGATAAACAAAGTGCACAAAAAACATAATAATTATCAACCATAATGCAAGAGGCAACACATCCTGTTTGTAGTAATCGGGTGTTTAAATTGAATTACAGCCAAGTGCACTACCCAAGAAAAACAAACGGTTGAACCATAAATCACAACAACAACCTCCTAAAATTACATCTAGAAGGCTTACACATTCACAATTAACATACTTCCCAACATACGTGAACAAAATACATCCTAATTAAATAAGCAATTCAAGAAAGTAATAAAAAAATATCATTAGGATTTCATAAATCGAATTTCCATTTCAAGAAAATACAATAACACATTGCTCAAATAGTTCTAACTTAATACAATTTCTTTTACAAACAATAGAGGAATTAAATCTATTTGTTTATTTCAATTTCCTCTTTAAATCACATCATTTTAAAATCCTCTAATTTGTGCTTTTGCATGCACCTATTATTGAAATACATTTATATATATATATATATTTAAATATTTAAAAACAATTACAACTTCCAAATATATTTATTTAAATATATATATATATATACATATATATTATATTTATAAACTTAAAACCACATAAAAAAAATAGAATTGAATTAAATATTTAGGGGCAGACAAATTTTTTTGAAAGACACGCCATTTAGATTAAACATAGGTTGTAAACAACCGAGCCCGCATATGGACAGGGTGTGGCCACTGTGGAGCAGCGCTAGCACTACCTCACAGCATCGACTTCCCTATATGGGACTATTGTGGGGTAGCCTAGCACTCCCCAAAACACATTTGATACTTCAAAATTTTATTCAATAAAATTTCAATAATATACATTTTGAAATTGTCGTGCAGATACCTTTGCATCTGGTTTTCAATTTAAACATTTTCAAGAGGAATTTCTACAGGGATCTAATATTATATAAAAATATATATGTATATAATATATATAAATTCTTCAAAATGACTACTCTAGTTGGGAAAAATTATATTCACAAAATTTTCTACAAAAAATATTTACAAGTTTAATTTACAGAGGATTCCAATTTCCCAGCCAATAAATTTAATGGGAAACAAAATAACAAAACAAAACAATAATCTTCTACAGGAAGATATTTTCCCATACAAACAATATTTTCCACAAATTTTGATAGGAAGATTTAAAATCCATTTCTACAGATAATTTCTAAATCTTCTTTTGTTTTCCTTCTAGGATTTCTTTTTTTTTAAAATCAATTTCCTACAGAGGCTCTCAGATTTCACTATAAAATCTTTCTGGGTATTCTATTTTTTTTAAATTAGTTTCTACAGAAGCTCTAAAATTTTCATAGAAATTTTCCAAACATGGCAATCTTTAAAAGTTACAAAATATATTAAAGCTTCTACACTATAACATATTCTTCTTGTACATGAAAACTTTCCATTTTGCATAACAATAAAAACAATTTAAAGAACCTGTTTCTAGATGCTTGAGGAAATGATGTTTGAAGTAGAGCTTTGCCTTCAAATTCCAATTTACGAAAACTTCTTCCAATTTATCCACTTTTCTAGAAAGATGAAAACAAAAACAAAGCCAAAATTTCCCGAGAACTTCTTTTCCAATTTTCAACAACCTCTTTCCCTCAAAAAATATATTTTCTCATTGCCGTGAAATAGCCTCTTTCCTCTTTCAATTAATGAAAATATTCTCTCTGAGAATTAATTCCCAACAATAGTGTTTAATTTTTTCTAACACATCACAAATAAAATATCTTTTTAACCAAATCACAGATATTTCCTCGAAGATAATTACAAGATATTTATGCATTTAATAATTCAAAATTCACATATTAATTTCTAATTATTAAATTTAATCTAATTAATTTAATCACTTTATAAAATAAATTTAATCTCAAAGATTAAATCACTTTACAAAATAAAATAAATTTAATTAATTAAATCAAATATAAAGCTTCTAACAACATTAATCAAAATTAATTAAATAATCACTTAAAAAAAATTTAAACATTAATTTCCCACAAAACATACCTTGCAAATTAAATAAACAACAAGGAAAACATGGACAACATAACAACAAAGCATATTGAAACAAGGATTGGCAACACACTGTGACTAGGGTTGTGGCTTGACAAGGCAACCCCGTTACTATCTCCCAATCAACTATTCTATTGGGCAATGAACATGCTCAAATCTGTGTATCCAGGTGGAGCCAATGTACTGTACCTACAATCCTGCAATCAAAACATATGTCGTAAATATATAAAAATCATGAATCAAACATACCGTGAAGAGAAAATTGTGGAATCATAGGGCACTTGCAAGCGAGTGATGCAATCCAGTTTCCCTTCACCAATACAATGTCACATCAAAACTAATGAAACTAAAACATCAATTAACTATAGATGAGCATATATCAATATCAACTCAAATAATCAACTATGCTAACCAAAAAGCATGTCATAATCAATAATCATCCATATGGTGTACCATCACATCAAAATATAAAAACCATCATTGTTCCAATGTCAATGATCAAATAACAACAACATCGTATCATGGTCTATCAAAGTAAAAAGCACTGTCTGAAAATATAAGCAAATTGGAGGGGTACTACACCATACCTTATAATTATCTAATTGGAAAATCAAACTGTATTATCATGGATGTACCTTAGAAATGGATAGGTGGATAATTTGATCATGATAGGGAAGATCATTTCCTGTGGGATTGTCAAGGGAAGATCTAGGTTACTCTTGAATTGGAGGAAAGTGTCTCTACACTCCTATATACCTTCTATGGGAATTTAGATAACAATGTCATTTATATATATAAGTAGTAATACTTTATATTATGAAATATATCCATGTCGTAAAGTGACTTGACATTGTAACTTACTGTACTAAGAGACCTGGGGATGATACTTGGTTTAGCTAATAAGCCATAGTGATGGTATGAAAGATAAAATAGGATTGGACGCTATTTAAACACGTCAATTATCTTTACTTAATTAATCACTTGATCACTACCTTACTCTTGAATGAAACCCTAGGGTTAGAATAGCCTATTTGGGACGAGAAGTTCATTTGATTAAAGAGAGAAAACTTAGGTTATGTTTTATGTATTGGGTTGGAATATGTATTGGACTACTCATTAACACATTTAAGTTGGGAATAACTTACTTGGTTGAGTTGTACATTTCATCTTGATTGGAATATATAGGGGTAGAGAAACCTATAATATCAAACTAGTCAATGATTGAGGACTCTATCCTAAGAATTGGAAGGGAATATTGGGATTGGGATTCACCCATGTGGATGTGTAAATCTCTTAAGCTTATGAAATTCTATATGATTGGAAACATAGGTGGGATACCTAGTGAGTTAATGTAGCTACTTGGTTAATTACTTTACACTCTTGAAATTAAGTCATATTGTGGACAAGACCCTACTTTTATTGGATGTTATATTAAAAAAAAAAGATACCCTCTCAAAGGGAAGCATCTATTGTTATGTCGTGACATCATAGAATTTTCACTTAGGATGAAATGCTGGAAATTTTACTAAGTAGAACACTAGGGTTGATACATGTGCTCAAGTAGGATATACCAAAGTTGGGACTCTTCTATATTATTAAGTGAATCCATGGAGCTAACGAGAAATGTGCATGCATGCTTGGTAATTAGGTATGCAATTAATTGGATATCTTCTAGGGACCAACATGATTGAACGAGGATTAATGTACTCAAAATTAGTACCAATTTTTATTGGGAAAATTAGATTAATTTGAAAGATGAATTACATCTTTGAAAATAATCTGAGGACAGAAGAAATCCAAAGTATGGATGTCCTAAGAAAAATGGGATTTATCTTCGTAAAACTTATAACCATTATTACATGGGAATTAAAGATGGTGTGAGATCATAAAATAGGTTTTCACTTAGTCAAAGAATGGACTATTATTGGATATAAAAGAACCTATGCACCCAAAATTTTGGAAGATTCGGGAATAAAACAAGGAAATTAATGTTTGAGTTAGGACATTGGAACGAAAAAGAGAATTGTTGAATGAGGAACCACTATAACCTAGGAAAAGATAGAGTAAGAAGATGCACAGAATGTGGCAAGATAATTTCTAGTATGACAGGAAATGAAGACTGGATGTCATCATCGATAGGACATGTGTACTATCTTGAGATTCCAGAGGGAAAGTGGTAGAACAAAAGACAGATCAATCTATCTATGTCAGTAAAACTAACATAATGTTCTAGTGGACAACTCACCAAAATAGCCAACGCTATTTGGAAACTTGATTTTGGTCCTAAATAATATATTGCAAGAAGTAGTTGCTTAGTATTCTTAAGAAGGTTATCTCAGTTATGAACGAGCAAATAATGATAGGGTTGTGTAAACCATGATCATTTTATGAGACATTTAATTGAACGAATGTGCAATATATTATTATAGCCCAAATAGGAAAAAACAGTTGACTAAATCTTGTATGATTTATAAATTTCTAACATTGAGGTTTAGACCATTACATGGAAGGAAAGGTTGGGAAACTCTATGAATCTAAAATAGGCTTAAAAACAGGGTTAACCATAGACTTGATAGAATTTCAAATAGGAGTAATAGATCAAAGAGATTGATGAAACTTTATCGATACAAAGCTTAAGTACGAAGCAGTGTCAAAATTTGATAGGTGTTCAAGAGCAATGTTATGTTCAAGATGGACAAGTAATCAAGAACAAGTACTTTATGGAAAGGAAAATGGATGTGTAAGTGACGGATGGACTCGGTTTATGAGTTGACTAAAAGTATAAATACCAAAGGAGAAGGATGGGACCCATGATGTAGTGTACAATGCATCAACATTCTTTATCTATTTGGATTATACTAAGGATAAATTCATGGGCCAATGATTTCTGATCACTATGTTTTGGGTGTCGTGTATAGATACTATTGTATCTAGGATGTGTATATATGATAATGTCATAAAACTCTTTGGGAGAGTAAGTATGTGTGAGGCATACAAGATTTCCCTATGCGATAGTGAGGGCACTCGAAGCAAGGAAGGACAAGGTTGCTACATAGGATGAATGTTTTCTAAATCTTATGTATTTTGAGAATGGTAAGTAAAGCTTTATTTGAATTTAATTGTATGTTAAAAGGCTATAGATCATCAGGGACGATGATTCACAAGGGGGGAAGTATGTTACAACCTAGTTGTGTAGTTACTATTTATTATTACTACATAGGGTAAATATAAATGTAATGTGAATTCTGGAGATGAATAAATTATGTTTGTACCTTGTTATCAATATGAATGTTATCTCATTTGATGTATCTCATTTGACATTACCTAAGTTGATATCATTCATGGTGAAATACTGTATAAATGTGAATGGAAAAGTTATTGAATTAGTATTATTCTAACTTTGGAGATGTTTATGTATATTGCATATGTTGTGAACAATTGACTGTCATGTGCATGTGTTAGTGGATGTAGGTATGTGTTCCATTCCTCTAGTGGTGTAGGGGCACCATGTCATTTTTGTGTAAATATGGTTTTTAGTTAAGTTTTTGGTGTGATTGAGTCTAAGGTCATCAAATAAGGTCATAATAGACCATTTGTCATGCCATTTGGGTCATTTAGGGACAATGTTGCTAATGTTGCAAAATCTTGCATAAGTTGTCATATGTGATATTGTAAAAGTTGCAAAAATGCACAAAGTGGAAGTTGAAGAGTCATGTATTCAAAAATTCAGTTAGGGACCATTGGTTTTTTGTTAGTTTTCATGTGTAAAGTTTAAATGGCCTCACACAATTTGAGGCAAGGGGTTCTGAAGTTAGTTTTGAAGTGAATATAATAAACAAACACAATTTTCCTTACATTTTTACTAGTAATTTGTTGTTGCAAAGATCTGTACAGACCCGTACTGGGTGTTCTTGCTCCAAAATGCATTGAAACTAATGGTTGAATGAAATAAGGATATTTTTGTTTTTTTTAAAGTTCTTTTCATATATTTTAAAGAATTTTATTGCCAATTTATTATAGGCAGCAAAGACTTAGAATTTGGGGTTTTAAAGGTTTAAAATGGGTATTTAGGCCATTCCACCTAATGAATCTTGTAAATAATTTGTGTAATGGAATAAATAGATGATGCAGGAGCATCCAGTGGTGTAAGGGAAATCTTGCATCACCCAAAAATAGTTAACTTTCAAGTTCCTCAGTTTTTAGATATTTTTACATTTTTGGATACCCTTTTCATCATAATGAAATTCTCAATTTACGGTTTTTATTTTTTGTTCATGGGTTGAAAGATATTGCAGTTTTAGTTTCCCATATTTGCACCTGAAAATCTTTCGAGTGGGATTTGAGGCACTTAGAGCTCGCGGATTGGCCCAAAAACTTGCCAAAATTGGCATAGCAAATTTCAAGTGTGTTCTTGACTTTGAGACCTTTCCAACGGTTCAAACGGTTTGTGAATTGGAGTCCCGGATCAAAAGTTATGGCCTCGGGAAGTTGGCGCACTTTCTAGAAGATACCATTGCAAATGCTCTTTTGAAATTTGAACCTCATGTTGTAAATTTTCAGTGCCAAACTACCTAAACTCAATTTGAATGTTGTTTTGGCTCCAAAATAATGAGGAGCTCTATTTATGGGTGGGTTTTCTAATTTTTGGGTAACTTTTTGGGTTTCGCATATTGTGAAAGGGTTATTATGTAGCTTTCTATAGCTTGCATGTGTTGTAGAACTTGGGGATTTGAGATCCTCTGCATGTAAGAAGCTCCATTTTCTAAATAATAAAATTATTCTCTTATTTGTGGGTTATTTTCTATGTCTCGAGTTGCGCCCTAATCAAGTGGTATCAGAGCGGGTTTTTCTTGAGCGTGTGGACAGATCGCCAATCGTGAGACAGTTCACACCAGGACTGTGGTTGTGGGTCGAGGTCAAGAAAGATGCCTCCAAGAGTGATTCCTGGTAGGCATGGTGGTGCCAAAGGTGGTCGAGGCAACAAAGATACTGGTGGAAGAGATGCATTGGCAGCCCTCCAGAGACAGGTTGATGCGTTACAAGAGCAGTTGAGAAGAGGGTTAAACCTGAGGGAGGAAAGTGAGGATGAAGGAGAGGAAGAAGGTTCAGATGTAGAAGAGGAAGAAGAAGCAATTGATCAAAACCAAATGCGGCTAATAAGGGCCATTTCAAAGATCGAAAAAGACTCAGAAAGCAAAGTCCCCAG
>VDFB02105785.1:528117636-528168195 GCA_007258455.2 Sequoia sempervirens | reverse complement strand
TATACATACACACACACACACATATATATATATATATATGCTTACATTTAGTATAATGTGTTTATTATATACTATATTTCCTGAACTCTTATATGAATATATATATATATATATATATATATATATGTAAATATATATTAATGTCCATATATATATAAATACACACACACACACACACATATATAAATACGTGTTAAGTATTTAAGTATATATATATATATATGCATATAATATATATTACATATATATTTTTATATAATAATATATATATATATTAAACATATTATTTATGTCATTTAAGATTGACTATCTCTTATTTATTAAGCGGATTCATAAGCCTGACTTATAGTCGATATAGACTATGGATTAAAGGTCGATGTTAACCATGTCTTTGAAATCTGATTTAATAGCTATCGACTACTAGTGAAAACTGATTATCCTTGTGAATAGCACACAATATTTGGCATGGCTTTGCATTTGCTATCCATTGGCTAAAGAATCCTTGACTTGGTCGACGTATTAAATGAGACCATGCTTGACTATGTCTCACGTATTAAGCTTCTATGTCGATTCATACACCATTTAGAATGTTTGAAACCTGTTGTCATGTTATGGATATTGACTGAGTTTTGTGGCACCAAATGTGAAAGAAGAAGAATAACAGATGGGAACACCTTTCACTAACTCATTTGATTGCAAAATACAACAAAACTTTCTGATGAAAGATGTATAATTAGATGAATCATTGGGTACATGTGTATTTAATGTGAAATTTTCAAAAAAATTTAAAATTTGTTCCTGACGTTCATTGAAATTTTGACAAAAGTGATTTTTGTCACTTTTTCGACGAACGTCGGGGATAAATTTTAATAAATTAAAGTGAGTTCGACAATTTATCTATACAGTTTGTGACAGTGTTTTCATGCTATACTTGCGAATTTTCCCTACTTGCGAATTTTCTATACTTGTGATAGTTTGTGGAGGTTATAGGCCAAACTTTTTTGGTGCAAAATATCAAAATTATTAGATTTTGTTACCTGTCTATGATTAAAAATTATTGGAGTGTGAGTTTGATATTTTTTGAAGATCTAAATATTCAAGCTTGGTAAAGAAAATTCATGTCAGATAATATTAGTGTGGAACAAAATGAAGAGACACTTGCTAGATTGTAGGCTAGATTGAAAAGAAAGGGTGATGGGAAATGTTATTTTCCTTGCAATAATTGCAAGGACTTAAAGACGAGAAGACTTTTAATCACAAAAATTGAGAAACATTGTAGGCAACATGGTCATGGTGAAGGGGGCATAATTATTGTCCATTGGTAAGTTGTTCATTATATGTCTTTATATTGATTGAATTTGTAAATGTTTATATCATTTTAACATTATATATATATATATATTAAATCACTTGATCATGGTTTATTTGTGTCAATCATTATTATAAAGGTGGGGCATCCTAGGGCACATGATATGGATTATCACAACCTAGAGAATGTGGTTTTGCAAGCGGAGGAACATGGAGCTGTGAATATCGAAAATGAAGTTAATGATCCTATGGAAGAAGATCATCATGTGCTAGAAAACACAATTGAAGATGATGGTACAGATACATTGATCCATGACACAATTAGTGGTGCAGCTGATCATGATGAACGGGATGACTTTGATGATGTTCATGATTTACCTATACTTGAGAAGGCATACGAGCCCCTTTATGAATTCTCCCAAACAACTCTTCTCTCTGGTGTATTTTTATTGGTGAACTTGAAGGTTATGAATGGTTTATCCAACATAGAAATCTCATGAATGTTAAGGTATGTCATGTATGTCATCTTTTTTAATCTATTTTTGTTGTTAGTTCATCACTAGTAAATAAAGGATGAAATATATACCATTAATATTCTTTATATTAACTTTAGACATCCAAATTTGGACACTTAATGTATCCAAATTTATCACTTTTCATCTAAACATCCTCTTATCCAAGTTAATTAAGTGATATTACTATTATTTAATTAATATCCTTAATTCTGCTAAATCTCTAAGGTATTTAATTAATAATTAAATACCTTACCCTCCTTAATCCCCTTTTTATCAAATGAATTAAATAAATATTATATTTATTTAATTCCTCACATGTCATTTTCATCTAATCCTAATCCATCTCCTAATCTCTTCATTAAGAATGTGCACATGCCTAATCCTTGATTAGATGTGTCACATTCTCCAACTTTTGCAAGTTGGCTTCTAATCCTCATTAACCCCTAATTATCCTCTAATTACTAATTAGTTAAACCTAATTAGTACCTTGGTCAACTCTCCCCATCCCCCAAGGAATTCTTAATTCCTTTTTATTCATCCAAGGCTCCTCTCTTCCCCATGTGAATTTTTAATTCACTTTTATTCCTCCTAAAATTTCCTTTTCCCATGCATCTTCTAGAATCTTTGACTTGTCACATCAAGTCACATGTGACCAAATCCCACCTTTTTGCAGACCCTCTCTTATCCACTAGATTCTCCCAAGCATGTGAATTTTTAATTCACATTTATTCCTCCAAGGAATCTTCTCATCTCCCAATGTACTTGGAAGGTACTTGTCCTTCCTCCACATCATGTACTCTCCTTCCACATCACCTACGCATCATCTCACCCTTAGCCACTTCACATTCCACATGTCAAAATGTGAGGGCTTGTGAGTTCTCAACTCACCTTGGCCCTTCATCTTGGACTTGTTGGATAAATCTCAACCATTGAATTCTCTAGAGAATTCAAATTCTCCTATAAATACTCCCTCCTCTAAGGCATTAAGAACACTTAGCATTTTGCAACTAAATGCTGCCATTTTGTGCACTCATCTAGCCATCAATTTTATATATTTTCATTTGCATCCAAGCATATAGTTAAATCTTGCATTTAGCCATATCAAGATCCATCAAGGAGCATACAAAGCAAATCAAAATCAAGGGCCAACCAAGGAGTTTCAGCTGCAAAGGGAAGGTATAACCACTTGCAATCACTTAATACTTTTTCTCTTTGCATTAACAAATTTCTTAGGCTAATATTGAGGTGTTTATTTATGTTTTTCCATTACATTTTAGTCATTTAGAATAGGTAAAACATTTGGATATCACATTAACAAAAAATTTTTGCTGTAGATTGATAAGTGAATTTTTGTTACCACCATCAAATATTTTACCTCACTCATACCAAGATTTATCTGCCATAATGAAATATATTGGAATGGAGTATCAAAAAATAGATGCATGTCCCAATGATCATATTATATATCATAAACAACATGAATTTGCAATAGAATTCCCATAATGTAATATTAGTAGATATCGAACAGATCAACTAACAAAAAAGGTGCCTCACAAGGTTCTTTGTTATATTCTCCTTATTCCACATATGCAACGATTATTTAGGTGTGAAAGCTTAGCGCAATTTATGGATTACCATGCACGAAATAGAAGTGGAGATGACATTCTTTAAATTCTTGTGGATGGTTCTACATTTAGGGACATGGAGGAAAAATGGACACACTTTAAAGAAGAACCTCGTAATCTTAGGCTTTCATTGGTAGCGGACAGTGTCAATCCATTTGGAGAGTTGAGATCTATTTACTCAGCCTGGTCTATTTTTGTTATCAACAATAATATTCCTCTATGGATGTCAATAAAAAGGGAGCACATAATGTTGGCAATGATTGTTCCAAGTATTTGTTTACATCAATTTTCTTTAATGTAGTTGCATCTCATTTGTCTTATTTGCTGCATAATGACATATTTTTTTAATTTAATAGTCATGTACAATAATCTATATATATTGCAATAAAATGGTTATAATAATAATGTAATTTTTATGTTCATTCAACTAGGTAAGTACCAAGTTAAAGATATGAATGCATATATTGAGCCTCTTATCGACAAGTTACTAAAGTTATGGAATGGCGTCACTATTTATGACGTCTCTAGACCAATAGGACAAAGACAATTTCAATTCCATGCAATGCTTGTATGGACAATTCATGATGCCCCAGGTCTAACACATGTTTGTGGTATGTTATAACGTTTGATATTTAGTTTTATGAAGTACATATCATGCATTTTTCTAAAATAATCTATTCATTATATATAATTATAAAAATTGACGTAATTAATCCAATTATATATGATCTTGCAGTTCTTCAAACAAAGGGAAAATTTACATGTCCAATTTGTGGTCCAAAGATGAAATCTCGTTGTTCAACAAGTTTCAAAAAGTATGTGTTTGATGAGTATAGGAGCTTCCTCCACAGAAATCATAAGTATCGAACTACTGAGAAATATCTTTTGAATGGGAAAGAAGAGACTACATCAAAACCACGAAGAATGACACCTCGCCTATGGAAGTTGGAATATAATAGAATTAATCATCAAGGTTATACATTAGATCAAATTGTTTATCTATCATATATGATATGTTTGGAATTTATACTTTTATATTGTGTTTTGTTTACTCATGTTTTAATTGAAAATGATTGTTATTGTTAATTTGTTTAACTTATATGCTTCACGAGGTCATCAAGGCATTAATGGCCCATGGCTTCCACAGGGGCTGAAAAGTTATCACAAACAATTTAGTAGGTTTCCCTACTATGAGTAGCTACAAATTGTGCATTTGTTTGATACAATGCATATTGGAAAGAATATAATAGAAACGTAATAGAAAATATTGGATGAAGGGCATGACAAAGAAAAAATTGTCAAAACTTTTGGTGACATTCAGGAAGCCAATAATGCAATGAAAAATGTCACTCAATTAAATAGCGATGGAGCCCAAATTAATATAAACACCCTTCCTTGGTTATTAATGGAGCAATAAATCAATGCTATAAAAGAATTCATACAAAAAAATTGATTTCCCACAGGATTTGTTGCGAACATAAACAATATCATAACAAAGAAAGGTGAATTTGGGTTAGGGGTGAAAACGCATGATTGGCATACCTTCATTAAGGTAATTATTCTGGTATATTATATATATATATTTGTATATTGCATGTACTTTTTAGTGTATTATGTTTACTAGTTTTGGAAAAATAATGAAAAGATCATTTTATAATTGTTGTAGTACGTTCTACCTCTATCTCTCCCAAACAACTTCGATAGCAATGTCAAGCAAGTTATATATGATCTTGGAAAATACATGAGGTAAGTAGCGATTTTTGTTCAATTTGTTGTATAGATCTTATATTTTCCATTTGTTTTACTTTTTATGTAATATATGGTATATTTTTGTTAAATCTCGTTAATATATTTTTGCCTTGAATCACTTATAGATGGTTGTCATCTAAAGAAATATGTAAAGAAGATATAAATTATTGGAGGAGAAAAATTCCCTGTCTAATGTGTGAAATGCAAAAGTGTCTACCTTCGACATTTTTTAATGCACAAGAACACTACCTCATACACCAAGTTGAGGAGATTGAATTGTGTGGACCTGTACACACATGGTCATTGTGGATGGTTGAGAGGAACTTGAAATTTTTTAACTTGTATTTGGTTAGACAAAGAGCACATCCTAAGGGTTCAATGGTGGAGGGATATATGGTATACCAGACCATGGTGTACATTATTGAATATCTTCCTAAGTTCGTAGCAAAGATCCATGTAGATCGCTTGGGATCCCAACTCCATTAACAATTTCGAAGGGGAGTACCTGATGGGGAAAGGTAGATTGAAGAAAGTGAGAGGTAATTATAAGATGGTCATGGAGATTAATTAGAATACATTTTTCATTTCCTTCAATTGCTTGAAAAGAAACAACAAAGAACTAGGCCAAATGAAAGAATATTCCACACACTAATAGAAAAGTACTGGTATTGTATTACTCCAGAAAATAAGTCGTATACTATGGTAATTAACTAATTATACGTCATTTTTGAATTTCAATTTTTTTGATACAGTTGGTCGAGAGTGGGATGCACTACATTTTTATGTCGCAAACAATTTTGATTGGATGACGGTATGGATTGAATGATGCCAATAATCAGGTCGTGCATTAACATGGGAAGGTGTGGCTTCATTAGTTAAAGAAGCTCATCGTAATGGAGATTCCAATGTTACACCAAGGGAAATTGATTTAGCATATGGTTTGAGAGATAAAAATGTACGTATAAATATATTAATCACCGATATTATTTAATTATTTTCAATTATATTGATGTATATATATGTTGAGTTTTTTTTCTTTGCATACATTAGGCCAAGAATAAATATGTTTATCAACTGATGATGCAATAATTTTTACATGTTTGACATATTGCAGCTGAAACACAAGTCTATGTGGTGCAATGGTCATAAATTTTGAATAAAAAATTTGGATGACACAAAGAAAACTTGTGATTCTAGGATAATTGTAGTCTTTCAGGTGACTAATGTTTCATCTAGAAGCGACATACATCCAAAAGTCTTAGAAAATTGATACTATGAGATTTTGGATGATATAGTTGAGTATGAATTTAAGTTCTTCAAATTAGTTTTGTTCATCGTCCAATGGTACAGGCTACAATTGAATGAAAATGATCTCGAGAGAATTGTTATTGAACATGATAATGGATTTACCATGGTTAATACAAGGTCGATCGAGCGACTTGGAAATGAGCCCTATGTTCTTCGAAGCCAATGTGAGCAAGTATTTTACTCAGAGGTTCCAGGTAAACCGGGTTGGTCATTTGTTGTTAGACATGATCCAATAGGAGGGCTGGTAAAGTATAATGTGGTGAGAGAAGAATATATCGAAGAATTAGAAGATGATGTAGATGATGTGCCTAACGAAGATGTCGAAGAAGAGGAACTAGATCATGATGATGTAGGAGTTAATGTTCATGAAGATGATATCCATGTGGATGATAGTATTATCAAAACTGATATCAATGATGATAATGATGATATGGCCAATCCTTACAATGTCGAATCTGGATTGGATGATACAGACAAAGAGTTGTATGAAGAAGAAGATCAATGACATTGAAATGTATGAGTTATGTGATTATATTATCTATTTGATACTGATTTCTTGATAGAATTATACTTAACTTATATGGTTACATAATTAATTCATGATGTTTTTAATTTTTATGCCATTACATAATTAATTCATGATGTTACAACTATTGTAGCTCTCCTAGAAATTTCCATATGATCAAATCCTAATTACTCTACAACTATTTATGATTAGATATTCTTTGATCATATCTAGTTGGTTATTTCATTCCCAAAAAAATTAGTGTTTCCTCATGTTGACCTCGCATAGTGACATGTGAATGGGGTCAATGTTGATTTTTTTTCAATTTGTGCTTGTATGGAGTGAAACATGACATGGTTAGCCTAGATGCATGTGTTGACGATATGGGAGGGTTTCGAGACTCAAACATGATGTTATGCTATATAAAGGCATCTTATCCTTCCTAATAATACAAGTTTCCTTATTCTTCATCTCTTTCATATATTGTTCCTAATTATCAAATGGTGGTAAGTGATTATTCCCTTATATATCATTGTGTAATTAATTTTTTCTATATTAATTTGTAAATTTTTATTATATTATGTGGAGATCCAAAAAGTTAGAGAGGAGTTTAAGTTAGTAGGTTCAAAATAAAAAAATAATCACTTGTCTCTCTATCTACTCAATAATCAAAAGGCCATCAACTCTTCCATCCTAGTTGAGAGGACTGATTATATTATGATCTTTTTATGTTCCTATATAGCTTTCTTGTACATGTATTTTGTATTACTAACATGTGACATTGTATGCATATATTGCTTTCTTGTATATATTATAGTTTTACCAACATATACTATTGTTTGCTTGCATGGCTTCTTAGTTAATATATATTTAAATTTTATTATTGATCTTTTTTATATTTTCTATAAGTTATTAATAGATGATACACATTGAATTCATTTTAATTTTTTATATTTGAAGATACATAACTAATTACAAGGATAATATAAAGATGATATATCTATATATGTATCATTTATGAGTTTCTAAAATATTTTACTTCCATGTCAACCACTTTCTTTACTTCAATTGAGAAACATAATACCTCTATGATCTTGCATTTATCAAGTGTCAATAAAATAAAATTCAAGTACTTAGCTATCAATTTTCTCTTGATTGATGTAGTAATAATATACTAGTCAACTAATACTCATCCACTAATATCATCTTCCATTGATTTGTGTTACTTGAGCATCACATAATTGAACCAAGTACCACTTTAGAAATACCACATGCATAGTCTTCTCTTTCTACAAACCCCCCATTGTATTCATAAGGGTTTTATTGTAGGTCCCATCAAATACTATGCCCTAATAATGTAACAAGTAGATAAGTCATCTTTACTAAGGTCAAAAAAGGTTGTTTTATGACAAAATACAATAGTTTTAAATAGTTTTTAAGTGTTAGATTTCTATTTTGATTATAAGGTTTATCTTGTAGGTTTAAGGTATGAATTTAAGGTTCTTACAATGAATTTTCAACCAATGGTATTATTCTATCCTATCTCTACTATTCTAGTTCTAAAATAAAACATACAAATCAAACTTAACTAGCAATCACACCTTAGTGTGCAATGGGTATGCTGAAAAAGTGTGGAATTTCAATTAGGATAAATTTTGGTCTATTTTTTGCATACATTTATGTAGTACATGAGGTCAATTGGTAGGAAATTTAGCAAATGATTTTTTTGTGCAACAAAGGTCTCAATGGATAAATTATAGCTTCAAATAAATTATGCATCCACTTACAAGGATCCAAACATGATTGAAATAAAACCTCTAAATTAGGAAGATGATCAAGCTTCATTACCAATAGGCTCATGTTATGCTTGCAATAAGGAGAGAAGGAGAGAGAGATGGAGAGGTAGTGATAGAAAGAGGGAGAGATAGAGTGGGGAAGAGTGAGAGATAGATGGGTAAGGAGATAGAGATAGAGAGGAAGATAGAGATAGAGATGGAGATGAAGAAGGAGGGGTATGGAGAGGAGGAGAGGAGAGAAGGATAGGGAGAGATAAAGAGAGAGAGGAGAGAGGGATAGATAGAGATGGAAGAGATAAATATATAAAGAGGGATAGAGAGGGAGATAGATGGATGGATAAGAGAGGGAGACATGTATCTAGGGATAATGGGGGAGAGAGAAAAATAGAGGTAGAGATGAAGATAGAATAAGAGAGGAAGAGGGAGACAAATAGATAGAGAGATATAGGTAGAGGGAGAGATAAATATAGAGAGAGATAGGGATAAAAAGAGGGAGAGATAGTGAGGAAATGATAGAGAAATATAGAGGGAGAGGGAGATGAAGAGATAAAGAGATATAGATGGTGAGCTAGAGTGATAGAGAGATAGAGATATAGAGAGGAGAGGGAGAGAGAGAGATAGAAAAAGAGATAGAAAAACAAAAAGAATTAGATATAAGTATATAGAGATGGAGAGAGGGAGAGAGAAATAAGGAGAGATAGAGAAAGGGATAAACGAGTATGGGGAGATAGAGATAGATGGGGAGAGAAAGAGAGATGGAGATATATGGTAAGAGAAAGGAAGAGAGGTGGAGATAGAGAGATGGATAGGGGATAGGGAGGGAGAGATGGGGAGAGATAGAGAGGTGGATAGGGGGATAGGGAGGGAGAGATGGGGAGAGATAGAGAGGTGGAGGAAGAGAAAGGGATATAGATAGGTAGAGGAGGAGAGATAGAGAAGAGGGGGATAAAGGGAGAGATAGGTTGAAGAGGAAGAGAGAGAGAGAGGGAGATAGATAGGTAGTAAAGGGAGAGAAAGAAGAGGGGGGAGAGGAGAGATATGTAGAGAGGGGGAGAGAGAAGAAGATAAGGGAGAGAGGGAGAGATAGCTCAATATATATAGAGGGAGACAAAGAGACATAGAAAGGGGGTGATATAGAGAGATAGAGGGGGATGGTGAAAGAGATAGAGAGATCATGATAGAGGTAGAGAATGATATGGATAGAAAGAGATAGAGAGAGGAGTGAGAGGGAGATAAAAAAGAGAAATAGAGATAGAGATATAGAGTAGGAGAGATGGAGGGAGAGTTGGAGTGAATGAGAGAGAAAGTGGGGAGAGGGAGAGATAGCTCAATATATAGAGGGGAGAAGAGGGAGTGACATAGATAGTGGGAGATATAGAGAGATAAAGAGCGATAGGGAGAGATATATCAATCACCCTCCCTATATCTCTATCTATTCATCCTTATCTCTTTATCTCTCTACCTCTCTCTATCTCTTTGTATCCCCTTCTATTTGTATGTTTCTCATTATCTCCCTTAAGTGTGCAATGGGTACATTGAAGAGGTCTTAAAGGAGAATTATCATTTCTTTAATCAAATGGCATGCTACCTTCAGCATAACTCCCCAAGGACACATGACATCCTTAGATTGTTGACATGAAACAACCAATCAAAATTTAGTTTATCTTTCCCCTCTCTCTCTTTTCCTTTGTATCTCTTATATTTCTCTCTCATGCTCTCTCTCTCTCTCTCTCCTTATCTATCTAAGTTCATCTCTTTCTCTCATTCTCTATCTTTTTAGTTTCTCTCTTTGTATTAGCTAATAGGCTACATATATTGTGATATTTGAGCTTGAAACAAATCTCATGCCTGGAAACCACTATTGTGTCATTGGAAAATAAGTTTCAATTGGCATTTAATGGTAAACCAACTGTAGTGTAATGGTAAAATCCTCTAAAATATCAGGTAAAATCCTATATATACTATTATATAATAATAAATATAATTATATTGTATATATTTTAATCTAATATTACTATTATATTAAATATATATATTATATTAATTATATTTTGTATTATATAAAAATATACTTATTATTAATTATTAATTATAATAATTTTGTTAAAGAATATAATATATAATTATATTATTTATTATGTAAAATATAACTAATATATACTTAATTATGTAGAATATTAAAACCTAAATGGTGCCATAATTTTCATTTTAATTAACATACTCTAAAATCTTCACCGAAACCTTATTTTCAAGTTGTATTTCGTCAAATTGGAGAAGTGAAAGGTCAATACCAGGAAGGAAGAGTTTGGAGGAGTGAAAATCCTGCATATTAATTTGAATTTCACATGTTATTTTGATTTTTTTCCTCGTGCATGTAGGAGCATGACATAGCTTAGTGCACGAAGACCCTAACTGGAAAAATAGGGTAGGAGGAAAGCCAGAGTGATGAGGTTGAGGGTACTCAGGAAGGGAAAATAGATGACCAAGGGACAATGGGTACTGTAAGTGATTTATATCTTTTATATTGGCACCCCCATTCTCTTTAACCTGCAATTTCCATGCCTTTCCAAATATTTTCTGGTACATTGACACCCCCATTCTTGTAAAATGGTATAAGATAAGACCGAAAAAATAAAATAGTTGTATTCAGCCATACCATAACTAGCATGCATGTCTAATAAATTTTTGTAGTCTTCAACTCTACAGATGGATCAAAATGTAGCTACTAACCTGTAGTCAATTTTGGATGTCAAACCATATTTCAAGAGCAATTTTTCTATTCACCAAATGGGCTCACCCCCAAATAGATATTTTTACAACACAAAAAGAAATTCAAAGAAAATGTAGACATTTGAATTTAGAAAAGCACAATTAAATTTGAATGGGAGCACTTTTTCTAGTTGAAAATTCATTTCGTTTGCCCAAACACCTAAGAGAAACATGGTTGGAAGCCTTCATCAAATCTAGCTTTAGAAGAAACCTTTCCTTTTTATCGAGTTCCATAGAATGGACCGCTTCATGAATGGTAATGATACAGTCAAGAATCTTCCTACCATGGACAAAACTACTATTCTATGGAGAGATCAACTTTGGGAGAATTTGTTACAATTTTAAGGAAATAATTTTTGCAAAAAATTTATACATCAAGTTACAATGGTTGATTGGTTGGAATATCGAGGAGACAACCATAGCCTTTTTTGGGATAAGAACCAAAAAGTTAGTGTTCAACTCCTTTAGTAATCTTCCACTCCTAAAGAACTCCCTAGTTGCAGCTACCATGTCATCAACAACAATATCCCAATGCACTTGATAGAAATGAGGGAACTTGTTAGGGTTGGGGGCCTTACTTCCTTAAAAAGAGAAAAAAAAAAAATTCACTTCCTCCATTATAGGCTTCATCAACTCCATATTATCTTGCTGATCAACAATTGCGGGGATAAGCTTTAGGATAACATTATAATTCATAGGACCAAAAACATTATTTTTAGTGAAGAGATTGTTGAAATTTTTTGTTGCTTTGTCCCTTATATAGGATTCATTAGAGATTCGGTTACCATCCAACCAAATCTCTTTCAATTTGTTAGATGAGTTGTGTTTTAGAGGCCTCATATACAAAAACTTAGTATTCCTACCCCTAACCTTTAACCAAATCATTCTCGATCTTTGCTACCCCTGTTTTACAAAGGAAGGCCTTTCCAACCACTTGGTTCTATTCCACAACCTATCGAAAGAGATTTTTTATGACACAAAACATTAGATTTCACCATTGTTTGGCTAAGCCATGGCCCTTTTGTCACTGTTCTACAAAACCCTCCATTTTCCCTCAATACACTAGGTTTTTAGAGAAACACCATATACCCAACCTCCGTAGCTAAAATATCATCTTAAAGACATTAAAATCATCCTAAAATAGGAAAAAAAAAACCTTCATTCATACTGTTCCATCCATCAAATTGACAAACCATGACTTAACAACCACAAATTCACAAGAAAATTTCCCCTGTCAGCCCTAGGGCATCACTTCAATGCCAAGTTTCTTGCTTTAACAGACCCCTAAATGCAATGAACCTCTATCCTACCATGTTGCACACCAATCCACTAAGTTACAGTTCCAAGACAGTGGGTGGATTGGTGGATCTCATTTATTTTTAGCCCTCAAACCCTTACACAGGCAAAATAAGGCAGTCCCTGTATTTGATTGTTTTCTCCTACAAAACAATGATTTAGCACTTCAAAACAAATTAAAATGAAAGAGAACACATATTTATCTACACCAATGAGCTCAGAGCATTTCAAGCTTGTATAGATCTGTACAACACAAATGCACTTCAGAAAAACAATAAAAACATAGAAAATTGCTTCAAGAATGTGGTATTTGATATAAAATTTTGGTATCAAATCCTACAACCTTTTCTCAGGCCTTGGAAGTATTTTTAAATCATCTCATACCCCATCTACCTTCAACCAATGTCCATAACTGACTTACAAAAACTTAACAACCCATTATTTTTCAAAATTGCAATTTTGACAACTTTTAATGTCAACAATTACAACTTTTTACATTATCAACTAGATGACTTCCAAGCACCCTAAACACATTGAAAATGGTCTTGTTATATCTTATTCACCTTAAATACATGACTCCCTACAAGAAAACCTATTCTACCTACTTTGACAATATTTGACCATCATTGACAATTTCTTCACATATTTGATCTTGTTTACAATATGGATCAATGAAACAATAAATGGTCTTTTAGACCTTATTAAAACATAAAAAAAACTTTGAAAACATCCCTAGACACTTCTATGATCAACCTCTAATGCTCCAGTTGTGAACATAAGGTGCAGGTGCTCCTGCACCAGAGACTAGCCAATGAGCTATGCCTGTATTGCATGGAGTTGTCTTCCATTGATTATAGAACATATTATTAACCCCCATTCACAAAAAAATAATATGGTTTCTTGGGAACAAAAGTGGAGCAACTCAAAGATAGGGTCCTAGAAACATTTAAAATTTAAAATTCCATTCTTCTTTTCTTATCATGCAAACTTGTGACTCAACAAAACAAGTATGCAAGGCCAACAACTTTAAAGCTAAGAATGGTAGATTGCTAAATGTTTAACCTTTTTTCTTTGCAATGGGATGGGAATACAATATGATAGAAGTGGGATAATAAATGCATCATTCGAAGCATCAAACCAATATGCAAAGATGAAAGAAAGTGCTTACCTCTTAAACTGAAAAAGTTTCTTTTAACTTTAAGTTTGTTGGGTAGCCAATTATTTTAAGTTATCAAATCCTACCATCATACAGAATCAAAATGTTGTTGTTTCAAATGACTATGAGTACTAACTTTCACTATTTGAAGATGTTGAAACCTAGTCATAGAGAACGATAACATTGATGCAACCACTCATCCTACCTTAAAATATACCAAAATTCTCCTAGCAATTAGACATAGGAATATTTAAGATGACTTAAAAAAATGTATTGCCAAAGCATAAACTTATGATGACTTAACCAAGCCTAGTACACACTCCCTCCCTGTTAACCACTTAGACATATGGAGTTTATCAATGGATAGGTGAACCACCTCACACGTGCTCCTGAATTATGTCTATTAGTGTTCTAATTCATCTTTTTCAAGACAATTTAAACCAAAATATTATGTATGGTGAAACCATTCTTCTACACACTATAGAAAATTTTAATGGAAATTTACATTAAATATAAATTTGCTGCTATTTTTAGTCATGTAGGTGTCCAATAAACCACATGGTGGTGCTTCCCTTTAAGTTTATTTACTTGAATGAAGAGAAAAATTCCTTTTATTACAATTAGAGAATACATTTGAGGCCTTGGTTGTGTAACTGGTGGACCATAGTCACATTTAACACTTGTTACAAAGTTTTGGAGTTAAAAAGTTAAGTAGAAGTCTAGTAAATCAAATAACTTGGATTAAGAGAAGATATAACATGAATTCATACCTTTGAAAGGTTGTATATGCGGCTAGATGGTACTTTACAATAGAGAATAGCATCAGTTGTATAATCTCCCTTGAATTGATGAGGAGCCTAACCATCAATTTGACCAAGTAAAATCTACACCTTCCAACTCCAAATCCATCAAGGCATTTTGGTTGATGAAATTAGCAAGGTCTTCTCAACTTTCAGAATATGTTTGAATATTTTTGAGGAACTATTATCTAGGAACTTGTTTCCTTCAACAAAATTACAATCAAACCCACTTGACAATCCTCTAAGTACAAGATCATAATAATGCATGTTTTGAAAGTAAAAAAATAGTAGAATTTTTGCTCTTCCACTGTAGTGGATTTTAAATTACTATGTTGGCCTCTCCCCTAGGAATATTTCTAGAAATGAGATTGTTCACTTCAACATTGTCACAATACTACAAAGACCTAGGGATAAGAAATCTAACCTTTTTGTACCAATATTAAATATACTTTTCCAAATGATAAGTGTTAGATAGATACTTGTATAACATTCATTCCTCAAAAATTGCTATCTAGCACTTGAACCAAGAGCAATCATAGAATGCTTTGAAGAAACTTCACTGTTGGGCATCTTATCAATATGGTTCTCAATCTAATTAAAATAAAAAACCCACTGACACAAAAACTATTGAACCGAGAGAAATCATACCTTGTTCCATGGCACCTCCCTCATCAAGGTTCCTGCCTAATATGATTGGCACCTATGGACTTTCCACTGAAATGTGATCATGCGACACTATCACACACTTAAAGACTATGAGACTGATAATGAATATCATTCATTACCTTTGCCCCTCAATTTTCATGCAAAAATCCTTGGAACATTGCCATACATTGTTCATGTAGGAAAATTCATCACCAAGTTTAGGTTTTTTAGGCTTCCATAGCCTCAACTTCTATGAACTGCATCTCCCAAACTCCATGTTTGTGTTAGATTGTAAAATAATGACATTTTAAAGTCATTAATTGCAAGGGATAGTCTCCTTCATACATTGATTTTATTTGTGATGGACACATTTGGATGGTAGTAACAATAACTTGCAAACTATCAAGACTTGATTACCTTATAACCTATCAAATTCTAGTGATGAAATGATAGATTAATCATAATGTCACCTTGGGATCACATCACCATGAAAGAACTTCATCCAACATCCTTATGATTGCAGGTACCACCAAATAGGTATTTGTCAAATTTTTCTTCCTCAAGCAAGGGAAATTTAGGAAGAGAAGAGGAAAGCAAGACATGTAGTAGGTCTAAAAGAGGGAGATCAACTAGAGGTCAAAATATTAGAAGAAAATTCTATAAACGCATGGAATTTTTTCTTGCTAAAGGGGGGTCATGTTCTTATGATAATGAGAGCATAGGTGACATCGAGGTTCCCTTGAGGTACAAACATCTATGGAAACAATGGGTACCCAAGGAACTTCCTCCAATAAACACTAATTTTTGTGTCAACGAGAGGATATATCACATAGTACCATTGTCATTACATGGTTTGGGCCTATTTTGCATGGATGACATAAAGGTATGTTATGAAAAAGTTACTAAATTGATGGAGTATGTTAGACCCTGTTATAGTTACAAAGATTGGATGCAGCTAGTTCGATATACATGAAGAATGGGTAGGTATGCACTGTCAGCAAATTATATACAGCTAAAAGATAAGGATCAAAATAAAGGAGTGGCTATGTACATTGACAGAAGGCCAAAAGTATTAGGGATTATTGTAGGGTTTATAAACAGTACACAACCTGGGTCAACAAATAAGAAACCCAATTGCATATTCAAGGTGTACAGGGAAACTGCGTATTTATATGTGCAATAAAATCAATAGCTGTAGGGGAAGAGTTGCTAATCGATTACAATTTGAATCACATAGACACAAACATAGTTACTATGGGGGTGGTATGTACTATATACCATTTTACCCAACCTCCAATTAATGAATTCAATGTACCATTTTATTATTATGTTTTTTTTTCATAAGTCTATTGGTTTCATTTCGGTAATGTTTTTTTATATTTAATTTTTTTCATAGCGGGACATTGATCATACGAGGAAGGCTTCAGCCCAGAGCATAGATCGTGATGCATCTTCAAGTGCTTCTACCCGATAGGTTTACCTCATTGTAATTGTACAAATTAGATACGAGCAAAAATGTTTTATTATTATGTTTTTTTCATAAGTTTATTGGGTTAATTTCGATAATGCTTTTAATATTCTTGTCATAGTTGACTGATCAGGGAAAGGCACCAACAATAGAGGAGAGCATCCATAGGGAAGTTAAATCACTATTATGTGATGATGACATCGCATATTCTGCAAACCCTCTAGATATGATAAGAAAGGCCCCAAAAAATGCAATGAAGAAATCCTTCAGTTGTTATTCATAGTGCCTCAAACAAATGAGATAAGAGAAAGGGTTAAAATATTGACTGAGAGAGCACGAAACTTGCAAGTAAGTTGTCATGATATCTTTAATTATAACATAAGTTCATTCATGGTTTTATATTTTGTACTCTTTTATGTCATGAACTAAAATATGTGTTGTTTTTACAAGACTTTTTTTGTCCTCACGATGTTGCTGGCCATGATTAGGGTACTGCAGGTGCTGCTCGGGGAGTAGGGGTTGATACAAGTGTCGATCCTGATCTTCCTATGCATACATCACATCATCTGACCCCATCACTCATGTCTATATTGTTGACTGAAATTTCGGCAACACATAGCATGTAGACATCGGGTAGTGTACCCTCTGGCAGTGAACACATGCCAAAATATGCGTTAGGACATGTACCTGGGGATGTAGAGTCCACTAGTACTGGTGATGTTTTAGCAACATTTCCTAGATCTTCCCATATTACTAGTACGGGAACATGATTGGTCACATTTTTGGTGATCAAATATTTCATTCCCATAAAGATAGAGAAGGTCCTAGGTACTTTAAAATGTTTTAATTATTATTATATATAATCCAATTGAAATTTACTTATTGATCACTCTGTTTAGACTAATGATCCCATGATCATTTTGCAGGAACTGATGTTTTTAATAAACATCTAAACGATATTACATTGGAGATCTTCAGGCCCACCATACATACACGATGGAATGCCCAAAATCAAGATTTAAAAGATGGGCTCATTAACCATTTAGTTGTGTTGTTTGGTAATAACACATTCAACCAAACCAAGGTCCTTAAGAAAGCTAGTACCTATCTAAAGTATGTGAGGGACCAATATAGGTCATATTTAGAGAAGAAAAAAAAGTATGAGCATCCCCCCATGATTCTGGAGAGGGAGTGGAAGGACCTCGTGTTGGATGGAAATGAGAAGGCTGAAAATAAAAAAGGAAAGAAAAAATCGGGCCAAGGAAGGTATGTGATACTATCAACAATGTAATTATATATTCATTACTCTTTCTTTTTGCATAATCTAACGTATTTCAAACTTTTGATAGGCTTCCCGACACATCAAAGGAAACAAAGGCAAGACTAGAAAAAAAAAGGGCAACACAAACTTGGCTCTGGTGGTTATATGAAATTAGCCTCACGAATTGTAAGTATCAATAAATGAAATATTGCATCCAAATAATAAATTGCAAACAATTATGGTTTTATCACACTATAGAAGAAAAATTTATGATCTTATGCAAAAATATAGGGCTTTGAATTCAACAGAGTGCCCACAGAAGAGGACCTGAAGATTTCCTTCCAGCAAGGCCATGAAGTCATGGCTAAATGCCCAAGACTCTTGACTACGAAAACACAAGCTTCCACTACATCCGACATGCAGGTAAATAAAATCAATGAATTTTATTTAAAATTGAATACTTGTGAAATCTATTCAATATTAATTTCCACCATAAAGTAATTATGTGCCTATTTGTTTTAAACAGACAAGCAATGATAATATTGCACATGACATTGGAATGCAGCCTAGTGAGGGTGGAGCACAACCTGTAGATGAAGGTCATGGTGTGCATCCTGGTACTAGACGTATTCATGTGTTATACAAAACACAGTATGGATTAATACAATTAAGCATATTTAATTGTAATTGGTGTATTAATTAATGTAACCTTTCATGTTTCAACTTTAGAGCATGATCAAGCTAGACAAGATCAAGAACATGATGTGGCCCCATCAGGTAAAGAGGACCACTCTAATGTTCTTTTAAACATATTTAATTGTAGTTGGTGTATTAATTAATGTAACCTTTCATGTTTCAACTCCAGATCAGGATTTAGAGGGTGTTCAACATGTTGAGCATGAGGCTATAAGACAAGATCAAGAACATGATGTGGCCCCATTAGGTAAATAGCACCACTCTAATGTTCTTTTAATTAATGAAATACTTGTAACAATAATAATAAAACATATCAATTTAACATTTCTTTGTGATTATAGCAGACGCCCCCTTGCAGCAGCCTCCACGTCGTGAGTAAATGACTAGGCATACATTAAGATCATGAGCAGAGTGTAGAACAATTGAAGGGGGGAAAAATGATTTAGAAAATGATACTCCACTTCTTTTTTAAGCTGCAAAAAAGAAACAAAAAGAAGTGATAGTAATCATATTATGACAACCATATTTTTGATAATATGTAAAAACTAAAAGAATGAATGTTATATGTTAATGAATGAATGTGAATATGTTAATGAATGAATGTTATATGTTGATGAATGAATGAATGTTATATGTTATTAATGGATGGATGAATAAATGTTATATGTTATTAATGGATGGATGAATGAATTTTATATGCTATTAATGGATGAATGGATGAATGTGAATATGTCAATGAATGAATGTTATATGTTATTAATGGATCAATAAATGATTAATTTTATATGATTGGGTATGGGGAATTGAGAGTGATGTGAGGGGAGGGGGAGGGGCCAAATGAGCTTCCACCATCACATGGTTGGCCCTGTTAAGTAGAGAATATCAAACTATTCTCAAAACAAAGAGAAGCTCAATAAGGTAATGCACTTTTCAATATAAGAAATGCATCATTTGAAGCATCAAACCAATATGAAAAGATGAAAGAAAGTGCTAACTTTTCACTATGGTGGCAGAAAAATGATTCTTTATACCCTGATGCCTTCATTTTCCAAGCCAATTTCTCCTACTTTGCATAGCTCTGCCATGTTTGTGGATGTGATGTCTCCTACACAAAAAATATGTACCAGTTTATGGCCTTCAATCCAACTACATCCAAGTATCTTTTTAATTCCTCTATCTTTCATCAATCTTTTTACTATTTGAACCTCATACAAGTTTTTTAGATGAAGAACCCATTATTGTGAAATGTGCCTCTAGTTGAGTAAAGTGAATCCATGCTCTACATCATAATTTGAAGTTGTTTCCATTCCAATGTTTTGAGTTTAGTTTGTTTGTATGGCTTTGTATGAATACCACATTGTGTTGTGTGTGGATTTGGTTTCAAAGCTCTATTTTTTTTGTTTTAGTTGTGACATAACTCTAAAATTTGACTTTTATTCATAATAGGTTAGTGGAAAAATTGACAGCTCTGAAGGGTTCAAAGGCTCGATTGAGATAGATACACAAATATTTGGATCTTGTTGTTGATGGGAGGCTTCCAATTAACCATGAAATTTTGTACTATTTGCAGGTATGCAAAAATTTCTCTACTTACATTCATTCAACTTACTGTCTTCCTTACCAAAATCTACCCTTGTTAAGCCACAACCATAACTAGCACATTGTCATAATGCTTTAATCTCAATCATTAATCTTTGTCTTGACAAAAAGGATAATAGTCATTAATACATTACTAAGGGTAAACATATTTCATAAAGACCTATGGAGGATAAACCACAGTCTACCAATCCATTAGAGACTCACAGTGCATAAAACCATTGAAAATACATCACAGTCATAACCTTTGCTAAGGGCACATGATAGTCTTTTGAATTGTTTAAAAATTCATATCTATGATAATAAGCATCATAAGCCTCTATAATCTTTATGATTGCCCTAAGTTGAATGACTGTTGACTTTGCATTTAGTTGACTATTCCTTTGTCTTAGCACTGTCACCCGTATTCATCAAATCACTATGCATTGTTGATCTTTCAACTCATAGTCCATTTTATTGATATTTCCATACATTTTTTTAATTGTTAAGACAATCCTTTATTGATTATTGATTGTCTTTTAAATAATTTTCTACCTCTCATGATTTGGCATCTTCTTGAAGACTCTAAACTCTTTCCATCATTGCTCACTTGGTGAGCGGGACTATCATTGTACTTGTTTGAAATGCTTTTGGACTGTCATCCTTTGAATCTACCCTTAGTTTATAGTCCTTCTAGGTGAATTCCCTTTATATCTATGGTGATTTTCTTCTTTGAGCAATCAATTTTAGTGTCATTTGAATATTGACATTTTCTCTTTCATGCCTACTAGGTCTGTGCTCTACTCCTCTTTTGTGCCTATTGACCTCATACATTTAATATGACAATCCTTTAGTGCTCTTGAGGTTTTTCATCATGATTCATAGTCAAAACCTTTATAAAACAGTCATAAAGAGACCTATTGGGCACAAAACACAATCATAACTTATAGTCATTAATCACTATCCAAAGTTAGTATAACTATCCTTTCAACTTCACAAGGTCACTGCCATTTAAATTTTCTAAAATGACTATCTCTTGAAGAAATTTATGACTATACTAGTTTTTATTCATGGTGTTTGATATTTTTTACACCCTCATTACTATCATTTCCCTTGTGAAAATCATCTTTTGTTAGTTGATTGTCATTTTTTTCCTTGAGATTTAACCCCTTTGTGATTTCTCATCAAAACTCTATATCTTTAGTATTCCTCCATAACACTACCCCTCTGTTACATCAAACATTGTGTATTGCTTCTTCCTCATGACTATCAATGTGCACATGACTGTCCTTGCAAATATATGGTATGTCCGTTTGTGACTATCTTTTCATGCTTTTGACTTCCTTGTTGCACTTGCCTTGTAATTATCTTTAAATCATGCCATTTTCATAGGTTATTAGTCATAACAAACTATCCGTTCAACTTCACAAGGTCACTCAGTATTTGTCTTTTATCCTTGGAATATCATCATGACTATCTTGGTGATCATTGTCCATCATTGAATATTTTGACTCACTTTCCATGTCTTGAAATTTAGCATGTAAAACCTAAGACTCATTTCCTCATATGCTTCATGCCTCCAATTCCATCCACAAAAATTTCATGGCACAAGTCTTTCCACAAAAAAATTCATGCTCTATGATATGTTTTCTTGCATTTTTTCTCTCAACGTTGTTCCTTTTGTATGTCATTGCATAAGACTGCCTTTAAGTGTCACCTTACAAACCCTAGGGTTTAAAGCATAAGGTATTTTTTAATGCTCTATGCACACAATTCATTGTGTTAGCTAACTCTATCCATTGAATAATATCTACACCCTTTTCAATGTAAGGTGACTGCCATAAACCATTGCCCCTTTCCTTCTTCACGGTCATTGTCTTAATCACATTGGATGTGACTTGAATCCTTTTCCCTCTTGAGACTTATAGATTTCCCATTCAATCTTTGTCATGTCAAACATATCACTAGTCATTTGATCATATTTATACCCTACAGTTGAATACCTTTTCTTTCACAGTCCATTTTATTGTCATGCCTCTTTATGCTTGGACTATATTATCTTATCATCAACTAATGATCTCCTATGGTAGTCACAAAGACCTATGATTGTCCTCTTCAATGATCTCATGTTTTTATTCATTAGTCTTCATTTCATTATTGCCCTTTTTTCATTATCACAGTCATTTATCTCTATTTTGTATCATCCTTAGTGCCCATTAATAGGTTACTATGGTGTAAAAATCTTGCAAGAAACTTGTCCTCTATTGATGATCTTTTAAATGTCATAAATATCATGGTCTTTTAGCTATTGCCATCAATGAAATTCCCCTTGTTGTAGCTTCAATGAGTGTGCTTAAATATTGTTATGATTGTTATTATCTAAAACTCTTGCTCTCTTCACTTGATCTGACTAGGGTTTTAAAACTTTTTCAAAGCCTTGGTGAACTCAATATCTTCAATGGTGTTTTGGTTGTAGTTTACTTGCAACCTACTCTAAATGAGCTACAAGAAGGAAGTATGGTTTTGTGTTGTTGGGCCATAATTTTGAGAGGGGAAGAGACATTCATATAGATTTTGTGGTTTTTCATAGGGAAGAATGAAAGCACTACAACAATACCAATGAAGTCCATGTGCAACAATCTTGGAGATGAATTTAGATGTACTGTGGAAATTAGAACATACTTGAAGGCTCTTAACAACTCTAATAGTTGTACAAGGGGCCATGTTTAACAAACCAAATACAATTGCTAACTTTTCACTATGGTGGTAGATAAATAAATTTTTTTATAAAAAACTACAGTGTTTCGTCGCAATTTCGACTAACACAGTCCGACGAAACACTAAAAATTGCAACGAGGTTGCTATACCAGTGAAGAAATTTTTTTCGTAATGGAAACTCTACCTCGTCAGAAAAACAACGAATGTTTGGTTTTTTGGCGATGCTTTCAAGTGGGCACTTTGCAATGTTTTGTGTTTTTTTCCATCGATAGTTGGATGAAGTTTCATCAATTTTGTGACAAACACCACCAACATTTTTCCATGGTGCTAACCGACAAAGCTAGGTTGTGGTTTTGATGAATAAAAGTTGGTTGTTAAATCAACAAAATTTAAAATAGTGTTTCATCCGTAATTCAACAATGTTTTATCGATATGTCACCAAAAATTTGTTAGAATTTGCAGTCAAATACAGTAGTGTGAGTTTGATTTCCTGTAGATTTATTTCATTGAAATTTTTTGAATTCTTCCATGTGCATTTGGAATAAGTCTTGGATTGTTGTCAAAGAAACTAGTCGATGTGTAGGAGGTTTTGTTTTGTCTGAACTTAGTTTATCGCCACCTTAATGCTAAGTTGCTTTGCATGAAGCTTGATTTCTTTATACATGCCTAAAATATAGGATTTGTGGTTGTTGGTTGCTCTATAAATAGCTGAACCATTTCTTGGAGAGGGATGCATTATTTTTGGGTGATCCCACAATACTGGTTTACAATTTTTGGCCAAACTAGACACTTAAATAATTTTTTCTAACTAAATCTTTACTTTTGGGCACCTATAGCAGCTAAACCGTGAAGAATTTGAAGATGATGCAAACTAGTGATTTGTCACATTTTTCTTGTAGATTCTAAATATATTATTTAAAAATAATAATTGGAATCATATTGCACTTCTTTTTCCATCTTCTTCAAAAACTAGTTTTTTCAATAAACAATATTTTTAAGGAGTGACGCTCACCGTATAACGTATAACTTTTTTTCTGTGAAGGATAAAATTCTATTTTTTTTAATTTAGATTTGTAACTATGATATCTAGTGCTTCCAATTGGTTAGATAGTGTTTTATTGAATATTTTTTCCTTAATCAAGTTTCAAAGTCAAATCAATTACAATTCAGACATAGGCAGACCGTATAACACATAATTTTTTTTGTATGTATCAAAATTCTTTTTTTTTTGTTGGATCAAGGACTTCAATATCTAGTGCACTCATATTTTTAAAAAAATAAATCATAATTTGCTATTTTTCCACATGTGCAGAACAAAGAGCTTGATTTTCAGTGAAAAACCTATGTTTAATAAAACTAAAAAAAAAAATACATAATAAAACCAAAATATATTAAAATTATATTCATTGGATAGCTCATTCTGAGGACTACCATCATTCAGTTGGTTTTGTGAAGTCTCTTCCATTTTCACCCTCAACCCAAGCTTTGAAACATAAAATTTTGGACTTTTTTGGTGCCAGAGGGTGAGAAGGTGGGAAAAGGGGGGTTCGAGCGAACCCCCTTTCAAACAATGTTTTCTTTGTTTTTTTTGGCAGGAATGGTGGGACCTTGCATTTAATTGGTTCGCTTGAACCAGGCTTCATTCAAACCCTTTTTTGTTCACTCAAACCAAAGGGTTCATTCAAACTCCAAAAACTAATTTTTTTTGCATGGGGTCATTTTTTGAAACTTTTCCTTCCTCACTCGAATTGTAAACCACTTTTTTAGGTTTACCCTTCCTAAGAGATTATACATCTTTTGTAGTTCATTATTTATGAGTCATTACTAGTCATACTTTCCTTATTTTATGAGTGAGATATAGAGAGTGTTTTATTTTGAGTAAGCAATAACATTGTTGTTTGAGAGAAGTAAGCTATCAACAGGTGAGATAGAGTTTTTTGTGAGAAGTTGATTATCAACCCAATTATTGTTGGAGAGGGATAAATTTATATCTTTAGTTTGGATAAGTGATAACAGGCATAGGGATCTATTCTTCATCAATTATTTTACTTTTGAAAGATATGTCTTGTATGCATGGTTGAGAAGTCTTTTCCAGTATATGCATTAGAGAAATTAGAAAAATAAATTGAAGCTATTATGTTGTTTTCATAATGTGTTTTTAATTACTCCATGATAGGAGAGATTTCTTAACATAGGCATTTAAATATACTAGATATGTTGATGACATATGTATTTAATTATACTAGATATGTTTGAACATGGGTTACTTGTAGCTAGTTATTTGATTATAGATAACTAGTGGGTTAGAGTTGCTACTTGAACTATGTCAATATACACTCAAATACAAAGATATGATATTGAAAAGAGTAGGCTCATAGTGTAAACCCTTTTAGCCAAAGAGGTGATACTCTCAAATGGAATCATCTTTTGGATACGATAGTTCTTTGATTGAGACCATGCAATGTGTTTGTATTTACTCCATAGTAGGAGATGGGTGTTTATCATTAGTATTATATACTAGGTATGATTGAACATAAAAGGCACATATGGTACATTTAGCTAAGTTATTTATTTAACTAGGAAAGCTTGTGTTTACTCCTAGGAGAGATAATCTAGTATGGGAGCGTGTTTGTGTACTTATGAGTAAGTAGGGTAATCCAAGTATATTGGTTATATGGGATGATGGACTATCCATTGAAGGAATTACCTAGCTTTTGTAGTTAATTGTTAAGTAGTTTATTCCAAGTAGATTAATATGGTTGTAGGTTATTTAGAATGATGGACTATCCATTGAAGGAAATACGTATGCGTATCTTAAGATATCCTTAAGTCAAATTAGCCCTGAGTAGTGTATGTGACAAATGACCCTTAGTAGAACATACTAAATGAAACACTTTGATCAAAGTAGTGTGATGACCTTTTTCTCCACTGTTAGTTCACCATGATCCAGTATTACATGCTAGACAAAGATTATGGGATTACAAGTTCTAGTTATGTAGGACACAACATTATGCTCAGTTGATTGTTGTTATTGGTTACTCTACCAATCTAGTCGTTAAAGGGAAGCCATCTATCGAATGATAGATGTGAAGGGGACCACATGATGAGACCATGGTTGGTGGAAAAGCACTTGAGTGATGCTTCTCCTCCACAACAAGCGATAAAAGAACCAATATTTGAAAGGAAGGATCCTAGACCATCTTACAACTATTTTTTCTAAAGCTCATCGAAGCTATGTATGTAAATATATGTATTAGATTGTATTGTTGTAACTTGTGAAGTTATTGTAATGAAATGGAATATTTATCGAATATGATATGGCAACTTGTTTATATATTCTCAATAAAAGAAAGAAAAATTTTATTGCAATGGTTTTTTACTTAGTTTATTTACTCGTAAAGGATATGTGCAGGATCATCATGGAAAAAACATGCCCTTAAGTGGTGAAAAAATTAAAAAATTCAGAGTTTTTCAACTTGACGTAAAAATTTGAATAAGTTATCTATATTATTTCAAAAATATGTAAGAATAGAATGTATAGAAAATTGAATGTAGTTTCTAAACTACTAGGTTTGTTTAAAAAAAAAATCTTTTTGGTGAAAATTTGAAATTTTAATGTAGTAGTACTTAAATTTCAAGGAAAAAATAAGAAGTAGGTGTCTGTCTGACCACCCTAACCATTATAAAATGATAATATTTTTTTTATAAGATTTTAGATATAAGTAGAGAACTCATGTCCCAATGTGATGCACATTTTTTTGTAATTTTTTTCCAAGAAAACAATTAATTATGATTTTCTTATTACAACTTTTAAAAAATATAAAAACTCGTTTGTCTAACCACCTTAACTTGGTCAAAACTTCATGAAATTCATTTTGTCTTTTTTAATCCTATAGTATGTGAAGCATATAATGTGATGCATGTTTTGGATTCAAAAAATGTGATACCGTTTGAAAGCTATAGATTTTTCTCAATCATCCTATCAATCAAGACTTTAGTTGTAATTTGAATAGAAAATGAATAATAATTACTTATTAAATTCAAAGTAAAGAATAATTTATATTGGTGGAAAGCTGATAATATCCTTTAAAAACCCTTTTCGTTTCATCAACTTTGGGTAAAAAAAAAGTCGTCAGCCACATACCCCTCATATTGCCACTTTTTGGTCCATCATGATCCTGCACACACCCTAAAGTGTAAATTTAGAAATTTTTACTGCATTGAAGGGTTGGCACGTTACACACGTCGTTGATTACTTCTTTCTGACCATTTTGGTCTTTCCTCTTTTCCTAGGTACTAACTATATTCTTGCAAGATCTCATCCTTTATACAAGAATTAGATTTATGTCAAGAGTTCTCCAACCCTATGGATACTTCCTTCATTGAATCTCTACTTCAATCTAATTTATGCTGACATTGCATACACATAGATTCATAGTGTTTTCACTAAATCCAAGAATTCTTGACTCTCTTTATAACTATAGGTTGCTACTAATAAAGGGGTTATCTCATTTCTTCCCTTCCCCTTAGAGTCACTTAGCTATCTAGTAGGATAAAGGTGTATATAGTTTATTCTTCCTAACCTTCCTACACAACTTGATTGCATAATCTTTCACAATCCAAGTAATATCATAAGTTGTTGATTTAGGAGTTCCTAACTCTAGGGACGAATCTTAAGTAATCCCAATTTACACAAATTCCCATAAATTCTCATCTTCACTTCCCTATGTTCTTTTCTCTTGCCATTGTGGCACAAGAAATTTTCAACCATTATCTTCTGATAAGGTTTACGCATTGTTTCATAATGAACTTATAGGTTTTAGTGCTTGAACCTAGCTCTGATACCACATGTAACATGCCAACCCTTCAACGTAGTAAAAATTTCTAAATTTACACTTTACAAGTAAATAAACTGAGTAACAAACCATTGCAAAAAAAAAATCTTTCTTTTATTGATAGTATACGAACAAGTTGCCATATCATATTCAATAAATATTTCATTTCATTACAATAACTTCACAAGATACAACAATACAAGAATACATACATTTACAAACATAGCTCCAATGAGCTTTAGAACAAATAGCTATAAGATGGTCCAAGATCCTTCGTTTCAAATATTGGTTCTTTTTTCACCTACTATGGAGGAGAAGCATCACTTAGGCACTTTTTTTCCAACCATGTACTCATAAGGTAGTCCCCTATACATCTATCATTCGATAGATAACCTTTCCCTTCGATGAAGATATTGGTAGAGTAATAAAAAATGACAACCAACTGAGCATAGTTTTGTGTCCTACATAACTAGAACTTGTAATCCTACAATCTCTGTCTAACATCTAATACTAGATCACAGTGAACTGGCAGTGGAGCCAAAGGTTATAACACTAATTTGATCAAAGTGTTTCATTCAGTATGTTCTATTGAGGGTCATTTGTCACATACACTAGATAGGGCTGACTTGACTTAAGCCTATATTAAGTTACACATAGGTATTTCCTTCAATGGATAGTCCATCATCCCAGATAACCTACAACCATATTAATCTACTTGCAATAAACTACTTAACTAGTAGGTACACAAGCTATGTATTTCATTCAATGGATAGTCCATCATCCCATATATCCTATATACTTGGATTACCCTACTTACTTGTAAGTACACAAATTCCCTCCCATACTAGATTATCTCTCCTAGGAGTAAACACAAGATTTCCTAGTTAAACCAATGACTTAGCTAAGTGTACCATATGTGCCTTTTATGTTCAATCATACCTAGTATATAATACTTCTGATAAACACCCATCTCCTACTATGGAGTAAATAAAAACACATTGCATGGTCTCAATCGAAGATTTGTCATATCCAAAAGATGATCTTCCATTTGAGAGTATCACCTCTTTGGCTAAAAGGGTTTACACTATGAGCCTACTCTTGTCATTACAATATCTTTGTATTTGAGTGTATATTGACACAATTCAAGTAGCAACTCTAACTGACTAGTTATCTATAATCAAATAACTAGCTATGAATAATCCATGTTCAAACATATCCAGTATATTTAAATAACTATTTCAAGCAATCTCTTTCGCATATCTCTAGTATAGTTAAATACCTATGTCAAGCAATCTATCCTATCATGGAGTACTTAAAAACACATTATGAAAACAACATAATAGCTTCAATTTCATTTTCTAATTTCTATAATGCGTATACTTGAAAAGACCTCTCAACCATGCATACAAGACATATCTTTCCAAAGTAAAATAATCATAGAAGAAGATATCCCCATGCATGTTATCACTCATCCAAACTAAAGACAGCAATGCAGCCCTCTCCAACAACAATTAGCTTGGTAATTAGCTTGTCACAAACAACTCTATCTCACTTGTTGATAGCTTACTTCTCTCAAACAACAATGTTATCTCTTACTCACAATAGAACACTCTCTATATCTCACTCATAAAATAAGGAAAGTATGGTTGGTAATGACTCAGAAATAAGGAACTGCAAAATATGTATAATCTCTTGGAAAATAATGTGTCCCTTTCAAAGAAATGGTTCATCTATTTATAGAGCAACCAAGCAACCAAAAAATCCTATAGTTTAGGCATGTATAAAGAAAACAAGCTTCATGCAAAGCAACTCAGCATTAAGTTGGTGATAAACTAAGTTTGGTCTCAACAAAACCTCCTATAGATCGACTAGTTTCTTTGACAACAATCCAAGACTTTTTCCAAATGCACATAGAATAATTTGAATTGTTTCAATGAAAGACATCTTTAGGAAAAAAAACTCAAAGGTGGTGCCATATGCTATTCTTCTTCCTTCACATTTGGCACCATAAAACTTAGCCAATATCCATAACATGATAGCAAGTTTCAAACATTCCAAATGGTGTATGAATTAACATATAAGCTTAATACATGAGACATAGTCAAGCATGGTCTCATTTATTACGTTAACCAAGTCAAGGATTCTTCAGGCAGTAGATATAAAATACAAAGCCATGGCATATATCATGTGTTAATCACAATGATAATTGGTTTCCACTTGCAGTCTAAAGCTATTAAATCGGCTTCCATAGACTTGGTCAACATCGACCTTCAATCCATAGTCTATATTGACTATAATTCAACCTTAAGAATCAACTTATATGAATAGCCAAAGATTTTTCTATTGGCATCCCTTAACTCACACATGCCATATACTAAATTCTAAGATTGTTAACTCATGCCCCCTATATGGTTGTTGTTTTAAAAAGGAGAATCCATGCATTATAAAGTGCACCCTATTGCCTTGAGCATTGACCAAACATAAGGCGTTGGAAACATATTATGGCAATGACCTCTAAGTTTGACATTCTACATTATATAAGCATGTATATGTGTCCACCTCCATATAATTTGCATAGATTTTATATATATAGTACTATTTTCCTTACAATAAAATATAATATATATATATATATATTTATATATACTATATGGAATCCATCATACTTATATATATATATATATATTTATATGTATATATATATTTACATATTTTAACTTATTGGATAAATATATTCAATTCTTCAAATGCTTATCCACTTATTATTATTCATATTCACTCATACATACACATGGACATATATACGTATATATATACATATCTAATATGTACACGTATATATATAAATCAGGTTACCCATTCATATCATATCCTCACCAATACATACATTCGTCTAAGTGCACATTTATATTTTCACATACATATAATTGATCCTCGTGTGAGTATGCTTGTAAGTATTTCTACTTGCACATATATGCATATGATCATGCTTTCACACGGATCAATGTATGTATATACTTATATACATGCATACCTTTGATGTAGATACATATTGACAAAAAGCTCAAGATACATAAACCTCAAACACATAATAGCATCATATGGTTATAAATATATTCATTTATATATGCACCTATATATATGCATATATATATATATATATATATATATATATATATATATATATATATATATATATATATGAACCCTAATCCAAATACCTGCAAAACACAACAAATGAATACATTAGGATATCAAATGCAAGCAAGAATAAGGATTCCCCATGGAATCCATTTACAAAGTTTAAAATAGGAAGAGACAAGAATGAAATGAAAGAGCAATAAAGTAAGCCAAATCCTATTGAAGACAATGAAAACTCTTGATCCCATGGAGGAATTGGTGCCAATTTGATGTGAAAATTGGCCCTTTCCCAACTCCAATGATGCAAGCTTGATGATTTGAAGATGAATGATCCACTTTGATGAAGGATGGTGAGTGCTTCAAGATGAAAACTTGCATAACCTAGCTATGGATGGATGAATCTTGCAAATGCTTGAAGATAAATTTGAGTAGAGTAAGTTTACTCAGATTGTGGATGCCAAAATGAAGAGATGAGCTCTTTACTTATAGATGAGATTGAAGGATGAATGTCCAAAATTGAGCAATGTGGGACTAACATTCATCCAATGGCAAGATGCCACTTGTCAACATTTGATAGGATGAAGGTTGAGCACATTTTGATCCATGTGCAAGTTTGAAATTTGAATTTGATGAGATGACATGTTTAAAGGGGATGAAAGATGAGTTAAATTCCAAGTGAGAGACATGTAAGAGACAATGTAAGAGCTTTAAATGCTTTTTTGGATGGACAAGTCTATTTGGGGGGAGATTTCAAACTTGAAGAGTATTCCCTTTTTGATGCCATTTTTGAATGAAAATAGGTGATTTATAAAACAATTAAATTGATTTTCATGTGCAAGTTGCAAAATCTAGAGGATTTGAGTGATTAGGATTAAATTAATCAGGATTTGATTAATTTAAGGGGAGATTTAGCTGATTTGACTATTTGATTTAGATTTTAGGATTGAAATAAATCAAAAAGAGATGAAAATGATTAAGACTTAGTTGAATGAATATTTTGATTTATTTAACCAAAAGGGGTGATGTTAGATTAAATTACATAAATGTTTAATTTATTTAATATAATTAGATGAACTTTAGAAATTTAATCAAATAATATGGATTATTTAATAAAATAAAGATGGAAGATGAAATAACCTAGCTAATTACACAGAGACAATGATTTAATTAAATCAAGGGATTTATTTAATTAAAAGGGGAATTATGACGACTTTAATCAAATAAGGCTATTCAATTAAATGGTTAGACATAGGGATATTTTAGGATGAAGCGATGTTAGTAGATCAGGATCGAGTGTGTGATATCAATTTGTATATTTTCGATGTCTACATATATATATATATATATGCATCTCTATACATATGTCATCACACTTGTATGCAAATCCCATTATATCTATCTGAACTATAGATTTTCAGGTCACTATGGACAACTCTAGCTATTCTAAGGTTTTTCACCTAAAAGGAGAGAGATAGGACCCAAAAATGAATGGGGTTCATTCAATTAATGTTATGTGTGATGTTGTTATGCCTAAATGAAGTAAGCTAAATGCAATTGACTGATCTAAATGAATTAAAACAAATGCAAAAGTACAATTTAAAGCTATGTTTAAAACACATTGTGTAATGCAACAACTAAGTAAATGAAGAAATTATGCAGAACAAAAAGAAAAAGGATGAATCTAAGTGCACTTGGATGAAATGTGATGATTCTGGAGTGTTCTGGATGCTAATGGAAATTACTGATTTTTCACAGTGGGACTTATTCGCCCAGGGTGGCAAATTAGTCCTCCTAGTAAAACAATGTCGGAAATTAGTTCCTGATAGTCAGGATCTGGAATTTGACAAAAGTCAGATTTTCAGTCCTATGGTGGGACTCATTCGCCATTGATGGTGAATCAGTCCTCTCCCAAACTTCTAGAAAATCAAAAGACAACTCTACAATAGCAGATCTGGAAATGTCTGCTTGTCGAGTTATTGAAGTCAATTCTATGAGAAATGGACAAAAAACCTTCTTCAAGCTTGAAATAGTCTTGAGTTGACTTGAAACACCTAGTTGACTTTGCTTTCCACTTTTCAACACATAAATGCTTGATAAATCTGCATACCTAAGTCTACAAACACACATGCAAGAGGGGGAAATGGTTGAGGGTTAGCAAATAGGGGTTTTCCTTGGTCAAAACCCACTTTTAGTAATCAAACCCTTAATGAAATAATGAAATGCAAAGGAAAGATAAACTAACAACATGCAAATGCTATTATCTTACCAAACCCTTGATAATGTAAGTCTGAAGTAATGTCAATGGATGCTTCAAAGTTCTTGAATGTTGCTTAAATTGATGTTGTAAGATGCTTGAATTCTTGAATGAGATTGCTTGAATGAATGAGATTGTAGGAGATGCAAAATGAGATGAAAAATTCCTCTTTATACAATCTTGTGTCATAGTTTCCCGTTCATACCTCATCACATGTCGACACCAAGTGATTTTTAATAAAATATCGAAAATAAATTTAAAATATTTTGAATTTGGGGATAAGGGGGACTCATTCGCCACCCATGGTGAATGGGTCTCACCTAGGACCTAAAAAAAAGTGTCGGGAATTAAGTTGCATTTAATGTTGTTTGTTGGGATAATATCCAAAAATACACTTAATTAAAGTATATGAGGGCATAAAGGGGTCAAATCAGTCATAAGAAGAGATAAATAGTGAAGTTGTGCCTAGGAAAGCATGAAATCTTGTTACAAGACTTTACAACACTTCAAAATAGGACTTGATGATGTGTAAAAAGGTGATTTTGAGGTGAATTATAATAAATAGAGTCTAGAAGAATGTAGAAATGTCTTACAACTCTTCACAACACCTTCAGAAGAAATCATTATTTGAATTTTAGTACCTAAATATGCATGTTCAAGCCATGTTGCAACATAAAATCAAAGCCAAATATATCAAATATCATGAAACAAAACCTAAAAGGCCATGGAAATGACAAGGGGGGATTTTTCTATGACACATTTAGCCCCCACTTTAGTGAGAAGATGAACCTGCTTCAAACTCACACTAAAGTATCCATGACCATTGAGAGGAGGGTTCAAATGCACTCACAGTAGAAAGATGGAATGAAAATGATCAAGAGAGATGATAAAGCCCCCAAGATGAAGATCCCATGGAAAACTAAACAAAAGAACAAAGGAACACACAAGTGTTGAGAATCAGATGAAGCTTCGATCGCTAATCCAACTAGTTATGGATAAGATCTAGGCTAAAAGAGAATGTGTACTCACTGTGGGGCAAAAAAACATAGGACAATTCACTGGGTGAGAAAGCCCAAATGTACTCACTTTGGGGCTAGACATAACTAGTTGTCCATAGGGTGAGAAGGCCCAAAAGGGTAAGATACATATGCTTGTTGGTATGCACTCACAAACACAAAAGTGGCTAAGGGGAAAATTCATGTCGCTAGGTGGGCTTCCCACTCAACCATGTTAAAGTTATTCATGTTGATAACTTTAACAAGGCACCACAAAGAAAAATTCTAATGAACAAAAAGACAAAGGTACCATAGTCATGCAAGTTGCATTATGCAAGGTGGAAAAATGCAAAATGTAAAACTGCCAAAATGTAAAAGATGTTCAAAGGAGTCTTGTTAAGTTTATGCAAGGTCTATCACTTAGGGAACATTGTGTGAAATGTCTCCAATAGATGACCAATCAAAGAATAGTGTATTCACAACTTAGGGGATGTAGTGCATCGCATCAGACCACCAAGAGGAATGAAATATGCTAAGATAGATCACACTTATGAAGGACATCACACCCAATGTCATCCACAAAGTAACAAATGCATCACATAAATGACAAGGCTACACTAGGAACCAAGAATGCATTATGGTAATGTATGCCCCCCACTTTAAAGGAATTGCTACACATCGTTCTATGAGAAATTACTAGAAAGTAGAGAAGAAGAAAAAAATGCAAAAAAAAAAAAAGACATGAGAGCCAACTCAGAAAGCCCTATGCCAAGTCATATGTTTCAAAGTTAGGTTGCATCATGTCAAGGAAAATGAAAAACAATGAAAGGGATTCCCCCCCCAGAAAAGAAAGCACACCAAACACATAAGGGATCAATGGATTTGGGGTTAGTATGTTCATTGCTTCAATGTGTTTATGAAAGAGCTCAAAACTGTCATCATTCCCCAAATATACATAGAATTGGAAGAATGACACAAAGAGAGTGAAAAAAAGGAAAAATAAAGTCCATTTTGAGTCAACATGGAAGAGACATTGTAGGCTCAATGCTTTGCATCATCCCCAAAAGGAAAACACAAACAAAAAGGAAAAAGCTTTTGGGTCAACATGAAGGAGACATTTTGGTCTCAATGCCTTGCATCATCCCTAAAAGGAAAACACAAAAAAAAATACAAAGACCTTTTGGGTCAACATGGAAGAGACATAGGGCATCTCTACACTTTGCGTCATCCCCAAACGGAAAACACAAAACAAAAGAAAAGAGAAAAAGATAAGGACCTTTTGGGTCATCATGGAAGAGACATAGGGAACCTCTACGCTTTGCATTATCCCCAAATAGAAAACACAAAACAAAATAAAAGAGAAAAAGACAAGGACCTTTTGGGTCAACATGGAAGAGAGATAGGGCATCTCTATGCTTTGCAACTTCCCCAAACAAAAAACACAAAAAAAAAGGAAAGAGAAAAAGGCAAGGACCTTTTGGGTCAACATGGAAGAGACATAGGGTGTCTCTACACTTTAAATCATTCCCAAATAGAAAACACAAAACAAAAGACAACGAACGACAATTAGAAGAATAAAGGTATGAATAGGAGTGTACAAAGAGAGGGAACATCAAACACACACTATGAGGGAACACGATACGCACATGAAAGAAAAAGAAACAAGTAATGCAAGTGTAAGTCAACCATTAACTAAGTTATTGGTTTCTCAATCTTAAAATGTAGGCAGAAAATGAATAACATAGTTAGGAGACAAAGACAAGTGCATTAGAAGGATAAAGGCTAATAACTAATTGTGTCCACAAAGGGGGAAAACAGGAATGAGCCAAAGGTGATTATGGAGAGGAGCATGCAATAGCGAGACTGAAAAGTCCTTCAACTATGGCATGATAAGGAAATGGTGCTTTAAGGGATGATAGGAAAGCAATCGGTATTAGTGAAGTGATACTTATCTAGTGTCTCGTTCAATTTTCGACATCCTTCTATTCGATTTCAAAGAATGTGATGATATTTGCAATATGGTATGTGGGAATCGTCGGGATGAATGAATAACCTATTGGAAGGTGGTAAGAGTATAAGACCTTTGTTTAAAAGCAATTGAAGTCTTCTTTCACATCTAGGTGGAGGATGTGTAGGAAACTTTAGCTTCTTCAATTTGTATGGTCATGTTTTTTTGCTAGGTTCTCCTAGTTCATGAATAGGAGGAAGGGAACCCATAGGGATCCTAACATCCTTATCATTACAAGGAGAGAATGGTTGTTCACGTGGAAGGAGAATGTTCAAGTTAGGAGGAGGATTCAAGATCACTGTACTAGCATTCCAAAGTCTCCTAGGTTGAAGAGGATGTCTATCAGGATGAGAAGGATCTTGATATCCTAGTCCTGTTGTGTTTGCTTCAGTTGGGTTTTGTTCCATAAATTGATGAATATCATGTTCATGTTTTGTGTCACAACCTTGTTTACTCAAGATAGTGAAACCATTACCATATGTTGCTTCAAGGTTTATGGAAGCATTTGTGACTTTATGATCATAAAATGGGTTTGAGTGTGTTGGGTTAAAGGAACTAGATCCTCTTGAGGGAGGAACTATAGGTCGAACATTGATTTAAGGATGTAAATATGCAAAGTGATCAGAGGTGCAACAAGAGGAAGATCTTGTGACTTCATGGAGGGATAAAAGGATACAATGGCTTCTAAGTTATCAAGGTTGTCATTGGAGAACTAGTTCATGCTAGCATCATCTTCTCCAATGATTTCTACATCACAAGGAGGAAAATCATGAGGAGTTGAAGGAGCATGAGGTAGCTCAATGTCATGAGGGTCACAGCCAAAGGCGCCATTGGACATGTCTACCAAGGATTTTAATGAGCTCCAAAACTTATAGATGAAAATTCCATGATGAAAATAAACTAATATGCAATAAATGAGTAAAAAAAAAGATTCTAGAAATTAAATAAGAATGCAGGAACAATGAACTAAAATGCAGAAAAATGCCAGAAAGATGTTTGAAATGTTGTCTAAAAAGTGCAGAGGGACTGATTTTCCCAGGGTAGTGAATGAGTCTCAGTATGCAATTTGTTTGTGTTTTTAAAAAATTTAAGGATGATTTAAATGCTCTACATAATGCAAGTACAGATGCAAAATGCGGATTTTACTTTTTTCAATGAGATGTAATACAAAAATGAAATCTAAATGAAGTTTTCACTAATGCAAAATGAAATTCCTAGAATGCAATAACAATGAAATGTCCTAATTGAATGCTAATGAAAATGTAAAATAGGATGCAATATGTGAATGAAATCATAAATATAAAGTGTTCAAAAGTCAGGTTCACCAAAATGAACCGTAGATTTTTGGGTCACTATGGACAACTCTAGCTCTTCTAGGTTTTTTCACCTAAAAGGAGAGAGATAGGACCCAACAATGCATTGGTTTCATTCAATTAATGTTATGTGTGATGTTGTTATACCTAAATGAAGTACAAACTAAATGCAATTGACTGATCTAAATGAATTAAAACGAATGCAAAAGTGCAATTTAAAGCTTTGTTTAAAAACACATTGTGTAATGCAATAACTAAGTAAATGAAGAAATTATGCAGAACAGAAAGAAAAAGGATGAATCTGAGTGTACCTGGATGAAATGTGATGATTCTGGAGTGTTCTAGATGCTGATGGAAATTATTGATTTTTCACAGTGGGGCTCATTCGCCCAGGGTGGTGAATTAGTCCTCTTGGTAAAATAGTGTCAAAAACTAGTTTCTAACAGTCGGGATCTAGAATCTAACAAAACTCAAATTTTCAGCCCTAAGGTAGGACTCATTCACCACTGATGGTGAATCAATCCTCTCCCAAAATTTTGGAAAATTAGAAGACAACTTTGTAACACCAGATCTGGAAATGTCTGCTTGTCGGGTTGTCGAAGTCAATTCTATGGGAAACAAACAAAAAACCTTCTTCAAGCTTGAAATAGTCTTGAGTTGACTTGAAACACCTAGTTGACTTTGCTTTCCACTTTTCAACAAATACTTGATAAATATGCATACCTATGTCTACAAACACACATGTAAGAGGGAAAAATGGTTGAGGGTTAGCAAATAGGGGTTTTCCTTGGTCAAACCCCACTTGTATTAATCAAACCCTTAATGAAATAAGGAAATGCAAAGTAAAGATAAACTAACAACATGCAAATGCTATTATCTTACCAAACCCTTGATAATGCAAGTCTAAAGTAATGTCAATGGATACTTCAAAGTCCTTGAATATTGCTTGAATAGATGTTGTAAGATGCTTGAATGCTTGAATGAGATTGCTTGAATGAATGATATTGTAGGAGATGAAAAATGCCTATTTATACAATCTTGTGTCATAGTTTCCCATTCATACCTCATCACAGGCTAACATCAAGTGATTTTTAATAAAATCCCAAAAATAAATTTAAAATATTTTGAATTTGGGGCCAAGGGGGACTCATTCGCCACCCATGGAAAACGGGTTCCACCTAGGACCTAAAAACAAGTGTCGAGAATTAAGTTGCATTTAATGTTGTTTGTTAGGATAATATCCAAAATTACACTTAATTAAAGCATATGAGGGCATAAAGGGGTCAAATAAGTCATAAGAAGAGATAAATAGTGAAGTTGTGCCGAGGAAAGCGTGACATCTTGTTACAAGACTTTACAACAGGGTATGTGCAGGATCATGATGGGCCAAAAAGTGGCACTATGGATGTGATATGATGGCCTATGTGGCTAACAACTTTTGTTTACCCAAAATTGATGAAACGAAAAGGGTTTTTAAAGGATATTCTTAACTTTCCACCAATATAAATTATGGTTTACTTTGAATTTAATAAATTATTATTATTCATTTTTTATTTGAATTACTACTAAAGTCCTGATTGATAGGTTGATTGAAAAATATCTATAGCTTTCAAACGGTATCACATTTTTTGAATCTGAAACATGTGTCACATTCTATGCTTTGTATACTATAGGATTAAAAAATAAAAATTAAATTTCATGAATTTTGAACAAGTTAAGGTGGTCGACATCGATTTTTTATATTTTTTAAAAGTTGTGATAAAAAATTCATAATTAATTTTTAATTGGAAAAAATTACAAAAATATGCATCGATCAGACATGAGTCCTCTACTTATATCTAAAATGTTATAAAAAAATATTATCATTTTATTGTGGTTAGGGTAGTCAGACAGACACCTCATTCTTATTTTTTCCCTAAAATTGAAGTACTACTGCATTGAAATTTCAAATTTTCACTAAATAGATTTTTTGTTTTAAATAAACCTAGTAGTTTCTACATTCAATTTTCTATAGATTCTATTCTTACATATTTTTGAAATAATATAGATAACTCATTCAAATTTTTATGTCAAGTTTCCAAACTTTGATTTTTCTTAATTTTTTGCCACTTAAGGGCCTATTTTTTCCATGATGATCCTGCACATACCCAACACTTCAAAATAGGTCTTGATGATGTGTAAAAAGGTGATTTTCAAGTGAATTATAATAAATAAAGTCTAGAAGAATGTAGAAATATCTTACAACACTTCACAACACCTTCACAAGACATCATTATTTAAATTTTAGTACGTAAATATGCATGTTCAAGCCATGTTGCAACATAAAATAAAAGCCAAATATATCAAATACCATGAAACAAGACCTAAAAGGCCATGAAAATGACAAGGGTCCATTTTTCTATGACACACCATCATACGTGTATGTCAACATATGCATATATGCATATATTCCTATACTTAACTCACCACACAAACAAGCACAAAAAAATAAGGAAGGTCTCAAAAACTCAAACAAATAAACATCACCCAATAATGCACTCGACAGTAAACAAGACCTTTACTAATGTAGATACTTCAAACTAGGGATGACTTACCAACTTCTCACTTCTATGTCTAATGCAAAGCATCTACAGACTTCAATGGTTCTAGAGACCCAAAACATAAAACTTGAGAAGATCACTTTAACATTCAACAAATTCACTTCATTTTACAACTTGTTTCCACAAGGCCTAGAGGCATCAAAACACCAAATTTGGATTCCAAACTTCTAACAAACCCTAAAACACTTAAATCATCTTTATTTTGATAGAAACAAAGCCAAAACACTCTCTTACAACACTATTTTATCAAATTCCCAATTTCTTGCACCCAAAGACCAAATTTGCTCGTAGGAGTCCAAAACAGTAAATTGAGCATATCTTGCAAACTAGGTGGAGTTACTAAAATCTAATCATATAGTATAGGACCCATTCTAGCCTTATTAAACATACTTCAAAAGAATGTACTATTTTTTTGGAAAGAATATCAGAAAAAATGACTATTCCACAGCAAATGAGCCTCAAATAGGCCTAATTTTCAAAGCAAGTACACTCTAAACTATCTTCCAACACCAAATTCCCATAGACAGTAATTCACCATACCACAACCTCCAAATTCACAATCTTTAACCTAAGAACAGCTTCTCTAAGCCCACTTTTACAAAACCCTCATTTTTAGCAAGTTTAGGGTGGGTTTATTCAAAATCCTATTCCCACAACTCATTAGACCTTGCCAAAGCATCAAACATGCTTAAATTGACCTGAACACACGTAAACTACTTTTAAATTTTTCTTCCCCAAGGATTTACCTTGTTTTCCTACCTTTAACCACCAATTTGCTCTAAAAAAACACATTGTTTCAGCCCAGGGATTCCTCATACCATATGCAAACCCTCTTCATAATTCCTGAAACCTTAGGAAATCATCAAACACCTAAAAAGACTTTCTAACAAATTTTTAAGGGTTTTCAATAGTGGAAACTAAAATATGGATTTTCCTTTAAAATTGGAACCTTAATTTCTAAATAGGGCCGCTAGGAAGATTACCTCGTTAGACAAATCAAATGAACTTATCTTTTGGACTGGTAAGAACAAAAAATGTCTAAAATTAAATTATCTTTCCAAAAATGTGAGTTTTAGTTCCGTTTCATTCCGTATGTGTCTGTACAACACAAAATACAATCATATTTTGTAAGAAAACAATAAGTTTATTGATTCCAATTTACATACAAACGACCACCAACCCTGTGGTCAACCATACAAAGTCTTTTTAAACCTTTTGCATCTTTTTTTTATCAGTTACAAACCACCAACCAACTCCTAATACCCCTTGACTCTTCAACTTCCTGATTTTACAACTTCTTGTAATTTTTGCATCTTTTGCAACAAAAAGACAACTTTTTTGCAATTTGACCTACTGGAAACCTAATGGTGACTTAAATACATTTTAATGGGTCCACACATGACCATTTTACCTACATAACATGATGATAATTCAAATTTTACAATATTTCCTATTGGAGGCATAACAACACTAGGTGCTCTTGCGCCAAACAACCAGCCTGGAATAGACCTCATCAAGTCCCTTTGAGGTCTAATGTACATTAATCTTGTGTCTTCACACCTGCATACCTTTATCAATTTTGTCTTGGATTGCTTCTTGCTTTATTCTTGAAACATTCACTTGCCTTTGCCAAACATCTTCAATATTTTGTCTTCATGTTGTCTTCATGTTCTCTACCATATTGATCTCTTGTGCCATCATATTCAAAAACCACTTTAACTTTGCTCTAACCTCTTTTTCAATCAAAGGACACAGGACTGTCCTTATTATGGTTTCACCTTGCTTTTCAAAGCAATCTTTCCTCATTCCAAACAATTCATCCTTGAACTTCTCTTAACATGTTCCTCATCATCTCTTCATCTTTACCAATCATTGGATCACTCTTCAAACTAACTTTCAACTTTTGTAATTGTTGAAAACTCTTCAAGTGCTTTTCAGACATATATCCATCTCCCTCACTACTTCATCACACAACCCTAGCATACCATCGATCTTACCCAACAAAAGATCCTGGAGGATGCACCTACTCACCCTTTGTCTCTCTCTCTTAGTGGTGTAACTCTCTCTGCACCTTCTCCCTAGCTTAATCTTTGTTGGAGGATAGTGAACACAAACCTTTCCTTGTTTGTAACCAACACACCTTCTTACTCTCCTTGTTGCAGCTTTAAGATGGATCAAGCACTTGGAACCAACAACTTAACAAACCACCGGATCAACCAGCTCTAATACTAATTGATGCAAAGCATCTATAGAATTCAATGGTTCTAGAGACCCAAACATAAAACTTGAGATCACTTTAACATTCAACAAATTCACTTCATTTCACAACTTGTTTCCACAAGGCCTAGAGGCACCAAAATGCCAAATCTAGATTCCAAACTTTTACTAGACCCTAATATACTTCAATCATCTTTATTTTGATAGAAACAAAGCCAAAACACTCTCTTACAACATTGTTTTATCATATTCCCAATTGCTTGCACCCAAAGACCAAATTTGCATGTAGGAATCCAAAACACTAAATTGGGTATAAATTACAAACCAAGTGGAGTTCCTCAAATCTAATCACATATTATAGGACCCATTTCAGCCTTATTAAACATACTTCAAAAGAAGGTATTGTTGTTTTGGAAAGAATATTAAAAAAAAAGACTATTCCGCAACAAATGAGCCTCAAATAGGCCTAATTTCCAAAGCAAGTATGTTTTTCCAACACCAAATTCCCATAGAAAGTCATCCACCAGACCAAAAAACCTCCAAATCCATAATCTTTAACCTGAGAACCACTCCTCTAAGCCCACTTGTACAAAACCCTCATTTTTAGCAAGTTTAGAGTGGGTTTATTGAAAATCCTATTCCCACAACTCACCAGACCTTTCCAAAGCATCAAACATGCTTAAAATGACCTACACATTCTTAAACTACCTTCAATTTTTTCTCCCTCAAGGATTTACCTTGTTTTCCTACCTTTAACCACCAATTTGCTTTAAAAAACACATTGTTTCAACCTAGGGCTTCCTCATACCATATGCAAACCTTCTTCATAATTCTTGAAACCTTAGGAAATCATCAAACACATAAAAACCAACTTTCTCACAAGTTTTGAATGGTTTTCAATAGTGGAAACTAAAAATATGGATTTTCCTTTAAAATTGGAACCTTAATTTCTGAATAGGGCCGCTAGGAAAATTACCTTGTTAGAAAAATCAAATGAACTTATCTTTTGAACTGGTAAGAAAAAAAATGTCTGAAATTAAATTATATTTCCAACCATGTTAGTTGCAAGTCTATGCCATTCTGTATGTGGTTGTACAACACAAATTACAGTCATATTTTGCAAGAAAACAATAAGTTTATTGATTCCAGTTTGCATCCAAACAGCCACCAACCCTGTGGTTGACCATACAAAGTCTTTTTAAACCTTTTACATCTTTTTTTGATCAGTTACAAACCACCAACCAACTCCTAATACCCCTTGACTCTTCAACTTCCTAATTTTACAACTTCTTGCAATTTTTGCATCTTTTGCAACAAAAAGACAACTTTTTTGCAATTTGACCTCCTAGAAACCTAATGGTGACTTAAATACATTTGAATGGGTCCACACAGGACCATTTTACCTACATAACATGATTATAATTCAAATTTTACAATATTGCCTATTGGAGACATAACAACACTAGGTGCTCCTACACCAATGTCTAGACTCAAGCAAACTACTGTGGTGTGTGTATGCCCAGATAGTTTACGTTACTGGTTTCCTGACCAAGATCTTCTCTTGAGTGATACTTCCCCTCCCCTTGTAGAAATGAACAATTACCTGCAACCATTAACACATGCCTATGGTAGTCAGTTGTTCATAACATATGCATTATATATAAACATCTCCAAAGCTAGAATTATAATAATTCAATAAACATTTATTCACATATATGCAGTATTTCACCATGAATAACATCAACTGAGATAATATCAAATAAAAAAACATCAAATGAGATAACATTCATATTGATAACAAGGTACAAGCATCTTTTATTCATCTCCAAAATTCACATTACTTCCATATTTACCATATGTAGTAATAGTAAATAGTAACTACACAATTGGGGCGTAACACACATAAAGGTCACTCTTGCCTAGCCAATGGGCACATTGCCAGTATTTGAGGGAGCTCAGCTATGCTTTCAAAGTGATGGTGACCTAGTACTCTTCAACACTACAAACAACATTTTTTATAAAAGCAACACTTGCAACAGAGGCTTTGCTTCTGCTGAAATGAGAGCCGATGGTAACTTTGTGCTAAAAAATGGGAGCTCTGACGTTATTTGGGAGACCTTCAAAAACCCTACCGATACTCTATTGGTCGAATAGAAATTTAGTGAGGGAAAACATTTGAATGTGGATTTTTATTCTATTTCTGTTGAATTTGGCAAAAACATGAGCCTCAAATGGCGAAATAGGATAAAATACTAGAGTGCTAGTGTGTCATCTATGACTTCAGTGGACTTGATGGACATGAGCTATATTCTGGTGAAAGAAAACTGTATACTAGTGTGATACAAGACTATATACTAGTGTGAGACAAGTTTTAACTAAAATTTCACTCTATATATAGCCTATCGGCTAGCAAGGCTCGAAACATTTAAAGGACTTTTGGCATTTTCACAAATTAGCACAAGGATTTTGGAGTTGTATAATTTCACAAAGTAATGGAAAATATTTTTGGATGTCTGTTCATGGTTTTTTCTATGAGTCATCATTAATTTTATTTGTATGATAAGTTGATGATGAGATTTGTTATCCTTCATCTTGTTTTTATAACTAATAGTCAATCTCTCACATATCACGTTGCAGACATTTTCATTTCTTGGTATCTTGATTTGAAAGTGTTATCATTTTTAAAATAAAAAAAGCCTTATGGAGTTCATATGTGTAATCTATGACCTTAATAATGAATGCATTTACATTTTTATTTTCGCTATATCTAAAATCCTTAAAACCATATCATATGAGGGAGCTTCCCCTCTCAAACGTAGAGGAAGATTATTGTTTCACAAGAAATCTCTCTAACTGTTGGTGTGTTATTGCCACTTTCCATTGGGTGAGTTAAATATCATTTCAAGTGCCAATTCACTTACCAACAAGGTTCTAGGTCTAAGGGAGGACTAGGTCCCTAACCCTAGGAAACACATTGCTCAATAAGAAGTGTTATGTTAAGGCATTAATAAATGTCGAGTTTCCTCTTCAAAAAATGTAATTAATTAGGCTTGGAAAATGAATTAAGGGTCCAATTGAGGAAACTTAAGCACAATTAATTAAAGGAGCCCTAAATAAGTGTGAAAGTGTAAAGGGGCACACTTTACAACACTAGAAATAAGGCACAATTAAGTCCAAATTAACATTAATTCCAAATTAAGTGTGAAAATGTAAAGGGATACATTTTTCTACACTACAAGTTCTAAATTTAAATTAAATTAATTGAATTAAAATTTATTTGAATTACCGTGACTATGACTCATTCTGCAAATGATGGTCTCCTAGGATGATTAGGTGTTTTAGTATATGACACAGTAAAAGGTGTCACATCACTCACATCTAGAGTAGACTACAAAAGTAGAATAAGATCAAGATATACATTAATATGTATTTAACTAATCACAATTTAAATGATATGCATATAATAAAAAAGTTTGACATGTACAAAAATTTATACCATGTCTAGGCCAAATTCAATGGCCAAAAGAGTACCATGATCTACTTCTCTAAGCTCATCCTCACTCATCAATTATTCATCCCCACTTAAATATACATTAGTAATACTATTTATAATAATTTTAAATGAAATGCACTATGAAATAAATTTAAGTTTTACCTGTACATAAGATTGCTCTTGGTACTCCTCATCTCCAATTATGGATGACTCTCAATCTATTCTTCCCTCACATGTCTCTTTTTTTGTAGTACACACTATTGTCTCATCTCTGCCAAGTGTCACATCATGCACCTCATACTCAATTGTGTCTAGGGGAGGCTGAGTAGTATCTCCCATAGAACCTAGACACATATGACTTCACATAATACAATGATGAGGCACACAAATATGTCTAGTTTTCAATCATCCACCGACATCAATTGAATCACTAGGAGTATCACTATTGGGTGGCTAGTAAAATTGTGAAGACTATGTAATCAAATGGCCAATGAAAGAGTGTATGGCCATGAGACTATGCATTATTGATCTAGAACAATGTCTAGATGGGCTACTGGAGGTGGGGAGGAATATGAGGGGGAAAATATGGAACTTTCATCTAATGTGTTTCCCCAGGTCTATCTTGGGGAATTTCTCTACCTACTCCCTAAAAATTCCTAAAATCAAAATAGTTCACATGTTTCCCTAAAACAAACTACACATATAATTTGCAAAGAAAATAAAGAGGGACATCAAGATTGTTGTTGGGTGGTTTATTAAACACCATCCACTAATGATCCCAAAATTTTCTTATTATTCCCTCATGTGTGCACCATTTTATTGAAAACTTAGGTTTACATAATGGAACATGTCCAATTTTTGGATTCACAAAATATTGGGCTATTTCAGAATTTTTTGGCATCACCATAGCTCAAATCATTACTATATTGTAATTTCTACATTTATCTCCACTCTTGAAATGAAGTATGTTGCCTTGTGATGTTTTTCACATGACTTATTATGGCCTCTGAATTTGGTGTAAATGAACACAAATGAGGGAGGTGATGATATCTTTCAACAATGTTCTTCACTTAAGTCGCATTTATCTCAATTAAATCATGAATTAGAGGATTTGGTAGAGGGTTTAATGGAGGAGGGTTTGGTAGAGAGTTGTCTCTATCAATTTCTTCTACCATTTTAAATCTTGTTTATTTTTTATTTTTTAAATTAACATAATTTTAAGCTATGACTAAAATCTATAAAAAAACCCTAATATACATGCCAAAAAATTAGAGAAAGCAATTAAAATGATGAAAAAACAAAGAAAATGAGCTACCTCACTTTCTATTGCTAAAATTTGAAGGCAAACTGCTAAATTTATATAAAACTAGGTAAAACATATATCTATTATGGACAAATATCCATTTTTGTAACTTTTCCCAGATGTCATTGCTCACACTTCCCAGTGTCACAATGCATAAAATGAAACTTTTCTTTTTTTACATATATAGCTTTCAAAAATGGATATCCATTTTGCAAAGATCCTTTTTATATTATAGAAAGCTCGTTGAAACGAATATCTATTTTGAAGAGCATTTCTTTATTTTAAATATTTGATATTTTTTTATATAATATAATGTATGCAATATAATTAATATTATTATAAAAAATAATATTATATTATTATTATATAATATAATAATAATATTATTACTATTATTATTATATAATAATATATATATTATATATTACATACTATTCCATATTCCAAGACCTTGATTCATAGATCCCACTTCATAGTATAATGATCATGGTGACCCAACCATCGATGCCCTCTCAGGGTATTGATTGGTATATGGTTGTACTTGAACTTATAGACTATTAACCTATTTTATAGGCTCCTCATTACCCTTGCACTGATCCAAAATCTCCTATATGAACAAATAAGTTAGAAAAGAGAACCTTTTATCAGTAATAATGGTTGATCAACTATTCCTTCTTTAATGAGTAGGCAGCATGATTATATATGTAATATATTATTATAGCATATAATAATATAACATATAAAAATATAATACATGTAATGTAATATATCTAATATAGTGGGTAATTGCAAAAAGATGGGTCCCAAAAAGGGGGCTTAAGTGGCCACTTTTTTTTGAAATCGAGAAATATTGACCTTGGACGTGAAATTGAGGATAGTTACACTCAAAATTTTGAGATGGAACAAAAACAAGGATCAAAGTGGTCTGAGTCTACTTTCTAAACTACTAATTTATTTTTAAAATGGTTAAGATTAAGGGGTTCAAAAGAGGGACATACAAAAATTGGTGTTGTTTTTGTCAGAAAAACATAACATAGCAACTCTTGTACATCCCTAGCACGGTGAACTTTTTTTGAGTATTTTAAAAATCGCTCTGGTGAGAAATTAGTTAATAGTATGTAGTTGATGCACAATTTTTTTGATAATTTTTTAATGAATATTTGATTTTTTACTAATTTTGTAAGTGGACACTTCCTAAAAAAAAAAATTTTGGCCATGCTACCCCTACAAATTTTGGAAACTAGAATTGATTTTTTTTTTAATTTGTAGAATGGAGTCTAGTTTCTAAAAATGTAATTTATTTGAAATTTTGATGAATGGTTAATTTATATGAAAACCCAAAACATTGATTTTTTTCCAAAAGGGGAACACACAAACAAAGAGTTACAAATGAAGGCTTAACATTGTTAGAAAGTGAAAAAAATTACATCATTGGGTAGCTAAGAGAGAACCTAACATTACCCAGGTGTTCGATTTGTTTGATATTGAACCAAGTGCAAATCTTGACCGTGAAACATGAACTTCGGTCGCCAGGACGCATCTTCGTTTGAAAAACAAATCTGAAATCGTGGGTACCTCAAAATAGCGGTTATTATTAAACAAATAAGCCAAAAGAACGAGGATCCCAGTCACGAGAACACCATATCAAATCATCTCAAATCAGATCATCAGGTCTGTCGTTTAAATTATTTAGGCTAATTTTGACGAATAAATTATCATTTTCATATAATTAGATCCTCTCGGATCCATTATAAATATAAAATCTTAAAAAAGTTATCGTCAAGGTAAAATGCAAGGAGGAAGTGGAAGACCAACAATCATGGAGTTCAAAAGGTAGTTTGGATCAGTTTTTTAATTGTTTTTTGGTGTTGAAGGTTTAAATACAATGTGTTTGGGTCAAAGACAAGTTTTGGAGTTGATTTTGTTGAAAGAAACAATAAGAAACTTTCATTTTTTTTGTGTTTTTAGCCAATTTTGTTGTTACAGGAAACTTGTACAACCTAATAGTGATGTAAAATTGATTTTAATTGGTGTAGGAATGTTTTAGCCATCATCTAGTTTTGATTTGAGGAATTTTCATAAGATCTGAAGGTTTTTACAAGCATTTTAGTAAAAGTGGCCTGAATACCCTATTTGAGGGTTTGAGAGTGAACAAAATGCATTACTCACCCATTCCACTGGTAGAATTTCTTGAAACTTGGTGTAATGGGTGAAATAGGGTAGATTTAGATGTTTATGGAGGTTTCAAGAGAAGGGAGTAGAGTTTGATAGGTTTTTGGTCCTGCCCTAGGTGTGATTTCATGGCTTTTTGGCTTGAAATTGATGGCTAGAAGTCAGAGTTTGAGGAGAATGCATTGATAAAGGATGGGAGATGTTTTAGAAATCATGTGTAGACCCATAGTGATGTTTTTGAGGAATTTTTGAAGTGGTTTGTGGCCTGGAGTATAGATATCCAATAAACCCTCATTGGAAGCAAGCCTAAAATAGGGTTTAGATGAGATTTTGAAGTTGGGTGAGTTTGTGGATGATTGTATTGGTAAAAGTTATGGATTTAGAGCTTTTGTAACCTGGTTAAGGTCCTGCAATGGAGTTTTAAGGTTGGTATGGTGTTCAGTTGGTAGTTTCTTTGTAAAAGTGACCTATTTGGGGCTCATGTGCAAGTGTAGCAACAATTTTTAGAGGGTGCAGGTTTGAAACAAACTCATGCACAAACTATATATGTTTAAGAATGCCTTAATGGGTGTCTAGAATGAAAATCCTTTTGTGGTTTTGAGGAGTATTTTAGAAGATATGCACAATTTTCTCAATTTGGAATACTACAAGGGAATATGAATGAATTGGTGAGTTGAATATCAAGTTGGATTTTTTGTGATTAAAATATTGTTTGAATTAGTTTGAATTGTGATTGTTAAGAAAAATCCTCCCTGCTTTGCATCAATTCCCAAAGCAAGATATAACGCACGCATATTATAACGCGAGCACATTATAATGCACTCGTGTTATATCTTAGTTTTAACACGGTTCTTGCATTTGTGAGGGACATGTCTAGCAAGACATAATCTGAGGATGATATAATGCACTCACATTATACCTTGATTTATGTTAAATGCTACTCCATTGAATGTATGTTTATATATTTGTATGTTTGTATGTACATGTATGCTTGTATGTCACGTATGTATGTATGTATGTATGCATACTTGTATGCAT
>VDFB02105785.1:528088995-528117536 GCA_007258455.2 Sequoia sempervirens | reverse complement strand
AAGATACAAAATACTACTCAAAAGATAAAACACTTGACTATCAACAATAGCCAAAAGTGAAAAAATAGTAAAAAAACAAGAAATAAATTGAGATCCAGCAGTAAAAAAACATAGAAAAAACAAGCAAAAGAACAATACTTCATGCTGCTTAAGGTGTTAGCCACCTCAAGCTCTTGGCTCCTATGCAGCCCAATCATGTCCATCAATTCTTTCTTCTCAACTTCAAAGAACTTCTTCCATTCAGCTACCCCTCTAGCAGTAGGGCCTTTACCATCATCCTTCACACCTTTTTTTCCCTTTACCTTTGGCCACATGTTCCTTCTCCATTAAATCAAAAAAACACAATTGGTCCTCTCTAAGCTCATTGATCTTGTGAAATAGGACCTCTAAAGAGTCCACACTCTTCCTAACTAAAATGTGACATGCATGGAGAAGTTTCTTTATGTTTGCATTAGTGTCCAATACCTTGGATTAAAGACCAACTAAGCGCTACTCACACAAGGATTTGAAATCATAGAATGATCCATCAAGATCAAAAATTCTATCAATTAGAATAAATGAGGCCGAGACTTTTGGGATATTCAATAGATTTTCCTTCAAACCCCTTAATTTTATGTTTACCCTATTAAATTCTAGGAGCGCCCATTTAGCCAGTTTGAAAGTGCTAGTGGCCCCCACCCTCACCATGTCAAGAAGTTCAAACATAGAGGTGGAATCATCATTAAGATAGGAGAAGTCCTTTGATAGGGGGTTAACCTTCAAAGGCTCTAAATTTGCATGATTCTGCTCAACATCCTCCTCCTCCTCAACCTTATTCTCACCCTCCAATTCCACAATAGAGGGGTGTAAATCGGGGATTCGTCAATTTCTACTACCTTCTCCTCTAGAACCTTGTCTTCATAAAGCACCATGGAATGGTTAACCATATATTTCAAGGCTTGGCTCTTAATCTTTTCTATACACGCAGAAGCCCTTCTAGGCTTCTCCATGGCTTCTGTTAACACCACATTTTCTTGAAACCCCTCCTCCTTACCACCAACCTCCATATCACCCTATCCAACGTCCATAGCTTCATCTCTAGGAGTAGAATCCCTAGAGCCCACCTCTATATCCTCACCATTAGACTAGGACCTCGACACATTCAAGATAAGATGCTTAGCTATCTATTTGCTTTTAGGGTTACCTTTCTTCCTCTTTTTTGAGGAGGTAGCCACAGGGGACAAGGTCCCTTCCTCATCATCATCATTTCACTCCTCTTCCTCTACTACACTAGTCTCTGAGCTAGATGAGCTAGAAACCTCACTAGGAATCTTCTCCTTGCCTTTAATTGAAGAGATTGGGATAAGGGTTTTAACATGCTCCATAATTAACAGAATGAGACCTTCATGAAGGATTGGATCCCTCCTATTTTTTTAGTGTGCATACACAAAGACTTCCATGGAAGAAAAGAGAAAAATGGAAAGGAAATAAACAAACTATGCCTAAAATAGTTTAAAAGAGTAAAATGATGGTCGAGGATTGCAGTGAATCTACCTTCCAAAGTCGCATATCGCATTATTACTTCTGTAATATTCACCCGCATCATATTAAGGGACATCTTCTCATAGACCTATCTCTCCATCTTGATAAGTTTTTTCCTTTCATTATCTTTGAAAAATTGAGCCATTTCCTCGTCATTACTCTTCTTGTCTTTGTAGAATTTACAGCCAACCATAGGAAACCCAGTCACAATAGCAATCAGCTCCTCATTGATATCTACCACCAAGCCCTTTATCTTGAGTTTACGATTGTGCCAACAAGAAACAAACTTTGTCAAAGCATTTGGGTCGTGACCATGCAATCTTTCAACGAATGGTGTAAAATTTCCATCATGAAGAATCTTCCAAATTTTCTTCTTCTTTCTCAGACCCACAAAAGAATGAGGCTCAATTTTGCTTCTATCGCCTCCCATATTCACAAAGGCCAAAAGCAAAAAATTGTAGAAATTAGTATTCATCTGAAAGCCAACAAGCTAAATGATACCAAAAAAGTGTGTGAGTGGAGAGTTGGTACTCATGGTTAAATGTCGCCACAACATAAGCTTAGCCAAAACCATCATTTCTCATTAAGATCCTAGCTTCCTCGAGAAGGAGAGAGCCTTCCTCCCATGCTCAATACTCATTAAGCCTAACAACTTCATTGGAAAAAAAATCTACCAATGAATTAGCTTCTTGGTAAATGTGAGAAACACAAGTTTCTTCACAAGATCTTAACATGATTATAGCATCCTTTATTAATTGATCATCATTTCAGCTAGGCTTATGGGTGCCACATAGATAATTAATGATGTTTATCAGTCACCTTTCACACATAGTTTAGGGTAACTCCTATCCATAGCATAATTAATACTTATAAACGTAGCCTCTACCTCAGCACAGTGATTTGTCTAATTTCCCAACAAGAGTGCCACCACACCTAAGAAAAATATTACAAGTGTTACAACAAAATATTGAGAAAGATTATTCAGAGTGTAAGTGTCAAATTTGATGAAGGTTTTCAGAATTTAGTGATAATAGATGAATATGAATTAGATGAAACTTCTTACAGAGAAGAAGAAAAAGCTTCTGGCGATCCCATAATGATGAAGTTTTACAATTTTGGTAAAATTTGAACCTTTGAGGAATTATTATTTTTTTAACTAAGTCTTCACATTCGGGCACCTATAATTGTTGTTAAAGCTAAACTGTATGAGGAATTTGAAGATAAGATTACAAACTAAGAGTCTCATCAAATTTTCTATAGATTCTAAAATGAAATTTTTTTCAAGATTTTGGAATCAAATTACTTATACTTTCCATCTCCCCACTGAGAATTGAGTTTTTTCATAAAACAACATTTTAAAAAGTGATGCACGCATTATAGCATAACTTTTTTTCTATGAAGGATAAAATTAATTCTTTCAAATTTAGTTTGTAACTCTACGATATCTAAGATTAGCTCCTTGGTTAAGTTTTTTTTTATTGATTATTTTTTCCTTAATCAAGAGTTTTAAAGTCAAGCGAATTTCAATTCGGAGACCTTATACGACTGTATAGCGTGTAGCTTTTTATGTATGTCAAATTTTATTTTATTTTTGTTGGATCAAGGACTTCAATGCTCTGGTGCACTCATATTTTTAATTTGTTTTTAATAATCTTCTACTTTTCCACATGTGAAGAACAAAGAAATTCATTTTTGATGAAAAACCTATGTTTAATAAAACTTAAAAAACAAATACATAACAAAACCAAAACATATTAAAATTATATTCATTGGATAGCTTGTTATAAGGAATACCATAATCATTTGAAATAAATTTTAAATGAATTCATTTGATCCCCCAAAAGCTAAATCAAAAGTGATTTTTTATCAGCATTTTGATAGGTGTAAAGGAGACGCATTTATAGGTATGGTTTAAAACTAGCGAGGTTCTATCCAAGGGGGTTTGATCTAAGGTGATTTGATCAAACCCTCTTCAATTGGAATCCTTAAAGTGGAACTTTTTAAGGCTTAAATCATTATATTTTCTAAAAATATGTGATTTCAGCTAAAATTCGTTCCTCTCAGGAATTGTAAACCACTATTATGATAGCACCCAGCTAAGGAGAGATGAAGCATAAGATGAAGGAAGAGGCTCTAGAAAGAAGGACCCTTTCAGAGATCCACAAGTATGTGAAGAAATTTATTCCCAAGGAATGGATCGATTTGGGACAAAATGAAAGAAAGGTCATATTGACAAGAAGAAAACTATTGAAGAAAGAGTAAACTTGTATCTACTTTCTAAAGTTGAACCTAAAATGAGTGATTTAAAGGGCATGCATGGATGATTGTGGATGAAAGCTATGGAAGATGGACTTATATGGAATTAAAGAGAATCGGACTTTGGAGCTTATGCGCAAGACCAACAAAAACCATAGTGGATCTAAGTAGGGAGTTGTTTAGAAATAAACTAAAAAGGAAGGATGGAGAAGTAAGTAGGGAATAAAGAAGCAAGACTTTTGAATTGTATAAGGCTATGTAAAGTTAAGGGGAATAGACTTTGAGGGAGATATTTTTCTTTTGGTGGCTAGAATGGAAACAATTAGGATGTTTTGGATTTTACAACAAATAAGGATTTCAAAGTTTATAAAATGGATGTAAGATTTTACTTTCTCTAATTAAGAGGGAATTGGAGGGAAGAATTATACATGGACCAGCAAAGGATTTCAATTATTAAGACTAAAACTAATATGAGTGCGTAGATTGAAAAGAAAGAATTAGCATATGGATTGAAGCAAGCTCCTAGAGGCTTGGTATGTACAAAAGGTTGGATACTTACTTGATACAGGAAAGGATTCAATAAAAGGCTGTGAGATATTAATCTTTATTTCAAAGTTGAGAAAGATAAAATCTGAGAAAGATAAAATCTTGATTATAGTTGTATATGTTGATGACATAATTTTTGGAGGCAATGAAACCATGTGCAAGAAGTTTGCAAAAGAGATACCAAAAGAGTTTGAGATGTCTATATTGGGGGAGATGAATTTCCAATTTTGGCTACAAATCAATCTAACAAATAGAGGAATATTCATTTCACAATCAAATTATGTCAAAGAGATGTTGAATAATTTTTGGAATGGAAGACTCCAAATTGATATGTATTCTTATGGTTACTGGTTGCAAATTGAGCAAGAATGATGAATCCTCTAAGGTTGATTAGAGAAATTATAGATCTATGATTGGTGGACCACTATATCTAACTACTACTAGACCAGATATCATGCATGTTTTGTTGTGGCTAGATTTCAAGAAGATCCTAGAGAGTCACATGTTGTAGTAATGAAGATGATATTTAGATATTTAAAGGGTACTTTGTATCATGGCTTGTGGTTCCCAAAAGGATACTAATTTCTTATTTCTATCATACATGGATATAGATTGGGTTTGTTTGTGGATGACAGAAAAATTACAAGTTGTGGTGCATTCTTTCTTGGATGTAGATTGGTATCATGGCTAAGTAAGAAACAAGATTAGTTTCTTTATCTATAGAGGCTAAGTACATTTTAGTAGCATCTTTCTACACACAAGTGTTGTGGATGGGGTAACATTGAAAGATATTAAAGTGGTGTATGTGAGACTATTTCTATCTTTTGTGATAATACAAGTGCAATAAACATTTCAAAGAATTCAGTGATGCATTTAAGGATAAAACATATTTCAATCAGATATCCCTTTCTAAGAGAGAAGGTTGTAGAGAATGAAGTGAAGCTTGAGTATGTACCTACAAAGGATCAGATTGCTATCATATTCACTAAGGCTCTTCCTAAGGATACTTTTGAGTATCTCCAAGAGAATTCATTGGTTATTGCCCCTCCTTCTTTGAACTAGATGCATAAGGAGATGGATCGGTCCAATGGATCTCTAGATCTATCCTTTTATTATGGACTAATATTGGTGGCTACCTCTCAAGGGGATTAGGTAGTGGTATTGTAGATTGTTGTATATGGGTGTGTGCTCCTAAGGGGGAGTATTTAGAGAAAAATGGAAAAGTGTTGTAGAGTAGTTGTGTAATGTCAAAGGGGGAGAATAATGAAAAACCTTTTGTTATTTTCCATTAATGTCAAAGGGGTAGAATAATTATGAGAAAAAGGAACAACTTGTTAGGAAGAGAATATCATAAGGAAGAGAGTCAAGTGAAAAAAATCTAAGAGAGAGAAACATATGAAAGAGAAATTTAGTTGAAGAAAGATTTATGTAAGGGGGAGTGTGAGTAAAAATTAAAAGAGAAAAGGAAACAAGTATGTTCAAAGTTGTGTCTTTGATGGTTTTCCACATCATGTGTTTCCATCAATGACAAAGGGGGAGATTGTTGCAAGTATATGCAGATTGGTGTTGTCATTGTGTCAACAAGCTTGTATTGTCATGAATGTCAACTCTATCTGTTGAAGGAAGATTGATGTTGAAAATGAATAGTTGGTGTTGTGAATGTTTTGATTTGTTGCATTATGTTGTCATTGGTTAAGCTACTGGTGTTAACCTCTATTGTTATTTTTAATAAGCTTCTATATATGAATTTAGTAGTGTTGAAGATGATATGGATGTGTCTTTGGTTCTTGGTTTCCAAGTGCTTTTGAGAAAATTTGATAAAAAGAGGAAATAGTGTGTTACAGTGTTGTTTTGGGTTAAACATAGAGATGTTCTAGTTTTTCTCTACATTTCTTCTAGGTTGAAGATCTACCTATGTGATTCAGAAATGTTGGTTAGAGGTGTTCAAAATTTTATATTCAAGAGATGGTATATTGGATTTTCATACAGAAGTTGTGTTCAACAATGTGTGACTGTGCATTGTAGAGGTGTTTGGGAGAAATTATTTTTCTCCACTTTTCTCCATAGTTGTGCTTTAGGTCTTGTGATTCTGAAGGTGTGTTGATTGTGTTGGTATTTTACCTTAGCCAAGAGGATTTGAGGTTTGGTACTTTGAAAGATAGTATTTCAAGTAACAATGTATGGAAAAGTTATCTAAGTGTACTGGGTTTGTACATTCTTCAAATGGAAGTTGTTGTGATGGAGTTTTTTGGATCTTGGGTGTTTCATGGATTGTTCTAGCTTGTCTAGAATCATGGTGTGTGGTTCACAAGTCATCTTTGGGTTTGAGAAAGCATGTAAAACTTTTAACGGTGTTTGCATGGGTAATGGTTGACCTAATGTTTACGTGCTACATGCGAAGGATAAATATTTTTAATGGTAGTGTATATGGTTAAGTGATGTTGCTTATTTGGGTCCCAATTAAGTTTTGATGTGGTTTGCATTCACTTCTATCTGCCACAGAATTTTTTTGGCACCAACCTAATTTGAATTTGCATGTTTTAGGTGGATTTTCAACCTTGGAAAGAGTTTCAAGGTTGAAGACAGTATAAATATTAGTTGAATTGTTAAGGAGGATAAGATAGATGAAAGTGAAAAGTGTTTGATATGAATGATGTGAATATCAGAGTTGTAAGGTGTGAAATTGAGCAGAGAAGTGCAAGATTTTAAGTGTTGGATTACCACATGTAGTGAGTAGAAGGTGTTTACAATCATTTAAACAGACTATGAAGGTGTTGGAGCTATTGTGGTGGAATCTCTATTGTATTGAGATCATTTTCTTATGTAATCTTCCTTCTCTATCTTCTTTTTCTACTCTAGCAGTGATCCCAGGCTGTGATCCTTTCTAGATAGTGTGTCCTATTCTGGTAGTGAGCCCTTATATGTAGTTTTGCAATTACTTATATTCTAAGCTAATCCGCACCATGGTTTTTCCCTCCTTGGGTTGTCCACATAAACCTACTGTTCTCTTGTGCATGGTGTTAAAGTTGTTTCAGTTTATATTATTTTCCTTTCATGCTAATTCATCATAACATATTAAGGGTTTAATCAATGCATGTGGATCTGAATGTTAACGAGGGTTTCAATGTTTTGATAAGATACAACTAACCCCCCTCTTAGTTGTCTTGTTCATTCAATAATTTTTACTAGGCTATCAAAATTGATGTGACCCATTCTTTTATGCCATATCCAACTCATTGATTTTAGACTTAAAAAAATTAACACAACCACCTTTGAGTTTATAAACATTACCTTCTTTCCTTGTTCCTATAGCAACTAGAGTTTTAGAGCTTCTTTTTCTAATTTCACAACCATCATCTTGAAACGCCAAATTATATCCTCTAGTACATACTTTTCCTACACTAAGAATATTATGTCGGAGACCCTTGACATAAAGAACATCATATGTCTTATGATTTTCATCAAAACTAATTGAACCTTTTCCATAGATCTTAGCATATTTATCACCACAAAACTTAACAAGACCACCATTTCATACTTCTACAATTTAAAAATTTACTCTTATCACCTATCATATGATTTGAGCATCCACTATCAATTATCTAGTAGTTTCTCTCCTCTCTTGCATGAAAATCAATCACCATAGTTCCTTAAGTATTGTGACCTATTTCCAAACCACTTTCCTTCACACATCTTTTATGATTAGTAGAATTAGTTCAAACATTTAAAGCCATGAACAAGCATTCATCACTATCATCATCAAGATAGTTTGATTCCTCGTCATTAAATACACCATTGTTTTCTTTAACCTAATTGTTGTCACAGAGATTGTATCTAGATGCTAAGTTTATATGCCCAACAATCTCGTGAAACATGGAAACATCTTCGAGCCTATGGGTATGCTCATATTGAAGATGAAACTCTAGATTATGGGTTGGCTCCCTTATGATTTTCTAATGAATAAATGATTTCTTGAAGGAAAAGGGAAGAAAAACATTGAAAAGAATGCATAAATTGAAATTTAAATTATGGTGATGCACCTAAATGGAAATGATGATAAAACTTGTAGAGTGATTCACAACTACTCTCAGAAAAAACTATTTACACAGTTCATAAATGACCACAAAAATGTTTCCAAAGAAGGCCAAACAGCTTGTCTTTTCAAAAGGAAAATAGATTTTCACAACTTGAAGGGAAAAATGGATATAAGCACAACCTAAGACCTATGATGTGATGCACAATTATAAACAAGACAAAACTAGAGGTTTTGATGACTAAAACATAATAATTTCATCAAATCATTCACAAAGACACTTTTCATAATTTTTTAAGAGGAAAAATTGTTAAATCAGAAATGAAAATAGTAGGAAAATACTACATAAAGACAAATAACATGAAACTTGTAATATGTTTCTCTATATTAATAACTGTAAAAATCGAGTTACAAGATCAACTTCTCTTTGTAGAATGCAAAGGAAAAGAAGCAAGAACTGAGGATAAAGACTATATTTTCCAATATATACAATAGATGGATTCAAAGAGCCAAGAGGTGGAACTAGAATCTAACTGAAAGTGAAAAATATCTCTAAATATCTCTCCGACGAGCCAAGATAAAAATCCATTGAAAGGGAGTTAGAACTGATGTAAATTGGGCTCAAACAATTGGGTAAAAGCACAAAGTTGTGTTACACTTTCGGCCAAGTAAATAGTTCCAACCAAAATAATTTTGACTGGAAAAGTTTTGACCAAATAGGTTTCGACCGAAACCATGTGGCCTATACATGGCACACAGGGTTTCGGCTAAATAAGTTTCACCAGAATCCCAAAAAAAAAAGAAAATTCCTTTTCCCACTTTCAAATTTGGATTTTTTAATGTGCAAGGTTTCCATAGAAAGGGTTTAGGGTGAAACCCTTTCTACCGAAATTGTTTATGTGGCATCCTAATTGGCAGCCAACTAAGTTTTTTTTAGAATTTTTTGAAACTTTCAACTTCAACTAAGTATTTCTTCAGTCAAAATGATTTTTTGCAAAAATAAAAATACCCTTTTGTAGAGCTCGAAGTGGTGAATCCAAATATGTAATTTTTTTAATATTTTGATTAGTTTTAATATATTTTATTTTTAAAATAATGCAAGTAGGTTGTTAAAGTTAAAAAAGAGGCTGATTAGAAATTAAAAAAAAATATAAAACATATTTTTAAAAAATTATATGGGGCACAAGAGGAGAGAGTCTTCTTCAAAAGGGTATAGTTTTTTTTTTGAAAATGATTAAAAAAATAGACAATAGTTGATGGCCCATGAAAATTGTCAAATTCTAACAAGTTTGACTTTAAAACATTATTACAAGAAAAATATACATCAAAATTTGATTTTCCTTTTTCCATGCACAAGATATTGAAGCTACCTATTTGGATAAAAAAAATTAGGGAGAAATGAAATTTTTAATTTTTTCTTGACAACCCATGAAGCCACTTTTTTTCTAAAATTTTAGCAATCCAAAATTTGTTCTTAAATTGGTTAAAAAGTAATGATTTTTTTTTTTTTTAAAATAAAAAATTACAATAATAAACTTCATCAAAAGTTCTACATTTCATTAGTTTACATCATTTTGAAATTCAAAACATAAAGACCACTTTGATGTGGTCAAATTTTAGAATTTTTTTTGCTATCGCTCGATTCCTTTATAAAAAGTGACAAAGGTTTGTGTTTTTACCTAGTTGCAAACTCATTCTGCATGATAGTCAACCCAAAAAGGCTCCCCAAAAGCCTCCACTAACTAAAAATGAGACTTTGAAACCCCTGTTGAACTCCACTCCTAATATTGCATGATTTGAAGCAAAGTTAATCAATCTTCAACTATCCCTTTTGATTATATCTTGGAGGAAACACATGTTTATCTTGCATTTAATTAACACTTAATAAAGTGGTTTTGTAACACACCACTTTAATAAATGTTTCTACATTCTTGGTTTGATGCAAAACAAAGCATTGATACACTTCTTCTTTTTAATAAAAACAAAATGCATGTCATGTTTCATATTCCTAATATGAAGCGGAATAGATTTGTCACAAATGTTTAAAAAATAAAGGAAAAAATCCTTAGTGAAATTTGACCACGGTTTAGGGTTGAAACCCTAAAGGAGCTCATGGCCAAACAATTCTCCCTCATTTCCATTTCATTTCTTTTTTTTCATCTCACTCTATTTTCTTGAGCACTACCATGGTTTTGAGGTTATTTGGAGCACTTGTGAGATCTATGAGGCAATTTTTTCTAATGCTAAGAGCTCAAATCTTCTCCAAGCCCATGAGGTAAGTTTGCGAGCTATGTTATCAAAGGTCCCAAGATAGTTTCAGGTTTGCATCACAAAGTATCATTCAAAAAAATGTTATTCCTCCAATGTTGAAGACAATCCTCTTTCAGTATGGTTGTCATATAATCCTTCAACTAGCAAATGATGCAAAGGAGAAATAATATAACATTCTTAGAGATTCAGATGTCTAGTCATGAAAATAGAGAAAAGGACCTATAGGCCTGCCATATCAAAAGAGTGACAAAATTAATCATATAATAAAAAAATGCATGGCAAGGTCAACCATAGGCTATAGAATTTAATGCAGAATGACATGTTCATGAGAAAACAGTGTCATTTCATTGTGAATGTATAGGGTATTCAAATAGCTCGAGAGAGTATTATGTTGATAGTCTAAAGATCTATGGTGGAGAAGTTCAAAGGATAGTTTTCAAGTTTTTTGTGAAAACCCTCCAAAGTACCTACAAAAAATAGAGAAAAATCCTCATGGGATTTTACAATAGAATGGAGTAATAAAAACCAAAAGATATATTTCAGAGCCCAAGAATATATACAACAGAGAATGGAGCCATGACCTAGGGTTTTTTAAACCCTCAACTATAGATATAATCTATAGCCTAAAAAAAATTTAAAAACCCTCAACATTAAACCAAAATGGAAGCAAACAATAAGGTCGTAGCTAGTAAACACAGGTTTTTATCTCAAGTTTTTCAAAACAAAAAATAATCAACTTCTTATTTTGTTGTCAAGTTTTTGAAATGCAAAAAGAGGTGTCTCTTCTCATAAGAAGTGAAAACACAAAGAAAACTTACCTCACGGGCTTGGAGAAGATTTGAGCACTTATCAATGGAGAAAAATGCCTCACAAATCTCACAAGTGCTCCAGATAACCTCAAAACCATGGCAACACTCAAGAAACCAGAGTGAGATGAAAAAACACAAGTGAAATGGAAATGAGGGAGAATTGTTTGGTCACGGGATCCTTTAGGGTTTCAACCCTAAACCATGGTTGACTTTCACTAAAGATATTTTCCTTTATTTTTTAAACATTTGTGACAAATCTATTCCCCTTTGTATTAGGAATATGAAACATGACCTTTGCATTTTTTTTTTAAAAAAAAGCACAAGTGATCAATGCTTTTATTTGCATTGAACCAAGAATGTAGAAACATTTATTAAAGTGGTGTGTTACAAACCACTTTATTAAGTGTTGAGTAAATGCAAGATAAACATGTGTTGCCTCCAAGATATATTCAAAAGGGATAGTTGAAGATTGATTAACTTCAATTCAAATCATGCAATATCAAGAGTGGAGTTCAACAAGATTTCAAAGTCTCATTTTCAGTTAGTGGAGCCTTTTAGGGAGTCTTTTTGGGCCAACTATCATGCAAACTGAGTTTGCAATTGTTTGAGCCCAAATTACATCATTTCTAACTCCCCTTTTCATGGATTTTCATCTTTGCTTGTGGGAGAGATACTTGGAGATATTTTTTACTTTTAGTTAGCTACTAGTTCCACCTCTTGTCTCTTTAATTCCATCTATTGTATATATTGGAAAAGACTCAATCTTTTCCCTCGGTTCTTGCTTCTTTTCCTTTGCATTCTCCATAGAGAAGTTGATCTTGTAACTCAATTTTTACAATTATTAATATAGAGCAACAAATTACAGGTTCATGTCATTTGTCTTTATGCAGTATTTTCCTACTATTTTCATTTAGAATTTATCAATTTTGTGTCTTCAAACTTATGCAAAGTGTCTTTGTGAATGATTTGATGAAATTATTGTGTTTTAGCCATCAAAAATTCTAGTTTTTTCTTGTTCATAATTGTAAACCATATCACAAGTCTTAGGTTGTGTTTATATCCATTGTGTTCTTCAAGTTGTGAAAAGTTATTTTCCTTTTAAAAAGTCAAGTTGTTTGGCCTTCTTTGGAAATATTTTTGTAGTCATTTTTGAACTATGTAAATAGTTTTTTCTAAGAGTAGTTGTGAATCAGTCTACAATTTTTATCATTATTTCCATTTAGGTGCATCACCATACTTTAAATTTTAGTTTATGTATTATTTCAAAGCTTTTCAAGTCCCTTTTCCTTAAAGAAATCATTTATTCATTAGAAAATCATAAGGGAGTCAACCCATAATCCAAAGATTCATCTTCATTATGAGCATACCCATAGGCTTGAAGATGTTTCCATGTCTCACGAGATTGTTAAGCATATAAACTTAGCGACTGAGTACAATCTCCGTGACAACACTAATAACTCTGTTTGACAAATTTACCTTTATGATCCTTATGTTTGTCATTTGCACCTTTGACTGGACATTTAGAAACATAATGGGCTATCTTCCCATAATTGAAACATTTGAAAGGTACAACTTACCTCTTTATTTGTCAATGCCCTTTTGTAATATCCTTACAAATTTTGCTTCCACCTCATCAAGATCATCTAGATTTGATTCATCATCCTTCTCTTTCTTGTTGAATTTAAAAGCAATTTGTTTACTTGTAGCATCTTTACCAAATTCTCTCAATTCAAAAGAAATTAAAGCACCAAACATTTGATCTCTACAATATTGATTCAAATTTTGAGCTTCCTCAATAGAAAAAACTTTAGAACTATAAGATTTAGGAAGAGTTCTTAATACCTTTTTCATAACTTCACTTTCTTCTAGCTTTCCACCAAGACCGTCGATGCCATTGACAACTTCATCTACTATAAGCATATAAGTTGTAATATCTTCATCTTATGACATCCTCAAGGTTTCAAATTTGGCTTTGTATGTTTTTCTTTCCTTGCTTGACCTTAACATCTCCTTCATAAATGCTCTCCAACTTTGTTTAGACATCTTTAGCAGTTGTAAGTCTTATCACCTTTCCAAGTTTTGAATCAGATAGACCACTCAGGATAGAATTTCTTGCTCTTCCATAATTATCATAATCCTTGACCTCCTAATCAATTTTCAAACCATTAGTATATCCAATTTCAACTTATTTAAAAACTCCAAACCATAGGGAGATAAGAAAGGCTTCCATCCTGGCTTTCTAGTAAGCATAATTCATTCCATTAAACATAGGAGGTTTGACACCCTTCTTGTGCACCATCTGGATCTACCTCAAGAGGTTAAGATTCTTCTAAGGAACTATGCTCTAATACCAATTGTTAGACACACAAGACAACTGAGAGGGGGGGTCAATCAATTGTAAATTAAAACATTCAATCCCTCGTTAGCTTTCAAACCCTTATCAACCTTTAAACTCCTATTAAGCATTAGAAAATGTAAACATATGGGATAGCAACACAACAACAACCACATGTAATAAAGCACCAGATTTACATGGAAAACCTTGATCAAGAAAAAACAATGATGAGGATTAACTCGCATATATATAAATAACAACATTGAATACAATAGGCTCACTGCTAGAAGGGCTCACTGCCTAGAAAAGAAGAATGGATCACTGCATGACTCATTGTCCAGAAGAAAGAAGATAGAAGAAATTTTTAAAAAGAGATTCACTATCTCAAAGGAATACGAAAAATCCACCACTACAACTCTACACCATTAGCAACCTTTGGCTCACTACCTCCAACAACTTCAGGTACACTAAAAATGTAGACAACTTCTTCTCACTACATCTAGAGTCATAGGAATTTAAGATCAGACTTAGATCACTACACTTGACCATATTTTCATCATAACACACACATCTCTAATCCACACACATCTCCAACAAATCATCTTGCATTTATACCATTTATGACCTAAAACAACTTTATAAGGTTGGCCTTAATGAAATATATGCACCAAAAATGTGCAACACCAAATAGGTCATCACCAAACACCTCAATTATGGAAATAAGTGAAGGTGAACCACACCAAGGGTTAACTAGGACCTAAATCTATATCAACACACTTCGCCATGCATCCACAATCCATGAAGCACTTCGACACATAGCACTAACATGCTCGGTTGACTAAACCTGAATTAGTTCTAACAAGCAATCAACTTCACGCTTTAGTAGGTCAAAAAATACCCTATAGACCATGTGACAATACCATACAATGTACTATAATATTCCAACATCAACATACTACACTACAACATTATCACAACCATCTGAAACAACAAACTTTCATCCTATGCAACTAGTAGCACAACTAGTGAACTCCAACACATGAACTAAACTTGCAGTGTCATGTCCTATTTTTGTGGATAACTTAAATATTAATAAATTATACAAATAGATTAAATTCCTAATTGCAAAATTAATATTAAATTGAAACTAAATTTTTTCTCACTTGGTATTGATAAAATTCCATTATTGTGCATTATGATTTCTTATTTTCAAAAGTTAATTTTATTAAAGAAGAATTAAATAGATCTTCTTTGAAATTTTTAGAGGTAATAATAATAATATATTATTATATAGTTATCAAAACTATAAAGAGAATGAATTATTAATTAAAATTAAATAAATAAATTTATTTAAAGGAAACGAGAAAATTAAATGAATGAGTTTTATCTTAAAAGTGCTTGAGCATTATTCGAAAGAAAATAATAAATTAAAAATTGAAAGAAAATAAGTTAAAATAAAAACTAAATAAAAATCATGGAAATTAAATTTTGCATGTAAGGTTCATCGCTAAAATGAGGGGAGAGGGAGAGAGATAATTTTGCATGTGTAACCGTTTTTCTTGGAAATATTTAAATAAAGGATCTTTTTTGATGCATTGAAATGACCATGAAGAGATTTCCATTGGCATTGCCTTGAGATGGGCTTGAATTCAATTTGAAAGAAACGTTTTATTCATCAAGAGTTTAGCAATATTTATGGCATTGACTTTTTATGTGCCTATGGTGAATATGTTTTTTTAAGATCCTATGTGCATGCAAGCCCAGAAATATATAGGAAGGCCACGAAAATTGAGGGGAGAGCATGTAATTACACTCCACTAACCATGTGGTGGACAGAAAATGCAAGCAGCATATGATTTTTTTTTGGGGGAAGATATTAGAGGGAGAGTATGTGTTAGCTCGGGGGTTGCAGATGAGTAAAGAATGTCAAGGAAGAAGAATAATACTTCATTAACGATCTCACAGGAAGGTGAAGGAGCACAAAATGTGTAATGGTTGGAGAATGTAAAAAGATCAAGAATGACCACAACAACATGATTATGGTTTCGGTGTGAACATTGGAACTTTATATGGTGCTCTTAGACCTCATTTAATGCTTAGAACTTGTATGAAAACTTTTAAAAAAATATTACGATCTTATAAGATTTTTTATTAGATTAAGATGGGAAGGGCCCATACCCTTTTACAAAAACAACCATCAAGACTAAATGAGGGGCTCATGAGAAATGAAATGTCCAAAAAGAAAAAAAAACAAAAGAAACAAGACTAACCAACCAATAAAAATAGAAAAAATAGTAGAAAAAGAAAAACCATCAGGGGATCGAAATAGTTACCAATCTCCCAAAAACCTAAGACCACTAATTGCCTGCCACTCCTTAGCCAAGAAGTGGAGCTTCTCCTTGAATGGAAAGGCTCCCTTGTGAATAGCTTGGGTCTCCATGGTAGTGTCTTGAGCCAAACTACCCACCACCTTACCTTTTTTCTATGTGGCTATCATTAAGATCACCCTCAACCTCCCTTTTACCATGACTGTTCCTAATTTCTTGTTGAAAAACTTGGATGGTCATAGTGATATTATTCATAGTCTCCTTATTGTAATCAGTAATCTCTTGGAAACATTGCATAGTTTTTTCCTAGTTGTGTTGAATAGTAGTAATCTCCTTCTGTAATTTCATTTTCTCATCCTCCATGTCCACAAGGGCCCTAAGCTCATTTTTCTCCTTGTCCCAATTAGCCCATCAATCAAATGACTTAGAAAGGGAGGAAAGCATATCCCAATTCCCCTTGTCCTCGACCTCACCAAACCATGAAGCCTGCCAGTCAAGCACCTTATTTTCCAACACTTGGATTTTTCCTTAGCAATAATAAGTTGACCTAGAAGCTAATTGAGGATGTCATTCTAGACATTGATAGTCATCAAATTTAATTTTTCTTTTTAAAGGGCATCACAAGAAGCACAATTATTATTTCCCACATTGGGGTCAACAAAGGATCCATCTAGATTAATGTAGAGTTCAGATGGGGGCTAGAAGGGTTAATGATAGGAGGGGTATTGGGGACATCATACACCTTCACATGAGTAGGTGATTGTGCAAGACATTTTCCAAGGGTAGGATGCCAAAACTCATCATCCAAGATATCTAAATTAGTAGAGCCACAAGTGGAAATAGAAGTAGTTGTGGGGAAGGACACACTTCTAATAGGGTTGAGAGGGGTTTCATCATTAGTAGGGGTTTTTTCGTAGGAATGGGCGATGCAACAAGTGGTGAGTGAGGTTTCATCTAGGGTGAAAGTGGAATTGGGGCCCTCAAGGGGGTTGGTGGGATTGTGAATGACCAAATAGTCCCTTTTGACAGTGGTCGAGGAGGGCAACAAAGTGGCCTGATGATGGAAGAGGAAAAAAATTAAGCCTTGATGAATGGGGAGAATTTTACTTTTACCCTAGACATTCTTAATGCACTTTACAAGCAATGAAAAAATCTAGAAAGTGAAATTCACTTTGTAACTATAGTGGAAATGGTTAAGCATGGGAAAGAGATGGGCATGAAAATGATGGAAATGAGCCTCTAATGTGATGTACATCATCAACACCTCAACAATTTTTCTCCACACCCCAAGAAGGTTGGCCCTATTGTATCTATTTTGAAGTCTTCTAACTTTTTCACATCTTTCAGAAACCTCTCCATATCTTTTTGGCAGTACCCTTTAGGCTTTGATGGATGCAAGCACCATCCAACAAAAGTCCCATCACCTCTGCAATCAACTTGGTGTTCACAATAAAGGAGCACCTACCAATTGTACGATAACATCCTTCCACGAGTTAGCAAACTCAATAGATAGTTTGTGGCCATGCCCTTTCATGCCCTCCACGAATGAGGATAGCTTACCTCATTGAATAATAGACCAAATCTCCTCATCCTACTTCCACATCTCGCAATTGGCGGGTTCATCCTAGACTAACTCACCCCCCATGGAAAAACTTGCAGACAACTAGACAAGAGAAATAGTTATGTAGAAATGTCAAGAATAATACCAAAGACAAGAATAAAAAGTCTTGAGGAAAGACTACTTAGAGAGGTTAATTTACTACAATTATAAATTATGGAAAATAACAAAGGGAGTTGACAGAAGATCTAGCTCAATCTCTTTTTTATAGTACTTTGACATCATTTTTAATTAATTCGCAAACATTCCTGAAGATATGAGAGATATTATCCTAGATAACTAAATTTCGAGTAAAAGCACCAAGGTTAGCTAGTGCATCTGCTACTTTTTTTCCATTTCTAAACACGTGAAAAGATATACTATTCCCAAGATAAATCATGAGATTGTGAGTTGATAGGATAGGTCCCAAAGGGACCAACAGGGTTTAGCCTTCCCCGTGAAACAAAAGCTTGGTGTTTCTGGAGTTTCCCTTAATCTCCTGGTTGGAAAATCTAGCATTCATGGCAATTTAAATATCGTAGAGCACTTCCCCCACCTCAGCAAAACTAGAAGATTAGACGCCAAGATTTACTAAATATGCCAGAATCATTTTCCCATTATGATCACGGATGACCCCACCTCCACCCCAACCTAGGTCATATTTGGTTGAACCATCAAAGTTAAGCTTAAGCTAGTCAGCTTTGGGGGACGGTGATCTTATCAAAAAAATATTCATTCCTTTATTTATTTTTTCTGAATGTCATAGTTAGTAGGTGATTTCGTGGAGTTTGATTCTTCTTGTCGGTATTTATTTTCCTCTCGCTTAGATCCTAGGGATAATAGTGTGACCTTCTTCATCAATTGTCAACCACTTCAGAACTCTTGGTGGCATAGAATTATTGTCTTATCAAACCCATCAGATTCATCTCTAATTCTTAAAATTTTAATGTTTTTATGGCTATTAAATCTTATCTCTTTAAAGAACTGTGAGTTCTCAAATCTTTCGCATCCAACAAGCTAGCTTTTTCCCTTGTCAATTTTACCATAGTTTTCTTAATCCTTCTCTCCTATTCGACAAAGGCTTCCTTAGTTTTGCTAGCATTAGAACTGTCATGTATACCATCACCTCACCAAGTCTATTCCTAGAAAATGTCAAATTATAGAATATGGTTTACATAAACGGTAGGTCTGTAGGTGTAATTTTTAGTCATTTGAATGAAGACTATCTGATTTAGCAATATTTATGAATTTATATCTCAATCTCTGCTTAATTTTAGAATTATGTTTTGTACACCGGCACTGAGTATAGTCTTATTTTAGTGTTGGCATGGGTCCCTGTTCAACGCTCTTCAGATCTTTACCTTGAAAAAAAAGGTGAAAGCAATGTTGAGTGCTCTGGTCATAACAGTTTCAGTTTTTTTAAATCTAGTCACTTTGAAGAAGGTAGCAAGTTGATACATCAAATTCATCCTGATTTTTATAATCAACATAAGTGAATTTCAGATTCCATGATCAAGTGGTCAAAATACATCTTCTAGTAAAGGGAAAGTGAAGAGTGTAAATATTAAAAGAAATGGAATAAAACATAAAATAAAGAACAAAATCAAAGACATGAATTTATAGTGGTTCGCAATTGCCTACATCCACTCTCAAGCAGGGAATAACTCTATTAATCTCCAATAATACAATACATCATGCATGGACTGCACATATATTAATACACTCATATTCAGCTGTGAACTGAAGAGTTGGGAGGAGACGAAGGGTCAAATGACCGTTGGGCTTCACATCCCAACAGTCTCAACAAATGAAACTTTCTTCTTCTGTGTCACCCAATGATCTACCTAAGGCACCCTATCTTCAAACCAGTACTCAAGAGCCCCACCAACTCCTCTTCTGCAATCACTACCTGATTCCAACAGGCCTATGAAATATTCCATAACAAATTTAGTTTCAACATCTAATTCATCCAGAAACTTCATTTGAGCAGCCCCAAAATCAAATGATGGTGAGTCTTCAGTAGGATGAATAGCTTCATTATAAAATTCTCTAGAGCCACAGGACCAAGACATGAGAACTCGGGCCCAATCATCCAAAGCTGCTACGTCCATTTTCAGAAATTCTTCAACTTTTCCACCAAAGCTCTGATACCAATTGTAAATATTAAAACAGAGAGACATAATAAAACAAAAAAAAAGAAGAACAAAACAAGGCACAAATTTATAGTGGTTCAGCAATTTCCTACATCCACTCTCAAGCAGGGAATAACTTTTATTAATCTCCAATAATACTACAGTACATCATGCATGAACTGCAAATATATTAATACACTCATTCAACTGTGAACTAAAGTGTTGGGAGGAGACAAAAGGGTTGAATAACCGTTGGGCTTCACATCCCAACAAAGAGAGGGTAGCCCATGGTTCCAATGTTGCTCGGATCATGTAATTCACCATAGTTTTGTGGATTTGATTTCCATGTGTTTCTGTTTTTATTTCATTTTCTTGGCTATTTTTAGTTGTTCAAATTCCACTGAATGCTTATTAATTGCAGTAAAACCTCGAAATCGTAAAGTGTACATAGCGCACGATTAAATTTTACTGGCATGGTTCGAGTTGAAGATCATGCATTGTCTATCAGGTTCCTAGATGTAACTCTCAGTATTTTCTTTTGATCTTTAGTTATGGGAAATTCAAAAATTGAGTCTCTAAGAACTTTTAACTTGAGCCCACGGTTCCTTGTCCTTTCTTCCATTCATCAACAGCACCACACAATTTTAATAGGTCTCTGGATGCCATTTAAAATGGTGAATACCAGGAAATATCGAGCTACTTAGGGTGTTATCATGTGTTTTCTCTTGCGGCGTAAAAGTTAAGCAGAGCCTAATTCATGAATAAACATATAGAAATTATAATGCTTCATAGTCTCTATGTTTCTAAATTGTTGGATTTGATACCTGTGAATGTTGGATTCTTGTTACTTATCAATTAGGATCATCACTTGTAGGATATTGCTTGCCCGATTTTCGTATATCAACATTTTTCAGCATGCATAAGTATTACTGTAATGACCCCCTTTAATTTGCAGAATAGAACGAATGCTCTGTCAACAGTTAGAATAAAAGGACCATGGAAGCCAGTTGGCATAGCGATATTCTTTTAGGAGTATTAAAAAAGTTTAGATCCATTCCAGTGAGTAGTACTAGACTAGTTGCTCTCCATGTGAATGTTTGTGTTTTCATAAGGATAATATAAAAATATTTGGTTTTTTGAGTCTTTGTAGGTTTGATTTTTATATGCATTACGTTAATCTTTGAGAGGCAATCCATATGTTAGTTTATGCCACCAAATTTTTGCATCTTACTAGCTCATCTATTGTGCAAAGTGGATGAGATTTAGGATGTTCTTACCTTTACATCTGTTGTCCATCTTTTAGATGAATTGGTTGAAATGGCCACCTTTAGAAAATAGGTTATATAGTATTTAATTTGTCAAATAAATCATTCTAATCAAGTCTCTAATCTTTTATAAATACTTCGTATTTACCTTTACATCTGTTGTCCATCTTTTAGATGAATTGGTTGAAATGGTCACCTTTAGAAAATAGGTTATATAGTATTTAGTTTGTCAAATAAATCATTCTAATCAAGTCTCTAATCTTTTATAAAACATATCAAAGTGCATTTTGTGTGTATTAAGTTTTGTACATTAAACTGTTATAAATTGTTGAGGTTTTCCACTTATTTTTATAGTGTGATTATGGTTATGAAATCGATCATGAAATATTATGCGAATTAGATAATCTTATTTTCAACTAGATTTGTAAAATATATGCTTGTATGCATGATTGATAAATCTTCATAATTTTAAGGATTGATAATCATTTGTAATGTGCAATTTTATAAATTTGGTAGTTCAACAAAGAAAGGATAACCTCTAGACTTGGTCCACATTGTTTTAGAACCTTAGGGAATGAGAGTACTAATATTTTTTAGATGAAACAGTAGATTCTTAAATAAATACTTGAATATACTTATATTCGAACTATTACATTTCTACTTAAAAGCCCCATGATTAGTGAATTATGATCACTTTTGGAAAGATTGATTTATGACTTTTCTAACTTCATCTATTGATATGCTTAAATGCATATAGACAAAATAATCATGCTAGCATTACATTTATATGCAAAGATTATGCCTTTTTTCTTATGAGAAATTGATGACCAAATAATATTGGAGATGAACTATTATATTGCTTAATGTGACTAATTTATGCATAGGCTTTGAACAATGCATGATTTTTTTTATATGTTTTCCTTGTTGTGTTTGAAAAATCATGATTTCATGAGAAGTAGATGTTTCATGCTTCACAGTTCCATTACTCCAACCAGATTTGCATTGCTAGTCTTCCTCGTGCTGGGTTAGGTATTCTTATTTCAAGAAGAATTCTGGGGAAGTGAATCACTTTGTGGTAGGCTCGAAACACACTCCAACAATGTTCTCACCCTTGGTGTGGCCGAAGGAGTTAAAAGTAAAAAGAATCTTGTTAGGAAGGTCCTTGTTTTTTATAAAAAAAGTAGGGGAAATGTCCCCTAAACCCAACCAACAGCACAACTAGGCCTAGAGGCCAACAAAATAGACATAGCAAAACAACAGGTGTGAAAACCAACCAACACCCCATAGCAGAACTAACACCCTAAATGTGCAAAATAGTAGACACTACGGACCAACCAAAAAAAACAAGCCTAAACATAGAACCAAACACAAATTAGGAAGGTCCTTGTTATGGTTCATTATGTAATCTTGTTCTCGACCATGAGGTCTATTGTAAGGAATATGTTCTTTTATTTGTTGCCATGTTATCAACTTATGTACTCTAAAATTTATGAAATAATGTAACTCCTCGTCTCTTTTCTTTGTATATTGGACATGTTTCATGTAATTATGTTTGATTATGTGTAATTTGTGTAAATTGTTAATTTTTATTTATGGAGATCATTACACAAAGCAACTCAGCACCCAACACTCCAAGGGAAGGTAGATACATACAATATAAGTACGTTCCCAAATCTACAAGACAGCAACCTTCAAGGCAAATAAATACAGAGCAATCTCATTTCTCCTAGACAACCTTTTTCATAGGAAACACGTTGTCAAACACAACTTCCAGTGTTTTGTGATCCAAAACCTGAGACTCTAGATGTAGCGCCTTTGAACACCTATGATCATCATGTCTGAACCACACAAGAATATCTTAAACCATGAAGAAATGTGGAGCACAACATAAAACACACCTTTGTTACCTTACACACTCCCTTATTCATTTTTTTCAAAAGCACTTGGAAACCAAGGGAACCTGTTGCATTTGCAACACCTGCCATCATCACAACAACTTGTCAACACAACCACAATAGAGGTTGACATCAAACCACAACATATCCATACTAGGGGTTGACATCAATGTGACATAAAACCATAGTACAAAAGACAATACAACACCAACAATCTTCACATACAATGGGTTGACATCAATGAAAACACTAGCAATCTCCAACAAATCCAAATTTCCAACATGTTCATGGTACCTATTTCTAAATTCACATGTAAAATTACCATACTTATGGTATAATAACATTAAAAATTACTTTTATCATAACCCTGATTTGAGCTATTACTATTATTCTTATTTATAAAGTCTATGTATCAATTGCTTTCTCCCTCTTATTTTTTTCTCTTATAGAGCTGCATCTTTTAGAGATACTTCTTCCTTGATCTCCATAGTTTCTTTAAGAGCTAGTTCCTCCTCTTCCTTTATATTTTCTTTTGGATATATTTCTTCCTCTCCACTTACTTCTCACATTGGCTTGAGATTTGAATGTTTGTTCTAGGATAGAAGGGAAAACCTTTTAAAGCATTTCTCATGGGTTTGAAATGAATCCATCAACTCATCTGCTATATTTTTTGAGAGGTATTTAGCATTTTTTATTGCAACAACTATTAGATCGAATCTTGGGGGAAAACTCCAAAGGATCTCTTTAATAATCCTTCACTCTTCCATATCTTCACCATTAATTATTAATTTATTTATTAAGGTGTAAAATCATTTGTGGAAGTCAAAAATAGACTCTCCATATTTCATTTGAAGAGTTTAAAAATATCTTTGAAGAAGTTGGAGTTTTACAAATCACCTTATTAGTTCCCTCAAAACTATTATGCATAATTTTTCAAGCCTCCTTTGAATAGTTAGTTACTAGTATTTTAGGGGAAAAAAAACAATGTTTCTTCAATCAAACTTAAATATTTTTTATTCTTCCTCCTAGTCTCCTTCAATTTAGTCTTTTAGATATTTATCAATGCTACATAATCTTTGTGGTCAATCACATTTATGAATTCATTGACACAAGCTTTGACAAATCATTTTCTAACATTATGGTCTTCATCTTCTTTTCTCACACATTATAGTTTTGTCCATCAAATGTTGTGGTTGTTGCTAGATTTTCCTATTGCCTTCATCCATTCTTTTAGACTAGGGGGTAAACTATTATATCCCAAAAAGTAGAGCCTTAGCATTGATAATAGTTGATTATAAAAAATAAATTCAAACAACTTCAAAAAATTACTCTAATACCATTTTTTTTAAATAAACAACAATAGAGACAATTTCTTTGATACCTCTTGTTGAATAAACAAAATAAAAAAAAATACTATGGAGACCTAGTAGGAGAAACTCTTAACTGAAGTCATAATATATTTTCTATTTATATAAAAAACTTTGTATAATATTTTCTGTAAAATAGACTACAAAAATATCTCAAAATAGTTCTACAATTGTTATGTTTTCTCTTTGGAGATATTGTGTTTATTCTTTCTATATTTTGTGTGCATTCACATTATTAGAGCTACTATTGTTGCTCTTTGCATAAATTTTGGAGATGCTTCTCAAATCCTTCCTATAGCTAATTATTTTACTTTTTTCCTTCTTCTAGCACAACTACATTTATCTATTCTTCCTTGTTTTTCCTATTTATTTTTGGTTTCTACCTACCAACAAATAATTTCCTAAAAAAAATCTAGTTAAAATATTAAATCAAATGTAGACACAAAAAATATATACTACAAAAATAACTAAAGTTTGGTGGTTGTAGCAAGAAGAGATGTTTCTAGATCCAAGAGATCTTAGTTAAGGATAAATGATGTGTTAGAGATTTAATTATTTGACTCAATATTATTTATTCCAACATAATTATACTTGTCTTCTTCAAAATAGGTGTTTTTAAATTTAAGACTCATTTCATCACTTTTTTAAAAATTATTGCTAATTATTTTTAGCATTCAATTATATAAATGATAAATACAAACATGTCACCATTAAAAACAAAAAGAGAAGATACTTATAGAGGATAATATCATTTATGTCTTCATTCTGAATTGAATCCTAGTGTTAACTAATACCAACTATATTAGATTTGAAATGGGCAATAGTATTCTCCCTAAAAGAATTGCAAAACTTGCATCACTTAGCACCATGCATTGACAAAACAATTAGTGCACCTATTCTCAACAAGTTATAATATTACCTTCGAGGATGTGACATATCACTTGTTAAGTCAAAAAATTCCTAAGAGTATCCATATACTATGCCTCGACAAATTTAGATATCAAAGAGATGAAAGTGAGTGAATATTTACGTGCATATTATGTCAAATCATTACAACATAGTGTAGATAATTTTTTTAAATACCAAGTTCACATCACTTGGGATCAAACCATAGGATTCAAGAGTGAAAATAGGAACTCCTAAAATAATATGAATTCTAAATTAGAACATAAAACAAAAACTTAATTATTCAAGTAATGACAAACTGCTTCCACATATTTTTAACATTGTTCTTTTATCAAATTTATTTTACTTTACTTATGGAAATCTCAACTATATTATTTAAACTGATTATATAATTATTCATTACATGGATCTAATTAACCTACCTAATTTCGATAGTTTAAGAAAAACATTTATTTGTTTACATCTATAATTATAAAATTATTAAAACATCTATATAAATAGATTTTTTTTTTTATTAAGAACAAAAATATTTTTTGAAAAGACTTAAATTCTTATAGAAAAGAAAAATATAATAATAAAATTCAATTAATATCACTACAATATTAAATAAGACTGCCACAAAAGCCCATCAATAATAAAACTCACAACCAACAAACACAAAGAAAACTTAATAATAAAATTCAATTAATGTCACTATATTAAATAAGATGGCCACAAAAGTCCATCAATATCAAAACTGACAGCCAACAACACAAAGAAAAATTTAATAATTAATTTTATTTTTATTTTATTTTTTTGATAAATTTAATAATAAAATAAAATTAATATCACTAAATTATTAAATAAGACCGCCACGAAGTCCATCAATACCAAAACTCACAACCAACGGAACTAACAAAGTACTAAAACATCTCCATAGATAGATAATTTGAAGTTGAAAACTTATTTCAGATTTAAATTCTGGATAAGCTCTGTCTATTTTAAAATTAATTACTGTGATGACTATGAAAAACTCTTCTGACCCGGTTGAGAGTGAATTAATTTATAAAATAAACAACTTTTAAAAGTATAAGAAGGCGTGGGAAAATGAACAAACAAGGCATACGTTGGTCATGAGGCTGTTGTCATCCAAGATTGTAGGAATAAAATACTGAAGCCGGCTGAGAATTTTCAACTGTAGATAAACCATTCTGATTGTGGGGTCTCTCACAATTCAGTAAAATATTGACATGCATATGACCAAGTAAGATAACAATACTATTATATTCTGCTCCACTGAGCTTATATCATAAGCATGACTTGACAATAAGAAAAGTAAATGGTTTGACGTAGAAGATTCTGTTGGTAAATAAAACTACAGAAATGGATCCATCTCCTGCTGATGTCCATTGACAAGTTCTTATGAATTAATCCAAACAAACCATTTTTCTAATGTTTTCCCACAAACATGGGTAGAAGAAGTCTATAGTGGCTGCTGCAGAGTCTCTACTTAATAATACTTATTTGTATACTAATTGGCTTCTGATACCATAAATACCTGTTACCTCGGTCTTTTAACACAATCTCCAAATCATACTAAGCTCCATTGTTGATTTGTGGCTATCTTATAGCACTGTATATTTCTAGAGATGGGGAATTCTAGAACTCTGATCAAAGTTGCACTGAGCTGGGTTTTATGGGTATCAACTATCATAGCCATTACTGCCTCAGACCCATATCCTCTGCAGGATTTCTGTGTGGCTGATTTGCGTAAAGGTAAATGAAAAAGTACCCATTTGTTTTGATTGAGTTTTGGTAGTTTTCTTTTTGGAACCACCTGATCTATTTCATAGAAAAGAATGTACACTTGATTTATATATACTTGCATATAAAGAAACAAAATTCTGTGTGCTTATAACAGGAAATGAGACAGATACCGGTATCGGATGCGACGACCCATATTCACCGGGTACCCCAGATTTCATGGCAACCGGGCAGGGTAATTCCACCAATAATTATGGGTTCAATGCCACTGCAGGTAATGTGCAAAACTTCCCAGGTGTGATCAGCTTAAAGTGACTCAGTAGGAAAGATTTAGTCTATCAAATCAATAAGTTTTTTGTTCTTAATTTCTTCAATCTTGGTTTACTGTGGTTTTCACTCGTAAGGGGTGATTTTAGAAAGTCATGTGCAGATATAATATAGTTTGGAAGGGTAAAGATGATTTAGTTATAAATAGGAACAGCAGGCCCTAAGGATTAGTTACAAAATACCATCATCTACCATGAACGTCGAAGTTTGATTTGTGCAACTGAGAAAGCAACAATAAAAAGAGAAAAATATCCATGGCCTATGAGGCTGGCCAGATAAAAAGATCTAAAATAGAAAAAATATAAAATGGTTGGATGGGTCTAACCAGACGAACGGGTGGGGGAATGCTGTGACAGCAAGCAAATCTGAGAATTTAAGTAGAAGAGGTTAGGAATAAAACTAAGATTTTTTTTAAATGAATAGTAGACAAGAAAGAGTAAAGAACAAAGAGGTTTAGAGAAGTTGGATGTGGATTTTTTAGTTTTATTTTTTAACAGTTAAAATTTTATGTAAACAGTAATATGTTCTAACTATATTTTGTGCCTTATGAGAAATTTGGCAAAGAGTATTCAATAGTGTATTTCATTGTAAATATTTTATTTATTTATTTTTTAATAGTTTTAACAATGGTAAATTAAAGGTAAGCGTGATATTGAGTATATCTAGACTAAATTGTGTTTGAGCTCTAAACAAGATTAATTTTAGGATAAGAACAGTCACATGGAAGGAAGTAAAGAAATGAAATAAGGAAAACATAAAGATGATTAAATCATTTTTTTATTAGATTATTAGTGATGTAATTGTTAAAGTGAATAATTTATCCATTCTCTATATTTAAATGTATTTAGGTTGATATAAGGTTAAACATCTTGTCTAACTCAATGTGCAACCTTTAAGTCTCTAGAGGTTACCAAGTTATTTGGTAAACCACATGTACATACCCTTTTGAGGTTGGGAGACTTTCCATCTCATTTCAAAGGTCACTCAACACTTGGCATCAACGTTGATGACTTGGTCAAATAGGTTGTTGGTTTGCACACTGTAAGTGATCCTAAGGTTGACACCTATAGGACACTTGTCTACTCATTTGTACCACATCATGGGGCACTTGTCAATCCACATCATAAGTGGATTGCCTCTTACTTGCCTATATATGCAAGGCCTTCTCATTTTTACATTTGAGTCAACTAAATACAAGATTTGACATTGTT
>VDFB02105785.1:528061988-528088895 GCA_007258455.2 Sequoia sempervirens | reverse complement strand
AACTATAATGTGTGAGAAAAGAAGATGAAGACCATAATGTTAGAAAATGATTTGTCAAAGCTTGTGTCAATGAATTCATAAATGTGATTGACCACAAAGATTATGTAGCATTGATAAATATCTAAAAGACTAAATTGAAGGAGACTAGGAGGAAGAATAAAAAATATTTAAGTTTGATTGAAGAAACATTGTTTTTTTTCCCCTAAAATACTAGTAACTAACTATTCAAAGGAGGCTTGAAAAATTATGCATAATAGTTTTGAGGGAACTAATAAGGTGATTTGTAAAACTCCAACTTCTTCAAAGATATTTTTAAACTCTTCAAATGAAATATGGAGAGTCTATTTTAGTAGACCTACAAAATTGAAGGAGACTAGGGAGGAAGAATAAAAAAAATATTTAAGCTTGATTGAAGACACATTGTTTTTTTTCCTCTAAAATTCTAGTAACTAACTATTCAAAGGAGGCTTGAAAAATTATGCATAATAGTTTTGAGGGGACTAATAAGGTGATTTGTAAAACTCCAACTTCTTCAAAGATATTTTTAAACTCTTAAAATGAAATATGGAGAGTCTATTTTAGACTTCCACAAATGATTTTACACCTTAATAAATAAATTAATAATTAATGGTGAAGATATGGAAGAGTGAAGGATTATTAAAGAGATCCTTTGGAGTTTTCCCTCAAGATTTGATCTAATAGTTGTTGCAATAAAAAATGCTAAATACCTCTAAAAAAATATAGTAGATGAGTTGATGGGTTCATTTCAAACCCATGAGAAATTCTTTAAAAGGTTTTCCCTTCTATCCTAGAAAAAACATTCAAATCTCTAGCCAATGTGAGAGATAAGTGGAGAGGAATAAATATGTACAAAAGAAAATATAAAGGAATAGGAGGAACCGGCTCTAAAAGAAACTATGGAGATCAAGGAAGCAGTATCTCTAAAAGAGGCAACTCTATAAGAGAAAAAAATAAGAGGGAGAAAGCACTTGATGCACAGACTTTATAAATAAGTAATAGCTTAAATCAAGGGTATGATAAAAGTAATTTTTAATGTTATTATACCATAAGTATGGCAATTTTACATGTGAATTTAGAATTAGGTACCATGAACATGTTGGAAATTTGGATTTTTTGGAGATTGCTAGTGTTTTCATTGATGTCAACCCATTGTATGTGAAGATTGTTGGTGTTGTATTATCTTTTGTATTGTGGTTTTATGTCACATTGATGTCAACCCCTAGTATGGATATGTTGTGGTTTGATGTCAACCTCTATTCTGGTTGTGTTGACAAGTTGTGATGATGAGCAGGTGTTGCAAATGCAAAAGGTTCCCTTGGTTTCCAAGTGCTTTTGAAAAAAATGAATAAGGGAGTGTGTAAGGTAACAAAGGTGTGTTCTGTGTTGTGCTCCACATTTCTTCATGGTTGAAGATATTCTTGTGTGGTTTAGACATGATGATCATAGGTGTTCAAAGGTGCTACATCTAGAGTCTCAGGTTTTGGATCGCACGACACTAGAAGTTGTGTTTGACAATGCGTTTCCTATGAAAAAGGTTGTCTAGGAGAAATGAGATTGCTCTGCATTTATTTTCCGTGAAGGTTGTTGTCTTGCAGATTTGGGAATGTACTTATATTGTATGTATCTACCTTCCCTTGGAGTGTTGGGTGCTGAGTTGCTTCTTGTAATGATCTCCATAAATAAAAATTAACAATTTACACAAATTACACATAATCAAACATAATTACATGAAACATGTCCAATATACAAAGAAAAGAGATGAGGAGTTACATTATTTCATAAATTTTAGAGTACATAAGTTGATAACATGGCAACAAATAAAATAACATATTCCTTACAATAGACCTCATGGTCAAGAACATGATTACATAATGAACCATAACAAGGACCTTCCTAATTTGTGTTTGGTTCTATGTTTAGGCTTGTTGTTTTTGGTTGGTCCATAGTGTCTACTATTTTTTGCATTTAGGGTGTTAGTTTTGCTATGGGGTGTTGGTTGGTTTTCGCCCCTGTTGTTTCGCTATGTCTGTTCTATTGGCCTTTAGGACTATTGTTGGTTGGGTTTAGGGGACATTTCCCCTACTTTTTTTATAAAAAACAAGGACCTTCCTAATAGGATTCTTTTTACTTTTAACTCCTTCAACCACATCAAGGCTGAGAACATTATTAGATTGTGTTTCCAGCCTACCACAAAGTGATTCACTTCCCCAAAATTCTTCTTGAAACAAGAATACCTGACCCAACACGAGGAAGACTAGCAATGCAAATCTAGTTGGAATAATGGAACTATGAAGCATGAAACATCTACTTCTAATGATATCATGATTTTTCAAACACAAGGAAAACATTAAAAAAAATCATGCATTGAAGCCTATGCATAAAATAGTCACATTAAGCAATATAATAGTTCTTCTCCAATATTATTTGGTCATCAATTTCTCATAAGAAAAAAGGAATAATCTTTGCATATAAAGGTAATGATAGCATGATTATTTTGTCTATATGCATTTAAGCATATCAATAGATGGAGTCAGAAAAGTCATCAATCAATCTTTCCAAAAGTGATCATAATTCAATAATCATGAGGCTTTTAAGTAGAAATGCAATGTTTCCAATATAAGTATATTCAAGTATTTATTTAAGAATCTACCATTTCATCTAAAAAATATTAGTACTCTCATTCCCTAGTGTTCTAAAACAATGTGGACCAAGTCTAGAGGTTATCCTTTCTTTGTCAAACTACCAAATTCATAAAATTGCACATTACAAACGATTATCAATCCTTAAAATTATGAAGATTTATCAATCATGCATACAAGCATATATTTTACAAATCTAGTTGAAAATAAGATTATCTAATTAGCATAATATTTCAAGATTGATTTCATAACCATAATCACACTATAAAAATAAGTGGAAAACCTCAACAATTGATAACAGTTTAATGTACAAAACTTAATACACACAAAATACACTTTGATATGTTTAATACAAAGTATTTATAAAAGATTGGAGACTTGATTAAAATGATTTATTTGAAAAATTAAATACTATATAACCTATTTCCTAAAGGTGACCGTTTCAACCAATTCATCTAAAAGATGGACAACAAATGTAAAGGTAAGAACATCCTAAATCTCATCCACTTTGCACAATAGATGAGCTAGTAAGATGCAAAAATTTGGCGGCATAAACTAACATATGGATTGCCTCTCAAAGATTAACGTAATGCATATAAAAATCAAACCTACAAAGACTCAAACAACAAATATTTTTATATTATCCTTATGAAAACAGAAACATTCAAATGGAGAGAAACTAGTCTAGTACTACTCACAGGAATGGATCTAAACTTTTTTAATATTCCTAAAAGAATATCCCTATGCCAACTGGCTTCCATGGTCCTTTTATTCTAACTGCTGACAGAGCATTCGTTCTATTCTGCAAATTAAGGGAGTCATTACAGTAATACTTATGCATGCTGGAAAACGTTGATATACGAAAATCGTGCAAGCAATATCTTACAAGTGATGATCCTAATTGATAAGTAACAAGAATCCAACATTCACAGGTATCAAATGCAACAATTTAGAAAACATAGAGACTATGAAGCATTATGCTTTCTATATGTTTATTCATGAATTAGGCTCTGCTTAACTTTTACGCCGCAAGAGAAAACACATGATAACACCCCAAGTAGCTCGACATTTCCTGGTTTTCACCATTTTAAATGGCATCCAGAGACCTATTGAAATTGTGTGGTGCTGTTGATGAATGGAAAAAAGGACAAGGAACCGTGGGCGCAAGTTAAAAGTTCTTAGAGACTCACTTTTTGAATTTCCCATAACTAAAGATCAAAAGAAAATACTGATAGTTACATCTAGGAACCTGATAGACAATGCATGGTCTTCAACTCGAACCATGCCAGTAAAATTTAATCGTGTGCTATGTACACTTTACGATTTCGAGGTTTTACTACAATTAATAAACATTCAGTGGAATTCGAACAACTAAAAATAGCCAAGAAAATGAAATAAAAACAGAAACACATGGAAATCAAATCCACAAAACTATGGTGAATTACATGATCCGAGCAACGTTGGAACCATGGGCTACCCTCACATCCCTAATGGTCATTCGAGCCTTCGTCTCCTCCCAACTCTTCAGTTCACAGCTGAATATGAGTGTATTAATATATGTGCAGTCCATGCATGATGTACTGTACTGTAGTATTATTGGAGATTAATAGAGTTATTCCCTGCTTGAGAGTGGATGTAGGCAATTTCCAAACCACTATAAACTTGTGTCTTTGATTTTATTCTTTGTTTTCTGTTTTATTCCATTTCTCCACTCGTTTCAATATTTACAATTAGTATCAGAGCTTTGGTGGAAAAGTTGAAGAATTTTCAAAAATGGACATAGCAGCTTTGGATGATTGGGCCCTAGTTCTCATGTCTTGGTTCTGTGGCTCTGGAGAATTTTATAATGAAGCTGTTCATCCTATTGAAGATTCGCCATCATTTGATTTCCAGGCTGCTCAAATGAAGTTTCTGGATGAATTAGATGTTGAAACTGAATTTGTTATGGAAGATTTCATAGGCCTATTGGAATCAGGTAGTGATTGCAGAAGAGGAGTTGGTGGGGCTCTTGAGTATTGGTTTGAAGATAGGGTGCCTCAGGTAGATCATTGGGCGACATAGAAGAAGAAAGTTTTGTTTGCTGAGACTGTTGGGATGTGAAGCCCAATGGTCATTCGACCCTTTGTCTCCTCCCAACTCTTCAGTTCACAGTTGAATATGAGTGTATTAATATATGTGCAGTCCATGCATGATGTACTGTAGTATTATTGGAGATTAATAGAGTTATTCCTTTCTTGAGAGTGGATGTAGGCAATTACCAAACCACTATAAACTTGTGTCTTTGATTTTATTCTTTATTTTCTATTTTATTCCATTTCTCCTCTCGTTTTAATATTTACACTCTTCAGTCTCCCTTTTCTAGAAGATGTATTCTGACCACTTGATCATGGAATGTGAAGTTCACTCATGTTGATTATAAAAATCAGGATGAATTTGATGTATCAACTTGCTACCTTCTTCAAAGTGACTAGATTTAAAAAAACTAAAACTGTTATGACCAGAGCACTCAACATTACTTTCACCAGTTTTTTCAAGGTAAAGATCTGAAGAGCATTGAACAAGGACCCATGACAACACTAAAAGGAGACTATCCTCCAGTGTCGGTGTACGAAACACAATTCTAAAATTGAGCAGAGATTGAGATACAAATTCACAAATATTGCTAAATCAGATAGTCTTCATTCAAATGACTAAAAATTACACCTACAGACCTACGGTTTATGTAAACCATATTCTATAATCTGACATTTTCTAGGAATAGACATGGTGAGTTGATGGTATACATGATAGTGCTAATGCTAGCGACACTAAGGGAGCCTTTGTCGAATAGGAGAGAAGGATCAAGAAAACGATGGTAAAATTGACAAGGGAAAAGGCTGGCTTGTTGGATGCGAAAGATTTGAGAACTCACAGTTCTTTAAAGAGATAAGATTTATTCTCCATAAAAACATTAAAATTTTAAGAATTAGAGATGAATCTGATGGGTTTGATAAGACAATAATTCTACGCCACCAAGAGTTCTGAAGTGGTTCACAATTGATGAAACAGGTCACACTATTATCCCTAGGATCTAAGCGAGAGGAAAATAAATACCAACAAGAAGAATCAAACTCCACGAAATCACCTACTAACTATGACATTTAGAAAAAAAAAATAAAGGAATGAATAATTTTTTTGATAAGATCACCGTCCTCCCAAGGCTGACTGGCTTAAGCTTTAACTTTGATGGTTCAACCAAATATGACCTGGGTTGGGGTGGAGGTGGGGTCATCCGTGATGATAATGGGAAAATGATTCTGGCATATTCAATAAATCTTGGCGTCTAATCTTCTAGTTTTGCTGAGGTGGGGGCAGTGCTCTACGATATTCGAATTGCCATGAATGCTGGATTTTCCAACCTGTACATCAAGGGAAACTCCAAAAACACCAAGCTTTTGTTTCACGAGGAAGGCTAAAGCCTGTTGCTCCCTCTGGGACCTATCCTATCAACTCACAATCTCATGATTTATCTTGGGAATAGTATATCTTTTCACGTGTTTAGAAATGGAAACAAAGTAGCAGATGCACTAGCTAACCTTGGTGTTTTTACTTGAAATTTAGTTATCTAGGATAATATCTCTCATATCCTCGGGAATGTTTGTGAATTAATTAAAAATGATGTCAAATTAATATAAAAAATAGATTGAGCTAGATCTTCTGTCAACTCCCTTTTTTATTTTCCATAATTTATAATTGTAGTAAATTAACCTCTCTAAGTAGTCTTTTCTCAAGACTTTTTATTCTTGTCTCTGGTATTATTCTTGACATTTCTACATAACTATTTCTCTTGTCTAGTTGTCTGCAAATTTTTCCATGGGGGGTGAGCTGGTCCAGGATGAACCCGCCAATTGTGAGATGTGGAAGTAGGATGAGGAGATTTGGTCTATTATTCAATGAGGTAAGCTATCCTCATTCGTGGAGGGCATGAAAGGGCATGGCCACAAACTATCTATTGAGTTTGCTAACTCCTGGAAGAATGTCATCGTCACCATTGGTGGGTGCTCCTTTATTGTGAACACCAAGTTGATTGCGGAGATGATGGGACTTTTGTTGGACGGTGCTTGCATCCATCAAAGCCTGAAGGGTACTACCAAAACAATATGGAGAGGTTTTTGAAAGATGGGAAAAAGTTAGAAGACTTCAAAATAGATACAATAGGGCCAAACTTCTTGGGGTGTGGAGAAAAATGGTTGAGGTGCTGATGAGGTACATCACATTAGATGCCCGTTTCTGTCATTTTCATGCCCATCTCTTTCCCATGCTTAACCATTTCCACTATAGTTACAAAGTGAATTTCACTTTCTAGATTTTTTCATTGCTTGTAAAGTGCATTAAGAATGTCGAGGGTAAAAGTAAAATTCTCCCCATTCATCAAGGCTTAATTTTTTTCCTCTTCCATTATCAAGTCGCTTTGTTGCCCTCCTTGACCACTGTCAAAAGGGACTATTTGGTCATTCAAAATCCCACCAACCCCCCTGAGGGCCCCAATTCCACTTTCACCCTAGATGAAACCTCATTCACCACTTGTCGCATCACCCATGCCTACAGAAAAACCCCTACTAATGATGAAACCCCTCTCAACCCTATTAAAAGTGTGTCCTTCCCCACAACTACTTCTATTTCCACTTTTATCTCTAATAATTTAGATAACTTGGATGATGAGTCTTGGAATCCTACCCTTGGAAAATGTCTTGCGCAATCACCTACTCATGCAGAAGTGTCTGTTGTCCCCAACACCCCTCCTATCATTAACCCTTCTAGCCCCCATCTGAACTCTTCATTAATCTGGATGGGTCCTCTACTGACCCCAATGTGGGAAATGATAATTGTGCTTCTTGTGATGCCCTTGAAAAATAAAAATTAAATTTGATGACTATCAATTTCTAGAATGACATCCTCAAGTTGCTTCTAGGTCAACTTATTATTGCTAAGAAAAATCCAAGTGTTGGAAAATAAGGTGCTTGACCAGCAGGCTTCATGGTTAGGTGAGGTCGAGAACAAGGGGAATTGGGATATGCTTTCCTCCCTTTCTAAGTCATTTGATTGATGGGCTAATTGGGACAAGGAGGCAGATGAGCTTAGGGCCCTTGTGGGCATGGAGGAGGAGAAAATGAAATTGGAGAAGGAGATTACTACTATTCAACACAACTAGGACAAAACTATGCAATGTCTCCAAGAGATTACTGATTACAATAAGGAGACTATGAATAATATCAATATGACCATCCAAGTTTTTCAACAAGAAATTAGGAACAGTCATGGTAAAAGGGTGGTTGAGGGTGATCTTGATGATAACCACATAGAAAAAAGGTAAGGTGGTGGGTAGTTTGGCTCAAGATACTACCATGGAGACCCAAGCTATTCACAAGGGACCCTTGCCATTCGAGGAGAAGCTCCACTTCTTGGCTAAGGAGTGGCATGCAATTAGTGGTTTTAGGCTTTTGGGAGATTGGTAACTATTTCGATCCCCTGCTGGTTTTTCTTTTTCTGCTATTTTTGCTATTTTTGTTGGTCGGTTAGTCTGTTTTTTTTTGTTTTTCTTTCTAGACATTTCATTTCTCATGAGCCCCTCATTTAGCCTTGATGGTTTTTTTGTAAAAGGGTATGGGCCCTTCCCATCTTAATCTAATAAAAAAATTATAAGATCGCAATATTTTTTTAAAGTTTGCATACAAGTTGCAAACATTAAATGAGGTCTGAGAGCACCATATAAAGTTCCAATGTTCACACCAAAACCATAATCATGTTGTCGTGGTCATTCTTGATCTTTTTACATTCTCCAACCATAACACATTTTGTGCTCCTTCACCTTCCCTGTGTGATGGTTAATGAAGTATTATTCTTCTTCCTTGACATTCTTTACTCATCTGCAACCCTTGGCCCAACACACACTCTCCCTCTAATATCTCCCCCCACAAAAAAATCATATGAGGCTTGAATTTTCTGTCCACCATATGGTTAGTGGAGTGTAATTACATGCTCTCCCCTCAATTTTCATGGCCTTCCTATATATTTTTGGGCTTGCATTCACATAGGATCTTAAAAAAACATATTCACCATAGGTACATAAAAAACCAAAGCCATAAATATTGCTAAACTCTTGATGAATAAAACATTTCTTTCAAATTGAATTCAAGCCCACCTTAAGGCAATGCCAATGTAAATCTTTTCATGGTCATTTCAATGCATCAAAAAAGATCCTTTATTTAAATATTTCCAAGAAAAATAGTTACACATGCAAAATTATCTCTCTCTCCCTCTCTCCTCATTTTAGTGATGAACTTTACATGCAAAATTTAATTTCCATGATTTTTATTTAGTTTTCATTTTAACTTATTTTCTTTCAATTTTTAATTTATTATTTTCTTCCGAATAATGCTCGAGCACTTTTAAAATAAATCTTATTCATTTAATTTTCTTATTTCCTTTAATTAAATTTATTTATTTAATTTTTATTAATAATTCATCCTCTTTATAGTTTTGATAACTATATAATAATAATATATTATTATTACCTCTAAAAATTTCAAAGAAGATCTATTCAATTCTTCTTTAATAAAATTAACTTTTGAAAATAAGAAATCATAATGCACAATAATGAAATTTTATCAATACTGTGCGAGAAAAAAATTAGTTTCAATTTAATATTGATCTTGCAATTAGGAATTTAATCTATTTGTATAATTTATTAATAATTAAGTTATCCGCAAAAATAGGACATGACACTCTGCAAGTTTAGTTCATGTGTTGGAGTTCACTAGTTGTGCAACTAGTTGCACAAGATGAAAGTTCGTTGTTTAAGATGGTTATGATAATGTTGCAGTGTAGTATGTTGATGTTGGAATATTCTAGTACATTGTATGGTATTGTCACATGGTCTGTAGGGTATTTTTTGACCTAGTGAAGTGTGAAGCTGATTGCTTGTTAACATTAATTTAGGTTTAGTCAACCTAGCATGTTAGTGCTATGTGTATAAGTGCTTCGTGAACTGTGGATGGATAGCGAAGTGTGTTGATATAGATTTAGGTCCTAGTTAACCCTTGGTGTGGTTCACCTTCACTTCTTTCCACCATGGAGGTGTTTGGTGATGACCTATTTGGTGTTGCATGTTTGTGGTGCATATATTTCATTGAGGCCAACCTTATAAAATTGTTTTAGGTCACAAATGGTATAAATGTAAGATGAATTGTTGGAGATGTGTGTGGATTAGAGATGTGTGTGTTATGATGAAAATATGGTCAAGTGTAGTGATCTAAGTTTGAGCTTAAATTCCTATGACTCTAGATGTAGTGAGCAGAAGTTGTCTACATTTTTAGTGTACCTGAAGTTGTTGGAGGTTGTGAGCCAAAGGTTGCTGATGGTGTAGAGTTGTAGTGGTGGATTTTTAGTATTGCTTTGAGATAGTGAATCTCTCTATAAAAAATTCTTCTATCTTCTTTCTTCTAGACAATGAGTCGTGCAGTGATCCATTCTTCTTTTCTAGGCAGTGAACCCTTCTAGTAGTGAGCCTATTGTATTTGATGTTGTTATTTATATATGTGTGAGTTAATCCTCATCATTGTTTTTTCCTGATCAAGGTTTTCCACGTAAATTTGGTGTTCTATTGCATGTGGTTTTTGTTGTGTTTCTATTCCATATATTTACATTTTTCTAATGCTTAATAGGAGTTTAAAGGTTGATACGGGTTTGAAAGCTAACGAGGGATTGAATGTTTTAATTTACAATTGATTGACCCCCCCTCTCAGTTTTCCTATGTGTCTAACAATTAGAATCAGAGCATAGTTCCTTAGAAGAATTTTAAACTCTCGAGGTAGATCTGGATGGTGCACAAGAAGGGTGTCAAATCTCCTATGTTTAATGGAATGAATTATGCTTACTAGAAAGCCAAGATGGAAGCCTTTCTTATCTCCCTATGGTTTGGAGTTTGTAAATAAGTTGAAATTGGATATACTAATGGTTTGAAAATTGATGATGAGGTCAAGGATTATGAGAATAATGGAAAAGCAATAAATTCTATCTTGAGTGGTCTATCTGATTCAAAACTTGGAAAGGTGATAAGACTTACAACTACTAAAGATGTCTAAACAAAGTTGGAGAGCATTTATGAAGGAGATGTTAAGGTCAAGAAAGGAAAGATACAAACATACAAATCAAATTTTAAACCTTGAGGATGTCATAAGATGAAGATATTACAACCTATATGCTTATAGTAGATGAAGTTGTCAATGACATCAATGGTCTTGGTGGAAAGCTAGAAGAAAGTGAAGTTATGAAAAAGGTATTAAGAACTCTTCCTAAATCTTATAGTTCTAAAGTTTTTTCTATTGAGGAAGCTCAAAATTTGAATCAATATTGTAGAGATCAAATGTTTGGTGCTTTTATTTCTTTTGAATTGAGAGAATTTGGTAAAGATGCTACAAGTAAACAAATTGCTTTTAAAGTCAACAAGAAAGAGAAGGATGATGAATCAAATCTGGATGATCTTGATGAGGTGGAAGCAAAATTTGTAAGGATATTACAAAAGGGAATTGAAAAATAAAGAGGTAAGTTACCTTTCAAATGTTTCAATTATGGGAAGATAGCCCATTATGTTTCCAAATGTCCAGTCAAAGCTGCAAATGGAAAACATAAGGATCATAAAGGTAAATTTGTCAAAAAGATTTATTAGTGTTGTCACAGAGATTGTACTTAGACGCTAAGTTTATATGCTCAACAATCTCATGAGACATGCAAAAATCTTCAAGCCTGTGGTTATGCTCATAATGAAGATGAATCTTTGGATTACGGGCTAACTCCCTTATGATTTTCTAATGAATAAATGATTTCTTGAAGGAAAAGGGACTTGAAAAGCTTTAAAATAATACATAAAATAAAATTTAAAGTATGGTGATGCACCTAAATGGAAATAATGATAAAACTTGTAGACTGATTCACAACTACTCTCAGAAAAAAATTGTTTACATAGTTCAAAAATGACTACAAAAATGTTTCCAAAGAAGGCCAAACAACTTGTCTTTTTAAAAGGAAAATAAATTTTCACAACTTGAAGAACAAAATGGATATAAACACAACCCAAGACTTGTGATGTGATTTACAATTATGAACAAGAAAAAACTAGAAGTTTTGATGGCTAAAACACAATAATTTCATCAAATCATTCACAAAGACACTTTGCATAATTTTGAAGACACAAAATTGATAAATTCTAAATGAAAATAGTAGGAAAATACTGCATAAAGACAAATGACATGAACCTATAGTCTATTTCTCTATATTAATAATTGTAAAAATTGAGTTACAAGATCAACTTCTTTGTGCAGAATGCAAAGGAAAAGAAGCAAGAATTGAGGGAAAAGACTGAGTCTTTTCTAATATATACAATAGATGGCTTTAAAGAGACAAGAGGTGGAACTAGCAGCGAACTGAAAGTGAAAAATATCTCCAAATATCTCTCCCATAAGCAAAGCTGAAAATCCATGAAAAGGGGAGTTAGAATTGATGTAATTTGGGCTCAAACAATTGCAAGCTTAGTTTACATGATAGTTGGCCCAAAAAAAACTCCCCAAAAGGCTCCACTAACTGAAAATGAAACTTTGAAACCCTATTGAACTCCACTCCTGATATTGCATGATTTGAAGTGAAGTTAATCAATCTTCAACTATCCCTTTTGAATATATCTTGGAGGCAACACATGTTTATCTTGCATTTACTTAACACTTAATAAAGTGGTTTGTAACACACCACTTTAATAAATGTTTCTACATTCTTGGTTCAATGCAAATAAAAGCATTGATACACTTGTGCTTTAAAAAAAAACAAAATGCATAAGTCATGTTTCATATTCCTAATACAAAGGGGAATAGATTTGTCACAAATGTTTAAAAAATAAAGGAAAATATCCTTAGTGAAAGTCAACCACGGTTTAGGGTTGAAACCCTAAAGGATCCCGCAACCAAACACTTCTCCCTCATTTCCATTTCACTTGTGTTTTTTCATCTCACTCTGTTTTCTTGAGTGCCACCATGGTTTTGAGGTTATCTGGAGCACTTGTGAGATTTGTGAGGCATTTTTCTCTATTGATAAGTGCTTGAGTCTTCTTCAAGGCCTTGAGGTAAGTTTTCTCTGTGTTTTCACTTCTTATGAGAAGAGACACCTCTTTTTGCATTTCAAAAACTTGACAACAAAATAAGAAGTCAGTTCTTTTTTGTTTTGAAAAACTTGAGATAAAAACCTGTGTTTACAAGCTACAACCTTATGTGTTTGCTTCCATTCTGGTTTAATGTCGAGGTTTTCAAATTTTTGTAGGCTGCAAATTATATCTATATTTGAGGGTTCAAAAAACCCTAGGTCATGGCTCCGTTCTCTGTTGTATATATTCTTGGGCTATGAAATATATTTTTTGGTTTTTATTACTCCATTCTATTGTAAAATCCTGCGAGGACTTTTCTCTATTTTTTGTAGGTACTTTGGAGGGTTTTCACAAAAACCTTGAAAACTCTCCTTTGAACTTCTCCACCATAGATCTTTAGACTATAAACATAATACTCTCTTGAGCTATCTGAATACCCTATACATTCACAATGAAATGACACTGTTTGCTCATGAACCTGTCATTCTGCATTAAATTCTATAGTTTATGCTTGACCTTGCCATGCATTTTTTTATTATATGATTACTTTTTCCACTCTTTTGATATGGCAGGCCTATAGGTGCTTGTCTTTGTTTTCATGACTAGAAATTTGGATCTCTAAGAATGTTATATTATTTCTCCTTTGCATCATTTTCTAGTTGAAAGACTATATGACAGCCATACTGAAAGAGGATTGTCTTCAACATTGGAGGAATATCATTTTGTTGAATGATACTTTGTGATGGAAACCTAAAACTATCTTGGGACCTTTGATAACACAAAGAAAACTTACCTTATGGGCTTGGAGAATATTTGAGCTCTTAGTATCAGAAAAACCTGCCTCATAGATCTCACAAGTGCTCTAGATAACCTCAAAACCATGGTAGTGCTCAAGAGAACAAAGTGAGATGAAAAAAAACAAGTGAAATGGAAATGAGGGAGAAGTGTTTGGCTGCGAGCTCTTGTAGGGTTTCAACCCTAAACTTTGGTCGACTTTCACTAAGGATTTTTTTCCTTTATTTTTTAAACATTTGTGACAAATCTATTCCCCTTTGTATTAGGAATATGAAACATGACATGCATTTTGTTTTTATTAAAAAGAAAAAGTGTATCAATGCTTTGTTTTGCATCAAACCAAGAATGTAGAAACATTTATTAAAGTGGTGTGTTACAAACCACTTTATTAAGTGTTAATTAAATGCAAGATAAACATGTGTTTCCTCCAAGATATAATCAAAAGGGATAGTCGAAGATTGATTAACTTTGCTTCAAATCATGCAATATCAGGAGTGGAGTTCAACAAGGGTTTCAAAGTCTCATTTTTAGTTAGTGGAGGCTTTTGGGGAGCCTTTTTGGGTCGACTATCATGCAGAATGAGTTTGCAACTAGGTAAAAGCACAAACCTTTGTCACTTTTTATAAAGGAATTGTGCAATAACAAAAAAAAATTCTAAACTTCAACCACATCAAAGTGGTATTTATGTTTTGAATTTCAAAATCATGTAAACTAATGAAATGTAGAACTTTTGATGAAGTTTATTACTGGAATTTTTAATTTAAAAAAAAAAATTATTTTCATTACTTTTTAACCAATTTAAGAACAGATTTTGGAATGCTGAAAATTTTAGAAAAAAGTGACTTCACGGGTTGTCAAGAAATAAATTAAAAAAGCTTCATTTCTCCCTAATGTTTTCTTATCCAAATAGGTAGCTTCAATATCTTGTGCATGGAAAAAGGAAAATCAAATTTTGATGTATATTTTTCTTGTAATAATGTTTTAAAGTCAAACTTGTTAGAATTCAACAATTTTCATGGGCCATCAACTATTGTCTATTTTTTTAATCATTTAAAAAAAAAAAACTATACCCTTTTGAAGAAGACTCTCTCCTCTTGTGCCCCATATATTTTTTTAAAAATTTTAATGTGTTTTAATACTTTTTTATTTTATTTCAAATCAACCTCTTTTTTAACTTTAACAACCTACTTGCATTATTTAAAAATAAAATATATTAAAACTAATCAAAATATTAAAAAATACATATTTGGATTCACCCTTTTGAGCTCTACAAATAGGTATTTTTTTTTTTTGCAAAAAATCATTTGATCAAGAAATACTTAGTTGAAGTTGAAAGTTTCAAAAAATTCTAAAAAAAACTTAGTTGGCTGCCAATTAGGATGCCACATAAACAATTTCGGTAGAAAGGGTTTCACCCTAAACCCTTTCTATGGAAACCTTGCACATTAAAAAATCCAAATTTGAAAGTGGGAAAAGGAATTTTCTTTTTTTTTTGGGATTCTGGTGAAACTTATTTAGCCGAAACCCTGTGTGCCATGTATAGGCCACATGGTTTCGGTCGAAACCTATTTGGTCAAAACTTTTCCAGTCAAAATTATTTTGGTTGGAACTATTTACTTGGCCGAAAGTGTAACACAACTTTGTGCTTTTACCCAATTGTTTGAGCCCAATTTACATCAGTTCTAACTCCCTTTCAATGGATTTTTATCTTGGCTCGTCGGAGAGATATTTAGAGATATTTTTCACTTTCAGTTAGATTCTAGTTCCACCTCTTGGCTCTTTGAATCCATCTATTGTATATATTGGAAAATATAGTCTTTATCCTCAGTTCTTGCTTCTTTTCCTTTGCATTCTACAAAGAGAAGTTGATCTTGTAACTCGATTTTTACAGTTATTAATATAGAGAAACATATTACAAGTTTCATGTTATTTGTCTTTATGTAGTATTTTCCTACTATTTTCATTTCTGATTTAACAATTTTTCCTCTTAAAAAATTATGAAAAGTGTCTTTGTGAATGATTTGATGAAATTATTATGTTTTAGTCATCAAAACCTCTAGTTTTGTCTTGTTTATAATTGTGCATCACATCATAGGTCTTAGGTTGTGCTTATATCCATTTTTCCCTTCAAGTTGTGAAAATCTATTTTCCTTTTGAAAAGACAAGCTGTTTGGCCTTCTTTGGAAACATTTTTGTGGTCATTTATGAACTGTGTAAATAGTTTTTTCTGAGAGTAGTTGTGAATCACTCTACAAGTTTTATCATCATTTCCATTTAGGTGCATCACCATAATTTAAATTTCAATTTATGCATTCTTTTCAATGTTTTTCTTCCCTTTTCCTTCAAGAAATCATTTATTCATTAGAAAATCATAAGGGAGCCAACCCATAATCTAGAGTTTCATCTTCAATATGAGCATACCCATAGGCTCGAAGATGTTTCCATGTTTCACGAGATTGTTGGGCATATAAACTTAGCATCTAGATACAATCTCTGTGACAACAATTAGGTTAAAGAAAACAATGGTGTATTTAATGACGAGGAATCAAACTATCTTGATGATGATAGTGATGAATGCTTGTTCATGGCTTTAAATGTTTGAACTAATTCTACTAATCATAAAAGATGTGTGAAGGAAAGTGGTTTGGAAATAGGTCACAATACTTAAGGAACTATGGTGATTGATTTTCATGCAAGAGAGGAGAGAAACTACTAGATAATTGATAGTGGATGCTCAAATCATATGATAGGTGATAAGAGTAAATTTTTAAATTGTAGAAGTATGAAATGGTGGTCTTGTTAAGTTTTGTGGTGATAAATATGCTAAGATCTATGGAAAAGGTTCAATTAGTTTTGATGAAAATCATAAGACATATGATGTTCTTTATGTCAAGGGTCTCCGACATAATATTCTTAGTGTAGGAAAAGTATGTACTAGAGGATATAATTTGGCGTTTCAAGATGATGGTTGTGAAATTAGAAAAAGAAGCTCTAAAACTCTAGTTGCTATAGGAACAAGGAAAGAAGGTAATGTTTATAAACTCAAAGGTGGTTGTGTTAATTTTTTTAAGTCTAAAATCAATGAGTTGGATATGGCATAAAAGAATGGGTCACATCAATTTTGATAGCCTAGTAAAAATTATTGAATGAACAAGACAACTAAGAGGGGGGTTAGTTGTATCTTATCAAAACATTGAAACCCTCGTTAACATTCAGATCCACATGCATTGATTAAACCCTTAATATGTTATGATGAATTAGCATGAAAGGAAAATAATATAAACTGAAACAACTTTAACACCATGCACAAGAGAACAGTAGGTTTATGTGGACAACCCAAGGAGGGAAAAACCATGGTGCGGATTAGCTTAGAATATAAGTAATTGCAAAACTACATATAAGGGCTCACTACCAGAATAGGACACACTATCTAGAAAGGATCACAGCCTGGGATCACTGCTAGAGTAGAAAAAGAAGATAGAGAAGGAAGATTACATAAGAAAATGATCTCAATACAATAGAGATTCCACCACAATAGCTCCAACACCTTCATAGTCTGTTTAAATGATTGTAAACACCTTCTACTCACTACATGTGGTAATCCAACACTTAAAATCTTGCACTTCTCTGCTCAATTTCACACCTTACAACTCTGATATTCACATCATTCATATCAAACACTTTTCACTTTCATCTATCTTATCCTCCTTAACAATTCAACTAATATTTATACTGTCTTCAACCTTGAAACTCTTTCCAAGGTTGAAAATCCACCTAAAACATGCAAATTCAAATTAGGTTGGTGCCAAAAAAATTCTGTGGCAGATAGAAGTGAATGCAAACCACATCAAAACTTAATTGGGACCCAAATAAGCAACATCACTTAACCATATACACTACCATTAAAAATATTTATCCTTCGCATGTAGCACGTAAACATTAGGTCAACCATTACCCATGCAAACACCGTTAAAAGTTTTACATGCTTTCTCAAACCCAAAGATGACTTGTGAACCACACACCATGATTCTAGACAAGCTAGAACAATCCATGAAACACCCAAGATCCAAAAAACTCCATCACAACAACTTCCATTTGAAGAATGTACAAACCCAGTACACTTAGATAACTTTTCCATACATTGTTACTTGAAATACTATCTTTCAAAGTACCAAACCTCAAATCCTCTTGGCTAAGGTAAAATACCAACACAATCAACACACCTTCAGAATCACAAGACCTAAAGCACAACTATGGAGAAAAGTGGAGAAAAATAATTTCTCCCAAACACCTCTACAATGCACAGTCACACATTGTTGAACACAACTTCTGTATGAAAATCCAATATACCATCTCTTGAATATAAAATTTTGAACACCTCTAACCAACATTTCTGAATCACATAGGTAGATCTTCAACCTAGAAGAAATGTAGAGAAAAACTAGAACATCTCTATGTTTAACCCAAAACAACACTGTAACACACTATTTCCTCTTTTTATCAAATTTTCTCAAAAGCACTTGGAAACCAAGAACCAAAGACACATCCATATCATCTTCAACACTACTAAATTCATATATAGAAGCTTATTAAAAATAACAATAGAGGTTAACACCAGTAGCTTAACCAATGACAACATAATGCAACAAATCAAAACATTCACAACACCAACTATTCATTTTCAACATCAATCTTCCTTCAACAGATAGAGTTGACATTCATGACAATACAAGCTTGTTGACACAATGACAACACCAATCTGCATATACTTGCAACAATCTCCCCCTTTGTCATTGATGGAAACACATGATGTGGAAAACCATCAAAGACACAACTTTGAACATACTTGTTTCCTTTTCTCTTTTAATTTTTACTCACACTCCCCCTTACATAAATCTTTCTTCAACTAAATTTCTCTTTCATATGTTTCTCTCTCTTAGATTTTTTTCACTTGACTCTCTTCCTTATGATATTCTCTTCCTAACAAGTTGTTCCTTTTTCTCATAATTATTCTACCCCTTTGACATTAATGGAAAATAACAAAAGGTTTTTCATTATTCTCCCCCTTTGACATTACACAACTACTCTACAACACTTTTCCATTTTTCTCTAAATACTCCCCCTTAGGAGAACACACCCATATACAACAATCTACAATACCACTACCTAATCCCCTAGAGAGGTAGCCACTAATATTAGTCTAGAATAAAAGAATAGATCTAGGGATCCATTGGACTGATCCATCTCCTTATGCATCTAGTTCAAAGGAGGGGAAATAACCAATGAATTCTCTTGGAGATACTCAAAAGTATCCTTAGGAAGAGCCTTAGTGAATATGATAGAAATTTGATCCTTTGTACCTGTACACACTCAAGCTTCACTTCATTCTCCACAACCTTCTCTCTTAGAAAGTGATATCTGATTGAAATATGTTTTATCCTTAAATGCATCATTGAATTCTTTGAAATGTTTATTGCACTTGTATTATCACAAAATATAGAAATAGGCTCACATACACCACTTTAATATCTTTCAATTTTACCCCATCCATAACACTTGTGTGTAGCAAGATGCTACTGCAATGTACTTAGTGTCTATAGTAGATAAAGGAACCAAATCTTGTTTCTTACTTAGCCATGATACCAATCTACATCCAAGAAAGAATGCACCATGACTTGTAATTTTTCTATCATCCACACAACCAACCTAATCTATATATATGTATGAGAGAAATAGGAAATTAGTATCCATTGGGTACCACAAGCCATGATACATAGTACCCTTTAAATATCTAAATATTATTTTCATTGCTACAAAATGTGACTCTCTAGGATCTTCTTGAAATCTAGCCACAAGAAAAATTGGATGCATGGTATCTAGTCTAGTAGTAGTTAGATATAGTAGTCCACCAATCATATATCTATACTTTCTCTAATTAGCCTTAGGGGATTCATCATTCTTGCTCAATTTGTAACCAATAACCATAGGAATAGATACTAGTTTGGAGTCTTCCATTCCAAAATTCTTCAACATCTCTTTGACATAATTTGATTGTGAAATGAATATGCCTTTGTGTGTTTGATTTATTTTTATCCAAAAGAGGAAATTCATCTCCCCAAACATAGACATCTCAAACTCTTTTTGCATCTCTTCTGCAAACTTCTTGCACATGGTTTCATTGCCTCCAAAAATTATGTCATCAACATATACAACTATAATCAAGATTTTATCTTTTCTAACTTTGAAATAAAGGTTAATATCTACTGTACCTTTATTGAATCCTTCTGTATCAAGTAATTATCCAACCTTGCATACCAAGCTCTAGGAGCTTGCTTCAATCCATACAATTCTTTCTTCATTCTACAAACCATATAGGTTTATCTGATAGTTGAAATCCTTTTGGTTGTTCCATGTATAATTCTTCTTCCAACTCCCCATTAGGGAAAGTAGAATTCACATCCATTTGATAAAATTTGAAATCCTTATGTGTTGTAAATTCTGCATTCTCCTTCAGTTTGTTTCTAAACACCCACTTCTAGATCCAATTATGTTTTTGTTTTTTGGCCTTGTGAGAATTTCCCAAGTCTGATTCTTCTCAATCTACATAAGTTCCTCTTCCATAGCTTTCATCCAATAATCATCCTTGCATGCCTCAATCACCATTTTAGGTTCAACTATAGAAAGTTGACATGAGTTTACCTCTTCTTCAGTAGCTTTCCTTCTTGTCACTACACCTTTTCATTTGTCTCAAATGATCTATTCTTCAAAATAATTTCTCTTCACATACTTGTGGATTCTAGGGGTCTTTTCTGGAGCTTTTCCCTCTTCATCTTATACTTCATCTTCCTTAGCTTTTTCTTCTTCTCTGTAAGAAGTTTCATCTAATTCATATTCATCTATTATCACTAAATTCTGAAAACCTTCATCAAATTTGACACTTACACTCTGAATAATCTTTCTCAATATTTTGTTGTAACACTTGTAATATTTTTCTTAGGTGTGGTGGCACTCTTGTTGGGAAATTAGACAAATCACTGTGCTGAGGTAGAGGCTACGTTTATAAGTATTAATTATGCTATGGATAGGAGTTACCCTAAACTATGTGTGAAAGGTGACTGATAAACATCATTAATTATCTATGTGGCACCCATAAGCCTAGCTGAAATGATGATCAATTAATAAAGGATGCTATAATCATGTTAAGATCTTGTGAAGAAACTTGTGTTTCTCACATTTACCAAGAAGCTAATTCATTGGTAGATTTTTTTTCCAATGAAGTTGTTAGGCTTAATGAGTATTGAGCATGGGAGGAAGGCTCTCTCCTTCTCGAGGAAGCTAGGATCTTAATGAGAAATGATGGTTTTGGCTAAGCTTATGTTGTGGCGACATTTAACCATGAGTACCAACTCTCCACTCACACACTTTTTTGGTATCATTTAGCTTGTTGGCTTTCAGATGAATACTAATTTCTACAATTTTTTGCTTTTGGCCTTTGTGAATATGGGAGGCGATAGAAGCAAAATTGAGCCTCATTCTTTTGTGGGTCTGAGAAAGAAGAAGAAAATTTGGAAGATTCTTCATGATGGAAATTTTACACCATTCGTTGAAAGATTGCATGGTCACGACCCAAATGCTTTGACAAAGTTTGTTTCTTGTTGGCACAATCGTAAACTCAAGATAAAGGGCTTGGTGGTAGATATCAATGAGGAGCTGATTGCTATTGTGACTGGGTTTCCTATGGTTGGCTGTAAATTCTACAAAGACAAGAAGAGTAATGACGAGGAAATGGCTCAATTTTTCAAAGATAATGAAAGGAAAAAACTTATCAAGATGGAGAGATAGGTCTATGAGAAGATGTCCCTTAATATGATGCGGGTGAATATTACAGAAGTAATAATGCGATATGCGACTTTGGAAGGTAGATTCACTGCAATCCTCGACCATCATTTTACTCTTTTAAACTATTTTAGGCATAGTTTGTTTATTTCCTTTCCATTTTTCTCTTTTCTTCCATGGAAGTCTTTGTGTATGCACACTAAAAAAATAGGAGGGATCCAATCCTTCATGAAGGTCTCATTCTGTTAATTATGGAGCATGTTAAAACCCTTATCCCAATCTCTTCAATTAAAGGCAAGGAGAAGATTCCTAGTGAGGTTTCTAGCTCATCTAGCTCAGAGACTAGTGTAGTAGAGGAAGAGGAGTGAAATGATGATGATGAGGAAGGGACCTTGTCCCCTGTGGCTACCTCCTCAAAAAAGAGGAAGAAAGGTAACCCTAAAAGCAAATAGATAGCTAAGCATCTTATCTTGAATGTGTCGAGGTCCTAGTCTAATGGTGAGGATATAGAGGTGGGCTCTAGGGATTCTACTCCTAGAGATGAAGCTATGGACGTTGGATAGGGTGATATGGAGGTTGGTGGTAAGGAGGAGGGGTTTCAAGAAAATGTGGTGTTAACAGAAGCCATGGAGAAGCCTAGAAGGGCTTCTGCGTGTATAGAAAAGATTAAGAGCCAAGCCTTGAAATATATGGTTAACCATTCCATGGTGCTTTATGAAGACAAGGTTCTAGAGGAGAAGGTAGTAGAAATTGACGAATCCCCGATTTACACCCCTCTATTGTGGAATTGGAGGGTGAGAATAAGGTTGAGGAGGAGGAGGATGTTGAGCAGAATCATGCAAATTTAGAGCCTTTGAAGGTTAACCCCCTATCAAAGGACTTCTCCTATCTTAATGATGATTCCACCTCTATGTTTGAACTTCTTGACATGGTGAGGGTGGGGGCCACTAGCACTTTCCTAAGCGGCTAAGGGTGATCCCACAATAGTGGTTTACAATTTTTGGCCTAATTGGACATTGAAATAATTTTTTAAACTAAATCTTCACTTTCGCACCTATAGCAGCTAAACCATGAGGAATTTGAAGATGATGCATAATAGAGTTTTGTGAAATTTTGTCTGTAGATTCTAAATATAATTTTTTCAAAATTTTTGAATCGATTGCACTTCTTTTTCCATCTCCTAAAAACTAGTTTTTTTAGAAACAACATTTTTAAAAAGTGATGCTCACTGTATAACACAACTATTTTTCCATGAAGGATAAAATTATAATTCTTTCAAATTTAGATTTGTAACTCAGATATCTAGTGCTTCCACTTAGTTAGATATTTTTTATTGAATATTTTTTCTTTAATCAAGTTTCAAAGTCAAACCAATTACAATTCAGACATAGGCGGACCATTTATAACACTTAAATTTTTTATATGTATTGAAATTCAATTTTTTTTGTTGGATTAAGGACTTCAATATATAGTGTACTCATATTTTCAATTTTTTTTGATAATCTCTATTTTTCCACATGTGTAGAATAGAGAGCTTGATTTTAGATAGAAAAACATACATTCATAAGAAATAAAAAATTAATATAATAATCAAATTAAATTTAATTAAAATTATACTTTTTTGAAGCTTATAATAAGGACTACATACTTACAATTTTTTTTTTTTAAAATAATTATTTGATCCCCCAAAAGGTAAATCAAAAGTAGTTTTTATTAGCATTTTGATAGGTGTAAAGGAGACTCCATTATAGGTATGGTTTAAAACTAGCGGGTTCTATCCAAGGGAACTTGGTCTAAGGTGGTTTGATCAAACCTCTTCAATTGGAATCATTTAAATGGAACATTTCAAGGCTTAAATCATTATATTTTCTAAAATATGTGATTTCAGCAAAAAATAGAATCTCCCGTGAAAGTGGAAACCACTATTGTGGCAACACCCTAAATGGGCGCTCCTAGAATTTAATAGGGTAAACATAAAATTAAGGGGTTTGAAGGAAAATCTATTGAATATCCCAAAAGTCTCGGCCTCATTTATTCTAATTGATAGAATTTTTGATCTTGATGGATCATTCTATGATTTCAAATCCTTGTGTGAGTAGCGCTTAGTTGGTCTTTAATCCAAGGTATTGGACACTAATGCAAACATAAAGAAACTTCTCCATGCATGTCACATTTTAGTTAGGAAGAGTGTGGACTCTTTAGAGGTCCTATTTCACAAGATCAATGAGCTTAGAGAGGACCAATTGTGTTTTTTTGATTTAATGGAGAAGGAACATGTGGCCAAAGGTAAAGGGAAAAAAAGGTGTGAAGGATGATGGTAAAGGCCCTACTGCTAGAGGGGTAGCTGAATGGAAGAAGTTCTTTGAAGTTGAGAAGAAAGAATTGATGGACATGATTGGGCTGCATAGGAGCCAAGAGCTTGAGGTGGCTAACACCTTAAGCAGCATGAAGTATTGTTCTTTTGCTTGTTTTTTCTATGTTTTTTTACTGCTGGATCTCAATTTATTTCTTGTTTTTTTACTATTTTTTCACTTTTGGCTATTGTTGATAGTCAAGTGTTTTATCTTTTGAGTAGTATTTTGTATCTTTTGTTATTTTGGGTTTTGGGATGTTAATGGTGTTATAGTTTTTATCTCTTGAGAAACATTTTTTTCCTAAAGTTGTAAAGGGTTTTGGGTCCCTTCAAGTTTTTTGCTTATAATAATAACACTTGTAAGATTTTATTTTAGTAGAATATCCAAGGAAGATAGCTTCATTAGACCTTGCATCAAACTTTCCTAAGTTTTTATCATCTCTTCTGATATAGCATTTGCTTCTAAAAACTTTATAGTATTTGACAGTAGAGATCCTTCCATACCACAACTGATAGGGATTCTTTGTGTTGTTTTATTTTTCTTGAACTATATTAAGTATGTAAACAACAACATGAATTTCTTCTCTACAATACACTTCTGGTAGGTTAGCTTCTTTCATCATAGTCCTTACTACTTCTTGAACAGTTTTGTTTTTCCTTTCAACCACTCCATTTACTGAGGAGTCCTAAGAGTAGACAAGTGCCTCTTTATGCTATGATTCTCACAAAACATGTTAAGTTAATTTGAGGTGATATATCTCCACCTCTATCAGACCTTAAACATTTGATCTTCAAATCCATTTCATTCTTAATCATAACTTTAAATGCTTTGAATCTGTCTAGGGCTTCAGATTATTCTCTAAGAAAAATAACCCATGCCATTCTAGAATAATCATCAATGAAAAGAATGAAATACCTATCACATTGAAGACTTCTTACTCTTATAGGACCAAAAATTTATGTATGCACCAGTTCCAAAAATCTAGTAGAATATTTTTCTTTACCCTTGAAACATCTTCTTGTTTACTTTCCAATCTGAAACTCCTTGTAGACAACATTGAGAGGCTTTGTAATCCTTGACAGATCTCTCACTACTCAAGCTAAACTGATTCTAACCAAATTATCAAAATTGATGTGACACATCCTCCCATGCCATAACCAACTTTCATTAATCTGAGTCATAAAAAATAACCATCAAAACCCTTGAGATGATAAACATTTCCATCTATCCTCTTTCCATTAGTAATCAAAGTTTTGAAACCTTTTTGATCTCACATCCATCATCCTCAAACATAAGATTATATCCTTTGCTACACATTTATCCAACACTCAAAATGTTATTTCTTAAACCCTTAACATAGTAAAAATAATTAGTATTATGCTTGCCATCAAAACTAATTGAACCTATTCCATAAATCTTAACACTTAAATCATCTCCAAATCTAACAATTCCATCATATTTTTCAAGTTTAACAAAGTTACTTACTCTTGTCTCCACTCATATGGTTTGAGTATCCACTATTAATGGTCTAGTAGTTCTTATCCTGTCTAACATGAAAATTAGATACCAAAGTACCTCCAATTTTATCATTTTATTCGAAGCACATTCCTTCACACATATTTCTAAGTTAGCAGAAACATATTCATATTTTAAAGCCATGAAAAAGAATTCATTATCATTAGAAATACTTGCATCTTCTCTAACATAATAACTCTTTTTGATCATCTTACATTTTTTTTCCTTATTCTTATTATTCATACTTCTATTTGGACATCTTGGAGCATAGTGACATATTTTTCCACAACCAAAACATTTGAAACATAATTTCCCTTTGTACTTATCGGTGCCCTTTTTCATCCTTCTCACAAAGTTATCTTCCACATCGTCAATATCATCTTGATCTAAACCTTCAGTCTTCTCTAATTTTCTAGCCTTAAAAAATATCTCAACTTTTGCACCATTGTTAGTACCAAACTCTCTCATCTCAAATGTAGTTAAAGAGCCATAAAACTGGTCTCTAGAATACTAATTTAGATTTTGAGATTCCTCAATAGCAATAGCTTTGTGACTATAAGATTTAGTAAGGGTTATAATAATTTTATTTACCACTTTAGATTCTTTTACCTTACCTCCAAGACCTTTGATGGAGATCACCACTTCATCTACCCTCTGCATATAGCTTCTTTGACCATATCATCTCCTTCATAAATACTTTCCAACTTGTCCCAAATATCTTTAGTAGTTTTCAAATCCATAACTTTCACTAATTTAGAATTTGCAAGACCACTCAAAAGAACAAACCTTTCTTCATTCTTTCATAGGCCTTGATTTCATCACTTGTGCTCAGTCCATTTGTTGGATTTCATATTGAGTCTTCACTAATTTCCAAACATCTTATCCAAAGTAAAACAAATAACCTTCCATCTTTTTCTTCCAAAATGCATAGTCTATGCCATCGAACATAGGGTTCTCCTTTTTTTCCTCCATCCTAGATCTACCTCAAGCTATTAAGATTTTCTCTAAGGAAACTTTATTTGGTACCAATTATTGAATGAAAAAGAAAATGAGAGGGGGGATTGAATCAGTTTTATCTTATCAAAAAAGAAAAATTTGATTCATTAACATTGAGATCCATATGCATTAATTAGACCCTTAATCTGTTATGATGAACTAACATGAAAAATAAAAATAAAAAAATGAAACAACTTTAACACCATTCACAAGGGAACACCAAATTTACGTGGAAAACCCAAGGAGGGAAAACCATAGTGAGGATTAGCTCACAATATAAGTAATTGGAAAACCAAATACAAGAGATCACTACTAGAATAGGACACACTATCAAGAAAAGCTCACAACCAAGACTCACTTTTGGAGTAGAAAAAAAAGATAGACAAGGAATAATACATAGTGAACATGATATAAATGCAACAAATATTCCACCACAATATCTCCAACAACTTTGTAGTCTATTTTGAATGATTGCAGAAAACTTTTTCTCACTGCATTTGGTAATTCAACACTTGAAAGCTCACACTATTTACTCTTCTCAATTTCACACCTTATAAATGTTCAATTCATATCAATCACATCA